>OX336397.1:225842283-227042283 GCA_946902985.2 Meconema thalassinum
TTGGTATGTCAATCTCTTATCTTTATACAGTCCATCGGAACTTGGAGAAAAAAAACAAACCAGCCCTTGTACTTTGCCCTTCTTAGTAGAGGACGAAACGTCAGTTTACAAATTAATATAAAAACAGAACAAAAGTTTGGTGCTTTTCAGTCGGTCAACACGAATGTTCCGAAAAAGAGCTGGGTTATACCCTAATCCTGAAATACATTACATGAGATTAATAAATACACTAGGATGACCAGTTTCGATCGTCAAGCGATCATCATCAGATCCATTACACTTAGGCTATAAAATCTATGTTTGAAAATACAGGTGAAAAATATTTACAATATGTACAATTATTTAGTTGCAGTATTGGTAATGCAACTGTTGGTGTATGCTAATAATAATAATATTGTATGGCCTCGGGTGCCTGGTGCAAGCTTTGTTAATTGACACCCAGAGGGTAGCTTGCATGTCGAATTTCGTCGTTCCTTTGAACGCTATGAAAGTCAAGGAGGTTAGATATCTAAACTCCTTGACACTACAGCGCTTTCAAGTAGAGAATGGAGGAACTTTGTGATGGCGGAAAATCCCGTGATTAATTTTGCCATTGAACACGGCCTACTGAATTCAAATGGGTTCTTTAAAATGCCAACAACGTATGACATGACTGTCGTGATTTTTGTCGCCTTTCAAAAATCACTTACCATGGCCAGGGGCGAACCTGCAATCTTGGGGTTGGCAGTCCGACACTATAACCACTCACCCACCGTGGCAAGCAGGTGTATGCTAAATGTAGTATATCTAATGTTAGGTGAAATGCTAAAATGGTGATAAAAATCCGGAGTTTGTCTGTTTGGGGTGATTATATGGTTGTAGAAAATCAACTATGGTTATACTGTAATAATACAGGCTGATACTTATCCGGTTGTCTTCCTGGCTGGAACTTCGAGCAGTTTCGTGTTCACTCTAGCACCAGTTGTGGTCGACCACGAAACTGCTCGAAATTCCAGCCAGGAAGACAACCGGATAAGTATCAGCCTGTATTATTACAGTATAACCATAGTTGATTTTCTACAACCATATAATCACCCCAAACAGACAAAACCGGATTTCTATCACCATTTTAGCATTTCACCTAACATTAGGTATACTACATTTAGCACACACCGACAGTTGCATTACCAATACTGCAACTAAATAATTGTACATATTGTAAATATTTTTCACCTGTATTCTCAAACATAGATGTTATAGCCTAAGTATAATGGATCTGATGATGATCGCTTGACGATCGAAACTGGTCATCCTAGTGTATTTATTAATCTCAAGTAATGTATTTCAGGACTAGGGCGTAACCCAGCTCTTTTTAGGAACATTCGTGTTGGCCGACCGAAAAGCATCAAACTTTTGTTTACTTAGGCAACACTGAAAAATGGCTTCAAACCCCACAATAAAAACAGAAGTAAATTTCAATAGGGACACTGGTCTAAAAACGCATACATTTTTGTTGTAGAAATGATGAGGTCATGAGACTCACCCGGGGATGGAAGTGGAGATGGGCACAGCGTCAGCAATGCTCTCCCTGCTCATCTCGTCCGCCATGGCGACCTTGAGCTGGTGCCCGAAGGAGGCGAGATCCTCTCGGAACACCTCACTGCCAGGCGTGATGCCACCGCTGGTCGTCAGCTGCTGCGGGATTGGTGTCACGCCGTTCTCCCCAGGCTCCAGAAGACCGTCCACATCCCCATCAGCGTCCACCAGCGCCGGATCTTCCTCCTCCTCCTCATTGTAGATCATAAAGTAGGCGAACGTCAGGTAGATGACGGACACGATGAAGGACGGTATGGGAATAGCCATGGCGTACACCAAGTTCATATACACTTGATGCATGTCCAGCTCTGAGATGACGAGACCCGGGTCGATCTTGCTGTAATAACAGGAGAAGTTGGCCCCTTGTATCGCGTACTGTTTGTACCATATGCTGCAGTTGAGCATGGGAGGGTAACCGCAGCCTTTAACATTGGGGAAGAGCTTCGCTCCCATGTAATACCACTCGGAGTCGTTCCCCATGAGACCTAACCTCTCCTCCGGCAAGACATCCTCGTCATCTTCTTCATCTTCATCGACTCCCTCCACCATCAGGTCCTCCTTGTCCAAGTCAGTATAGTCTAGATAGTTATACTCCCTTAGGGCACGTTTCACTCTGGTAACACTTGCAGTCACTGTGGGCGCCACGCTATTGTTACGCGGTAATTGTTCCGACGTGGTCTCAACAACAACAGCCATGCTAGTGGTTGCTCTTCTAGATTTGGCCGGTAACGGTGACGGTTTGTTGGTAGTTGTGGTGGGCGAGGAGAACGCCGTGGTGCTGAAGTCTAGAGTCTCCACTATTTCCTGTCCTACCTGCGCGGCCACCTTATAATTCACCCTGATCTGAGTACACTCGTACACCTCCTTGGTGCATCCTTCGCGACACGAGCTCCAAGAACAATTAGAGGCACCGCGACGCGTCAGAATATCCATGGTCTCACAGAACGCCGGTTCCACGTCGAACTGCATGAAGATGGTGGTAAAGGCCGGGTCTATAACGAAAGGCACCAGGAAGAGGAAAGCGAACAGGCTGAAGGTTCCCAGGAGGACGAAGAAAGCTGTCGTGTAGAAGAGCGCTTTCTCCAGGAATGTCTGAGGGATGACTTCCGACTCCTCCATGGTGATTTAGCTTCTTACACGATACCAAGGAGAGTGATGAGCTGCGGGTTCATCTGTCGGTGGTGGGGGGTGACTGCAAGGGGACGATGTTGGGAGGGTGGACCATTGTCTCCGCTGCTGCCGCCTGCGAACGCCGACACAACAACACAAGTTACGTCCCTTCTATCATACTCAAGATTTTGGCCATTCAAATATTTTGAACAAAATCCCCCAACAAATATTATTTCTCGAAAAATCGAAAACTCGACAAATGCCATTCCTGTCGCAGCGCTCTACAGTATTTGGTTCAGGCGCGTTTATTGGATAATATGTTAGAAAATTTATCATCTACTGTCGACCAAAATATTATGTGCACTCGAGTTTGAAGGTTGTTTATGAAGTAACCAATAGACCTACCTAAAATCCAATATCATCATCATTTTTGTCGTTCTATTGTACGTTAGTTCATGTAGGTTTGGATTTTTTAGTTTATATTTTAATATTTGTTATCGCAGTTGGAACACAGAAAGTGCCCATTTTTAAGCGTGTTTCAACCATGCATCACATTTAAAAATTATTATCTCAATAACCCGTCATCAGATCGAATCCAAATTTTAACACAATATACATTGGAATGTTTTATAACGGGTTTATTAATTTCACAGTTTTGTGGTGTGTCCAAGAAATAACTTGTTATCATTTTTGTAAGGTAACTTTTTCTCGGCTCAGGGTGGTTGGAAAATGTAGTTCTTGGTCGCGTTGTAATCCTTATACATCAAAAGGTTATGCTGGATGACTGTGAAATATGTAAATTAATTCACTTATTTTATATAGGTTTGTATTCGAACGGGCAAATAAGACATAGTTCCGCACCTAGCCGCTCCGAGGAAAGCTGTACAGCGTTGCCGAGATGCCCATCACGCATTATGGCGCGCCTCACTCGGAAGTGCTGGGCTCCATCTCGGCAACGCTGTACAGTTTTCTCAGTATCGGCTATCTGTGGAACCATGTCTTATTTGCCCGTTCGAATACAAACCGATATTAAATAAGTGAATTAATTTACGTATTTCACAGTCATACAGCGTAACCTTTTGATGTATAAGGATTACAACGCGACCAAGAACTACATTGGTCGACAGTAGGCTTACAGGATGGAGCGGCGTCGTGTATCGGTGATTGTTTCCCGACGTTTCGGCTGTCATTGCAGCAGCCATAATCATGGGTAGGTACGAGTTGATGTCCGTACTCAAACTAACGGTGATTGACAGTCAGACATGCCTGCTTGTTCTGCATTGACTCCACGCTGCTCCCTGATTGGTCCGCGCCCCTGCCAGTCGTGCGCTAGGAGAACTTTCCAAGTGTTGCTAAGTCTGAAACCATCTCCGCGATTGAAATAATTGGGATGCTTCATGACCTCTATTGCCTCTCTAGTTAACCTGTTTTGATATCCAGGAATTTTAGCAACAGTTTCGGCCTTAACAAATTCGATAGCGTGTCTCGTGACGTCAGCATGTTCAGGTAATGCAGATCTGTTTTGTGTGCTCTGAAATTCTAATGGAAACGCGTCTTTTTGTTTGCCCTGTGTAAACCTATCCACAGGAATAATCACCGATACACGACGCGGCCCCGTCCTGTAAGCCTAGGCTAGATGATAAACTAGACACCGGCCGCGAAAGCCTACGATCTAAATTTGTTAGAAACTTGTTTTGGGTGAAAGAGTAACAGACAAAGAGACCACTATACAGGATGTATCCGTGATGATGTTACAAACTTTCAGGGATGATGGAGGAAGGCAATTGTGAGATAAGGAAACGATTGCGTCACAAGTTATAAGAAAAAAAATCACAGTCTGTCTGAAAGACTAGATGTTGTATCATTTCAAATGACGCATGCTACACATGCTACACATGTTAGAAAGGCTCAGGAGGGCTTCTCGCTTTGCTCGAAGCCCCAGGACTCTTTCAACAGACTGCATTACCCATTAACTTAGGCTTCTCGCGCGGGCACCTCTTTAAGGGTCTCGGGAAGAAATGTGTTTCTTGTACTTGTATTAGAGATGTGTTTGGTTGAATAAAGCGTAAATTGTGTACTTTTTGATAGCGGTTTTGTGGCCCATCATCCCAGGCAAGCCGGCGGAAACCTTTGCCTCCCTGTCAGAAGGATCATTTGGCCGTAAATTTGAATTAGTGTAAGGATGTAGTATGAGTGTCCAGATTTAGACAATAGCCTACTCCATGAAGGGGTCATGACTATGCCATATATGTTTGTTTAATGAATAGTGTATCTGAAATAAGGGAAGAATACTGATTTACAGATTTGTGGAGTGAGTTTCTGATTTTTAAGAGGTCGCTCGACGCCAGGCCTCTTTCAACAGACTCCAATAATCATTAGCGTCTGGTTCTCGCTCCCCGCGTGAGCATGACGTCACGTTCCCGCGGAGCTGCATGACGCCACTTCCCGCGCGGCTGCATGACGTCACGTCCGTCACCGTGTCCGTGTCCGTAATGCATAACGATGGACCCCAACCATAACGACGAAGTCGACAAGATCATTTGAAATGATAAAAAGCTACTCATTTAATATCGTTTACCTGCACACGTCGGCGGCGTTTATGGGTGTCTACACGTGCCAACCCCATGTCGTTGACTTCCGGCACGTTAAAGAACACCTGCCACCCCAGCGTCTTTTAAGAACTAGAATTGAGCTCGGACGTTAAACAACTGCGATTATTAACAACTGTTTCCAGATTATGAGCGCTTATCTCAAATGGATCGATTTGCCTTCCTCACCCCTGAACATCATCGCGGATACACCCTATATAACCTATTACACTGGTCAAAAAAAGTCTTGCATATTGCACGATGTCGTATTTTCATTGCTGTATGACGACATTTCGTTTTTGCACATTGGCTCATGTGTTAACTCTAATACAGGGTCATCGAAAAATAATGCCAACATTAAAAAAAAAATGATAGCACCGAAACCCTTTATGTTAAACGTGTAATTCTTTCACTGAACGCCAGCTGATTAAAGTAAGTTTTGTTTTGGAGGGGACGTGACCTCGCTATGCGCACACTAGATGCGCAGTAGCCAAGGTCGGCCGGGGGCGCGCGCGCGCCAATGAAGTCCTGACCACACCCCTTTGGATTTTTTTCTGGGGGTACATTAAAAACATTGTGTATGCAGAAAAAAAAATCAGGATTTGGAGCACCTGCGGGAGCGAATTTCTGCCGCAATCTTGACATTTACTCCTGAAACGATTGCACGTACCAATCCCGCCATTGCCAAAGCGTGCGTTCAATGCTGATGTTGGTGGTCGGCCTGGCCTAGATTTTTTCTCTACAGTCCCTGTTTCCTTAAACTGATTAAACCATCGAATGACAGCTTTGTAATCAGGTGCAGTTTGTCGAGCGGTGCAGTCATTGGTGCACGCGCCCCCGGCCGACCTTGGCTACTGCGCATCTAGTGTGCGCATAGCAAGGTCACGTCCCCTCCAAAACAACACTTACTTTAACCAGCTGGCGTTCAGTGAAAGAATTACACGTTTAACATGAAGGGTTTCGGTGCTATCATTTTTTAAATGTTGGCATTATTTTTCGATGACCCTGTATATAACACGTTTGTTTGTGCCCTACACTGTTATCGGACATGGGGTTTGTGCATACAACCTGCACGAATGGGGGATGCAGCCAAACCCCTGCGGTAAATAATATTTAATATCGTATGGCCTCGGATGGCGGGTGCAAGCTTTGTTATTTGACACCCAAAGGGTAGCTTGCATGTCGAATTTCGTTGTTCCTTGAAGCTCTATGAAAGTCGAGGAGGTTAGATATCTAAGCTCCTTGAACACTATAGCGCTTTCTAGTAGAGAAATGAGGAACTTTGTGCTGGCGGAAATTCCCGAGATTAACTTTGCCATTATGAACACGGCCTACTGAATTCAAATGGGTTCTTTGAAATGCCAACATCGTATGACATGCGTGTCGTAATTTTTTCCACCCTTCAAAAATCACTTACTACGGGCAGGAGCGAACCTGCAAGCTTGGGGTTAGTAGACCGACACGTTAAGCACCCCCCCCCCCCCCTGCGGTGACTGCGGTCCATCGAACCAAATCATCAGGCACATTGCCGAAGATTGTAAATTAAGAGCGTACTTAGGTGACCCTAACGGCTTTTTCAGTGCTACACCATCGAGTCTGGACTGGAGAAAATAGACTGGACATAAGGTTATAATAAGGTTGATATATGTGCATGTATGTACTTGTTATCCCTCCCTATATTATTCTGCTAAGGTCTCATTCCAGTTGTGTACCGAAAATAAGGTCCCATTAACACCAACCTACACATATGGGGTACCTACAGGTTCAGCACAACCCAATGCGTAAGCGAAACGCACTCACTTACTCTTTAAATGCCTCACAATTAAATAAATACCTTAAAACATGCATATTTACAATGAAATAATGAAAGAATGCAACACGGTAACCATGGTAACAGAATCTCACAGGTCCATCTATTTCTGTAAGACGCAATTATTACATTACTGTGAAAGTTTCCAGACTGAACCAAATTAAGCTGTAAAATTAATCAATACATGCACTATAATGCGCTTAAGGGGATCAAGGGGCACTCTAGAATTTTTTCACGCAATTTTCACGTGTGAGTGTGGTACGAAAGGTCTTTTTCACCCGACTATAAAGGGTCTCCGAAAACCACATTTAAAGGCCCTTAAATTAACTGTGTCCGTGATATTCCAAGAAAACTAACTTCGCTCTGATATATCTATGAAGGAATGACAACCCCCTAACCACTGCACCAGTAGCCTGAATTGATAAAGACTGATTATTCATACCAAGGATAAATCAGTCATAGAATTCATGATTGAGATTTTGCTAAGAATACAACTAGAACATTCGCGGGCGAAGCCGCGACGGGTAATGCTAGTTATTACTATTATTATTATTATTAATATTATTATTATTATAATTATTGTGTTTCATGTGTAATGTCATACGCTACATGAATAAATAAAAACAGTTATCGGATAAAGCACGTGTATTATATTTGGTCCACAAATACATAAGCTTGCAATGTGCAATACTTTTGTTGAACAGTGTAGTATAGGTTAGTATATTACAATCATTAAATGCGATACGTGAGATCTTTTTTGAGCCGACTTGGACCTCGTTAGGGTATAGAACCACAGCCACATGCCACTTGCCACTTGCCACTCTGAGGGGAGTGTAGTGTATATATAATAATTTAGCGGCAGACACTTCCTCATTACAGCTAAATGAGTTAAACATCACACTTGCGTCCGCTAAAACTCAACAAGATCACAATTACCAGTCCTCTAGCCCGTCATTATAACATGACAGCACAATAGCACGGGATGAATGACTGATGATGGCACAGGTACGAGAGCATTTATTTTGCGAATTATGATGTCCAAACCTGTACTTCTGACGAAGATTTAAAAGTATAACATTGTATTGACAACGGGGGATATTTTATAAGTGATTATTAGGGACCGGGGTTTAAGGTTTTTGCCTATGTTTCCCTACTTATAAATACAAAAATACTTGAATACTTTTCGGAATCACACTCAAAAGAGCCATATTCATGAACTCTGTAGTAGCCTACCTAAAAAAAAAGTGACAGTCAGTCTGAAAGACTAGATTTTGTATCATTTTAAATGCTACAAATGCTAAAAAATGCTAAAAAGGCTAGAATAACATCAAAACGAAAAATATATGAGAATACACAAAGACCGCCAATGAAACTAACCGAGCACAATGCAAACAGCTGATAACATGTGTGAACGCAAGATGTTAGCTGGCAACATCGTCAACGAAACTCGATTTGTCTCGATATATCAATTTGAATAGCTGGCTGTAATTGGCTGGTTAGAGTGATTACACTTCTGACCGCTAGATGGCTATAAATAGCGTAGCACTGAAACTTCCAAGTCGGAAGTAAGGATGGCTCTACTATAATCGTTACTGAAATGAGATTGGCTGTTAACACGTACGCCATGGCAGTCATGGGTAAAGTAGGGCCCGCGAGCCAAGTGCGGTCCTTGTCCTAGTCTGATCCGGCCCACGACATGGTTTACAATTATACTACCTACAATATTACACATAGGTCATGTTTTCTGTTCTGTATACATAGAAGTGAAGAACTGTTTCAAACTCATTGTTTAAGCGTTTTAAGTAATAGAGTTGCAGCTAGAACTGATTGAGTAACGATGTAACAATGAATTGAAGCAACGTTTCGAAACTTGAGTTTTACAAGGCGCTTCCAAAATCAAGCTTCCTATACTTGAAATCTCATGCACAAAAAATAACTGCAATGTTCACAACTTCCTGTATCTGTAAACAGGATTTTCTACAATGAAGCTCGAAAAAAACAACAACTCAGGAATAGATTGACGGACCACCAATTAGCTGCGCTACTAAGAATCAGCTCATCCCAGATTTAACCAGATTATGAAAAGCTATTAGAAGCACAGTCACAGTTTCACTTGTTACAAACTACTTCCTCTTCTAACAAATAATGAAGGTGTGTTCTTTCTTCCTAAGTTTTCTACCTTTGTAGCCTTATTTAAAATTCAGAAATTAAAAGTGACAGTCAGTCTGAAAGACTAGACTTTGTATCATTTTAAATGCTACAAATGCTGAAAAATGCTAGAAAGGCTGGAGGCTTCTCGCTTCGCTCGAAGCCAAAGACTCTTGTCATGTTAGAAAATTATCTGCATAATACTTATCTTGCTTATCTTGTTTCAAATTACTCGCGAACGGCAAGTGCAAACCAAGGTCTAGCGCGCGGGGACGTGCCCCTTCCATCCAGTCTAAAAACACTTATAGCGGGCGATGTATTGAAGATAGAGATATGCTCTCGCGGACTTTTTTGTAGAAATTTTCATGCTGACCAATTCTTACGCTCATAGTATATTGATATTTTTTAACGGTTTGCCCATCGTAAGCTTAAGAAGTGCACGGACGCCAAGTTTGTTATGGACTTTACCACTGAAATCGTTACTGATTGGCTTCCTTTGATCAAGTATAATATAATTTGGGAGATCCGCCTGATCAATACACAATTACATCTATAGGTCTATATTAATCCCATATGGTACATGTTTCGGGGCCTATTATGATGGCCCCTTCATCAGCCAAAAATACAAATCATCAGTAAAATCATAGGATTCATAAAATGTAGATTAACATGAAAAAGAATGGATAAAAATGAAACATACTAAAAGTGAAAGATGAAGTGGTGAATAAAACACTCGAATGTAACAAAAATAGAAAGAACTTAAAAATGATACAGGCGACAGATGAAAAAACACATTAAAATAACATATTAAAAGGGCACTTTGAGTGCTTGTCAAAACAAGTCTTTTGTGAGTCCTTATAATAATACCATCAGGGTATCGTGTCTAAATATTCCATGTTAAAACACTGAAAATATTGTTAAAAGCTCCAGTCTATTGGACCGGGCTGTTTGCTACTGTTAAAAGGAGAAAGTTGCTGTTGAAAGACCAATACTTCACCTATGACGAGGATCGAACAAGCCAAGTTTGGACAGAGCCTCTTGAGGATAGAATCAAGGAGAAATCCTTAAATACTTATTGACATATTGACTAGTCCAAAAATGATCCTTCTTCTAAGCGGCAAATTAGCCTTAGATACCTCCTAAGGAGGAAACAAAAAATGACTTTTAGAAAAGAAAATTTAGTATAGAAAAAATAAAGTGTAGGAAACGAAAAATATTAGTCTTACTGGGACCAAAAATAGTGAAAATAGGGCTCTTTAGACCGATACGAAAGAAACAATAACTTACTTCGGACACCCGGTGTTCGTTGCGTTATACTGTAAGTTATTTTTTGTTTCATATCGGCCTAAAGAGCCCTATTTTCACTATTTTTTTGGTCCCAATAAGACTAATATTTTTCGTTCCCTACACTTTATTTTTTCTATACTAAATTTTCTTTTCTAAAAGTCATTTTTTGTTTCCTCCTTAGGAGCTATCTAAGGCCCATTTGCCGCTTAGAAGAAGGAACATTTATGGACTAGTCAATATGTCAACAAGTTTTTAAGGATTTCTCCTTGATTCTATCCTCAAGAGGCTCTGTCCAAACTTGGCTAGTTCGATCCTCGTCATAGGCGAAGTATTGGTCTTTCAACAGCAACTTTCTCCTTTTAACAGGAGTAGCAAACAGCCAGGTCCAATAGACTGGAGTTTTTAACAATATTTTCAGTGTTTTAACAGGATTATTTAGACACGATACCCTGATGGTATTATTATAAGGACTCACAAAGAGTTGTTTTGACAAGCACTCAAAGTGCCCTTTTAATATGTTATTTTAATGTGTTTTTTCATCTGTCGCCTGTAACATTTTTAAGCGTCTTTCTATTTTTGTTACATTCGAGTGTTTTATTCACCACTTCATCTTTCACTTATAGTATGTTTCATTTTTATCCATTCTTTTTCATGTTAATCTACATTTTATGATATATCCTATGATTTTACTGATGATTTGTATTTTTGGTTGATGAAGGGGCCATCATAATAGGCCCCGAAACATGTACCATATGGGATTAATATAGACCTATATATGTAATTGTGTATTGATCAGGCGGATCTCCCAAATTATATTATACTTGATTGTCAATCAATACGGAACCATGACTGAGTCTACTTCCCTTGATCATACATAAATTATTTTCTACAGAATCTTTCCTGGAGATATCCTTTACAGAATGGTGAAAACCGCATCAAAATCCATCCAGTGGTTTTCGAGATTACCCGCAACATCCAAGAATCGGGGATTTTTGTCTTATACTAACGAAGTAGAGATTGTCGCGGAACACATGCACCAAGCGGTACTGACGTCACACACCTCAGTGCATCTGGGCGCATTTCGTTCCGCCAGCGTAACGTAACGCCAGACCCCAGCGTAACGACGAAGTCGACAAGATCATTTAAAATGATAAAAAGTTTATAATCTATCTACAAACATGTGGGTTATTTTTCAGCCCGCCTAGATTATTTTGAATTGCATCCGGCCCTGCCCCTAAAAAGTATGTATGCGAGAGGCTTAATTCGGATGTAAAAAAATATCGTAATGAAAACAAAGAGAGAATTTCTAAATTGCAAAGACCCTACACGATCACATGGAACGTGTATATTAAGATGCCCATCTCACGTAAAGCAAAATTACGACATTATAACACGGTAATCAAACCCGAGGTACTATAAGCCTCTGAAACACTGATCAGATCACTAATTAAGGGTATGCAAAAACAAGAAACAAAAATATTGGGGTAATGTTTTGGCCCAGTTTGTGATGAGGGAATTTGGAATAGGAAATCCCAGGAGCTTTTTCAGCATTCGGAGAAAATCTCGGACACTTTCAGGAAAAGTCGTTTGAAAATTTATGGCCATATTATCTCAATGAGTGATCACAGGCCGACTAAAGGGATTCCAAATCTTACTCTGTCAATGAAGGCTTAGAACAACTAACTATTAAGTTGAAAAAGACCTTCAGGAAGTAGACATCTCAAGTGACAGATATAAAATTAGAGAGCCATATAAGTTGACAGCTGAATCATTACTGCAGTGTCATCCGACCGGAAGTTCTGTGCGGTTCCGAATGGCTAATGATGAACAAAAAAAAGGCTTGGTCGAAAACTAAAGGTCAAAGGAAGAAAATTTTTGAAAAAGACCTTGAGTCCCGTCAATGAAAATGGGGAATATATTTGGTTGTCTCATAAGTAGGGCTCGGATTCGAGCATATTTGCATATTTTTTTCCCTGAATAGTACACATTCAAAGAAGCCTTTCGGTGGTATTTTCACCTCTCTGGGACCAACAGAATTGAAATTTATCGAGCATATAAATGCATAAAACCGCGGTTTTCAGAATAGAAGCATATAAATGCATATTCTTGTGGTTTTCGAATAAATAGTTTGTTTCGAATTCGGGCTCTGACCATCCTTAAGGTTCGAAAACAGAAATAATTATTGAAAAGCCTATCTGGTGCGAATAATAGAACCGCAGGTTTTTAACCTTTTGTGAGGTGATTCTCATCATTGAAACTTTTATTGACTGATAGAAGGAAATCATTCAAAACTGAAAACATAGAAAAAATTCTTGTTGTACAGACCAATGCACATCTAGCCTAATTCTGAACATTTTGTAAATTAACTTTTAAACTGTAACTTTTATAAGAAAACTTCTCTTATATATACTTGAAAAACTTGAATGCGAGTATATCGCAGTGTCATACATACAATTAGAAATAAAGCTCGTATATAAAGGTACCGTATGTTATTGTTTTTTTCGTTTCGCTTTCCTTTCTATATTTTTTAACAGTGTTTTTCGAGCATATTCTGCATATTTAACCGCATTTAATGGTTTTTTCGAGCATATCTATCGAGCATAAAACACATGGTTTTCGAGCATATCTGGAGATTTTATCGAGCATATCGATCCGAGCCCTACTCATAAGCAATGTCGATTTTTAAGTTTCGTGTCTTATAAGATAGAATTGGTTTTCTTTGGTTTGCCAATGCTATTTACAGTGTGTATATTGAAAGGGAATTTTCTTGTCAGATTGTTGGTATAATGCGCAATAACAGTTAGCAACTCTGCTTTAACCAAGGGAGAGTCACTCGCTGCTCTGTGACTGACAGCAACAGCTTAAGACAACAATGGCAATTTGTGATTATGGTCATTGTTGGTTGGTGCAAAGTATTGTTAATAGGGAGTTGCTAGGGACGTGTAGTTAGTTATTGTTGTTTTAGGGCGCGGAACATTGAGGTCATCTGCCCCTAAGTGTAGCTATTTCTCACCGTTAATTTCAAAATGTTATTATCTGTACCAGGGGTGCACAACCTTCGGGTAAATATTTTATACTATTGAAAACATGAATAGCCTATATATCCATTGTGAATGATGACATTTGTCCCATTATTGTAGGCCCTTGTTGAAATAAGAACATTTTAAGAATGTTTCGTTAAAAATAAATTAAAAAAGTAAACAATTAGGCTATTGGACATATTTCAAATTTTGCATAACCAGACTGCAAGGTTCAGACCGACTGACTGAATTAAGAGTAAGTTGATTGTAAATCAGTAATTTGACAACTTAATAACACAATTTGCCAAAATAAACTTCAAAAATGGATTTAAACCATTCAGAGGACACAAAAATGGTATTGAAACACAGTTTTTTTGTCTGCTGGTAAAATAGGTTATTCAGATAATAGTAAAATTAGCTTCAGCGGTAGGGTTTGGTAAGTGCCTCTGTAGAAAGGTAGGTGCGCCCCGCCACTTATTATGTAAAAATAACTTGGCCCCCACTTATTTAAAGGTCGTGCACCTTTGATCTATAGTCTATACTAATATATAAAAATGAGATGGTGTGTGTCAGCGGGTCTGAGTATTACTCAATCACGCAAGAGCCACTGGTCCGATTTACGTGAGATTTTACATGGAAGTAGCTGATTTACTTGGTTAACATATAGGCTACTTTCGATTTAGATACTTTTTACTATTTAAAGATGCTGACCATTTTAGTAACGTCACTACACCCTTTGGTTTCAAACTTCATATTTCAATTTCAAATAAAAAGAGAACGCTTAGAAATAGCAAAATGTTAATGGGATATGCGAGGTTTAAAATTTAATTTTCTATCCGAAAGGTCCTTATCACTTTTCATGTATCTCCAACGGTTAGGGAGTAAAACCTTAATTTGTGCTATAAAACACGGTCAACGCCGAGCGGTGTAGTTGAACTTCAGCTAGTACAATATAATTAAATCGTTGATTCATGCCATCATTTATCCAGCGCCGTACCCAGTAAAATACATTACGATATTGTTTGGATAATGGGAAAAACAAAGATATTTCTTCACGTAAAGTTGCGGTAGTTGATGCTCTGCTGGATGAAGGAAGATTTAATAAAAAAAAGTGCTTGAGTTAAACAATTTGTCAGAAATACGGAAAAATATGGACAATAAATTTGTTTAATTTAAATAAAGGACAACATAATCGATGGAGATAAGTTATAAAAATATGTCTGTGTAATAAAGAAAGGTTGGTTGGTTCCTCAGTTTAGGGTCTGCGACAACGCGGTCATGTAGCTCCGTGTACTTTGGGTGTGTGTAGAATCTGTCTGATAACCGGAGTTAATTGTGATGGCTGTTTTAGTGTGTGTTATCTGTGATTCAGGTAAGGACTGCAGATGATCATTTCAAGTAGTAGCTTGCCACGGTGGGAGAGTGGATAGCGTGTCGGTCTACTAACCCCAAGATTGCAGGTTCGCTCCTGGCCGTGGTAAGTGATTTTTGAAACGCGGCAAAAATACGACACGCATGTCATACGAAGTTGGCATGCCAAGGAACCCATTTGAATTCAGTAGGCCGTGTTCATAATGGCAAAATTAATCTCGGGATTTTCCGCCGACACAAAGTTCCTCATTTCTCTACTAGAAAACGCTATAGTGGTCAAGGAGCTTAGATATCTAACATCTAACCTCCTTGACTTTCATAGTCAAGGAACAACGAAATTCGACATGCAAGCTGCCCTCTGGATGTCAAATTACAAAGCTTGCACCCGGCATCCGAGGCCATTCGATATTATTATTATTATTTCAAGTAGTTCCCACTCCCTACGAAATGCTACCGTCCACGACACCTAGCTATGAACTTGGCTACTAATAGATGCCATCGCAACCAGGGCCTAGTGATGAACGTTGGAACTTAAGAGCATTAATCAAACCTAACCTACACATTTTGCTTCACACAAGTTTAGTTAGTGGAAGGTTCTTTTACATGCCAAAATCTATGTCATGGGACCGCCGGCTTTACTTCCCCTCCGAAGGAAGGCATACTGAGAGATTTTTAACGCTCTTAAACAACCCGACGACTTCGGCCAGGTTTGAACCCGCGACCTCAGGCATAGAAGCTCAGCACGCTACTAACTACGCCACCGAAGCCACCGTAATAATAAATAATATACTAGCAACCCGACCCGGCTTCGCCCGGGAAAATGCATTACGTGATAAGCGCTTTTTTTTCTCCAGTGCCAATGAACAACGACCAATATCCGTTTTACGTCTCGGCATGATGGGTTAAAATCACTGACTGGACTATTCATTATATTATCATAGAGATGCATGCGCAACAAATTCTTGTCAGACGTAATTTAAGAATGGCTACGTGCATGAAACACAAATCCCCCTTCCGTCCAATCTTAACTTGACTGTGAATTTTGCGGAACGAAAAGTTCACAGGCGAAATGAAGAAAACCCGAGTTGCACTTCCAGGGAAACTCGAAACACAACCACCCTTCTTAGAAGTCTTAACTCAACACGACTCAACGGTTTGCTGCTGGCTCTATCTGGGGCAATAGGTTCGCCCGCTAGCTAGGCTGTAACAGGGATGATAGATTCGCCCTTAGATAACTCGTAAACTGTTGCCTCAGTATTTGAATGGACATGGTTGGAAGAAATTAAAACGTAAAAACACTCATAGAGGGCGATGTATTGAAGATAGACATATGCTCTCGCAGACATTTTGTAGAACTTTTCATGCTGAACAAATCTTACACTTATATATAGTAGGCCTAGGCTATATAGATATTTTTAACGGTTTGCCCAGCGTAAGCTTAAAAAGCGCATGGACACCAGTTTTTTTTTTCGACGTTTTCACTGAAATCGTTACTGCTTGGCCTCCTTTAATTCCTAAATACATTATTTTCTACAGAAATCATCCTCGAGATATCCTTTACAGAATGGTGGAAACCGCATGAAAATCCATCCAGTGGTTCTCGAGTTTACCCGTAACATCCAAGAATCGGGGACTTTGTTTTATACTAAGTAGAGATACAGATATCCTATCCCTGGTTCAACAGTAGTGATTAACAAGTGTCTCGCCCAGTTAAATGTGAGTCTTGACCAAAAAAGTGTTAAAAACCGCTTCCCTAAATGAAACAACAACAACAAGAGAAAACTTAATGTTTCATCCTACTGTCTGAGGAGATTCTAATCCAAGTCTCGCTGCTACTGGGAACAAAAGCCACTGCTCACAAAGGATGCGTCTCATGTACCTGGCAGCAGTGGCGTCACCAGAATACTGATCCCTGAGGGGCGCATAATATAGCTGTAGCCGAAATGTAATGATTTTCAGTCGGTCAACACGATCGTATCCAATTATAATGGGTGGTTCCCTAATCAAGAAAAAAACATGAGATTAACAAAATACACTTGGATGACCAGTTTCGACCGTCAAGTTATCATCATCAGATCCATTACACGTAGGCTATTAAATCTATAAGGTGCGTTCAAAAAGTAACGAGCCGGAGGCTGTAATGCACAAACCGGTGACGGCATCGGCTAACCGTGGCGTGTGTAACGAGGTGCGGTTCCGACCAGAGCGTGGAATGTCACAGCCCGTCGCTAGAGGGCACGCGTGTACGTCACGTGACGATACAAAGCGAGCAGCAACATGCATCAATCGTCCAACCAAGACCAAGACAGTAGGCCATTCGACATGCTTCCTGGTGTGGTTGAAGACTGTGGGGCACCCATTGCGCACACACTTTCCGCAAGTGCAGTCGCTCCTTCGTGATGGTGTGCACACTTCCGACGCTCAATCCCACCACGGCGGCTATGGCGTTCACTGTCACTCGGCGGTCCTGGGTAATGAGTGCATCAACCAGCTGGCCGTCGTCATCGGTAATGCAGGGGGTTCCCCAGACCGGGCATCATCGGCTAACGACACCCGTCCTTCCCTGAAGCGTTTGTGCCACGCCTTGATCCTTGCAAGGCACATGCAGTGTTTGCCGTACACTTGTGACATTCAGCGATGAATGTCCGTTCCCACTACTCCTTCCGCTGTCAGAAACGAAACAACACCTCTTTGCTCTTCGTTTGACGCCTCCATGTCCCTTTACAATGCGACTGGCAGCGTTGGACGATTGCTGCATGCTGCTGCTCGCTTTGTATCGTCACGTGACGTGCACGCGTGCCATCTAGGTACGGGCTGTGACCTTCCACGCTCTGGTCAGAACCACACCTCGTTACACACGCCACAATTAGCCGATGTCGTCACCGGTTTGCGCATTACAGCCTCCGGCTCATTACTTTTTGAACGCACCTTATATGTCTACAAGTATGGGTAATGGTATTTATTATTATTACATCATTTTTGCCCTTATGGACAGTGTTTGAACTTAAATATCTCATGATGTCACAATTTTCACTTCTTTCCCTTCTCCTTCTTCTCTTCCCAAAATCTCTCCATCCTTTGACTGTGCTCCTGTTTCCTTTGTTCCGTCCACAATGTTCCTATCTTCTTCCTTTCACTTACTAAAAATTTGGCGTTCTTAATTTTGTTTCTGAATTTGTCTCTGACTTCTATCATTTGCTTGTTGATCCCTAATTGCTTTAAGTCGTCTTCTATTTCATGATACCATTTTTTTCCTTCTTGAACTGTTTACTACATCAAAGATTTTCTTTGTAAGTCGTTTCTTGTTCATTCTCTGTATGTGCCCGTAGGAAGTTAGTCTGCGTTTTCTAATGATAACTGTGAGTGTGTCTGTGTGTTCATATAGCTCTTTGGTAGGTCTTTTCATCCATATCCCATCTCTGTGTACTGCTCCAAATATTTTTCTCAGAATTTTACGTTCAATCTTTTCTGTTTCTATGATGCCAGATGCTCCAATTGTGGTATTTACAATATGTGCACTTATATAGTGTGTTAGAGTCTTCAGTCTTTTGACTGGTTTGATGCAGCTATCCATTCCTCCCTGTCGTGAGATAATTGCTTCATCTCTACATAACTACCAGACCTTACACTCAGTTTAACACATTTTAACCTTGGTCTACCTTTACAGTTCTTGTCCTCGACCTTTCCTTCCATAACTAACTTTGCTATTCCTGGGTGTCTTAGTTTGAGTCCCTTCATTAGCGGTCGCGTGAAACATCTCTCTTCTCCCGCTCGTCTTAATAAACTCCTCAGTTTAGGGGCTGCGACAACGCGGTCATGTACACCTGTGTACTTTGCGTGTGTGTAAAATTTTGTCTGATAACCGGTGTTAATTGTGATGGCTGTATTAGTGTGTGTTATCTGTAATTCAGGTTAGGATTGCAGACGATCGATTTCAAGTAGTTCCTACTATTGCTACCAAATGCTACCGTCAACGACAACTAGCTGTGCACTTGGCACTTGGCGACGAACCTTGGAAATTAATAGAGCGTTATCAAATCTAACCTACAGATTTAGCTTCACAATGTATGTCTACCCCTTATTATTCCCGTTTCCAACGGGGTCGGGGATGAGATGCGATGGAAGTCTTTGTGGCGATGGTTTTTACGGCCAGATGCCCTTCCTGACGCCTACCTCACGAGAGGAGTTAATGAGAGATGAAATGAATGATGGTGAATGAAACTGGGCAAGGATGTGGAAGGAAGCGGCCGTGGCCTGTCAGAAGGTACCTTCCCAGCATTTGCCTGGTGTTGAAAATGGGGAAACCACGGACAACCATTTCAAGGACGGCCGACGGTGGGGCTCGAACCCACGCGTCTACCGAGTCAGCAGAGAGCTTGGCCCCATGACCTAATGCTGCGCTTTAGCCAGCGTAGCCACTACTCTCGGTACAGATCTAGCTTCACATAATTGTAGTTATTGGAAGATATTTTTACATGGCATGACATGGGACCGCTGGCTTTACTTCCCCTCCAAAGGAAGGCATACTGAAGGAGTTTTAACGCTCTTAAAAAATCCGACGACTTTGGCCAGGTTTGAACCCGCGATCTTGGGCATAGAAGCAGAGCATACTACTAACTACGCCACCGAAGGCGCCTAATTTACATTTAAAAGTGAGTACATTATTGGTGTGTTGAAGGTCATCTTGTAGCCCTTGAATAGATACCGGGGAATAAAGATAGCACATTACAGGTCTCGTCAGAGTTGGTCGGCATGACCCTGACTTCCAGTGGGGTTCCTTGAGGACAGCAGTGAACAGCATGCGGCACTGAGGTAAGCTTTATGTATGTACGCACATTGCAAATTGCCATAGAGCACAGTGAGGACGGACGTATTTATCAAGCAGTGTCCACGCCTGCTCTACACAATTGAGATCGGTCAAAAATGGTCGTTTTTTAAACAATTAGTATTTTGAAGCATTGACCCAAGAATTGACATCGAATATAGATTTAGGTATTAGGAAGTCATTTTTGAAAGCCTTTGTCTGGAGCGTGGCACTCTATGGAAGTGAAACTTGGACTATTGGTGCAGCAGAAAAGAGGAGAATTGAAGCATTTGAAATGTGGTGTTACAGGAGAATGATAGAGATCAAATGGGTAGATAGGGTTACAAACAAAGAGGTATTAAGACGAGTGGGAGAGGAGAGATGTTTCTGGCGACTGCTAATGAAGAGAAGAGATAGGTTGGTAGGATACATACTAAGACACCCATGAATAGCAAGCTTAGTTATGGAGGGAAGGGTCGAGGACAAGAACAGTAGGGGTAGACCAAGGTTAGAATATGTTAAACAGATTGCCTCGGATGTAGGGTGTGGAGCTATGTAGAGATGAAACGATTAGCTCAGGACAGGGAGGCATGGAGAGCTGCATCAAACCAGTCAAAAGACTGAAGACTCAAACACACGACCCAAGAGTTTTGGAACGGCATTGGCAATAATTAAGTAAGGCCTTCTGTTTAACCCAGAGGAGAAAAGCACTAAGTCAACGACTTTCTACCTTTCAGCGCTGTATTCCGTACTTAATGTTGGTCGCACTGCAAGATTCCCGCGTGATACAGTGCTATTGTAAATTACATTTGTACAGGGTTTTGGTGGTTTTTAGGTTACAAATCACCGACAGGAGTGGCTATGCTGGCTAAAGCGCAGTGTTAGGTCATGGGGCCAAGCTCTCTGCTGACTCGGTAGACGCGTGGGTTCGAGCCCCACCGTCGGCCGTCCTTGAAATGGTTTTCCGTGGTTTCTCATTTTCAACACCAGGCAAATGCTGGGACGGTACCTTCTGACAGGCCACGGCCGCTCCCTTCCACATCCTTCTCCAATTTCATTCACCTTAATCAATTCCATCTCTCATCCCGACGCGCAGGTCGCCCACGGGCGTCGAATAGAAAGACCTGCACTAGGTCTCTGAGGAGACCACACGAAAAAAAAAAATCCATTTTTAAATAAAATATCATGTGAAATATTCATTCTGAATGGCTTTATCCCGCACTAAACTGACCACGGAGCTGAAAGGCATTAAGTCTCGTTTCCAAAATTGATTTGAAAAATATGTTTATTAAATTAAAATTGATAACACAAATATAACCTGAATAGTTGCTTCACAACATAGATGACTAATACAGTGTGTTTGTTAAGTTCTGTCAATGACGTCTTATCTGTCTCCAGAAAAGTAGTGAAAAGTGACTTAATACCATTCAGCTCCATAGTCCAGTCAAATTAGACCAAAAATGATGGGTTGCTGCATTAAATCATGTAGTTCCAATTTTTTTCGGAATGTGTAGAGGGAGGTTCCCTGAACAATGCCTAATAAAGTCCCGTCGATTTCAGGTGCTGCGGAGGGGGGGGGTCTCGAAGGCCCCCTTTTTCGTTTTTGGCGCATAACCTTCAAACGGTGCATCTTATAGAAATTTTTATACTTTCCTATCTGAAAGGTAAATAAATGCCCTACAAAATGGTATATTCATTTTCACGCCTGTGTGTTACGTTCTTCGAGATATGAGCTGGTGAACATGGAACATTTGCAGAAAAATATGTAGCGCCTCACGTTTCTCTTCAAACTTGCCCTTCCAATCCGATTGCCTTCCATTTTACAGGAAAGTCGTGAGGACGGAAGTTGTAGAGCACGAAGTTGCCTTCAAGAATATATATACTTATGCTAATTTATCTTTATATTTTTAAACGTTAGAGCGTTTTGACGTATCGGGGTCGGTTTCGTGATTTCGCTAGTAAACTGTTCATTATTTTACCAGCCGATTCAATTGAGATCGGGAGCATAGGCAGGCCATTCCAATTTGTGAACACCATTCTCCTGAAGAAATGCATTGACAATGTGTGGGCGAGCGTTGTCGTGCACGAAAGTGAAATTTGGGCCGAGATTGTCAGCATAGCCTTTCACTACAGGTGCAGGTGCCAGGATAGTATCCCTCTGTCATACGCCCTGGGATGTACACGAGCCAGAGTGTACCCCGAGTGTTCCAGCTCTCAGATCAGAATTAAATTAAATTTCCGTCCGCGCGCTTGTTGGTACTCAACTATTGTCTTCAGGAAGTCAGTGGGTCTATATTTGCTCGCTACTTGGCAACACATCTGCCTGCCAATTTAGTAAAATGTTGTCGCTAGAACTGGTGATTTTCACATCCGCATTTAATGAATACTACAATAACAATACATAAGCAGAATCCTTGCTGGGCCCAAGGTTGCAGGTTCGTATCCTGGCGCAGTCAGCTGGCATTTGAGGGTGCGCAAATGCGAGGGAGCCGTGTCAGTCGATTTACTGGCACGTTAAAGATCCCCTTCGGGGCGAAATTCCGGCACCCCGGCGTCTCTAAAAGCCAAGGTAGTTAAATAGGACGTAAAACCAATAACATTATTATTATTATAAGCAGAATACAGGAAAGTGAAATGAAGTTCCTACGAAGTAGGATCGGAGTAACAAGAAGAGACAGGGTGAGGAATGAAAAGGTCAGGGAAGTAGTGAATGAGGAGCCCTTGCAGGGTAGGATTGAGACATCAAGGCTGAGGTAGTATGGACATTTAAAGAGGATGGAAGAGAAGAAGATTCCCAAGAGGATACATGAGATGCAGATGCAGAAGAAACGACCAAGGGGAAGACCAAGAGATAGATGGCTGAAAGGAGTGGAGGAATGTGTCAAGAAGAGAGGCGAGGACTGGACTAGAGTGACAGCGGAGAGGTGGTGGGAAGAAAGGACTAAGTGGCGAGGCTTATGTTCCAAACAGACCCAGCCTGGGGCTGGAAACTGTACAAGATGATGATGAATAAAACCGGGTTCAAACCCGGCCGAAGTAGTCGAAATTTTTAAGAGCGTTAAAAATCCCTTAGTATGCCTTCCTTCGGAGGGGAAGTAAAGGCGGCGGTCCCATGTCATAGATTTATGGCATGTAAAAGAACCTAATTACACGTGTGGAAGCTTAAGTTTGATAACGCTCTGCCACCGGGAGCTGACTGCGATGGCATTTAGTAGCCACGTCCGCAGCTATGTGTCGTGGATGGTAGCATTTGGTGGTAAAAGTAGGAACTACTTGAAAAAATTAATCGTCTGCAGACCTTCTACCTGAATCACAGCTAACACACACTAATACAGCCATCACCATTAACACCGATTATCAGACAAATCTACACACACCCAAGTACAAGGGGGCTACATGACCACGTTGTCGCAGCCCCTAAACAGAGTAACCAACCATAAAAAATTTAAAAAAGCGATAAATCAATACGGATTATTGCTACAAAGAAAATTATATAATTGTCCTGCTAGAATGAAACGTGGAACAACCATGTCGACTTTTATCAACAGCTTTTCATGTCACACTGAAAATTACTGTATATTTAAATGATTTTGCAACAGATCTAATTTCCTATTTTACTGGTTATTTTATACACTTTAAAGGACTTTCCAAAGTCAACGACACCACTAAATATACAGTACTCGCAACTATCAATTGTTTCTTAAGATTATGATGATGAAGAAACTAGTCCAGTAAACATCCGCGAATAATCCCTCCCTATATTATTCCGCTAAGGTCCCATTCCAGTTTTGTACCGAAAATAAGGTCCCACTAACACCAATCTACACATATGGGGTACCTACAGGTTCAGCATAACGCACTCACTTACTCTTTAAATGCCTCACAATTAAATAAATACCTTAAAACATGTATATTTACAATGAAATAATGAAAATATGCAACACGGTAACCATGGTAACAGAATATCACAGGTCCATCTATTTCTGTAAGACGCAATGCAATTCCAATTATTACATTACTGTGAAAGTTTCCAGACGGTTATAAGGTTATCACTGAACCACATTAAGCTGTAAAATTCATCAATATATACAGTATAATGAGCTTAAGGGGGTCAAGGGGCACTCTAGAATATTTCACGCAATTTTCACGTGAGAGTGTGGTACGAAAGGTCTTTTTCACCCGACTATAAAGGATCTCCGAAAACCACATTTAAAGGCCCTTAAATTAACAGTGTCTGTGATATTCCCAGAAAACTAACTTCGATCTGATATACCTATGAAGGAATGACAAACCCCTAACCACTGCACCAGTAGCTGAATTGATAAAGTCTGATTATTCATATCAAGGATAAATCAGTCATAGCATTCATGATTGAGATTTCGCTAAGTGTACTCTTTACAACTAGAATATTCGCGGGCGAAGCCACTACGGGTAATGCTAGTACATTTAATTTACTTTTCGTATTTAATTGAATTAGTTGTCAATTACTGTCTCTGACAATGGAAGAATCATTGACGAGGTCAACGAAAGGACGCAGGCGTCTTGGTTGAAATGGCGTGCGACGACAGGTGTCATCTGTGACCGCCGGATGATAGACCACCTTAAATCCAAGATCTACCGCACTGTTATCCGTCCAGTCGCACTCTATGGTACCGAGTGTTGGCCCACTACAAAAGAGATGGAACGTCGGCTAAGCGTCATGGAGACAAGGATGCCTAGGTGGACAGGCGGCGTCACTAGAATGGATCATGTTACCAATGTTGATATACGGAAACGTTTCGGAGTGGCGCCGATCCATCAGAAAATGCGGGAAGGGCGTTTAAGCTGGTTTGGCCATTTGCTGCCTGCAGAAGCAGACACAATGGCTAAGTCAGCATATAACCTGGAAGTCACGGGAAAGAGGCCCAAGGGACGACCAAGGCAGAGGTGGATTGATACGATCCATAATGACCTGAAGACTGCACATCTACACCCAGATATGGCTCAAGACCGAAAGAAATGGAGACAACGAATCCTCACAGCAGACCCTGCCACCAGGCGGGACAAATGCTAGGAAGAATAAGAATAAGAATAAGTTGTCAATGAAAATCTACAGCCTGCTCCCAGTCGACCGACCGGGTCAGCGATGGAATGAATGAAGCCCCCATCTAGCGGCAAGGATATGAACTGTGCCAGCTGCCGAAGCCTGTCGCACTCCAAGGGGCAATGATTATATGAATGACAAATGAAATGACAGTGGAGAGTGTTGCTGGAATGCAACTTTTGACAGGGAAAACCGGAGCACCAGGAGAAAAACCGGTCTGCCTCCGTTTTATCCATCACAGATCTCACATGGAATGACCGGGATTTGACCCACGGACCCAGCGGTGAGAGGCCGGCGTGCTGCCGCCTAAGCCACGGAGGCTTACTTAGTCGTCAATATGGACCTAATTTAAATAGGATTAATTTCGTATCAATATCGAAATAATAATGTTATTGGTTTTACGTCCGTTTTAACATCTGCGGCTTTTAGAGACACCGGTGTTGCCGGAATTTTGCCCCAAGGGGATCTTTTGGCGTCCTTTGCATTTGCGCACCCTCAAATGCCAACTGACTCCGTCGGGTAACCTTGGGCACAATAGGCAAGAACGTTACCACTGCGGCACGCAGACAAAGGCAAGGTTTATGTATTTCAACAGCTTATTATTTGCGTTTCTATTGAGGAGGGGGGGGGGGGGGTCGGACCATTTCTGATGGCAACCTCATGAGTAGGGTTCGGAAGTTTAAGACCTAAGGAAGTACAAAATATGCAAGCAAATATGCCCTAAAAACTATGAAATATGACATGAATTTTTGGGATACCTGTAGGTACAGTACCGTATCACTAACATAAGGTAAATGCTAAATGACGTCCGTAGAGGAGCGTCTTCTTTGAATCAGGTTTTTGAAACCTGCTATCTGCCTGTTCAGGGAAAAGAAAGAAAAATATATCTACTACACTATTCAGAAATCCTGTGTTTGAAACTCGACGCAGATAACACGTACCTTGTTAACGACGCCTCAATTTAAACAGCAATGCTGAAATTATAACCAAATATGACCTTATATCACTAAAATATGACCAAATATGACCAAAACAATGAAAATGGCCGAAATATGCATTTATAGGCAACATCTCAATTGCTTTAAACGTGGTCAGGGACCCGTCATTCAAACTTATTTTTCCGATTTCGGGTAAAATGAGCTCGGGAAAAAGATATGACTTTTCCTTAATATCCGAACCTTACTCATGAGAGAAGACTGAAAGTGACCGTGGTCTATTAGAAACTACGGCATTGTGGTGTTTGAAGCCATATTTTCAGTGTTGCCTTAGTAAACAAGCTAGATAAAAAAAAGGGGGGAAATTAGGGGTTTTTAATAGGTAAATGTTATCTGGATCAGGTGTACGATGTACTTTTCTTCTGCAATAAACCAAGGCCCATATTCGCGGCAGTATTAAAGGTGCCGGGACGTCCTCATAAGACCGTCAACGCTTAGTTCGAATGGGTTATGCTCCACGCGTGGCGAGGGCTAATCCACGGTCTTTAATAGTTGTAGATCCACCTCATTCAATAACATACATCTTATCTAGGTTGGCAACACCTCACATAAACACATCGCTATCACTCCCCACAGCACGTAGGGACTGGGGGGAGAAGGCAGGGGAAAAACCAGTCGTTAAGATAACCACCGCAGTCGACCGCACAGTGAGTTCCAGTGAGCACGAAAACTGCGAGTAGCTGTAATACGGAAGACAATCAGATAAGTAGTTAGCCTAAAATTTTATAGTTTAACCATAGTTTACAACAATATAATCTCTCTAAAGTACAATCTCCGGATAGCTATCACCATTTAGCATTTCACCTAACATACATACTGCATTTAGCATACACTGACAGTTGCAGTACCAATACTGCAACTAAATAATTGTACATATTGTAAATATTTTCACCTGTATTTCAAACATAGATTTTGTAGCCTAAGTGTAATGGATCTGATGATGATCGCTTGACGATCGAAACTGGTCATCCTAGTGTTTTATTAATCTCATGTAATTTATTTCAGGATTAGGGCATAACCCATCTCTTTTGGGTACATTCGTGTTGACCGACTGAAAAGCACTAAACTCTTGTAAACTACGGCATGTTGAAGTGATAGAAGCCATTTTTCTGTGTTGTCTAATAGAATTAGACCTTCCAGTCGGTTAACACAAATTAGGCGGGAAAACAAGTATTTATACGCCCTAACATGAAGGAAATAAGATATTATTACAAACTAACACGCTTTTATGCACACAATTGGGGGCACTTAATTGCATAACAAGTTTCGTCATGGGACATCATCATATCCTGCTTACTTAGGCTTAGTTAATGTACGATGTTTATGAATTACGGTTGGTTGGTTCCTTAGTTCAGAGCTTCGAGCATAAATACAATAGAGTGCGCATTGCCACACTGCGCCTGTACTGTGACGTGAAACCAACCTCTCGATCAGCTGATTAAAGGGTAAACAGAGGACCTCGTAATGGAAGGTGATAGGAGTATGTGGGGAAATGATTTTTAATGAGGGTTTAAACACGCATTTTCGTAATTTATACGGCATTGGGAAAAGCATCGCATGTTTCTTTACGTACCGGAAGGTAGCAAAGCTTAAGAATGTAACATATTTGGTGTTAAAAGTGGCTGTCGTGTTCCGTAATACTCATACATCTAGGATCCCCTCTTGTAAATAATTAATAACAAATCCACCTCTGAATTTGGCCTACTGATTTTTGAACAGAATTGTGTTTGTATAAAAAGTGTCTGTCGTGTTCCGTAATACTCATACATCCAGGATCCCATCTTGTAAATAATTAATTAAAAAATCCAACCCTGAATTAGGCCTACTGATTTTTGAACAGAATTGTGTTTGTATAAAAAGTGGCTTTCATGTTCCGTAATACTCATACATCCAGGATCCCCTCTTGTAAATACTTAATAATAAATCCAACTCTCAATTAGGCCTACTGACTTTTGAACAGAATTGTGTTTGTATAAAAAGTGGTTGTCGTGTTCCATAATACTCATACATCCAGGATCCCCTCTTGTAAATACTTAATAATAAATCCAACTCTGAATTAGGCCTACTGATTTTTGAACAGAATTGTGTTTGTCTAGCTGGTCATTTTTGATTGTACGCCCGAAAGCTCTAAACAAGTTCAATCTATTAACTTACGACATCATTTCCCAAATTATTTTTCATCATCAGAAAATGTATTTTGGCTAATTTCAGTACCGGTACGGAAGAACATTTTATCGTACGATGAGCTCTCATTCAGCGTTACCCTTCCACTTCAGTATTTTATGAAAGTGAACAAAACAACATGGGCAAATAGAAATAAGGAAGTCTATCGATTTAGTGAGCGTTGGTTTTTAACAACTATGCATTACATTTGCTACGTAGGAAAATATTTTAATCAATGAACTGTTTCCTTTTAAATTACATTTTCCATGAATCATAGAAACCTTCGCAAAAATAACCCAGAATTTTGAAATTCTACGAAGAATTGACTAATTTAGGGATGCAATGTAGCCTATCCTAGAAGAATCTCAAAATTCCCTCAACCTAACGCACTGTCCATTACTTACGTTTAGTATTTGTTATCGAAGACTACACCGTCACATCTGTAGCATAACCTGCAATTTGACACTGAACATGATTGACGACTGCATTGTGTAGTCCACACTACATTTAATCCAGCATAGGGACATAAAGCATTTTTATGCACAGAGATGCATTTAGTAGCAGTCTCAACAAAACACCAAGAAAAACGTCTAGCCTATGGACATGTAAATACATGATATCTTCGAACATAAATACATGCCTGTTCAGTGGAGTAAACGATAGGGTAAATTATAATCATTTATAATACATTCCAGCATTTCCGTGTTTAATTATTTTTCTTTCATGTTTCTGAGTTAAGAGGAAACGTAGGCTAAAGAAATGCAAGTAATTAAGTCAAGAATTTTAGGGTTAATTAGCAATGAATTAACATACGTATGGAAAGAAATGCCCGATCCTTTTTTAAACGTCTCCTTACATCCATACGCGACACAGTAATACACCATTCTGACTTAGTAATGAATAGAACTCACTTTAAATAACCCAATTCTATCATCACGTGTAGTATTTCAGTGCTCTAAACTACCCGCAGTTCCCTTTAGTCAGCTGATCGAGATGTTGGTTTCGACAACGTGACGTCATCAGCCATCTATTGGATTTATGATCTAAGGTTCCGAGGCTGTGTCAACGCGGTCAGCCGCTGGGTGTCCGGCTGTGAAGTTTGGCGATGATGCGAGAAGAGGGGGTAAAGAGAACAAAAGAGCCAACTTATGACAGTGAGGAGCTGTTAACAGAACCTTGAAACTTGCCATCATTGTAATTCTTCTCTAGCATCTTCACTATGTAACGTGGAAGTCCCATTTGCAATTTTATGCATCATTTTGTAATTCCGACATTTTGCGGTTGTCTGTTAAGTAATCAGCCCGAAGGCTGGTTGAATCCTCAAAAAGTACCGCCGTTACGTTATGTGAGTAGATACCCACAAAAACCCAAGGCAGCGC
The DNA here is from genome assembly GCA_946902985.2 of Meconema thalassinum. Classification (NCBI taxonomy): domain Eukaryota; kingdom Metazoa; phylum Arthropoda; class Insecta; order Orthoptera; family Tettigoniidae; genus Meconema; species Meconema thalassinum. Next base: position 225,871,617 of record OX336397.1, read on the forward strand.
TATTTTGAGGCGTTCTAGGCAAGAAGAGGAGTGAGGTAGTTTGTCATTGCTTTCCTCGCTGAGTCAGAACAGTAGTCCTAACCCTATGAGTTGAACATTTCACAGCATTCACAGGCACTGACTGTGCCCTCAATGTCATTACTAAGCACCACCCATACCTCAGTAGCTTCCATATAATTTCAGCCACGAGTGGGACTGGGACATCGGTGAAAAGCCACATTTTACTCTAGCCTGTGCCAACAGACACTGACTGTGCCCTCAATGCCATTACTAAGCACCACCCATACCTCAGTAGCTTCCATATAATCTCAGCCACGAGTGGGACTGGGACATCGGTGAAAAGCCACATTTTACTCTAGCCTGTGCCAACAGACACTGACTGTGCCCTGAATGTCATTACTAAGCACCACCCATACCTCAGTAGCTTCCATATAATCTCAGCCACGAGTGGGACTGGGGCATCGGTGAAAAGCCACATTTTACTCTAGCCTGTGGCAACAGACACTGACTGTGCCCTCAATGCCATTACTAAGCACCACCCATACCTCAGTAGCTTCCATATAATCTCAGCCACGAGTGGGACTGGGACATCGGTGAAAAGCCACATTTTACTCTAGCCTGTGCCAACAGACACTGACTGTGCCCTGAATGTCATTACTAAGCACAACCCATACCTCAGTAGATTCCATATAATCACAGCCATGAGTGGGACTGAGATTTGGTGAAAAGCCACATTTTACTCTAGCCTGTGCCTACAGACACTGACTGTGCCCTGAATGTCATTACTAAGCACCACCCATACCTCAGTAGCTTCCATATAATCACAGCCATGAGTGGGACTGGGACATCGGTGAAAAGCCACATTTTACTCTAGCCTGTGCCAAAAGACACTGACTGTGCCCTGAATGTCATTACTAAGCACAACCCATACCTCAGTAGCTTCCATATAATCACAGCCATGAGTGGGACTGAGACATAGGTGAAAAGCCACATTTTACTCTAGCCTGTGCCAACAGACACTGACTGTGCCCTGAATGTCATTACTAAGCACAACCCATACCTCAGTAGCTTCCATATAATCACAGCCATGAGTGAGACTGGGACATCGGTGAAAAGCCACATTTTACTCTAGCCTGTGCCAACAGACACTGACTGTGCCCTGAATGTCATTACTAAGCACAGCCCATACCTCCGTAGATTCCATATAATCACAGCCATGAGTGGGACTGAGACATAGGTGAAAAGCCACATTTTACTCTAGCCTGTGCCTACAGACACTGACTGTGCCCTGAATGTCATTACTAAGCACCACCCATACCTCAGTAGCTTCCATATAATCACAGCCATGAGTGGGACTGGGACATCGGTGAAAAGCCACATTTTACTCTAGCCTGTGCCAAAAGACACTGACTGTGCCCTGAATGTCATTACTAAGCACAACCCATACCTCTGTAGCTTCCATATAATCACAGCCATGAGTGGGACTGAGACATAGGTGAAAAGCCACATTTTACTCTAGCCTGTGCCATCAGACACTGACTGTGCCCTGAATGTCATTACTAAGCACCACCCATACCTCAGTAGCTTCCATATAATCACAGCCATGAGTGAGACTGGGACATCGGTGAAAAGCCACATTTTACTCTTGCCTGTGCCAACAGACACTGACTGTGCCCTGAATGTCATTACTAAGCACAACCCATACCTCAGTAGCTTCCATATAATCACAGCCATGAGTGAGACTGGGACATCGGTGAAAAGCCACATTTTACTCTAGCCTGTGCCAACAGACACTGACTGTGCCCTGAATGTCATTACTAAGCACAACCCATACCTCAGTAGCTTCCATATAATCACAGCCATGAGTGGGACTGAGACATTGGTCAAAGCCACCTTTTACTCTAGCCTGTGCCAACAGACACTGACTTTGTCCTGAATGTCATTACTAAGCACCACCCATACCTCAGTAGCTTCCATATAATCACAGCCATGAGTGGGACTGAGACATCGGTGAAAAGCCACATTTTACTCTAGCCTGTGCCAACAGACACTGACTGTGCCCTGAATGTCATTACTAAGCACCACCCATACCTCAGTAGCTTCCATATAATCACAGCCATGAGTGGGACTGGGACATCGGTGAAAAGCCACATTTTACTCTAGCCTGTGCCAACAGACACTGACTGTGCCCTGAATGTCATTACTAAGCACCACCCATACCTCAGTAGCTTCCATATAATCACAGCCATGAGTGGGACTGAGACATAGGTGAAAAGCCACATTTTACTCTAGCCTGTGCCAACAGACACTGACTGTGCTCTGAATGCCATTACTAAGCACAACCCATACCTCAGTAGATTCCATATAATCACAGCCGTGTGTGGGACTGAGACATAGGTGAAAAGCCACATTTTACTCTAGCCTGTGCCAACAGCCACTGACTGTGCCCTGAATGTCATTACTAAGCACCACCCATACCTCAGTAGCTTCCATATAATCACAGCCATGAGTGGGACTGAGACATCGGTGAAAAGCCACATTTTACTCTAGCCTGTGCCAACAGACACTGACTGTGCCCTGAATGTCATTACTAAGCACCACCCATACCTCAGTAGCTTCCATATAATCACAGCCATGAGTGGGACTGGGACATCGGTGAAAAGCCACATTTTACTCTAGCCTGTGCCAACAGACACTGACTGTGCCCTGAATGTCATTACTAAGCACCACCCATACCTCAGTAGCTTCCATATAATCCCAGCCATGAGTGAGACTGAGACATCGGTGAAAAGTCACATTTTACTCTAGCCCGTGCCAACAGACACTGACTGTGCCCTGAATGCCATTACTAAGCACCACCCATACCTCAGTAGCTTCCATATAATCACAGCCATGAGTGTGACTGAGACATCGGTGAAAAGCCACATTTTACTCTAGCCTGTGCCAACAGACACTGACTGTGCCCTGAATGTCATGACTAAGCACCACCCATACCTCAGTAGCTTCCATATAATCACAGCCATGAGTGGGACTGAGACATCGGTGAAAAGCCACATTTTACTCTAGCCTGTGCCAACAGACACTGACTGTGCCCTGAATGTCATGACTAAGCACCACCCATAACTCAGTAGCTTCCATATAATCACAGCCATGAGTGAGACTGAGACATCGGTGAAAAGCCACATTTTACTCTAGCCTGTGCCAACAGACACTGACTGTGCCCTGAATGTCATTACTAAGCACCACCCATACCTCAGTAGCTTCCATATAATCACAGCCATGAGTGGGACTGAGACATAGGTGAAAAGCCACATTTTACTCTAGCCTGTGCCAACAGACACTGACTGTGCCCTGAATGCCATTACTAAGCACAACCCATACCTCAGTAGATTCCATATAATCACAGCCGTGTGTGGGACTGAGACATAGGTGAAAAGCCACATTTTACTCTAGCCTGTGCCAACAGACACTGACTGTGCCCTGAATGTCATTACTAAGCACCACCCATACCTCAGTAGCTTCCATATAATCACAGCCATGAGTGGGACTGAGACATAGGTGAAAAGCCACATTTTACTCTAGCCTGTGCCAACAGACACTGACTGTGCCCTGAATGTCATTACTAAGCACCACCCATACCTCAGTAGCTTCTATATAATCACAGCCATGAGTGGGACTGGGACATCGGTGAAAAGCCACATTTTACTCTAGCCTGTGCCAACAGACACTCACTGTGCCCTGAATGTCATTACTAAGCACCACCCATACCTCAGTAGCTTCCATATAATTCCAGCCATGAGTGAGACTGAGACATCGGTGAAAAGTCACATTTTACTCTAGCCCGTTCCAACAGACACTGACTGTGCCCTGAATGCCATTACTAAGCACCACCCATACCTCAGTAGCTTCCATATAATCACAGCCATGAGTGGGACTAAGACATCGGTGAAAAGCCACATTTTACTCTAGCCTGTGCCAACAGACACTGACTGTGCCCTGAATGTCATGACTAAGCACCACCCATACCTCAGTAGCTTCCATATAATCACAGCCATGAGTGGGACTGAGACATCGGTGAAAAGCCACATTTTACTCTAGCCCGTGCCAACAGACACTGACTGTGCCCTGAATGCCATTACTAAGCACCACCCATACCTCAGTAGCTTCCATATAATCACAGCCATGAGTGTGACTGAGACATCGGTGAAAAGCCACATTTTACTCTAGCCTGTGCCAACAGACACTGACTGTGCCCTGAATGTCATGACTAAGCACCACCCATACCTCAGTAGCTTCCATATAATCACAGCCATGAGTGGGACTGAGACATCGGTGAAAAGCCACATTTTACTCTAGCCTGTGCCAACAGACACTGACTGTGCCCTGAATGTCATGACTAAGCACCACCCATACCTCAGTAGCTTCCATATAATCACAGCCATGAGTGAGACTGAGACATCGGTGAAAAGCCACATTTTACTCTAGCCTGTGCCAACAGACACTGACTGTGCCCTGAATGTCATTACTAAGCACCACCCATACCTCAGTAGCTTCCATATAATCACAGCCATGAGTGGGACTGAGACATAGGTGAAAAGCCACATTTTACTCTAGCCTGTGCCAACAGACACTGACTGTGCCCTGAATGCCATTACTAAGCACAACCCATACCTCAGTAGATTCCATATAATCACAGCCGTGTGTGGGACTGAGACATAGGTGAAAAGCCACATTTTACTCTAGCCTGTGCCAACAGACACTGACTGTGCCCTGAATGTCATTACTAAGCACCACCCATACCTCAGTAGCTTCCATATAATCACAGCCATGAGTGGGACTGAGACATAGGTGAAAAGCCACATTTTACTCTAGCCTGTGCCAACAGACACTGACTGTGCCCTGAATGTCATTACTAAGCACCACCCATACCTCAGTAGCTTCTATATAATCACAGCCATGAGTGGGACTGGGACATCGGTGAAAAGCCACATTTTACTCTAGCCTGTGCCAACAGACACTCACTGTGCCCTGAATGTCATTACTAAGCACCACCCATACCTCAGTAGCTTCCATATAATCCCAGCCATGAGTGAGACTGAGACATCGGTGAAAAGTCACATTTTGCTCTAGCCCGTTCCAACAGACACTGACTGTGCCCTGAATGCCATTACTAAGCACCACCCATACCTCAGTAGCTTCCATATAATCACAGCCATGAGTGGGACTAAGACATCGGTGAAAAGCCACATTTTACTCTAGCCTGTGCCAACAGACACTGACTGTGCCCTGAATGTCATGACTAAGCACCACCCATACCTCAGTAGCTTCCATATAATCACAGCCATGAGTGGGACTGAGACATCGGTGAAAAGCCACATTTTACTCTAGCCTGTGCCAACAGACACTGACTGTGCCCTGAATGTCATGACTAAGCACCACCCATACCTCAGTAGCTTCCATATAATTACAGCCATGAGTGGGACTGAGACATCGGTGAAAAGCCACATTTTACTCTAGCCTGTGCCAACAGACACTGACTGTGCCCTGAATGTCATGACTAAGCACCACCCATACCTCAGTAGCTTCCATATAATCACAGCCATGAGAGGTACTGAGACATCGGTGAAAAGCCACATTTTACTCTAGCCTGTGCCAACAGACACTGACTGTGCCCTGAATGTCATTACTAAGCACCACCCATACCTCAGTAGCTTCCATATAATCACAGCCATGAGTGAGACTGAGACATCGGTGAAAAGTCACATTTTACTCTAGCCCGTGCCAACAGACACTGACCGTGCCCTGGATGCCATTACTAAGCACCACCCATACCTCAGTAGCTTCCATATAATCACAGCCATGAGTGAGACTGAGACATCGGTGAAAAGCCACATTTTACTCTAGCCTGTGCCAACAGACACTGACTGTGCCCTGAATGTCATTACTAAGCACCATCCATACCTCAGTAGCTTCCATATAATCACAGCCGTGAGTGAGACTGAGACATCGGTGAAAAGCCACATTTTACTCTAGCCTGTGCCAACAGACACTGACTGTGCCCTGAATGTCATTACTAAGCACCACCCATACCTCAGTAGCTTCCATATAATCACAGCCATGAGTGAGACTGAGACATAGGTGAAAAGCCACCTTTTACTCTAGCCTGTGCCAACAGACACTGACTGTGCCCTGAATGTCATTATTAAGCACCACCCATACCTCAGTAGCTTCCATATAATCTCAGCCACGAGTGGGACTAGGACATCGGTGAAAAGCCACATTTTACTCTAGCCTGTGTCAACAGACACTGACTGTGCCCTGAATGTCATTTCTAAGCACCACCCATACCTCAGTAGCTTCCATATAATCTCAGCCACGAGTGGGACTGGGACATCGGTTAAAAGCCACCTTTTACTCTAGCCTGTGCCTACAGACACTGACTGTGCCCTGAATGTCATTACTAAGCACCACCCATACCTCAGTAGCTTCCATATAATCTCAGCCACGAGTGGGACTGGGACATCGGTGAAAAGCCACATTTTACTCTAGCCTGTGCCAACAGACACTGACCGTGCCCTGAATGTCATGACTAAGCACAACCCATACCTCAGTAGATTCCATATAATCACAGCCGTGTGTGGGACTGAGACATAGGTGAAAAGCCACATTTTGCTCTAGCTTGTGCCAACAGACACTGACTGTGCCCTGAATGTCATTACTAAGCACCACCCATACCTCAGTAGCTTCCATATAATCACAGCCATGAGTGAGACTGGGACAAAGCCACGTTTTACTCTAGCCTGTGACAACAGACACTGACTGTGCCCTGAATGTCATTACTAAGCACAACCCATACCTCAGTAGCTTCCATATAATCTCAGCCATGAGTGGGACTGAGACATCGGTGAAAAGCCACATTTTACTCTAGCCTGTGCCAACAGACACTGACTGTGCCTTGAATGCCATTACTAAGCACCACCCATACCTCAGTAGCATCCATATAATCTCAGCCATGAGTGGGACTGAGACATCGGTGAAAAGCCACATTTTACTCTAGCCTGTGCCAACAGACACTGACTGTGCCCTGAATGTCATTACTAAGCACCACCCATACCTCAGTAGCTTCCATATAATCACAGCCATGAGTGGGACTGAGACATCGGTGAAAAGCCACATTTTACTCTAGCCTGTGCCAACAGACACTGACTGTGCCCTGAATGTCATGACTAAGCACCACCCATACCTCAGTAGCTTCCATATAATCACAGCCATGAGTGGGACTGAGACATCGGTGAAAAGCCACCTTTTACTCTAGCCTGTGCCAACTGACAAATGCAAAAGTACTGTATTCATCAAGAGATGGCGAACAGGCCAATTTTGCGGTTACAAAACATACATTCTTCGACCGCAGTGGAATTCCGCCTATGTTGGCGATGTCTCTTACTACCATGAGGAATTTTGTCACCTGTACCAATCGGCGGTTTTCCTAGGAAGCCGGTCTTTAAATTTTGCTCGATGTTGCCATGACTCTCCTCTGTAGTCCAGTTGCTCTGTGTGTTAGCGCCGGTTTGTTGTTTCATTGTCTTGTGTGTGCACAATTACCGGTTAACTGTGTGTACGTATATTACTTTAGTAGTATGGTCTTCGGTTCGTCAGAATTCATTAAAAAATATGTGAAATATTTTATGTAGTACACGTTGTTTTATATTTCGCGATACAGAACCGGCAACGCTGTCTCCCTCCCTCATGAGAAATGTCAGAGCTGGACACTCGGCGGCTGGACTCTAGCCCCGTGTACTTTGGGTGTGTGTGGAATCTGTCTGATAACCGGTGTTAATTGTGATGGCTGTATTAGTGTGTGTTATCTGTGATTCAGGTAAGGACTGCAGACATTCGATTTTCAAGTAGATACAACTTTTGCTGCCAAACGCCACCGCCAACGACAACTAGTTCTGAACATGGTTACTAGATGCCACTGCAGTCGCCTCCTGGCGGCAAACGTTGGAACCTAAGAACGTTAGTCAAATATAACCTATAATTTAGCTTCACACAAGTGTAATTAGTGGAACGTTCTTTTATCTAATATATAAAACTCAATTACCACTCATTCATTCATCACGAAATCTCAGAACCCACCGAACGGATTGGAATGAAATTTGGTATGCAGCTTCCTCAAGGGCCGCAAACGCCCACTAAGAAAGGATATTTGGATATTCAGGTTCTAAAGGGGGTGTTAAGGGGGTAGACCTGCATTTCCCGTTTGGTTTCATTGGGGGATGTGATACTCGGCATATAAACTCATCATTAAAAATAAGAAGACACGTGTCTGAGGGTTTTTCGATGTGGTGTATATTATGAGGTGAAAGGGGTGAAAAGTGGGGGGTTGAAGGATTCCTAACGGAGCGTGTATCTCTTAAACGACATAGGCGAGGAGTTTGAAACTCAGCGGAAAAAAATCAGCATAAAAATAAGTAAATAGGCGTTTGACCGTTTTTTTAATAAATCCAATTTAAGGAGCCCATGGGGAGGGGTTAAATTCTGGGAGAAAAAAAAACAGGACCCATGCTTATCTATCTACATAACTAATGTTATAACGGAATTCCAAATGTTATTGCGGGCGAAGCCGCGGGTAACAGCTAGTATGCCATAAATCTATGACATGGGGCCGGCGGCTCATGTTTTTTTTTTTCAGGATTATGGAATAACCCATCTCATTTGGGTACAATCGTGTTGACGAACTGAAGAGCATCAAACTTTCGTTTACTAAGCCAACACTGAAAATGTTTTCCAACACCATAATAATTAAACACAACAGTTCCCCTAAATACTGTTCATATCATTTTAAGCTTTTACCATGGATAAGGTCTTCTGTATTTCCCTTCCTTTATAATCATGATCCAGAAAATCTCAAGGAAGCGTCGCAAACAATGATCAGTGCTACATGCTTCTTGATCTGTCCGCCATGCTCTCCAGGGTGAAACCGAGTCCACGCATGTGCGAGAGCCGTAAAGTGCTTTCAAGTAATAAGGAAATGCATCAACGGTAACCACGCATTACATCTCGTATTTAAGTACAATAGGAATTAACTAACTAATCGTTAGTAAAGTGTTGGTGAAAACGGGTCTAAGAGATTAGTTAATTTACAGTTCATCATTATTAACTCAAATTTCATAACACTTTCTTTCTTTCTTTCTTTCTTTCTTAACCTTTTTATTTCCTCTTTCTTTGATTGGCATTGCAACGCATACCGGTACTGATAGTTAACTTAAAAAACTCTATTCTCTTTACTATTTTATGTTAAAACAGTAATTAGAAATCTCTACTTACTATAAAACGTCGGTAGCATGCTGAGTTTCTATGCCCAAGATAGCGGGTTCAAACCCGGCCGAAGCCGTCGGATTTTTTAAGAGCGTTAAAAATCCCTCAGTATGCCTTCCTTCGGAAGGGAAGTAAAGCCAGCGGTCCCATGTCATAGATTTATGGCATGTTAAAGAACCTTCCACTAATTACACCTGTGTGAAGCTAAATTGGATAGGTTAAAAATGTAAACAACGCTCTTAGGTTTCTACGTTCGTTGCCAAGAGCCGACTGCGGTGGCGTCTAGTAGTTAAGTTCTGAACTTGGCCTAGTAGTCGTTGACGGTGGCGCTTGGAGGCAAAAGTAGGAACTATTTGAAAAATTCTAAGTAGCAGTACTTAAATTAAAAAACAGATAACACACACTGAAGCCTCCGTGGCTTAGGCGGCAGCACGCCGGCCTCTCACCGCTGGATCCGTGGTTCAAATCCCGGTCACTCCATGTGAGATCTGTGCTGGACAAAACGGAGGCCGACAGGTTTTTTCTCCGGGTACTCCGGTTTTCCCTGTCAAAATTTCATTCCAGCAACACTCTCCACTATCATTTCATTTCATCTGTCATTCATTTAATCATTGACCCAGAGGAGTGCATCAGGCCTCGGCAGCCGGCACATTTCATATCCTCGCCGCTAGATGGGGGCTTCATTCATTCCATTCCTGACCCGGTCGGAGACTGGAAGCAGGCTGTGGATTTTCATTTCATAACACACACTATAACAGCCATCACAATTAACACCGGTTATCAGACAGATTCTACACACACCCAAAGTAGACGGGGCTACACATGACCGCGTTGTCGCAGCCCCTAAACTTAAGAACCAACAAACCTTACTATAAAACCACGTCCCCGATTCTTGGATGTCACGGGTAATCTCGAGAATCACTGGATGGAGTTTGATGCAGTTTTCACCATTCTGTAAAGGATATTTCGAGGAAGGTTTCGGTAGAAAATAATTCATTTGTGATCAAAGGAAGCCAAGCAGTAACGATTTCAGTGAAAAGGTCGAAAGAAAAAAAAAAAACAACTGGCGTCCGTGCGGTTCTTAAGCTTACGCTGGGAAAACCGTTAAACATATCAATATAGGCTACTCTGAGTGTTGGAATTGTTCATCATGAAATGTACTACAAAAAGGTCCGCAAGAGCATATCTCTTCAATACATCGCCCACTATAAGTGTTTTTAGATTGGACGGAAGGGGGTATTTGTGATTCATGCACCTCGCCATTTTTAAATTACGTCTGACAAGAATTTGTTGCACATGCTATCTCCATGATAATATAATTAATAGTCCAGTCAGTGATTTTAACCCATCATGCCGAGATGTAAAACGGATATAGGTCGTAGTTCATTGACACCGAAAAATTGCTAGTTTAGTAATATATAATGTATGTTAGAAATTATCAAATGTCTAAGACTCATTTTCTGGAAATACTTTGCCACCTTTGTATAATTTACTATAGGAAAATTACTATGAAAGTCCACACACAAGCCTAGTACTGTATGTATGGGTTTCTAACTTGAAAAATGTTTAGGGGCCTATTGTATTATGTAGATTTCATTAGGAAGCTGACTATTGCAATGGGTACCATGTCTCGACTTCCGGAAAATGTCGACATATCTTCACGTTTCACATCCCCTGGACCCCAAAACCACCGTCAGTTCAAAAGTTTATATATAATTTATTTATGTATCTATATATGTATATACGGTATATCAGTTTCTTGTGGACATGATAACTACCGCAATTTTGCACCAATCACTTTGAAATTTTTACATAATATGTATCTCTATAAAATCTCGGTCCAGTTTGTTAATGGGCACAATCGGTCAAGGGGGTAAAAATGTTTTTTTCTTCGAAAAAGTGAAATATCGAATCCATTCAAAGTTCATAACATGTGTCAGATAAGGCCGAAAAATTTATGTTTGAAAAGTTTTTTGATAGCACCAACCATTGACTAAAGGGGTGGGAAAAATTGGGTTTTTCGAGAAACATTAATCATATCTCTCTTAATAGGCACAATATCAAAACCGTACAAAATGGGCAATATTCCCCTAATAATTACCTAAAACTTTTGTCTGAAAGAATTTTTGATAAGACCCACCATTACGGCAAGGGATGAGCAAAATGATTTCGGAATTAGAAGAAAATGCCTAGAGCCATCAGAGAGTGTCATGACAACACTACTAAAATGATGAGGGATGAGCCATCAGACGTTGCCATGACAACGCCATTGCACGAGATCACATTCAGTTGACTCTGTGGGAAGCGGCTTCGGTGACGTATCTGGTAGCATGCTGAACTTCTATGTCCTAGGTCACGGGTTCAAAGCCGGTCGAAGTCGTCGGATTTTCTAAGAGCGCTAAAAATCGCCTCAGTATGCTTTCCTTCGGAGGGGAAGTTCCAACGTTCGTTGCAGGCTGCAGTGGCATATAATAGCCAGGTTCAAAACTAGGTGTCATTGACGGTAGTATTTGGTAGCAAAATTAGGAACTACTACTTAAAATTGACCGTCTGCACTCCTTACCTGAATTACAGACGAATACTGCCATCACAATTAACACCGTTTATCAGACAGATTCTACACACACTCAAAGTACACGGGGCTACATGACCGCGTTGTCGCAGCCCCTAAACTGAGGAACCAACCAAAATCTCTGCGGTAGATAAAATTTTGCGTAAAGAAGTAACAGACCGTTAGATAGTTACACATCAGTGTCGAAACCTTGCATAAGGACAGTGTGATCACATGTATAACAAGTAGTTCCGTGAAGAACTATACAGCCTATTTTCATATATCCTGCTCATGTTAATTGCCTCTATCAACATACAAAATTTCAGTTTAATTGCTGTAACAGATTCGTAGATATTGAGAACCGTCTAAATATTTCAGATGGTCGCCAGGTTGGATTTTTATTTTTGTACTATTACATTAAGATTATTGTGTACGTGTGGTATTCAAACTTCAATCACATGATTAGAACACAAGAAGTAAAAACGAGATTTTAAAATTACGCACAGCAGCCATCTTGCGATTATGCAAACAATAAAAATAAATTAGATGCCAGTGGATCAACATTTGTATAAGCATTTAACATGCAACGTTTCACGGCACTCGGATAGTTAATTCGCGAGAAACGTCCATTTAAATATTTATACTTTGCGTCGCCGCCATGTTGGATTTGTGCTCACCAGGTTACTGAAAGTCCTATAGGTGAACATATGTTCATAGTCTCTATGAACATAAAAAAATCAGTTTGGTTGCTGTAAAAGATTCATAGATATTGAGAACCATCTAAATATTTCGGAAGCTCGCCATTTAGGATTGTTATATGTATAGGCCATAGAGTTATATACCATTCAAGGACAATTATTGCCTAGCTTCATTATTCAAACTTTCACTTCGATCGCATGATTACGACACAAGAAATAAAACTTAATTTTAAAATTTCGCACAGCCGCCATATTGAGGTCATGTAAACAATTGAATTAAATTAGATGGCAGTGCATTACAATCTGCAAAATCATTTACTGTACCACATTTCACTGCGCTCAGAGAGTTAAATCACGAGAAATGTCTATTAAAATATTTCAAATTCGCTTGGTCGCCATGTTCGTTTTGTACTTTACAGGTTTATGAAATATACATAGGTAAACTTGTATCAGTACCCTTTATCACCGTACAAAATTGCAGAGTGATATCTGTAATAGTTTCGGAGATATAGAATGTCAGTGAAATATTTTGCACAGCCGCCATTTTGAAGTTATGTAAACAATTGAACTAAATTAGACTCCAGTGCATTACAATGAGTATAAACATTTGCTGTACTAAGTTTCATTACGTTTAGATAGTTAAATCGCGAGAAAAGTCTATTTAAAATTCTGAAATTCGCTTGACCGCCATGTTGGTTTTGTAGTCGCCAGGTTTTTGAAAGTCTCTAAGGTGAACTTCTAGTAGTACCCTTTATCGCCGTACACTATTTCAGGGCGATATCGGTAATAGTTTCGGAGATATTGAATGCTAGTGAAATATTTCGCACAGCCGCCATGTTGGATTGTTGAGACGTAACAAAATTTGAAGGGCACGGTCGAGGTCGCCGGGAATAGTGCTATGAACTTACCGAGTTTCATTGAAATCGCTCCAGCCGTTTAGATTTTATTAGGGGGAGACACACACACACCTCTCACACACACACACACACACACACACACGCACACACACACGGACAAAAGGTGATCTCATAAGCCTATTTTTTCAAAATTAAAAATAGGCTAAAAATGGACCTCAAATGACGAGAAGGTTACCGTTCCCATAATACAATAAAATGTTTAAAATATGCATAAAAAGACGAAAAACAAAGTTAATTGAGCTCCAATCGTAAAATACTTTCTCGCAATAAATGAGGTCTGATCCTTCTACGAAAGCCTGCATATTATGCCTATTTTCGCCCATCCCTTAGTTTCCCCGGTGAAATCTACCTCCACCTTCCGGCGTGCCGAGAGTATTTTTTTTATTATATCCTATGTTAACATGTTAATAAGAAATAGAGGGGAGGCACAACCTACCCAGCTTCTCTGCACACTACGCCCTTGTGATCAATTATCCCCAGCTAAATACAAATCGTGCGGCTCTCTCCATGAGTGTTTACCGTCAATGCCACCATTTCCCGGGTCTGATAAACGAGTCAATTAACTAACCGAATGAGAGGCAGATCTATAGCAGACCACAGCACCGGGCGAGCGCGGGAGTACACACTGCTTCAACAACAAGGATATCATCTCTATTATGTAATTCTATATCTAGACGTCGACCATACTATTCAATATAGTTTTAGAGAAAATAACTCGTACATGGGGAAAATAAGTCAAAGGAATTCAACTAGGTAAAAAAGGAAAACATAACCCATATAAAATGCCTCGCCTTCGCAGAAGACATCGCCATACTAACAAATACTAGAACAGAAGCACACCACACCTTAGAAAAACTCCACGAGATCGCCACTAAAACCGGGCTCCAAATACCGTATGAAAAAACGCAGTTTTTCGATATAAAATCCCCAGACAAACTCCCAATAAAAACAAAATACGGAGAAATTATACAAGCCAATGACTTCAAATATTTAGGAGAAAACGGGCAGAAATCTTGTCTGAACACAAAAGCTAACGAAGAAAGTGTCTCAAAATTACAGAAAGCTTACAAACTTAGCTGGTCCCACTACAATAAAAATGCATCTCCACGGCTGCGAAATTACGACATTATAAAACGGTAGTCTTGCCGGCAGCCTTATACGCATCAGAAACCACAAGCACAAAGGGAATGGCCAAAATTAAAGGCACTGAACAACAGGAAAGGAAAATTCTGAGAAAAAATTACGGCGCCGTTTTCAGAGATAATTTTCGGCAAAAAAGACGAACAGAAGAATTATACATAAATACTGAATCTATCACGACATTCATCAGAAAACGCAGAGTGAAGTTCTTTACACCTATCGCCAGAACGAACGACACCAGACTGACTGAAAGAATATTCAACATAATTTCTACGTTGAAATTGGGTACTTCTTGGTACAAAGAATGTATGGAAGATTTACAACAATGACACATCAACATAGAAGATATCCACGACCGCAGCATTTGTAGACAAAAACTCAAAAACCAGATATTTGAATTCAGATCACAACCCAAAAGAAATAGGCGTAAATGGACAGATGAAGAGAAGAAGGCACACAGTGAACGGATGAAAGTTTCTGGGAAGATAAAAAGAAGAAAAGAGCCACCACCAAAATCTAGATTTTTGTGTTTT
The DNA here is from genome assembly GCA_946902985.2 of Meconema thalassinum. NCBI lineage: Eukaryota > Metazoa > Arthropoda > Insecta > Orthoptera > Tettigoniidae > Meconema > Meconema thalassinum. The sequence continues at coordinate 225,886,774 of OX336397.1, forward strand.
TAGAGCTCTGCTTAAAGGGGAATGTACGCAAATAATAATAACAACAACAATAATAATAATAATAATAATAATAATACCTATGCTATTGCTGTTCTGACATACACTTTCGGTATTATCAAATGGACGCAGACTGACTTGGAGAACATCCTAATTAGGACACGTACCATCTTAACAAAACACAGATGTCTCCACCCTAAGTCAGCTGTTGAGCGATTGACAATCCCGCGCCAAAGAGGTGGACGAGGGCTTACGGACATTATCCAATTGCATGCAAGGCAAGTGAGGAACCTTCAGAGATATTTTCTGGACAGACATGACTCTCCCATACATCACGCCGCTGTGAAGGCAGTTGCCACGTGCACATCGCTGGATCTTCTTCACGTAAGGGATATACCACTGATGAGGAATGCTCAGCCATGAAGCTTCAGCAATGGACGCAGAAAGCTCTGCACGGTCGTCATCCGTATGATCTCAACCAGAAACATGTCGACATTGATGCGTCGAACAGCTGGTTGACTCATACGGACCTATTCACTGAGACTGGAGGATTTATGGTTGCAATCCAGGATCAAGTTGTGGCTGCCAAAAAATATCTTAAGTATATAGTTAAGGCAAATATTAAGGATGATAAATGCCGAAGATGCCAACTAGAACTGGAAACAATTCAGCATATCACAGGAGGCTGCCAAGCAATCTCCTGTACTGATTACATGAAAAGGCACAACCAAGTGGCCAAAATAATGCACCTACACCTTGCACAAAATAACTTATTATCTGAAAATACTTTGCCTTACTATCAGTATGTTCCTGACGCCGTTTTGGAAAATCCTAGTCACAAGTTATTATGGGACCGAACAGTTATTACTGATAAAACCATACCAGCAAACCGGCCAGATATCGTTCTTGTGGACAAGGTGCAGAAGAGAACCTTCCTCATTGATACTGCAGTGCCCAATTCCCATAATCTGCAACAAACCTGCTGTGATAAGATCACCAAATATCTGCCCTTGGCTGAGGAAATACGGCAAATGTGGAGACAGGAAAGTGTAGTGGTTCTGCCCATAGTCATTTCTTCTACCGGTATCGTCCCTAAATCGTTGGCTCGCAATCTGGAAATATTGGGAATACATCCTGGTCTACATATCGCCATGAAGAAGGCCGTCATCTTGGAGACCTGTTCCATTGTTCGCTCGTTTCTCAATGTGCCACCTTAAGAGATTTAGCCATACCATCTTGCAAACAAGCCGACGATATGTCGATATGTCCCACTTATGTGGTGAAATGAATGTGATGACAATAATAATAATAATAATAATAATAATAACTTTCATGAACAAGAATTTCCAGGCGCTTTTTCAGCATGCGGAGAAAATCTCGGACACATTCAGGAAAAGTCGTTTGAAATTTTATGGGCATATTCTCAGAATGAGTGATACAGGGTTACTGAAATAATTCTAAATAGTACTCTCTCAAAGACAGCTAATAACAACTGGCTGCTTGAAGTTGAAAGAGACCTTCAGGAAATAGACATCTCAAGTGATGTGGTACTGGACAGGGAACGAGTTGACAATCAGACGACCCAAACGTTATACAACAGAACCTGGACGGAGGAACGCAGAAAGAGCCATAGCAAGAAGTTGTTGTTAAAAATATAATAAATGACACAGGTTTACGTACTTTATTTGACTCCAATATATCTCTTTATTTTCCCTTTTTCTGGAACAAAAGTCTGTTCATGACGACAACGAAAGGCCAAGTCCTCAGCATAGCCCCCGTAGAGATATGTCACTTCAAGTCACTAACTTTTAGTCCAAAGAAGTGACCTGAAAGATATTACAACTATAGTTTATATTTCCTAACATCCTCCAAGAGATTTTGGGAAGACAAAAGAGCAAGATCATCTAGATTCAATCACGCTTCTTAGATGGGCATAACGATATAAAATCATAATAATAATAACGTAAAGAAAGACCTCCAAGAAATGGGCCTACAACCTGATGACGCGCACAAACGAGACCTTTTCTGAAAAAGCATCGTGACTTTTGGGACTTTCCGAGATGAGAAATGGACAACCGGTACAAAGTGGTCGGATGAACGCCGTGCTCGACACAGCAAGCTAATGAAAGCCTACTGGATCAATCGTAAACTGAATAAACGCCAGAATGTATAGTGGAACTTATCGTGGTCCTTAGTTGGCCGATTAGCTATGCTGCTCTGAAGACATCCACCAACTTCGATGCTTTGGAGGAATGGAAAGGCCGCTGGAATAACTCCACTGACTTGCCCCTATATAGAATCTTCAGAAGGGGGGGAATTGCTACCGAATTCCAACTACCGCGTGCAACTTGGTCCAGACTGGACAGGATCAGGACAGGTCATGGAAGGTGCAGGGATTCCCTCTATAAGTGGAACTTTGTTCCATCTCCAGAATGTGATTGTGGAGCCCCTCGCCAGACCATTCCCTACATTTTAAGCGAGTGTCAACTACGGGCTTATCCAGATAGACTGGAAGACTTTCTATCACCAACAGCGGAGGCACTGCAGTGGGTTCAAAAGTTGGACATTCAGCTATAAGGGATAACACTAATGACTGAAGTGAATCATTTTTTTGTTATTGTGTATATATTGTATATATTTGGCCTGTTTGCCATCTCTTGATGAATACAGTACATTTGCATTTGTCATTTGGCACAGGCTAGAGTAAAAGGTGGCTTTTCACCGATGTCTCAGTCTCATTCATGGCTGTGATTATATGGAAGCTACTGAGGTATGGGTGGTGCTTAGTAATGGCATTCAGGGCACAGTCAGTGCCTGTGAATGCTGTGAAAGGTTCTACTCATAGGGTTAGGACTACTGTTCTGACTCAGTGAGGAAAGCAATGGCAAACTACCTCACTCCTCTTCTTGCCTAGAACGCCTCAATATAGCGCTGCCTTGGGTTTTTGTGGGTATCTACTCACATAACGTAATGGTGGTGCTTTTGAGGATCCAACCAGCCTTCGGGCTGACTACCTAACAGACATTGTATATATTATGTATATAATTTCCTTGCCATATGCTAATAATAATAAGCGAATCATAAATAAATAAATAAATAAATAAATACATAATAATAATAATAATAATAATACGAATAATCCGTCAAAAGATAGTGACGAACGGGCTTGACCGGGTCTTGCCCTTTGGACAGAGGAACACTAGCAAGCCCATTCTTAGAGGAAGAGGGAATTCTGGGCGCAAAATCAAGCCAAATGTAACAAAACTTAACGTGGTCCTAGCGAATTATACCAGGCGAAACAGCTGACCCTAATAATATTGTTTTACGCAGCCCAACTAACACGTGTTGGGAGTAAGGTCGATATTTCTCTGCCTGCATCCCGTATGGTACTAATGCACTGCGAGCATATCCTGCAAACGATACTCAACACTATTACTCTCAATGTGTAGATGGAGGTTTTCACGGCCCGGACCACTGTTAAAATTATTTATACTTTTGGGATATTGCCGTGTGAAAATAACATTTAAAATTCCAAACGTTTCGAGAGGAACCTTGCCTGCTTTTTCAATGAAATTAAAACAATGTGGCCAAAGAATGTGTGTCAATGCCCTCTGTTCGTCACCAGAGAGCAGCCAGAAACTACTGTATGGACCTTGGTAGTTTCTGGCTGCTCTCTGGTGACGAACAGAGGAATTTCTCTAGTTTTGGTAAGCTCACTGACACATATTCTGTGACCATATTGTTTTAATTCTATTGAAAAAGGAGGCAAGGTTCCTCTCGAAACGTTTAGAGTTTTAAATATTATTTTCACAAGGCATTATCCCAAAAGTATGAATTATTTGAACACTATTACTTTTCCCTCGTATTAGTCTATAGTCAAATCGAGGGGAAAATGACACTGTTCAGTATAGTTTGCAGGATATGCTTGCAGTACGATAGCACCATACGGGATGCAAACAGAGAAATATCGACCTTCCTGACAACACGCGTTAGTTGGGCTGCATAAAACAATATTATTAGGGGCAACTGATTCACGTAGTATAGCCTACTGTATATCTTGTGTAATGTTACTGCTTGTACGTCAATTATACTACTGAGGCTTTTAGAGAGCCTGGGTTGCCGGAATTTTGCCCCGAAGGGGATCATTAACGTGCCAGTAAATCTACTGACACGGCTCACTCACACTTGCGCGCACTCAAATGCAAAATGACTGCGCCAAGATTCGGGTCTCTGGATCCGTAGGGAATAATAATAAATGACCTCAGCTATCTAGCCTATATTTTTGAGTAGCAGTCATTTAGGGTATTTACTCTCCAATGTTGATGTTCCGCTTGTACTGCCTCCTAACAGAGAAACCGAAACTCAATGCGACAATTAACTGAGATTGAAGTAATTTTGACGTAGATTTTTCGCGCACGTATTATGCACGTGTCATATGAAATTCACAAACCGTTATAAAAACCAACTAACCTTATAACGAAATTCAAACTACGAAACGTAATATAAACACACACTGAACGCACTACACTAAGTCCCCGATGTAACGGGTAATCTCGACAACCACTGGATGGATTTTGATGCGGTTTTCACCATTCTGTAAAGGATTTCTCGAGGAAGGAAGCCGAGCAGTAACGATTTCAGTACAATACTAATTATAACATCGTATGGCCTCGGATGCCGGGTGCAAGCTTTGTTATTTCACGACCAGAGGGCAGCTTGCATGCCGGACTTTGTCGTTCCTTGGAACGTTATAAAATTCAAAGAGGTTAGATATCGAAGCTCCTTGACACTCTAGCGCTTTCTAGTAGAGATTGGAGGAACTTTGTGTTGGCGGAAAATCCCGAGATTTATTATCATTTTAAATGATCTAGTCGACTTTGTCGTTACGTTACGGCAACGTCACGAAATGTACTGAGAATGCACTGAGGTGTGTGACGTCATAGTGCCGCTTGGTGCATTTGTACTGAGTTCACTGGTGAGCTCTGGAGTTACGAGACGGCATCGACACGGCGAGCGTGACGTCATCCAGCCAGCTCCCTTCTTTCACCGCGCGCTCCAGCTCCCTGAACACTTGTAACTTTCTAGCGTTCTGATTGTTTCTTGATTATCTAACATGTCAAGAGTCTTTGGCTTCGAGCGAAGCATTTTCCAGCATTTGTAGCATTTAAAATGATATAAAGTCCAGACTTTCAGACTGACTGTCTCTTTTTTGCAATTATCAACATGGCCTACTGAATTGAAACATCGTATGACATACGTGTCGTGATTTTTGTCGCCTTTCAAAAAAGAAAAAAAAGAAAAACACTTACCACGGCCAGGAGCGAACCTGAAAGCTTGGAGTTGGTAGTCCGACACGATAACCACTCACCCACCATGGCAAGCCAACGATTTCAGTGAATCGAGTCGAAGGAAAACCTGCCATCGGAGCACCTTTTAAGTTTACTCTGGATAAACCGTTAAAAATATCTACAGTATAGCAGTGTAAGAATTGTTCAACATGAAAAGTTCTATAAAAAGTCCACGACAGGATACCTCTATCTTTAATACATCACCCACTATAAGTGTTTTTACATTTTCATTTCTTCCAACAATCTCCATTCAGAGGAAATTTTAAATTACTAGCTTGGGAGCGAGCGAGCCTATCTCCCCAGCTTCGGCCAGCATCAAACTGTCGAGTCGTGTATAATTCCGAGAAGAGTAAATAATTTTAAAATTTCGCTGTTCACCACGGCTTTTCTGAATTGCGTCTGGGACCTTCCGCCTTTTAAGCATACTGTACGCTGGGTAAACCGTTCAAGATAACGGGCGAAGCTGGGGCGGGTTGCTAGTAAGTTTATAAATTTAAACGTCAACACAGTGATTAGCATCTGATGATGACCGCTCGAAGGTCGAAACGCGTAATCTTATAATAGTGATTATAACTAATACATGAAATGTTTATTCAGGAGTTTTATTTACTGAACCTGGTCTATGAGAATGCGATTGGAAATAAAATGAAAATAAAAACAAGAAGATGTCTTATAAAAATAGGAAAAGGGCGAAGGCAAGATTTGCAATATAACATTGGTTTGGAAATAGTCGTAGAAGAAGATTCTTACAAATATTTGGGCGTTTTTGTAGGGATTGATATGACAAGGAGTAGTCTTGTGGATGTGTAGTGTCTCAAGCTTACAAATCTTTGCACTCTGTAATGAGGGTATTACAAGGAAGTAGTAGCCTACCTCTGCTAAAGAATTAGGATATTTGTCACTTGTAAGACCTATTCTGGAATACGCCTCGGCGGTTTGGGATCCATATGAAGTAGGGTTCATCAACGAGTTCGAAATGGTACAAAGAAAGGCCGCTAGTGTCTTTAATCCCAGGAGCAGTGTGATCTGTATGTTAAAGAAAATTGGGAGGGAATCACTTGCGGCTAGGAGGATGAAATTTAGACTCTGTGCTATGTACAACTCGCATGGGATGAGCTAGCAAACGTATGGGAAAGCCCACTTACATGAGTAGGAGTGATCATTCTTTGAAAGTTAAGGGCCGACCACAGCGTACAAATTATGGTAAATATTGTTTCGTAAACCGTGCCATTGATAACTGAAACTCTCTTAGAGCCTTTCCCCAAACATATAGGTGTGTTTAAGGTAAGACGGTAGGCCCTACACCGACAATGTTAAATTAAGCAAATTGATGCCCCGTTTTCACAGAAAGTATTGAGCAGGTTAGTCTGAAATTTTCACTGTAAATTAAAAGATTTTTGTGAAATTTACTGATCCTAAATGGCTGTAGCATTGTCATTCAAAATATATTTATACATTAATTTCCATACATTCCAATTTTTTTTTGTGAAAAAAAAAAATTATTATGGCAGAATTTCTAGTGCAATCAACATAACTGCGGATCCACAGTTGAAATACAGTGGTGTTTAAAAACTGTGAAATTTTCATTAACATTTCTCGTATAGTTTATGAGAAAACAGGACAAATGTTTCAGAATTTTTGGTTTTGAGAAAGTGACACATAAAGTTTTACAATATGTATATGCTACGAAAAATAACTTTTGTTTAAAACTTTGCGCGCCGGCAAACATTCGACTATCGAAATGCGCTGTAGCAGGTTCACCAACATATGAACCTCTACAAAACACACAAGAAAAACTAACATTCTAACTGTAAAAGAGTCGGAGATTACGACTTTAACGAAAAGGGGCGGAACATTATTAAAGAATGACAGATATCATAAAAAATTAAAAAATATAATAATTCAGTTATAACTGGAGGCCAGTAATAAATAATAGAGGAGAGTGACCAAAGTCGGACCCGAGTCTCTAAGTCGGACCCCTGCATTATTTTGCTTGGACGGTGCTGCCGCATGGTGGCACAAGATTGAATGTGAAGCTATGCAAGGAAATGTTGTGTTGTGGAAGTGGGGAGTATCCCGTCAGTTCCGCCATTACTGGTTTTCATGTGAGTTGATGTTTTTACACATGCTCATGGAATAGTTATTGTTTTTTATTTCAAAGAGGGTAAGTCACGTTGTGTTTACAGTACTGTCTTTAGTAAGCGATACACTTGATAAATGTTGTATTTGCTTGTCGAAATACCTATTCAATATTTTTTCATAGCCTCGAAAATATCAAGTACAAGATGTCCTAAGTAGGACCCCCGCGGCTCTCCTAAGTCGGACCCATAAAAATCCTAAGTCGGACCCCTAATAACCCTGAGTTGGACTCCTGAAATTCAAAATAAAAATTCTTGGTTTTTATTTAAGCCATTCAAAATATTGTTTCAGATGGCCCAAAAAAATATCAGTCCTTGCGGGTGACAATGGGAAACTCGCAAAGGGGTCGGTTTTTGGCTTTTGTGGTCATAACAATAAGCTATGTTCCTAACAAGACATTATATAATGTAAACATAAAGTATTTTCACGTTCTTCATTACTTTTCTAGTGGTTTTATGTGATTTTACGTTCATTCTTAAGAGGGGTCCGACATTGGCAACCTTTTTCCCAGACGTCATTTCTGCTACTTTTAATGAAAACATTTCATAGGAAAATCTGGGCTGTTATAAGTTAATCTGAACCAGATACAATGATAGAAAACATATCAAAGAACTCATATAGCTAAAATTCGAATTTTAAAAAGATGAAATTAAATAACCAAACAGGTAAAAAACAAAATGGGAGTCCGATTTAGGTCACTTTCCTCTACATATAAATGTTCAGAAATGAACGTAGTATCCAATTATGCAAAAAACTAAAATATATTTTTTGAAAAAAATCAGCCTACCGTCGTACTTTAAGAAAAGACTGTCGATTTGTGTAAATACTCCAGATTGTTATTAAATTGTTATTTTTTTTATTTGTTATGTATACAAAATTTGCCACCAGGGGACACACCCCCAATTGCAAAAATATCTTATATTTCGTACATTGTACCCCGTGTTGACCGACTGAAGAGTCACAAGAAGCTTGTATCGCCTACGGAATGTGTTGAAGGAATAACTTGTGAGAGCGTGTTACTGCATGTTAAGTGCCGCTATAATCCAACTAAAGTACGGCTTCCATTCTCACATTAGCTAATAAACAAACCATTTCACAGGCCGACTCGCGACTGGATGCCAAGCATAGGCGAGCGCCTCGCACGTGGCGGCGAATCTTCTACACCGGGCTCTAGAGTAAAACAGGACGGCTTCGGTGGCGTAGTCGGTAGCATGCTGAACTTCTATGCCAAAGATTGCGGGTTCAAACCCGGCCGAAGTCGTCGGATTTTTAAGAGCGTTAAAAATCCCTAAGTATGCCTTCCTTTGGAGGGGAAATAAAGCCGGCGGTTCCATGTCATAGATTTATAGCGTGATAAAGAACCTTCCACTAATTACACTTGCGAGAAGCTAAATTATAGGTTATATTTGACTAACGCTCTTAGGTTCCAACGTTCGTCACCAGAAGCCAACTGCGGTGGCATCTAGTAAGAAAGTTCAGAACTAGTTCGTCATTGACGGTGGCGTTTGGTAGCAAAAGTTGGAACTACTTGAAATCGAATGTCTGCAGTCCTTACTTGAATTAAAATAGATAGCACATACTAATACAGCCATCATAATTAACACCGGTTATCAGACAGATTCTACCCACACCCAAAGTACACGGGGCTACATGACCGCGTTGTCGTAGCCACTAAACTGAGGAACCAACCAGGACTGGAAAAGGGGTCCACTCAGCCTTGTGAATCAAAATTGAAAAGAGGCGCGTTGGATTCCTACCTCGGCCAACCTGGAAGTGGTTTTCCGTGGTTTCCCCACTTCTACTCCAGGAAAATATCGGGATGGTGCCTAACTTAAGGCCACGGCCACTTCCCTCCCAGATCCTACCTCGATCACAAATACACTCACTAGCACAAGCATCACAGTGACACAGCTTATCAGACAAATTCTGTACACACCCAAGTAAACGGGAAAAATGAGCACAATGTTGCAAAGCCCTAAAAGAATCAACAACAAAATTATTTACAGATAGTATTGCTCAGTTGGTCTATATAATGATCGTGTTGGTTGGTTCCTTAGTTTAGGGGCTGCGACAACGCGGTCATGTAGCCCCGTGTACTTTGGGTGTGTGTAGAATCTGTCTGATAACCGGTGTTAATTCTGATGACTGGGTTAGTGTGTGTATCTGTTTTTTTTAAATTCAGTATGGACTGCAACTTTGAATTTTTCAAATAGTTCCTACTTTTGCCGCCAAACGCCACCGTCAACGACTACTAGGCCTAGTTCAGAACTTAGCTACTAGACGCCACCGCAGTCGGCTCTTGGCAAAGAACGTAGCAACCTAAGAGCGTTGTTTACATTCCTAATCTATACAATTTAGTTTCACACAGGTGTAATTAGTGGAACGTTCTTTAACATGCCATAAATCTATGACATGGGACCGCCGGCTTTACTTCCCCTCCGAAGGAAGGCATACATAGGGATTTTTAACGCTCTTAAAAATCCGACGGCTTCGGCCGGGTTTGAACCCGCGATCTTGGGCATAGAAGCTCAGCATGCTACCAACTACGCCACCGAAGCCGCCCATAATGATCGTGTGGCCTCCGGAGAGGTCAAGGTAGGTCTTTCTAGTTGCGCGTCGTAATGAGGATGAAGTGATGCTGAAGACGTCACATACACCCAGTCCCCGAGCCACGGGAATTAACCCCAGGAGATTAAAATCCCTGATGGCCCGGCCGGGAATCGAACCCGGGACACGTCGGGCCAAAACCTAGCGCACTAACCATTTAGCCACGGAGCCGGAGAGTCGGTCAATAGCACTTCTGTAAAAGTTGCATTATTAGTAATATTGTTTAAGTATGTCAACAATTTGATGTTTTTAACTTGTACCGTAGCGAGCTTCAGATATGAATGTTGCCAATACTATTTACAGTAGTTAATGTCCGTTCCTATTTAACTGATGACTGAAGAGCGTTCGGTTAATAGATTACTTACAAGGGAAGTATCTTGAAACTTTGTGGACGGAATCCTTGTACTATAAGAGGACAACGTGCGGAAAATCAGTCTCCAGATTGAACTACAAGGCTCCGAAATCGTATCAGACATCCTAGTACGCAGGCATGACAGCTGGAGGAGCTGAACATCCCTGTGGCATTCGGAGTAGTAGCGAGGTGGGGCGTGTATGTTGATTGAATCGTGCGGCTGCTTCCCGCTGGCCTTGAGTGCCTGGGCCGTCAGGGCTGTCCCTTCCAACATGTAGCCTACGGTATTCGTTACTTCCCATTGATTTATATGAGAGATTCGCCACATGATTTCGGTTCAGTTCAACTTATCAAATGAATTGCTATTACTGCTGTAGCACCATGCTAACACCAGGATATATTATTAAATCTTTAAACTCGGCGACGTAGTCAGTAGCATGTTGAACTGCTATGCCCAAGATCGCGGGTTCAAAACCCGGCCGAAGTCGTCGGATTTTTAAGAGTGTTAAAATCCTCCAGAGGGGAAGTAAAGCCGGCGGGCCCATGTCATAGATTTATGGCATGAAAAACAACTTACCACTACAATTAGTTGTGTGTAGCAAAACTTGTAGGTTATTTGGTTAGAAACGATCTATGAAGTTCCAACGTTCGCCACTAGGTGTCAGTAACGGTGGCATATCTGGTAGCCAAAGTTGGAACTACTTGAAATTTGAACTTGTTGGGAGGCTACGGGCGTACAATTAAAATACCCTGCTATGGCCATTGGCTGCAATTCATCTATACTAATATATAAAAATGAGATGGTGTGTGCCTGTGTCCCGTGGTGTTGGGGTAGCGCGCCTGCCTCTCACCCGGAGGCCCCGGGTTCGATCCCAGGCTCCGTCAGGGATTTTAAAACTGACGCGAGGGTTGGAACGGGGTACACTCAGCCTCGTGAGGACAATTGAGTAGCTGTCTGACAGTGAGATAGCGCCCCGATCACGAAAACCAAGATTAACGGCCGAGGGGACCCGACGCGCTGATCACGCGTCACCCCAATGTCTGCAGGCCGAATGGCTGGGCATCGGTCGCTTGGTTGGCCTTAGCCCGTCATGGGCGGTATAGTGCCAGGGGTTGTATGTCTGTGTATTACTCAATTACGCAAGAACCACTGGTCCGATTTACAAGAACTTTTACAAGGAAGTGGCTGATTTACCTTGTTTGATATCGATACTTCGCACTATTTAAAGATGGCGAACATTTTAGTGACGTCACTACACCCTTTGGTTTCAAACTTTCATATTTCCATTTCAAATAAAAATAGCAAACGTTTGATCGTATATACGAGATTTAAAATTTAATTTTCTATCCGAAAGGTCCTTAACACTTTTCGTGTATCTCCAACGGTTAGCGAGTAAAACCTAAATTTGTGCTATAAAACACGGTCAACGCCGAGCGGTGTAGTTGGACAAAATGTTCCATCCGTACTCTCTCTCCGCGCAGCATCTCGCATATCCCCTCTTTTAACTGTCACCTTCACATTTTAATTTATTTATGACCCATAGCAAAGCACGGGTACTTCAGCTAGAATATAATAAATGTACTTCAGCTAGAATATAATAAATCTTTAATTTGATAATGTTACCAAGAGGAAACAACTTCCTAAGGTCGTACGTCCCAAATACACAAGCCGCCACTGCTGTGAAGCAATTAGATAGCATGTTGGAGAGATAATTCAATTAATGCTCCGGGGAGTACTTTTTGTAATTGAGAAATTCCAATATTTGTGTAGCCTACCGTAATCTTTTTTTGATTATGCTATTGTAAAATGAGGCACGGTATTCATTGTTGTGGCTAAACGAACACACACAGTATTAAAACTAACTGTATTTTAATGGTCATTTAAATAAACATTACTTTCCTGCGTAGTTCAAATTAATAAGCTTCTATTGTTAATTTGATTTCTTCTCATCAGCCAAATAATTTAAAAAGCCATTTGTCTATTGTGGGAATAAAATCGTCATTGCTATAAATTCATTTTAGAAGATTGCAACTTATCACCCATACTTTTCAATCTTTGAACAAGCAATGAAGAAAATGGGAGAAACATTTAAAATGGGAGTGAAGATTCAAGGAGAAATAATTTCAACTCTGAGATTTGCTGATGACATCGCCAGTTTAGCCGACACAACTGAGGATTTGAATTAATTTTTAAATGGAATGGATTCTGTCTTGAGCAAAGAAGTTATGATGAAAATTAATAAATGTAAAAGAAAAATATTGGAATGCAGCCGAAATAAATCAGAAACCCCTATTGACGTAAAATAGGCAGATGGAAATCTAAAGGAAGCAGGAGACTTCTGTTACTTAGAAAGCAAAACAACCAGTGATGGACGAAGCAAAGAGGATATAAAAAGTAGGTTAGCTCAGGCAAGGAAAGCATTTCTACAAACAAGGAAACTGTTGACATCGAATATAGATTTAGGTATTCGGAAGTCATTTTTGAAAGCCATTGTCTGGAGCGTGGCGCTCTATGGAAGTGAAACCTGGACTATTGGTGCAGCAGAAAAGAAGAGAATTGAAGCGTTTGAAATGTGGTGTTACAGGAGAATGATGAAGATCTGATGGGTAGATAGGGTTACAAATGAAGAGGTATTAAGACGAGTGGGAGAGGAGAGATGTTTCTGGCGACTGCTAATGAAGAGAAGAGATAGGTTGGTAGGACACATACTAAGACACCCAGGAATAGCAAGCTTAGTTATGGAAAGAAGGGTCAAGACCAAGAAATGTAGGGGTAGACCAAGGTTAGAATGTGTTAAACAGATTGCCTCGGATGTAGGGTGTGGTAGCTATGTAGAGATGAAAGGATTAGACTCAAACAACAACAACAACAACAACAACAACAACAACAACAACAACAACAACAACAACAACAACAACAACAACAACAACAACAACAACAACAACAACAACAACAACAACAACAACAACAAGACAGTTTTGTATTTAAAGATAGATTTGGAGCCATTTTGCAGTGTTGCCATATTGACAATAGATATTGTAATTTTCAGTCGGTCAACACAAAATAACCCCAGTGAAAATAATAATCTGTAAAAAATTCAAGTGATTAAGATATATAAACAATAACAATGTTGGTATTTATCTCTCCCGTGTATTAGGGTGAGAGCAGATAGCCTGTGTTTCTGTGGTGACTGTTATACTAAGGGTTGGGCTAATTAACTCTAGTTTCCCCCTCCCAAGGACACTCAAGGTTAAGTCTCACCGCTGGGTGAGAATCTCGATAATACCGCAATTCCTTGTTCTCGGCAAGCTAGTTAGTTATTGTTGTTTAAGGAGGAACTACGAAGTAATCTGCCCCTCTTAACACAGTTTAAAGTATACAAATTTGGAATAGAATTAAAATATAGAGGTGGATACCTAAATTTGAAAAGACCGAAAATTAATAAAACTAATCATTATAAAAATAAACAAAAAATACCGAAAAACAAAAATTCAAAATTTTAAAAAGAAAAAGTCTTTGAGTCAATGTACACTGGAAAATTTTCTTTGTGTTCTCGGCAATGTCGATATAAAGGAGAAAAACAAGCTCACTCCAGCCGCAGCACGTGTCAAGTGAAATCTCTCTTTCACCACGGGAAGTAAACTATTCCTCATTCTTATTTTCGACAAATATAAAACAGTATTGTTTGATCCACTGTTAACATGACTTCTCCCAATAACGAAGAAACTAGAGCAATCACGTCTGAAATTTATTACAAACGAAAGTTAGTGCCAGAACGAGCGCATGCTGGATGAATTTTCAGGAGGAAAATAAGGAAAATAAATTGTACTGGCAAGCTTTTGGAATTTATTTTTAAATCTGTTTCTTTGTAACCTGTGTTGTTGTTGTACCCTTACACAGTACCGTTTCACCAGACGAGAATGTCCATAATGATCGTTCTCGATACTACGTTACTTACTGGGATTAGGAGTTCGGGTGATCATTCTCGCCTGCGAGACCGGTTGAAACCGAGCGACTGTTTGCCCGACTCTAGTAAGAGTGTTTGCAACTGTAATTATTAGGGTCTAAGAATGAGGACTTGAAATAAGGCACCCTTTGCATGCGGGAAACCCCGGGAGAAACACCATACTCAGGATCACCGCGCGCGGTCACACTGAGAAGATTCCAACCTTAGATCTATCAGGGTCTCCTTGAAGCCGCAGCACTCCATCTCAATAGCCTTCCGGCCGGCTCAGAGCTGTTAGCTGAGTGTGAGAGGACTGTATCGTGACGCGTTTCTGAACGAGACGGCCAGCTGGTGGGCACCCCCCCCCCCCTCCTCACCCCTTCCCTAGCCACGAGCTGGAGGTCGATAACTATGTTAATGACGTATAAATCTACTATATTATTCATTACAATGCCCTAAAATTCATAGCAAACATTGGTTTAATATGAATAATTATTGTTGATGTCAATAATAGTGAATGAATTTAAGAATGATGTCAAGATTGAGAAAAACGCAGCCATGGTCTAAAATTAGGAACAACCCAAATATTTGTCTGAAGTAGAAGGGTAAAACGACGTAAAAATACTTGTATGGTGACTGAGGTGGGATTATTTCAACTACTCAAGGCTGAGTGTACTCCATTCCAGTTCTCAGGCCTGAATTATATTTTTTGGCAGAATTGGGAAACAAACCCAGAAATCAGGCATAAAAGCTCGCCGCTACTCCACGAGGTGATTTATAACCCGTACCTCAGCGGTGACAGCCAAGAGTGCTAGCCACTATACAAAGAGGTGGTCTATAACCCGTACCTCAGGGGTGACAGCCAAGAGTACTAGCCACTACACCACAGGGTGATCTATAACCCGTACCACAGGGGTGACAGCCAAGAATGCTAGCCACTACACCACGAGGTGGTCTATAACCTGGACCTCAGGGGTGACAGCCAAGAGTGCTAGCCATACACTACGAGGTGGTCTATAACCCGTACCTCAGGGGTGACAGCCAACACTGCTAGCCACTACATCACGAGGTGGTCTCTAACCCAGACGTCAGGGGTGACAGCCGAGAATGTTAGCTACTACACCACGAGGTGGTCTATAACCCAGACGTCAGGGGCGACAGCCGAGAATGTTAGCCACTGCACCACGAGGTGGTCTATAACCCAGACGTCAAGGGTGACATAATCCAGACGTCAGGGGTGACAGCCGAGAATGTTAGCCACTACACCACGAAGTGGTTCTTAACCCAAACGTCAAGGGTGACAGCCAAGAATGTTAGCCACTACACCACGAGGTGGTCTATAATCCAGACGTCAAGGGTGACAGCCGAGAATGTTAGCCACTACACCACGAGGTGGTCTATAATCCAGACGTCAAGGGTGACAGCCAAGAATGTTAGCCACTACACCACGAGGTGGTCTATAATCCAGACGTCAAGGGTGACAGCCGAGAATGTTAGCCACTACACCACGAAGTGGTTCTTAACCCAAACGTCAAGGGTGACAGCCAAGAATGTTAGCCACTACACCACGAGGTGGTCTATAATCCAGACGTCAAGGGTGACAGCCGAGAATGTTAGCCACTACACCACGAGGTGGTCTATAATCCAGACGTCAAGGGTGACAGCCAAGAATGTTAGCCACTACACCACGAGGTGGTCTATAATCCAGACGTCAAGGGTGACAGCCGAGAATGTTAGCCACTACACCACGAGGTGGTCTATAATCCAGACGTCAAGGGTGACAGCCAAGAATGTTAGCCACTACACCACGAGGTGGTCTATAATCCAGACGTCAAGGGTGACAGCCGAGAATGTTAGCCACTACACCACGAGGTGGTCTATAATCCAGACGTCAAGGGTGACAGCCGAGAATGTTAGCCACTACACCACGAGGTGGTCTATAATCCAGACGTCAAGGGTGACAGCCAAGAATGTTAGCCACTACACCACGAGGTGGTCTATAACCCGTACCTCAGGGGTGACAGCCAAGAATGTTAGCCACTACACCACGAGGTGGTCTATAATCCAGACGTCAAGGGTGACAGCCGAGAATGTTAGCCACTACACCACGAGGTGGTCTATAATCCAGACGTCAAGGGTGACAGCCGAGAATGTTAGCCACTACATCACGAGGTGGTCTATAACCCAAGCGTCAAGGGTGACAGCCGAGAATGTTAGCCACTACACCACGAGGTGGTCTATAACCCGTACCTCAGGGGTGACGGCCAAGAATGTTAGCCACTACACCACGAGGTGGTCTATAATCCAGACGTCAGGGGTGACAGCCGAGAATGTTAGCCACTACACCACGAAGTGGTCTATAACCCTAACGTCAAGGGTGACAGCCAAGAATGTTAGCCACTACACCACGAGGTGGTCTATAATCCAGACGTCAGGGGTGACAGCCAAGAATGCTAGCCACTACACCACGAAGTGGTCTATAACCCAGACGTCAAGGGTGACAGCCGAGAATGTTAGCCACTACACCACGAAGTGGTCTATAATCCAGACCTCAGGGGTGACAGCCAAGAATGTTAGCCACTACACCACGAGGTGGTCTATAACCCAGACGTCAGGGGTGACAGCCAAGAATGCTAGCCACTACACCACGAGGTGGTCTATAACCCGTACCTCAGGGGTGACAGCCAAGAATGCTAGCCACTACACCACGAGGTGATCTATAACCAGTACCTCAGGGGTGACATCGAAGAGTTCTAGTCACTACACCACGAGGTGGTCTATTACCCAGACGTCAGGGGTGACATCCAAGAGTGCTAGTCACTATACCACGAGGTGGTCTATAACCCGTACCTCAGGGGTGACATCCAAGAATGCTAGTCACTACACCACGAGGTGATCTATAACCCGGACCTCAGGGGTGACATCCAAGAATGCTAGTCACTACACCACGAGGTGATCTATAACCCGGACCTCAGGGGTGACAGCCGAGAATGCTAGCCACTACACCACGAGGTGGTCTATAACACGTACCTCAGGGGTGACAGCCGAGAATGCTAGCCAGTACGCCACGAGGTGGTCTATAACCCGTACCTCAGGGGTGACAGCCGAGAATGCTAGCCACTACAACACGAGGTGGTCTATAACCCGTTCCTCAGGTGTGACAGCCGAGAATGCTAGCCACTACACCACGAGGTGATCTGTAACCCAGACGTCGTGGGTGACAGCCAAGAGCGCTAGCCACTACTCTAGGCGGTGGGTTATATAAAACTATTATTTATGTTGTATTCATTACGTTATATTTGAACATGCATATCTCTTTCATTCTTTTTGAAGGGAGAAATAGAGAAGTCACCATACAGCCGGATCTAGCTTCATTCGATTTCCACGTACTCCGTAAACAGAACGAACATTTGTGAGGGATACGTTCAAACAGCATTGGCTGCAGGAATTCTATACACGTAGAAGCATTAGAAGAATCCAGTCTGGTGTTTACAGAAACGATATACCTAGGTAATATGCATATATCAGTGTCATTCCCTCCCTCAACAAGCGTAACTTACTTTATGAATACCCCACGTACTGTACGAGCTTTACAGTACTTCTAACAAGTTGTTCCGGTCGAATCAATCACTCTTGACATTTCGTGTGCCATTCAGTGTGCCGTAACATGAAATGTCTCCGATGTAATTGTAAATGGTGGCTAACCTGGTAAATGCTCCCTCTGATTCATACAGGCTGGTCCAACTAGTGTACACACCACATAATAATAATAATAATAATAATAATAATAATAATAATAACGTAATACAGAATTGGCGACAGGAGTTAAAAGAAGGAGGCCTTTACAAACCTTTAAGGATCGGGACAAAGAAAAACGGAGTGGAAATAGATTGCTTAGCATTCGCTGATGATATAGCCCTGATGACAGAAGATTTCGAAAGTGCAACGGAACAGGTCAATATATTGAAGGAAGTAGCAGAACAAAGGGGATTACAAATTTCCTTTCAAAAGACAGAAGTAATGTCGAACATCAAGGATGATACAGCACAACTAAACACCAAATATGGAACGATAAACCGTGTTAATAAATTTAAATACCGTATCTTGGGGAATGCATCCAGCAAAATGGCCTTGACAAGGAAGCCATAGAAGCAAGAATCAAGAAAATGGAAGTCGCTTTTCAATCCACCCGCAACATATATAACAAAAAGTGCTTTTCTATGATTACAAATTTCGTCACTACAACACTGTCATCAAACCAGTACCGCTATATGCATCTGAATGCCTCATCCTATCCGAGAAATGTTTGTTCACCAAGTTAGAAAAGAAAGAAAGATCCTACGCATCATACTTGGCCCAGACTACAAAATTGGCATCTACATCAGAAAATCCAGGCAAGAAATATACTCGAGGATAGAGAAGATCACAGGCACAATGCGAAAACGCAGAGTTTGCTTCTACGGTCATATACGACGGACGATCGACTCCCGCTGGACGAAACGTATCTTCAGTATATTCGACTCAAAACCAAAAACTACAATGCCGTGGTATGTTAACGTCCAGAAAGATCTGAAAGAAATTGGGATACGAGCAGAAGATGCACAAGACCGAAATCTTTATAGAGCAGCCATCATGACGTTTGGGACTTTCCGGGACGAAAAACGGACAACTGGTGCGAAATGGACAGAAGAACGTCGTGCTAAACACAGTGAGCTCATGAAGACAATGTGGATCAAGCGAAAAATGAACAAATGCCAGAATGTAAAATGAGGCTTTCGTGGTCCCTAGTTGGCCGATTAGCGAAATTGAATCAATGAATAATAATAATAATAATAATAATAATAATTCTTGTGGACAAGGTGCAGAAGAAAACCTTCCTCATTGATATTGCAGTGCCCAATTTCCATAATCTGCAACAAACCTGCTGTGATAAGATAACCAAATATCTGCCCTTGGCTGAGGAAATACAGCAAATGGTCATCTCTTCTACAGGCATCATCCCTAAATAACTTGCCACGGTGGGTGAGTGGTTACCGTTTCGGACTACCAACCCCAAGATTGCAGGTTCGTTCCTGGCCGTGGTAAGTGATTTTTGAAATGCGACAAAAATCATGACACTCATGTAATACGTTGTTGGCATGTTAAAGAACCTATTTGAATTCAGTAGGCCGTGTTCAATGGCAAAATTAATCTTGGGATTTTCCGCCAACACAAAGTTCCTCCTTTCTCTACTAGAAAGCGCTGTAGTGTCAAGGAGCTTAGATACCTAACCTCCTTGACTTTCATAGCGTTCAAAGGAACGACGAAATTCGACAAGCAAGCTGCCCTCTGGGTGTCAATTAACAAAGCTTCCACCCTGCACCCGAGGCCATACGATATTATTATTATTATTATATCCCTAAATGATTGGCTCGCAATATTGAAATAATAAATATAACAAAGCTGAAGAGTTTGTGTGTTTGAACGCGCTAATCTCTGGAACTACCAGTCGGATTCGAAAAGATCTTTTTTGTATGTGATAGCCAGATTCAAGAGGAATAGTTTAGGCTATGCAGCATTAGGCTACACCTCTCAGGTAACCTTAAAGATTGATTTTTGTTCAGTAAGTCGGAAGAACAAGCACTCCAGAACGGCTTCAATATTACCGAAGTCTATTGCTGCCTGGTAATGCGGGCTGCATCACGTCGCCCCTACCAATGTTCTGGTGCAGAATTGCGAGCTGGTTATAAATTGCAGTCACGGGGAGTAATTAGTGCAAAAAGATTTCTTTGGCCCATTAAAACAGTTATCATCATGACAATAGCATGCCTCTGTATAAGGGCGATGGTGTTGGTGCAGTATACTGAGGTTATCAGCTGCAATAAGCGTTGGTGCTTTCCGATCCTTATCCTTGAGCGCTTCAGTTCTGTAAAACAAATAAATCCACCGGGCGAAGCCGGGCTCTACTGCTAGTATTGAAATATTGGGAATACATCCTTCAGAAAGCCGTCATCCTGGAGACCTGTTCCATTGTTCGCTCGTTTCTCAATGCGCCACCCCAAAAGAAGTTGTTATACCGTCTTGCAAACAAGCCGACGATATGTTGTTTTGTCCCACTTATGTGGTGAAATGAATGTGATTGCAACAATAATGAAAATGAACAGCCTGCTTCCAGTCTCCGACCGGTTCAGGAATGGAATGAATGAAGCCCCCATCTAGCGGCGAGGATATGAACTGTGCCGGCTGCCGAAGCCTGTCGCACTCCTCTGAGACAATGATTAAATGAAATGATAGTGGAGAGTGTTGCTGGAATGAAATTGTGACAGGGAAAACCAAAGTACCCGGAGAAAAACCTGTCTGCCTCCGCTTTGCAACAATAATAATAATAATAATAATAATAATAATAATAATAATAAATAATTATAACGTATGTATGTCTATCCCTTATTATTCCCGTTTTCAACAGGGTTGATCGTCTGCAGTCCTTACCTGAATCACAGATAACACACACTAATACAGTCATCACAATTAACACCGGTTATCAGACAGATTCTACACACACCCAAAGTACACGGGGCTACATGACCGCGTTGTCGCAGCCTTTAAACTGAGGATCCAACCAATCGAGGTTTTAAGGGACGGAACTGCAAGGTCATCTGCCCCTTGCCCAGCCCTGTTGGACTACAGAATTTACTGTGACGTGTGGTCAGCACGTCGTGTCCCCTTGGCCGTTAATCTAGGTCTCCGGGCGGCTTCGGTGGCGTAGTTGGTAGCATTCTGAGCTTCTATGCCCAAGATAGCGGGTTCAAACCCGGCCGAAGCCGTCGGATTTTTTAAGAGCGTTAAAAATCCCTCAGTATGCCTTCCTTCGGAGGGGAAGTAAAGCCGGCGGTCCCATGTCATAGATTTATGGCATGTTAAAAAACCTTCCACTAATTGCACCTGTGTGAAGCTAAATGGTATAGGTTAAGAATGTAAACAACGCTCTTAGGTCCCTACGTTCGTTGCCAAGAGCCGACTGCGGTGGCACCTGGTAGCTAAGTTCTGAACTAGACCTATTAGTCGTTGACGGTGGCGTTTGGCGGCAAAAGTAGGAACTATTTGATAAATTCAAAGTTGCAGTCCTTCCTTGAATTACAAAACAGATACACACACTAATACAGCCATCACATTGAACACCTGTTATCAGACAGATTTTACACACACCCAAAGTACACGGGGCTACATGACCGCGTTGTCGCAGCCCCTAAACTAAGGAACCAACCAACCCTCCGTGATCGCGGCGCTGCCTCACTGTCAGACAGCTACTCAATTTACCTCACGAGGCTGAGTGCACCTAGTTCAACCCCTCACGTCAGTTTCCAAAATCTCTGATGGAGCCGGGAATCGAACATGGGGCCTCCGGCTGAGACACAGACACACTTTGTTTCTCTATCAAAATGGGAACATGTACATTATTTCCAACGACAATTCATATTTGTTGGTAGGCCCACGTGTTTTTGTTTAATTTGAGGGGTCTGGTTGGGCATTGTGGTCATTTAGCCCCGTGTAAAATTTGTCCTATAACCTGTGTTATTTTGGTGTCTATTTTAACTGGGACGGAAATGGCCGTGGCTTTAAGTTAGGAACCATCCCTTGCATTTGCCTGGAGTTGAAGTGGGAAACCGTGGAAAACCACTTCCAGAGTGGCTGAGGTGGAAATTGAATCTCTTTTTAGTTGTACTTCACGAAGATGAGTGCACCCCGTTCCAACCCTCAGACCACAATTAAATTTCTTGGCAGAGACGGGAATTGAACAGCCAAGACTGAAATTAAATGTGATAAGAATTGAGCATGTGGCAGCTGACAACACTGTTGGTGTAGTGGCTAGCATGCTTGGCTGTCACCCATGAGGTGCGGGTTCCATTTCCCATCTATACCAAGAAATATAATTCTTGTCCGAGGAACAGGGGACACTCAGCCTCGTGACGAAAACAGAGAATTAAGTCGTTTTAGAAGTGCTTTTCCGTGGTTTCTGCCCACTTCAATTCGAGGCGAATGCCAGGATGGTTCTAAATTAAGACCACGGCCTTCTCGTAGATAAACATTTCCTCAATTGCAAATACACACACTACTTCAGGTTATAAGACAGACTCGCCTTGCTTCATGTTGCTGAGCAGTGTTCTTCGACCTTGAGATCAATAAACTACCTTGCAGAGGCACGAGGAATCGATACAGCATGATCCCATCAACGACGGGTACTCAGCGCAAGCCCCTAATGGAAACAACAACAGCAACAATGAACCCAGGACTGGACTAAACTGCAGAGCGATCGAACATCAAGGGCTCCATCCTTGATTCTGATTTTACCCAAAGATGTAGTTGCCGAAATGGTGCCTGCACGATTTCCCAGTTACAGTCACCATAATAGCACAGGTTATGAGATTAATTTGATACACATACTTAAGTGTATGGGACTGATGCCCAAGACGGCCCAACAACAAGAGTTATATCCACGCCTCGTTCCAAAAAGTTACAATACGCCTTTAATGTTGTTTTAGTCTATAGTCTTTTGCCTGGTTTGATGCAGCACTCCATGCCCCCTGTCCGAAGCTAATCGTTTCATTTCTACATAGCTTAGCTTGCCACGGTGGGTGAGTGGTTATCGTGTCGGACTACCAATCCCAAGATTGCAGGTTCGCTCCTGGCCGTGGTAAGTGATTTTTGAAAGGCGACAAAAATCACGACACTCATGTCGTACGTTGTTGGCATGTTAAAGAACCCATTTGAATGCAGTAGGCCGTGTTCATAATGGCAAAATTAATCTCGGGATTTTCCGCCAACACAATAGTTCCTCCTTTCTCTACTAGAAAGCGCTATAGTGTTCCAGGAGCTTAGATATCTAACCTCCTTGAATTTCATAGCGCTCTTAGAAACAACAAAATTCGACATGCAAGCTGCCCTCTGGGTGTCAATTAACAAAGCTTGCTCCCGGCATCCGAGGCCATACAATATTATTATTATTATTATTATTACCACACCTTACATATTGTAACCTTGGTCTACCCCTACAGTTCTTGTCCTCGACCCTTCCTTCCATAACTAAGTTTGCTATTCCTGGGTGTCTTAGTATGTGTCCTACCAACCTATCTCTTCTCTTCAATAGCAGTCGCCAAAAACATCCCTCCTCTCCCACTCGTCTTAATACCTCTTCGTTTGTTACTCTGATCTTCATCATTCTCCTGTAACACCACATTTCAAATGCCTCAATTCTCCTCTTTTCTGCTGCACCAATAGTCCAAGTTTCACTTCCATAGAGCGCCACGCTCCAGACAAAGACTTTCAAAAATGACTTCCTAATACCAAAATCTATATTCAATGTCAACAGATTCTTTTTCTGTAGAAATTCTTTCCTAGTCTGTGTAAACCTACTTTTTATATCCTCTTTGCTTCGACCATCACTGCTTATTTTGCTACCTAAGTAACAGAAGTCTCCTACTTCCTTTAGCTTTTCCACCTGCCAATTTGATGTCAATAAGGATTTTTCATTTATATTTATATACTTTTTTATGCCCTTCATATTGTATTCAGAACTGTTATTGATTCATTTAGGCGCCGCTTCGTCGTGTGTATTGAGGTTATGAATGGGGAGCAGGCGGCCGTGGCCTTAAGTTAGAAACCACGCAGGCAATTGTCAGGCGTAAAAATGGGAATGGGAATAGGGGGACATGGTGGCGCAGCGGTCAAGCTGCTGGCCTCTCACCAAGGTGGACCGGGTTCGATTCCCGGTCAATTCATGTGAGATTTTCGAAGTAAAATGCCATGTCCTGTGGATCGGATTCTACGTAAAAAAGGAGGTCCCGTGGCTCATGATCGCATGATTAACGGTAACGTAAAACTAAAAGCTTCCTTCCTTTTCATAATGGGAATCCTCACGAGTTCTAACCCTCAAAGCCGGGAATCAAACCATTTCGGACCGGATCCTCAAGACGTAACCCGAGACTACGTAATCATTTAAAATTTATCTTAACTTCCCGAGCAGTTCGGGTACCAACCTAGGATATACGTTCAGAGAAACTAATGTAAGGGACATGGGCACATGGTAATTTAACATTGAAACTGTAGTCACGAACGGAATGGCATTTGCTTTTGTTTCTTTTCTCTCTCCTCGAGGTTTAATTTGTTGGGAGACATGAAGTACAAATAGCTTCTTATATATATGTATATCGATACCATTTTTCGCATTAACAAAATGAAACAATTGCTAGCAAATTTGAATAAAATGAGAACGGTATTATGAATCCATAAATACGAAATAAAATATGCAAAGCGTAACAGAACATTATTTATGAAGCATTAAAAGCTGCTGGTGAAGAATAAAGCAATCCTGTGCATTTTTACTATTGTTAATATTATTATTAGGCTTGCTTACCTACTTTTTGTTGTTGTTGTTGTTGTTGTAAATAAAGCAAAATGAAAAACGTATGTCAGTGTGTGTATGAAAAGGTCCCAGTTGTTGGATATTGATTTAACTCTGTATAAATTTAGAGGATTTAGCTATTTTAGGTTCATGTGGCAGGGAACATTTTCCCCTATCTTTGAACAAATTTCTATGCACATGGTTTTGAGATATTTTGATTTCATTGAGAATGTGTATGAAATAAATGTGTAAGAAAACACACATGGGGAAAAAGTATGTTGAACTATTAAATTTGTCTTAATGAATGGTTCACTTAAAAATAGGCATAATTCTTCAGATGGTATCTATATTCTTATTGGCCACATTTAATGAAAAACCGAAGAAAAATACAGTTCAAGAAATAAAGAAATAAAACCTTTGTTTTAGTCAGACCTATATAAATGTACCTCTTGAATAGAACATCTGCTTTCATGAGGTGGGAAAACATTTCTTGTTTCCGCTATGCCTTTGAGGATATTTTAAAGAAAAATAGGACAACAAAACTTTGTAATCGCATGATACAAAATACTTTTTGATTATAGCCATACATAACACCGAAAAATGCCTACACCTGGGCGAAAATTGAGGAAAATTCCACAACAAGTTTGCAGAGATAGTGAATATGTTGAAAAATGTGTGATGGCTAGTTTATATTCCCTACGTAAGATTGCTTTTCATCTAAAAATGATCTTAGAGTTCAAATGTTGTGTCTTTAATTTATTCAGTCTGTGGTTAGTTTTGAGTCAGAAGATGGTAAATATGTTTGATAAATATACCGTATTTAAAAGATTTATCAGTTTACATTGGAGTATTTCTTGAAACAGAAGCTGAGAACTGGTATCTTTGCATTCACACTTACACACTCATAGCATAGCAAGCAAGGCTAATAAAAGTTACACCCACGCATTTCATTAGACGTTCGGTTCAAGTGTGCATCATATTGAGTCCGTAAACAAACAATCGAATAAATCAATATTAAAACATATCTTTATGATAAAGTATATTTAAGATATCTTACAATAGGAAATTTGTATGCCGGTATTTTACATTTTAATATTTACATTGCGTTTAATGTCATACAAGACGAATTAACATTACATCTAACATAAATTGAGTTAAATTCGATATCATAACATTAAATAGAATCGATTACTTTTCAATTAAAGCTTGACCGATTTCAATTGGAATGGCATTTGTGTATCATTTCCAATATTTTGAAAAATGGTTATTGACAATAGACAGATGAAGACGAATAATTGACTAATGTTTTGATTTTATCAAAGCGATTTCTCTTATACAATCATTGTGAAATTGTAAGTAGAAAAAGAATCAGTTTTACCAGAACGGTACAAAATTATTGGGAAGCTATACAAGCCCGCTGATGAAGCATGAAGCATTTCTTTGAATATAATTGATTACATTCTTTTTTGTTTGCATTTAGAAGCTTTTTAAAAAATGAAAATAAAGCACGCACACACACACACACACACACAAGATACTTAACACGAAGGTTTGTTGTCGTCGCTAAAGCATGTCACACACAGAGCACAGCATAGCACAGCACAGGTACCCGTATCGTAGGGAGAGAAGTGATGGACGGACAGACGGTGGGAGGTACACTACGTCACTGCAACACTAGCGACGTTCTTGTCCCCCAGAACAGCGCCGGAATATCGACCCGAGCACAGCCGAACACACCCGACAAGCTAGCCCGACAGAGACCGAGCGGCATAAGCCTGGTCCGAGCGACTAAAATCTTAGTATAACACACAAACATTATTATTAGCCGGCTCCATGGTAGCGTGTTTGCTCTGATCTTTGAAGCCTCGGGTTCCATTCCCCCCTCCGCCAGATCTGATGTAAAAGTTGAATCGGGGTGATCTCAGCCTCCTGAGGACAATATTGCGTTGCTGCCAATGGTATAAATACGACTGGGGGTGTCGCCGTGCCAGCCACGTGTCCTCCGCATATAGCAGGTTATGAGCTGGATGGAAACCGTCCTTGGATTCGCACGATTCTCTAGGCCTAAACCCGGGGTTAAGGGTTTAGTTTTGGGGATAATATTTTACGGCGAGGAAAATAATAACAGCGCCCCTCAATATATAAGACATGTGACTACACCTGCCTTGAGAACATGATACCCGGGTTCGAGCTCTAACTGCCGTCACATTTTATATATATAACCGGGTGAGTTAGCCGTGGTCGTTACGGCATGACTAATGGCAGTCGCTCACATCCGGGAGGCGAGGAGGTTCGAATCCCCCCGCCGGCAACCTTGAAGATGGTCTTCTGTGGTTTCCCATCTTCCTTCCAGGCAAATGCCGGGGTTGGTCCCTAACTATAGGCCACAGCCGCTACCTTCCAACTCCTCGCCCTTCCCTTCCAACTTCCCTCCCCAACGGTACTTGTAGCTCACCCATTGGGTGTCCGTCTCGAAGCAGCTACAAAACTGGCGAGCCGAACATGTCCTCGGACACTCCCGGCACTAAAAGCCATACGCTAAAAAAATAAATATATATATATATATATATATATTAGTTTTTCCAGGGAAACCGTGGGGAAATCTTCAAAAGACAGATTGCAAGCTTCCGGACTTACAACTGTGCAGGATTCTTACCTAATAAAAAACCACAAACCCCATACTTGGCTTAAGGCCACCCCTGAGCTGCCTGTTCAGCCTTACTTCAGGGTGGAGCCACTGTTACGACCAGAGGTCTCACTCAGTCAATTTCATTTAACGTGATGATAATGAACTTACTCATCATCATCTTCACTGTGATTTTTGAAAGGCGGCAAAATACGCATGTCATACGATGTTGGCATGTCAAAGAGCCCATTTGAATTCAGTAGGACGTGTTCATAATAGCAAAATTAATCTCGGGAGTTTCCGCCAACACAAAGTTCCTCATTTCTCTACTAGAAAGCGCTATGGTGTTCAAGGAGCTTAGATATCTAACCTCCTTGACATTCATAGTGATTCAAGGAATAACGAAATTCGACATGCAAGCTACCCTCTGGGTGTAAAATTACAAAGCTTGCACCCGGCACCCGAGGCCATACGATATTATTATTATTATCTTCACTGTCTTCAGCAACCAATCTTATCGGTTCCTCTTCTTTTTTTGTTTTCAGCAGCTCAGAGATGTAGACAGCAATCTGTGCCCAACTTTCTCTGCTGCTGAGCATTTTATCCACCACATTGTCTGGTGTAATGACACCAACTTTTGTCTCCAGAAGCCTTCGAAGATTTCTCCACCTCAAGCATGCAAAGAATGTGTACTGAACATCGTCCCATTGATCATCATCACAATAACGACACCGTGAACTCGGTGAAATTCCCATTCGATGGAGGTATGCTTCATAATAACCATGACCAGAGAGAAACATGGTAATGTAATAATTAACCTCACCATGTTCCCTCGACAACCATGGCTTCAGTTGCTTGATGAGCTTAGCGGTCCACCTGCCACGATGTTCACGTTCCCATTCTTCCTGCCATTCCAGAAAAGATCTGTCTCATTCCTCCATCTTCACGCGTATCTTAGAATGCTTGTCTTTGCGCAAGTATATACGGCGCCTTTCCTTGGCCAGGATGTAAATGGGTATCGCCCCAGCTATTACTAGCACTGCCGGTCCAGACACTGTACGATAGGCAGAAGTTATTCTGAGGGCAGCTCTTCTGTGAACAGAGGTTATCCGCTTCCTATACATCTCAGAGCCAAGAGCTACTGACCAAATCTCTGCACCATAAACAATAACTGATTCCGCCACTCTCATCAGCAGTTTCCTCTTCAATGGTGAAGGGCCGCCAATATTAGCCATGAGCCGCGACAAGTTGTTAACAATCCTTGCAGCCCTATCAGCAATCTTGCTGATATGATTCCAGAATGTTAACTTGCTGTCAATCATAACACCCAAGTAACGAACAGCAGGAGCTGTTTCTATCACTTGATTATCTACTACAATTGGTACAACTCGTGGAACTCTCTTATTAGCAGCAAGGACCAGTTCTGTTTTATGAACTGCTAGTTGGAGACCATGTTCATTTATCCAGGTGGAAACTCTCCGCATTACCTGATTAAGTTTAATTTGCAGACCCTCCACGGAGCGCTCTATAATGAGCACAACAAGATCATCAGCATATCCCACCAAAGATGTGTCCTCTGGCATCTCCATCCGTAAAATGCTGTCATAATTTACGTTCCATAAATCAGGACCTAACACCGAGCCTTGAGCCGCCCCCGCTGTTACCTTGCGACACTTGACTCCTTCATCTGTGTCATACTGTATCCAACGATCACAAAGATAATTCCTCAGAACAGACGCCAAGTAGCGAGGAATGTTAAATGTTGTTTCAAGTGCAGCTATTATGTCAATCCACCGGGCAGAATTGAAGGCATTTTTCACATCCAGAGTAACCAGTAAGCACATTTTCCTAGAGAAATGGTTGCCCTGCTCAATGGATCTGACAGCCATCACCACTTCTTCAATGGCGCTGATGGTGGACTTACCCTTCACAAAACCGTATTGTTTGGGGGACAGACCTCCTGCAGCAACAATCGCTGCTTGAAGCCTTCCTTTAATCATCTTCTCAAACAGTTTGCCAGCCATGTCCAACATGCATAGAGGTCTCTGACCTGAAGCAGTAGTGTGATCTCCTTTGCCTTTAGGCATGAGCACAAGCCTGGCCACTTTCCACGGGGTCGCAAAGACTCCCTGTAGTAAACTACAATTATACATGTTCAGCAAAACATCTGGTTCCTCTTCGGATATCATCTTGAACACTTCAGCAGGAATTCCATCCGGCCCTGGTGCCTTCTTATTCTGAAAAGATCGTGCTGTAGTTTGTGATTCCTCTCTAGTGAATAGCGGAATATCATCAAGATTCACCGGAATGTGATCGGAAAATCTCTCTGGATGATTAGGAAATAGCTCATCTATAATAGCTTCCTTCTGGGATGCCGTCATAGCAGCAGTAGACACCATAATGCCGCCGAGCTTCTTATTGACAATTTTGTAGCCCAGACCCCATGGGTCCTGATCCAGATCATTAATGAGCTCGTTCCATTTATGTGCCTTACTTTGAGCAATGGCCCGTTTGAGAGCCCTCCTCGCTACTATACACTCTTCTATCGCATTTGCAAACTCTAGAGAATCTCTGCAGAGCCTTTGTGCCCTTCTCCTTGATCGAAAACACAATCGTCGAGCCTCTGCTATTTCAACATTCCACGAATAGGCTGGCCGTTTGTTCGGAAAAATCTTCTTTTTGGGCATGGATGCCTTAACAATGAGATCAATGTTCGACCTAACCAGGGTTTCTGCAGAACTCGCGGGGCTATGTTGATACAAATCCTCCAAAACTTGTTTCTCTTGTGCTATTACTGCAAGAAGAATTTCACCATCCATGTGATCAACGTTCCATCTAAACGGTATTGGAATTTCATGGACTAGGCCTCCTCGAGGCCTAGTATTAAAAAGGATGTATCTATGAACACTTTTGTTATAATCTAGCATTACATGCCAGTCTGCAATGCAAGCAGCAAGATCTGCAGAGACAAATTTAGGTCTGGTGTGGTTCCGTTTTGCCCTGGCCGACAAAATGTTGGAACATCACCGCTATTTTGCAGCACCAAGTCCAACCTAGCAGCCATCTCCAAAATTCTATGGCCTCTCCCGTTTGTATGAGCCAAACATTTTACTATAATAATAATAATAATAATAATAATAATATAGATTGGACAAGTCAATCAGCTACAGTGAAACCTCTCTAAAAGACCACCCCAATTGAAAGACCACCTCTCTTAAAGACCGATTTTTCTTGGAACCGATTTAAAACCTCATAAGGTCAATGTATTTGTTATCTCTATTTAAGGACCACCCCTCTCCCCGACCAAAGACCAGGCATTTTCTCAGTCTGACCTCTTTCAAAAGACCACTTCTCGTCGGCCTTCCCATTGGAGATTGTGATGAGGGTGATGATGTAAACAATGGTTCTGTTGGCACAGAACTGCATCTGCATACAATGTCATTAGAAAAAGTGTTATGTAACGTATAAAAATACAAAATACGGCTCTCCTAGAAGATTGTTCGATCCCAGAACAAAGTTATGGACTTTCGAACTCACTCAGAGATATTCTAGAAAGTGAAATTGTTAAACAAAAAGATGTGCTAATCAGAAACAGAGATCAATTTGTGACTTTTTTAAATGACAGAGCTCAGAAAATAACTAATTGTAACTAATTTGTACCAAATGTGAACCAATGCAGATAAATTGTAATCAAGTCTGTGTTCCAACTGTACTTTATTAATAATGCAGTATACAATTATTTTTAATGTCTGCCCCTATTAAGAGACCACCCCTCTAACAGACCAGTTTTCCATGGAACCGTCACTGGTCTCTTAATAGAGGTTCCACTGTACTTAAGAAAGAACGGAGACTAGTACGGAAGATGGGTTGACGGACACGTTTGACTGAAATCAAATAAAGAAGTATACAGCAAGATGGAACCGATAACAACAACAATTAGAAAGCGAAGATTGCTGTTTTATGGACACATCTTCCGTATGAATAAGGACCGGCTCACAAAGAAAGTCTGGTATTTTCTTAAACCGAAGATCTCCAAGTTGAAATGGTTCCAAGAGTATGAGACAGGTGGGCATTACGGAGGATAAAATCAAAGACAGGAATAGTTTCAGTAGGATGGTGAAAAGCTATCAGGGTTTTATGGTGGAGGCAGAACCCGGAAGACGGAGAGGCCCTTTAAAGAGGAGCGGAAGAATAAGCTGATATGTGGGCTCAAGAGATACTGGCAAGATGTCGTCAAAGCCAGCAAACAAACAAGACGCAGACACTGAAATGAGAGTGGTTGTTAACACGCAGTCCATAGAGGCTCAAGTCGACGGTTAAAAAGATAATAAAGATCTCTTCGGCACCTAGATGGACTACCAATGACAACCAAATTTGGCAAAATATCTCAAGTGTCTAAATTCAAATACCTGGGAGAATTCATCCAACGTTCCGGACTGAATCGTGAAGCAAACAAAGAAAGGATCTCTAAACTGCTAAAAAGCTTACAGACTCACTTGGAACAGATATATTTAAAAAAATCAATATCAAGAAAACAAAATTACGGCATTACAAGACTGTAATCAAGCCTGACGCACTATATGCTTCTGAAACGCTGATTATTGGGGGCAGATCATTAATAAAAGATGTGGATAAGCAAGAAAGGAAAATCTTAAATACATTTTTGGACCAGTTTGTACAGGGAGAATCTGGATAAAAAGAAAATCCGAGCACTCCGAGAAATCTCGGACACTTTTAGGAAAATACGATTGAAATTTTACGGGCATATCCTCAGCATGGGCAATCAGAGACTAACCAAAAGGATTCTTAACCTTGCCCTGTCAATGAAAGCTAAAAACACCTGGCTGTTTGAAGTTGGAAAAGATCTTCAGGAAATAGGCATCACAGATAACAGAGCTAAGTTCAGAGAATTAGTGGATAATCACCGCTTTGCAGATAATCCAAGCACTAGCACCAACAAAACCTGGTCACAAGATCGCAAGAGAAGCCACAGCGAGAAGATGATTTTGGGAGAAGAGAAAGGCAATGCCATCAGCTAAATAAGTTCAATCGCGCTCCTTAGTCGGGCAAATCGAAAAAGGTTAGTTATTATTGTTTTCAGGGGTGAAACTACGAGGTCATCTGTCCCATGACGAAGAAAGAAAGAAAGAAAGAAAGAAAGGAAGGAAGGGAGAAAGGAAGGAAGGGAGGGAGGAAGGAAGGGAGGGAGAAAGGAAGGAAGGAAGGAAGGAAGGGAGGGAGAAAGGAAGGAAGGAAGGGAGGGAGGGAGGAAGGAAGGGAGGGAGGAAGGGAGAAAGGAAGGAAGGAAAGAAAGAAGGGAGAAAGGAAGGAAGGGAGGGAGGAACGAAGGATGGAAGGAAGGGAGAAAGGAAGGAAGGGAGGAAGGAAGCGAGAAAGGAAGGGAGAAAGGAAGGAAGGGAGGAAGGAACGAAGGAAGGAAGGGAGAAAGGAAGGGAGAAAGGAAGGAAGGGAGGAAGGAAGGAAGGAAAGAAGGGAGAAAGGAAGGAAGGAAGGGAGGGAGGAACGAAGGAAGGAAGGGAGAAAGGAAGGAAGGAAAGAAGGAAGGGAGAAAGGAAGGGAGAAAGGAAGGGAGGGAGGAACGAAGGAAGGAAGGGAGAAAGGAAGGAAGGAAGGGAGGGAGAAAGGAAGGAAGGAAGGGAGGGAGGAACGAAGGAAGGGAGAAAGGAAGGGAGAAAGGAAGGGAGGAAGGAAGGAAGGAAGGAAGGGAGAAAGGAAGGAAGAAAGGGAGGGAGGAACGAAGGAAGGAAGGGAGAAAGGAAGGAAGGAAGGAAGGAAGGGAGAAAGGAAGGAAGGGAGGGAGGAACGAAGGAAGGAAGGGAGAAAGGAAGGAAGGGAGGGAGAAAGGAAGGAAGGAAGGGAGGGAGGAACGAAGGAAGGGAGAAAGGAAGGAAGGGAGGGAGAAAGGAAGGAAGGAAGGGAGGGAGGAAGGAAGGGAGGGAGAAAGGAAGGAAGGAAGGGAGGAACGAAGGAAGGAAGGGAGAAAGGAAGGGAGAAAGGAAGGGAGGAAGGAAGGAAGGAAGGAAGGGAGAAAGGAAGGAAGGGAGAAAGGAAGGAAGGGAGGGAGAAAGGAAGGAAGGAAGGGAGGGAGGAACGAAGGAAGGAAGGGAGAAAGGAAGGAAGGGAGGGAGAAAGGAAGGAAGGGAGGGAGGAACGAAGGAAGGAAGGGAGAAAGGAAGGGAGAAAGGAAGGAAGGAAGGAAGGGAGAAAGGAAGGAAGAAACGGAGGGAGGAACGAAGGAAGGAAGGGAGAAAGGAAGGGAGAAAGGGAGAAAGGAAGGGAGAAAGGAAGGAAGGGAGGAAGGAACGAAGGAAGGGAGAAAGGAAGGAAGAAAGGAAGGAAGGAAGGGAGAAAGGAAGGAAGGAAGGGAGGAAGAAAGGAAGGAAAGAAGGGAGAGAGGAAGGAAAGAAAGAAGGGAGAAAGGAAGGGAGAAAGGAAGGAAGGAAGGAAGGAAGGAAGGGAGGGAGGAACGAAGGAAGGAAGGGAGAAAGGAAGGAAGGAAGGGAGGGAGGAACGAAGGAAGGAAGGGAGAAAGGAAGGGAGAAAGGGAGAAAGGAAGGAAAGAAGGAAGGGAGAAAGGAAGGAAGAAAGGAAGGAAGGGAGGAAGGAAGGGAGAAAGGAAGGAAGGAAGGGAGGAAGGAAGGAAAGAAGGGAGAAAGGAAGGAAGGAAAGAAGGGAGAAAGGAAGGGAGAAAGGAAGGAAGGAAGGGAGAAAGGAAGGAAGGGAGGGAGGAACGAAGGAAGAAAGGGAGAAAGGAAGGAAGGAAGGGAGGGAGGAAGGAAGGAAGGAAGGGAGAAAGGAAGGAAGGAAGGGATGGAGAAAGGAAGGAAGGAAGGGAGGGAGGAACGAAGGAAGGAAGGGAGAAAGGAAGGGAGGAAGGAAGGAAGGAAGGAAGGGAGAAAGGAAGGAAGAAAGGGAGGGAGGAACGAAGGAAGGAAGGGAGAAAGGAAGGGAGAAAGGGAGAAAGGAAGGGAGAAAGGAAGGAAGGCAAGAAGGGAGAAAGGAAGAAAGAGAGGAAGGGAGGGAGGAACGAAGGAAGGAAGGAAGGAAGGAAGGAAGGAAGAAGAATTTATTATTTATTTATCGTATGGCTTTTAGTGCCGGGAGCGTCCGAGGACATATTCGGCCCGCCAGAGGCTGTAGCTGCTTCAAGCGGGCACCCATGGGGTGAGCTACAAGTTCCGTTCAATTTCAAGTTCGCTACCATATGTCACTGACTCCTAGTGGTGAACGTTGGAACTTCGATAGAGCGTTTCAACGAAATCTAACCAAGAAATTTTACTTCACACAAGTATAGTTAGTGGAAGGATCCTTTACATGCCATAAATCTATGACATGGGCCCGCCGGCTTTACTTCCCCTCCGAAGGAAGGCATACTGAAGGATTTTAACGCTCTTAAAAATCCGATGACTTCGGCCGGGTTTGAACCCGCGATCTTGTGCACAGCAGTTCAGCATGCTACCAACTACGCCACCGATGTTGAATGATGTTATAGAACATGTATAACAAGAGGTGATCACGAGATCTTAAATTGAAGCACTTCTCTACAGTCATCCGACCGGAAGCCATGTTTGCTATGGAGTGTCTGTCAATGAATATAATAGGCTTGATGGGTAAATCGGAGGTCAGAAAGAGAAGAATTCTCAGCAAGATCTTAGGATCAGTACTAGAAGATGGGAGTACCGGAGACAATACAACTCAGAGCTCTACAGTACGTACAAATAGGGAGGCTCTCCTACTGTGCTAAGAACAGAAGAGTAGCTTTTTATGGTCATATGGCAAGATTTGGCCTGTTTGCCATCTCTTGATGAATACAGTACATTTGCATTTGTCAGTTGGCACAGGCTAGAGTAAAAGGTGGCTTTTTCACCGATGTCTCAGTCTCACTCATGGCTGTGATTATATGGAAGCTACTGAGGTATGGGAAGTGCGTAGTAATGACATTCAGGGCACAGTCAGTGTCTGTGGATGCTGTGAAAGGTTCTACTCATAGGGTTAGTACTACTGTTCTGACTCAGTGAGGAAAGCAATGGCAAACTACCTCACTCCTCTTCTTGCCTAGAACGCCTCAATATAGCGCTGCCTTGAGTTTTTGTGGGTATCTACTCACATAACGTAATGGCGGTGCTTTTTGAGGATCCAACCAGCCTTCGGGCTGACTACCTAACAGACAGACATGGCAAGATTATTACCCTTTCACGAATTGATTGCCGGCGGTCGAGATGGGAACTATTCCTTGTTTACTTGTGTCACACGTCAGCCTGCTTCGTTGACAGGTACAGTTGCCCGAGTAGGATATGACTCAGCTCCAGTAGCTGTCCGTGGTGACATGAGCTCCGGTGACGCGCAATGCTGCTTATCTTATGTGCAGAACGAACTCTGGTTGGTTGGTTCTTAAGTTTAGGGGCTGCGACAACGCGGTCATGTAGCCCCGTGTACTTTGGGTGTGTGTAGAATCTGTCTGATAACCGGTGTTAATTGTGATGGCTGTATTAGTGTGTGATATCTGTTTTTTTAATTTAAGTTCAGACTGCAACTTAGAATTTTTCAAATAGTTCCTACTTTTGCCGCCAAGCGCCACCGTCAACGACTACTAGGCCAAGTTCAGAACTTAGCTACTAGACGTCACCGCAGTCGGCTCTTGGCAATGAATGTAGAAACCCAAGAGCGTTGTTCACATTCTTAACCTAACCAATTTAGCTTCACACAGGTGTAATTAGTGCAAGGTTCTTTAACATGCCATAAATCTATGACATAGGACCGCTGACTTTTCTTCCCCTCCGAAGAAAGGCATACTGAGGGATTTTTAACGCTCTTAAGTTGATCTGTTGTAGGTCCCTTTCGTGCCGCATTTGCCCTTTGTTATGATGTTGATTAGTTTCTTTGCCGTTTTGGAGTTTTTCCCCTGTATAGTTCCCTCACTTTCCTGGTTAACGAGCGGCGACTCAAACGTAAGGCAGTAGCACAATGACCAATAGCTGGTGGTTGTTGACCAATAGAATAATTCCTCTATCACTCCACGTGGACTCTTGAGTCCCGCTCTGGTGGCTAGCTTGTGTCTCCGACAGGTATCAGTGTCCAATGTTCCACATCTGCACATAGTTCTATCCAGTCTCGCTGCTTGCCCTCAGTGGCTACGGTGGAAATTTGACAACGCTGTGCCTCACGCTGGGAAAGCCTTGGCCCCTGGTGGTATGGAATGTAAACATATCCACCCAGCTAGACTCCAAAGGCGAGCTGCACGTTAACCAGGAAAGTGAGGCAACTATAGATGTGTGTGTAGAACTTTGCTCGGCGTTTCCTGATTTCTTCCGTTATTGTGTTAGTCTTTCCATATAGTTCGTTCTGAGGTCTAATGATTAATTATGATGATTTTTTTTTGAGGAGAAGAAATTTATTCACGCACATAGTGTTGGGCTCCTGAGTCGCAGACTACAGACTAAAACTCCCCCCGTTACTTCTGAACACTAGCCTGGAACCGTTTATCACATTACTTCAGGCTAAAGTCAGTTTACCTTTGCCTGCAGTGGCGATCCAGATCTGTCTTCTTTGTTCGGAGGATATTTTGAACAAAACTTGCTACCACCTTCCAATTTTCTTCATTTTTAGCATCACCGCAACAATATTGTCAGGAGATATCTCTACCTCAATGCGCTCTAGAGGAGACAGTCTATTTTGGACCCATGACCCACAAGAGAAGAAGGTGTGATTAGCACTATGTAGTTCATTAATGCAATAGATGCAATCTGGTGAATCCACCTTCCCCATCTTCTTAATATAGGAACAGAAGTACCCATGCCCAGTCAAGAACTGAGTGAGATAATAACCAACCTCACCATGTTTCCTCTTTGTCCAAATCTGCACCTGAGGGATCATTCTCTAAGTCCACTGGCTTCTGTCTCCTTGCTTCCATTTGATCTGCCAATTATGAAAACTTTATACTCTTGCTGTTCGTCTTGCATTTTATAAACCCACCTCAGATTTCCTCCAGTAAATGTCCTTGAGTTCTTTCACAAGAAAAAAAAATATATGGAATAATCGCGGCAATAACAAGAACTGCTTCTTCAGAGACCGTGCGATATTCAGATGCCACTCGCAAAGAATCCCACCTCTGGACTCGTGCTAGTGACTTCCTATAAATGTCCTTATCCAGGGCATCCGCTCCATACAGCAGAACTGTATGAATGGCTATCATCAGTAGTCTCCTCTTACTAGATTTTGGCCCACCAACATTGGCCATGAGCCGACTGAGGGGCGTTATTCCTCTGTTGTTGTTGTTTGAGTCTTCAGTCTTTTGACTGGTTTGAGGCAGCTCTCCATGCCTCCCTGTCCTGAGCTAATCGTTTCATCTCTACATAGCTACCACACCCTACATCCGAGGCAATCTGTTTAACATATTCTAACCTTGGTCTACCCCTACAGTTCTTGTCCTCGACCCTTCCTTCCATAACTAAGCTTGCTATTCCTGGGTGTCTTAGGATGTGTCCTACCAACCTATCTCTTCTCTTCATTAGCAGTCGCCAAAAACATCTCTCCTCTCCCACTCGCCTTAATACCTCTTCGTTTGTAACCCTATCTACCCATCTGATCTTCATCATTCTCCTGTAACACCACATTTCAAATGCTTCAATTCTCCTCTTTTCTGCTGCACCAATAGTCCAAGTTTCACTTCCATAGAGCGCCACGCTCCAGACAAAGGCTTTCAAAAATGACTTCCTAATACCTAAATCTATATTCGATGTCAACAGATTCCTTTTTTGTAGGAAGGCTTTCCTTGCCTGAGCCAACCTACTTTTTATATACTCTTTGCTTCGTCCATCACTGGTTATTCTGCTTCCTAAGTAACAGAAGTCTCCAACTTCCTTCAGCTTATCACCTGCCAATTTGATCTCCATAGAAGTTTCTGATTTATTTCGGCTGCATTCCAGTATTTTTGTTTTACATTTATTAATTTTCATCATGTATTCATTCTGTAAGACGGAGTCCATACCATTCAAAAACTGATTCAAAACCTCAGGCGTGTCGGCCAAGATGACGATGACATCAGCAAATCTCAGAGTTGAAATTATTTCTCCTTGAATCTTCACTCCCACTTTAAATTTTTCTCAAATTTCCTTCATTGCTTGTTCAATGTAAAGATTGAAAAGTATGGGTGATAAGTTGCAGCCTTGCCTTACACCTTTCTGAATACCAGCTTCTCTCTCATGTCCTTCAGCTCGAATGACTGCTGTCTGGTTTCTGTATAGATTGTAGATCACCCTCCTATCCCTATACTTTATTCCAATAGATTACAAAATGTCAAACAATTTAGTCCAATCAACGTTATCAGAAGCCTTTTCTAAGTCTACAAATGCCATGAACGTTCTCTTATCTTTCCTTATTCTACCTTCCAAAATCAGCCTAAGACTTAGTACAGCTTCCCTTGTTCCTACATTCCTCTTGCCACCTTATATACATCATTACAAGAAAATCAATACCGGTACCGGGATACGAAGAACCACAACATGCATGGACTTGTTTTGTTTTTGTGTTGTTTATGGTCCATTCGAGTAATCTATATGTTGTTTGGTATAATTTTTCTTGTGATTATGTATAAAATTGATATACCAAACATTTTACGATCAAATAAAAATAAAATTAAACCGTTTAAGTCCACTAGGTGATTACGGCCGGTCCTAATCCCCTGGGCTTGCTGTGTGAGTGGACCTTGTACCTAACTAACTTTGTTTAAAAATTGCGTTTAAACAACTAAACAAGAGACCCGCATAACAGTAAAGCCGGGTGAGTGGTTCATGGACTTGCGAGGTCTCCTAGTGTAATGTATAGGGGATATCTCATAAGGAGGGCCCGAATGTTGATGCCGTAAAAAAAAGTTTAAAAAATACACTTAACATTTTCAAAAATGACTAATAAATGACCTAAAAATTCAAAAAATGCACTATAAAATGGAGAAAATGATCTTATATTAATAAACTCACCAATATTACAAAAATGACATCTTAAGCTCAGGCTGAATAATCAATCAAAAAAGATTTCTAGCACTTAACAAAAGGTTTATGTTCACTTCAGTCTGAGTTACACTGCACTACGAATGTCATTCTGATTTGTCAAATGTAAATGTTCTGCGGTTATCAGCTAGCACGTTTTTATATCTCGAAAAGCTGCTTTCAACATCAACTGATGTGATCGGAGCGTACGTGAAGCGAGGAAGGTCGTTTGCTGCTAAATCCTCCTCACTCCCATCCATGCAGTAGTTTTCACCAGAAAGAATGTCTGAGATATTGCATAATGTTTTATACCCGGTGTTTTTGTCCATTTTTGATGCAGTACCCGCAGCAATTTTGCCACGATTGTTGCTAAGACTAGTTTCCACCCGGTTGATTAAGGAAATGGAATCAATATTTCAATATTTTAAATTATCTTGTATCAGCTACTAGCTTCTTCTTAACTCTGAGAGACGTAACTCCCTCATATAAAGCTGTGACATGACTAAATTCGAAAACAAAATGCCCTTAAAAGGCCGATTTCTGTGAGATAAGACTAAAAAAAATCTACCATACTTAAAAAATGCTCTTAAAATGAAAAAATAGCAAAAAATGCAAAAAGATGCAAAATAAAAATTACATATTTGAAGGCGGGGTGGCCCGTCCGGAGTTTCTATGTACTTCAGCATTGTTTTAGCCAGTTCAGTAAAAAGATGACATGTCATCAACATCCGGGCCCTACTCATAAGTAATGTCCTATTTTAAAGAAAATTTCCTTTGGAAAGTTTTATGACAAGAAATTCAACTATTCTTCAAAGTAGAGACCATGAGATTCTATGGTCTTGAGCCATCTTTCAGCGAGGTTTATTATCCCGCGACAGTACCAGTCTCTGGGTTTTGATGCCAAGAATTCGGTAAGACCCACTTCCACAGCTTCAATGTTTTCCAAATTTCTTCCACGCAAGAAATGGGCCATGGATCGAGAAAGATGGTAATCCGAAGGTGCACGATCAGGGTTGTATGGAGGATGTGGCAGCAGTTAGACTCCTCCCAATTCCTGAATTTTTTCCATGGTTGTTCGTGCAGTATGAGTTCTCGCATTGTCTTACTGCAAGATAACTCAATTTCGGTTAACTAATGCTGGGTATCTCCGTCTCAAGATTTCATGAACTCGTTCCAGTTGTTGAGAATAAAGATCCTCATTGACTGCACACCCGTTTGGAACAAACTCCCAGTGAATCAACACTCCTTCAAAATTCCACCAGACACACATTACTTTGGGGCCCAACCGATCCTTTCATCATTTCAAATGATCTTGTCGACTTCGTCATTATGCTTTGGGTCTAACGTTACGCGGGACGGAGACGGAGACTGTGACGTCATGCAGCCGCGCGGGAAGCCTAAGTTAATGCGTAAATTACGGCGAGTGCGTGACGCCATACAGTCACGCGGGAAGCCTAAGTTAATGGTTAATGGAGTCTGTTGAAAGAGTCCTGGGGCGTCGAGCGACCTGGGGCTTCGAGCTAAGCGAAAAGAATACAGGGTGACTCCTAAAGAGGTGTACAAGATGCCAGATAAGAATACAGGGTGACTCCTAAAGAGATATACAAGATGCCAGATAAAATACAAGGTGTCTCCTAAAGATGTGCACAAGATGTCAGACAAGAATACAGGGTGACTCCTAAAGAGGTGTACAAGATGTCACACAAGAATACAGGGTAACTTCTAAAGAGATATACAAGATGCCAGATAAGAATACAGGGTGCCTCCTAAAGTGGTGTGCAGGATGTCAGAGCAAAATACAGGGTGACACTTAACGAGGTGTACAGTATGTTAGATTGAATTCAAATACAGGGTGACCCTAAAGAGGTTTGCAAGATATCAGATTCAAATAATGGGTGACCCTTAAAGAGTTGTAAAAGATGTCAGACTCAAATACAGGGTGACCCTTAAAGAGGTGCCCGCGCGGGAAGCCTAAGTTATTGGGTAATTGAGTCTGTTGAAAGAGACCTGGACCTTTCTATTTATAACATGTGTATACTCTGGGAGCTGCCTGAATAGGATTGACATTTGGCCGGATGTTTCACCTCAGTCATCACCTCTCTGCCGCTTGACCAATCCATGATCGCATAGTTGATGTCATAATTCTCTGCGTTGCAATATCACAGCCCACGTGCGTCAGTGCATGGTTAGCTGTGTCTCTGACTTGTACAGTGTGAACGCTTGTTATTCTAACCGTGTGTTAATGATAATAATAGTGCTTTAATAATTGTTTGTGTAGTACTGTAGAGTAGAACAGCAGTAGTTAAAAGTAATTAGAACTTATAATTGTGACTCTATTCAGTTTTCATTGACATTAACAGTCTATTTTCTTATTATATTTTACTATGTCGGAGGCGGGTAATTTGGCTAAGGGAAAGGGTAAACTGAAAACCACTGGGCGAGGAATCGTTCTGCGAGTCCCGTGAATTGGTATGTACTTTACGGGAATATTTCGAGGAGAGAGATAACGGCGGTCCTTTAGTGCCTTTTAGTAAAGTTATCGAGAGAACTTCTGATGCCCTAAACATCAATAAAAATACAGTAGTGAATATCTGCAAGGAGAGATTCCAGCTCGAGGAAAGTCAAAATAAATGTGTCAAACTCCAATAACTACCTACCTGAACCTTCGTTTAAAATGACTAGTTGGAAATAAATCTACGGTTACACCTGCAACGAGAATTTCCAGTAATGTCAGTCTTAGTGGGTCACCCATCATCTAGCTACCAGTTGGAAGGTCCTTGATGCTATCCTACAAATGGTAAGTTTCCTTTTTTTTTAATCTCTGAACTGACAGTTCACTTTGTGTGTGTGTGTTTTTTTAAACATGATTTTGCTTTGAGTAACAAATTCCTCTCTCCAAAGTTAAGGCGTAGCTTGAGACGTTAAGCTAAGTAGCCGACTTGATGAATGTTAATGATGCCACAATGAAAACTAACAAGATTACTGTCAGCGTTATGACTGGTGCGTATAGCAATAATGGTAGTGAGAGCTGATGAAATGCCGAGACCTTCTACTCGAACATACGGTACTTAATAAGCTGTAAGAAAAACACGTTGAAAGCATGTGAATAAATATTTCTCGGGTTTAAGTGCAAACCTGGCCTAACTATTTCGTTCGCAATATAGGAGCAAAATCCTCTTTTAAGCCTGAAGCAGTAGATTGTCACAGAAAAAATGCAGGCTAACATTATTGTAAGTTATCGAACTCAGCGTTTTCTAATAGCCGTTACTATTATCGCAAAAAATAAGGAGATATTGTATATTCTACATCTGTAGCAACTATACTAGATTCTAAATAATTCTGTAGCTTATCACTGAAATAATATTATTAAATATATTATAGCGAGTTGAATGTACTGCAGTAACTTATTTGCCCACGCGCGCGCGGTAGGAGCGAGCAGTTTGGCAACCTCGTTCTCAGACCACATGGCGAGGCGATAACTGTCAATCCCTTTCTGGTAGCTAACAGAGTTTATAGCATTTGTAGCATGCGTCATTTGGAATGATATAACGTCTAGTCTTTCAGACTGACTGTATTTTTTTAACGATGACTTTGGCAGGTTGACGGGTTGAGGTGTCAGCGTTGCGGTAATAGACCCATTGTTCATCACTTGTGACAATTCTCCTGATAAATCTATCATCCATGGGGTTACCGATAAGCTGACGGCAGATATCCACTTTACGTTGAGCCTGTTCAGGTGTCAATTCTTGAGGTACAGCTTCTGTTTGATTTTCCAAGTTTCTTAATCTGGCGATATATGATATCTATTGATGAAACATTCTCGCAATATACACAATTGTAATCGTGGCCTCCTGTAAATAGCATTGGCGAACCAAAGAAAATCAATTCTATCTTTAAAAACACTAAACTTAAAACAAGACATTACTTATGAGTAAGGTTCGGATGTTAAGGAAAAGTCATATTTTTTTCCTGAGCTCATTTTACCCGAAATCTGAAAAAAATAAGTTTGAATGACGGGTCCCTGACCACGTTTAAAGCAATTTGATGTTGCCTATAAATGCATATTTCGGCCATTTTTATTGTTTTGGTCATATTTTAGTGATATAAGGTCATATTTGGTTATAATTTCAGCATTTTGTTTAAATTGAGGCGTCGTTAACAAGATACGTGTAATCTGCGTAGAGTTTCAAACACAGGATTTCCGAATAGTGTAGTAGATATATTTTTATTTATTTTCCCGGAACAGGCAGATAGCAGGTTTAGAAGACCTGATTCCAAGAAGGCGCTCGTCTACGCACGTCTTTTAGCACATCTTTCTGGACAAGTTAGATTGCGACACTGTACGCATGAGGTCACGGAACATGACGATAGGGTGCTTCCACCTTTCAATAGAATGTCACTCCAGTAGATATATTTAGCTCAGAAGCAATTAGTAAACAAGCAAATGCCATGTTTTAGGTCATATTTTATAATTTTTAGGTCATATTAAGCTAGTTTTTAGGGCATATTTGCTTGCATATTTTGTACTTCTTTAGGTCTTAAACTTCCGAACCCTACTTATGAGTAGGGCCCGGATGTTGATGACATGTCATCTTTTTACTGAGCTGTCAAAAACAATGCTGAAGTACATAGAAACACAGGACGGGCCACCCCGTCTTCAAATATGTCATTTTTATTTTGCAACTTTTTGCTATTTTTCCATTTTAAGACCATATTTTTAGGTTTGGTAGATTTTTTGGGTCATATTTTAGAGAAATCGGCCTTTTAAGGTAATTTTTGTTTTCAATTTAGTCATGTCACAGCTTTACACGAGGGAGTTACGTTTCTCCGAGTTAGCAGCAAACGACCTTCCTCACTTCAAGTACGCTCCGATCACATCAGTTGATGTTGAACGCAGCTTTTCGAGGCATAAAAACAGATCATTTACATTTGACAACATCAGAATGCCATTCGTAGTGCAGTGCAACTCAGACTAAAGTGAACATAAACTTTTGTTAAGTGCTAG
Organism: Meconema thalassinum; assembly: GCA_946902985.2. Lineage (NCBI taxonomy): Eukaryota > Metazoa > Arthropoda > Insecta > Orthoptera > Tettigoniidae > Meconema > Meconema thalassinum. The sequence continues at coordinate 225,931,178 of OX336397.1, forward strand.
AAATCTATTTTGGTTGACTTTTCAGTTTGAGCTTAAGATGTCATTTTTGAATTATTGGTGAGTTTCTCCTTCTTTCGAATAACCCATTTGGAGGGTACGATGTATCAACGTTGGCTATTGTCCATTGTATTCAATTTCCGTTGTTTCCAAATTTCTTTCATCCTTCTAGAGTGACGATCTTTCTCCTCCTGAGTCCTCTTTCTGCAAGTTGTTTGTTTCTTCCTTTCTTGAAATTTTGCATTTTGAATAACTTCTGTGAAGAGTGATCTGTCTGCTATTGTGTCTGTCTGAATTTTGTCGTTTGTTAAATCTTTGTCAATTTCAATGAACCATGTGGGTTTGGATTTGTAACTAGTCAGTAAGTTGAAGATCTGTTTAGTTAGTCTACTATTTTCCATTCTATAGATGTGCCCAAAAAACTGTAATCTTCTCTTTCTCATTACATCAGTTAATTTTTCACATTTCAAATATAACTCTCTATTTGGTCGTAACCTATATTCTGCGTTATTATTTCGTTTAGCTGCCAGTATTTTTCTCAGAATACGTCTTTCAGTCTTCTCTAATTTGTCTAAATCACCAAATCTTGTTAATGTAAGTATTTCTGCTGCATACAGAGTTTCAGGTCTGACTACTGTTTGATAATGCCTTAATTTAGTGTTCCAGGATATTTTTTTATTATATATATATATTTTGTCATATGAAAACACCTTTGTAATTTATGCATACGCGTTTCTACTGTATTGCTGTCTTTTCCTGTGAGTCATTCGTTATCCACTCTCCTAGGTATTTAAAGGAATTTGTTTTACATACTGAACTGTCGTGAATTGTGATACTTTTGGGGGCATCGGTGATGTTTGTCATGAACTTAGTTTTATCAAATGATATTTGTATTCCGACCTTGGCTGCCTGTTTCTGCAACTCTCTAATTTGTTCTTGGGCAGTATCCAGTGAGTCAGTAAGTAATGCAATGTCATCCGCAAAAGCTAAACAATCTACAGTGATTTTATTTGGATGTCTTCCTAGTTGAACGCCTTTAGTATTGATGGCTTTCCTCCACTCTCGAATTACCTTTTCCAAAGCACAATTGAAAAGCAGAGGTGACAGACCATCTCGTTGTCTCACACCTGAGTTTATTATTATAAGATAATTTTCTCCATTTTATAGTGCATTTTTCGAATTTTTAGTTAATTTATTAGTCATTTTTGTAATTTTAAGTGCATTTTTTTAACTTTTTTTTACGGCATTAACATCCTAATAGCGGCTTCGGTGGCGTAGTTGGTAGCATGCTGAGCTTCTATGCCCAAGATCGCGGGTTCAAACCCGGCCGAAGTCGTTGGATTTTTTAAGAGCGCTGAAAATCCCTTAGTATGCCTTCCTTCGGAGAGGAAGTAAAGTCGGCGGTCCCATGTCATAGATTTATGGTGTGTTAAAGAACCTTCCGCTAATTACACCTGTGTGAAGCTAAATTGTAGGTTAGGTTAAACATTTGACAAACGCTTTTAGGTTCCGACGTTTGTCGCCAGAAGCCGACTGCGATGGCATCTGGTAACCAGTTCTGAACTAGTAGTCGTTGACGGTTGCGTTTGGCGGCAAAAGTAGGAACTACTTGGAAAAATTCAATGTCTGCAGTCCTTACTTGAATTGAAAACAGATAGCACACCCAAATACAGTCATCAAAATTAACACCGGTTATCAGACAGATTCTACACACACCCAAAGTACACGGGGCTACATGACCGCGTTGTCGCAGCTCCTAAATTGAGGAACCAACCAACCAACCAACCAACTAGACATCGTAATAATTTAATGTAATATAACAGAATATATAATTTTCCAAAAGAAAAAATTGTATTGTCCGTTGAGCCATTATATATTTTAAAAATTTAAATATAATATAATGTCATAGACATCCTAACCATAGTTATGAGTATTCCACTGATGTACCGTATATCTATGACTGTCGTCATAATTACCATTTTTTGGCCAGTATTGAAATCTATAATCACTAACTATGGCTTCCACTCTTACTGTGGAATCGTGAAATAGCAGTATGGTTGGTTCCTCAGTTTAGGGACTGCGACAACGCGGTAGATTCTGTAGAAAATAATTTATGTATGATCAAAGGAAGCCAAGCAGTAACGATTTCAGTGAAAAAGTCGAAAACAAACGTGGCGTCCGTGCGCTTCTTAAGCTTACGCTGGGCAAACCGTTAAAAATATCAATATACCATGAGCGTAAGAATTGGTCAGCATGAAAAGTTCTACAAAAAAGTCCGCGAGAGCATATCTCTATCTTCAATACATCGTCCACTATAAGTGTTTTTAGACTGGATGGAAGGGGCACTTCCCCGCGCGCTCTGGTGAGCGTGTCGGCATCCCGCGCGCTTGACCTTGCTTTGCCCTTGGTTTGCACTTTCCGTTCGCGAGTAATTTGAAACAAGATAAGCAAGATAAGTATTATGCAGATACTTTTCTAACATGTCCGATATTTCATGTATATAAAATAATTTTAGTTAGCGTAATAAGATGTGTTCAAGTGTGTATGTAATATTTTAGCAAACTATGAACGAGTGATGAAGACAAAGTGCCGTAACATGTATCGTGTGATTTAAAGTTAAAAAAAAATGTATTGAAGAATGGAAGTCATAGTTAGTGATTATATTCCACTGATTGCAGCTGTCTTTAGCCATGTTTGTGGATCATGATGTGAGCACACATGTAAAGGGCAATAAGCATTGTGCCTGACCCAGATAACATTTAACTATACTTCGTTCGTCAATGGAAGAGTTCACCAACGTCTTTGTGAGCGCGTTTTACTCGACAACCTCCGCAGTGTAATAACGCTGTCATCAACATTCGTGCGCTCATACATAAACTGGAGAGAGAGAGAGGAGGGGAGGGGGGGGGGGGGCAGGGAAGAAGAAAGGAAAGAACAGACAGGAAAAGGAAATACGCTCAATGGGCTTTCGTGGTTTCCCACGTCTACTCCGGGTAAATGCCGAGATGGCTCTTAACTTAAGGCCACAACGACCTCCTTCCCAATCCTAGCCTCAATTGACAATTCACACACATACAACAACATAATACTAATAAAAACAAAAGTTTGGTGCTTTTCAGTCCGTCCACACGAATGTACCCAAATAGAGCTGGGTTATGCCCTAATCCTGAAATAAATTACATGAGATTAATAAATACTCTAGGATGACCAGTTTCGATCGTCAAGCGATCATCATCAGATCCTTTACACATAGGCTATAACATCTATGTTTGAGAATACAGGCGAAAAATATATACAATATGTACAATTATTTAGTTGCAGTGTTGGTAATGCAACTGTCGGTGTATGCTAAATGTAGTATATCTACTGTTAGGTGAACTTCTAAAATGGTGATAAAAATCGACCATAACTGGTGCCAGAGTGAACACGAAACTGCTCGAAGTTCCAACCAGGAAGACAACCGGATAAGTATCAGCCTGTATTAGTACAGTATAACCATAGTTGATTTTTTACAACCATATAATCACCCCAAACAGACAAACTCCCCTTCGGGGCAAAATTCCGGCACCCCGGCGTCTCTAAAAGCCAGAGTAGTTAAAAGGAACGTAAAAACAATAACTTTATTATTATTATTATTATTATTTACTCTCCTCTTTTCTGCTGCACCAATAGTCCAAGTTTCACTTCCATAGAGCACCACGCTCCCGACAAAGGCTTTCAAAAATGACTTCCTAATAGCTAAATCTATATTCGGTGTCAACAGATTCCTTTTTTATAGGAATGCTTTCCTTGCCTGAGCCATCCAACTTTTTGTATCCTCTTTGCTTCGTCCATCACTGGTTCAGAAGTCTTCTACTTCCTTAAGCTAATATTTACCTGCCAATTTGATGTACATAGAGGTTTCTGATTGATTGATTTATTTATTAGAAGTATTCTACATAAAGAAAGCCTCCGTGGCTTAGGCGGTAGCACGCCGGCCTCTCACCGCTGTGTCTGTGGTTCAAATTCCGATCACTCCAAGTGAAATCTGTGCTGGACAAAACGGAGGCAGACAGGTTTTTCTCCGGGTACTCCGGTTTTCCCTGTCAAAATTTCATTCCAGCAATACTCTCCACTATCATTTCATTTCATCTGTCATTAATTTAATCATTGCCCCAGAGGAGTGCGTCAGGCCTCGGCAGCCGGCACAGTTCATATCCTCGCCACTAGATGGGGGCTCCATTCATTCCATTCCTGACCCGGTCGGAGACTGGAAGTAGGCTGTGGATTTTCATTTCATTCTACATAAAGCTTCTGGGGTTGATGACCGCGACGTCCAAAGCCCTAAATGGAATATCTACAAAATAAAAAGGCACTGCCGTGAAGCAGTCGTACGTTTTACATCGTGCACAACAACTACGATGGAAAGCTGCAGTGAGTATGGAGATCGGTGGTTCCAATCCCACCCTGATAGCGGCCATCCTGAGTGGAATATCCTTGATCATTATGGCGTTTGAAGGCATGTTTGGTGCTTTTCAGTCGGTCAATACGATTGTACCCAAATGATATGGGTGATTCCCTAATTCTGAGACTTTTTATTAATCCCATGAATTTTGTGTTTTGATCCTTGACCTTATTTTATTACAGTTACACACATCCTAGTACGCGGGGATTATGACCAAGATATCCCTAAAGAGGACTGACAACAATATTTGTATGTGTATGTCCACAGCAAAGCTGCCGTTATTCTGGGAGGCTTTCTTTCTTTCCACACGGACGCGCGCCGCGCCGCGCCGCTGTGAATACTGCAAGCCAGTTACACAGCCTTGTTCGATGGGTTGCATACGTAATATACGGCAGGCGTCCCAGATCCAGGTGCGACCGTTACTACACTCCACAGTATATTGAGCATTGGAGCTGTCGTCATTTTATTGCTCCAAGGACCTGTTCTGCTACAACACTTGTACCAAGCAGCGTAGCCGAGAGAGATTGGAATTTGGAATGCCAGCGCTGCAATCGGTATTTATCCACATTCCCTCCAGGAAAATGTCGAAGCACCGGATACCACAAGAACTCCTCCAGGGGCTCACAACTTGTGGGTAGGTCCGGCATTAGTTCCACTTACTTGAGCCGGGCCTCCCTTGGTCAAAACTTGTTTTCTTCCGACCCCGGCGGTATTAGGGTATCCGACCGAGGCCTAGGGTGTCTTTCACTTTTCCGCCTTAATTGGTCCTTGTCTCATCTTTCCTGATACCCTCTTTGCTCGAGGGGTCAGACCTTCCTTTTCCAGTTATCTCCTGCCTTCTACTCAAGGCCCTCAAGGAGGCAGGGTGTGTGTAGCCCCACCCTGGATAGTGCTACACCCTCAAGGGTCACATCTGGTGAGTTTGGGAGTTGGCAACCCCGAGGGATTCCTGAGGTGGGTCCGTTTTTTTTCCTTTTTCCACTGACTTTGGGGCGGGCCCTCTCCTATTTCGATTTCCTATCTGCCTTTCTTGGCTCTCCTTCCTTCCAATTCCCTCAGTCCTCATTCTTCGTGGATAGAGGGAATTTTTTTTCCTCCTGTCTTTTATTTCCCTTTTTTATCATTTCAAATGATCTTGTCGACTTTGTCGTTATGCTTTGGGTCTAACGTTACGCGGGACGGAGACGGAGACTGTGACGTCATGCAGCCACGCGGGAAGCCTAAGTTAATGGTTAATGGAGTCTGTTGAAAGAGTCCTGGTGCATCGAGCGACCTCGGGCTTCGAGCGAAGCGAAAAGAATACAGGGTGACTCCTAAAGAGGTGTACATGATGCCAGATAAGAATACAGGGTGACTCCTAAAGAGATATGGGCCGATAACCTAGATGTTAGGCCCCTTAAAACAACAATTATCATCATCATCTAAAGAGATATACAAGACGCCAGATAAGAATACAATAGATTTACTGGCACGTTAAAGATCCCCTTCTGGTCAAAATTCCGGCACCCCGGCGTCTTTAAAAGCCAGTGTAGTTAAAAGGGACGTAAAACCAATAACATTATTATTATAAGAATACAAGGTGACTCTCAAAGAGGTGTACAAGATGGCAGAGAAGAATACAGGGTGACTCCTAAGGAGGTACGCAAGATGTCAGACAAGAATACAGGGTGACTCCTAAAGAGGTGTACAAGATGTCACACAATAATACAGGGTGACACTTAAAGAGGTGTACAGTATGTTAGATTCAATCAAATACAGGGTGACCCTTAAAGAGGTTTGCAAGATATTTATTTATTTATTTATTGCCACAACAGGGCAGTGCCCCAATTACAGTAGCAAACAATTAAACAATTGTTTACACACAGATAATACGTGAAAATACATTAAGATACAAGATAAAACAAATACATTAGAATACAAAATAAAAATTGAAAATTAAAAGTTGAAGATTAAAAATTAAAACATAAATAAAAAAAAAGAAATTGTTAACAAGGAATATACACAAGTTCAAGTCACAATAACAGTAAATAAAGCATGATTTTTAATAGTTGGTCACATAATGTAAAACTAGATACATATCTTAAGGTACTAATACAATAGCAATGGAAGATGGTAAGAAAGTGAAACCTAAATTTAATATCTACGTTATAATAATAATAATAATAATGAGTGACCCTTAAAGAGTTGTAAAATATGTCAGACTCAAATACAGGGTGACCCTTAAAGAGGTGCCCGCGCGGGAAGCCTAAGTTAATGGGTAATGGAGTCTGTTGAAAGAGCCCTCCTGAGCCTTTCTAACATGTGTAGCATGCGTCATTTGAAATGATATAACGTCTAGTCTTTCAGACTGACTGTATTTTTTTCTTTTTTATTTATTCACAAGCTGTACCCGGCATGCGTTGCAATGCCAATCAAAGAAAGTCTTGGCGTTGTAATTTTGTCCCTTGAATTGCTTTTAGATACACAATATCTTTTTTTCAATTTCCTTTAACTGCCTCTAAACTATCGTAAAATGGATTAACTAATTTAGAAACATTCGTGGGAGCGTGACAACAACTCACCAAAGTTTCATCGCAACCGGATGAATGGCATATGAATGCATACGGAATTGTGTTTAAATGATTCGTGCGCTGTCACTCATTTGTTGAATCTACTTGCGCGCTACCTACTGTGAAATAGATTTACTAAGTTAGAAACCATCACGTAAGTGTACACAACAACTCATCAAAGTTTCATCGCAATCGATGAAAGGTAAACTAACTAATAAGGGATTTTGTTGAAACGCTTCGCGCGTCATCACTCATTTGATGCATCTACTCGTACGCTACCTATTGTAAAATGGATTTACTAAGTCGTAAACCTTCCCTAGCGTGTACACAACAACTCATCAAAGTTTCATCGCAATCGGATGGCATATGAACGCATATGGGATTTTGTTTAAACGAATCACACGCCGTTACTCATTTGTTGAATCTACTCGTACGCTACGTATTGTAAAATGGATTTACTAAGCCTGGAGTGTACTCAACGATTCACCCAAGTCACATCGCAATCGGATGATTGGTATATGAACGCATACGGGACTTTGTTGAAACGATTCAAGTGTCGTCGTTCATTTGTTGAATCTACTCGTGCACTACCTATCGTAAAATGCATGTACTAAGCCAGAAACATTTCTGGGAGTGTACGCAACAATTCACCAAAGTTTCATCGCAATCGGATGAATGGTATATGAACGCTTACGGGACTTTTTTGAAACGATTCACGTGTCGTCGCTCATTTGTTGAATCTACTCGTGCGCAGCCTATTGTAAAATGCATGTACTAAGCCAGAAACCTTTCCGGGAGTGTACACAACAATTTACCAAAGTATCATCGAATCGGATGAATGGTATATGAACGCATACGAGATTTTGTTGAAACGATTCGCGCGCCATCTCTCATTTGTTGAATCTACTCGTGCGCTACCAATTGTAAAATGTATTTACTGAGCCAGAAACCTTTCCTGGAGTGTACACAACATCTCACCCAAGTTTTATCGTTATCGTACGAATGGTAGTCGACAGTATATGAACGCATACAGGACTTTGTTGAAACGCCTCGCGCGTCGTCGCTCATTTGTTGAACCTACTCGTGCGCTACCAATTGTAATATGGATTTACTAAGCCAGAAACCTTTCCTGGAGTGTACACAGCATCTCACCCAAGTTTCATAGTTATCGTACGAATGGTAGTCTACAATTTATGAACGAATACGGGACTTGGTTGAAACGCCTCGCGCTTCGTCGCTCATTTGTTGAATCTACTCGTGCGCTACCTATTGTAATATGGATTTGCTAAGCCATAAACCTTCCTTGGAGTGTACACAACAATTCACCCAAGTTTCATCACTATGGGGCGAATGGTATATGAACGCATACGGGACTTTGTTGAAACGCCTCGCGCGTCGTCGCTCACCACACATAATATGTGAAACATCGAATCCTATCAAAGTTTGTACTATTCTTCGTATAAGGGCTGAAAACTTGTCTCAATAAAGTTTTTTGATAGCACCAACTATTGACCAAAGAGGTAGAAAAAAATGGAGTTTTAGGCACAATATCAAAACAGTTTAAATTGGTCGACAATCCTCTAAAAATTACCTAAAACTTGTGTGTGAAAGAATTGTTGATATGACCCACACTTACGCCAAAGAATGAGCAAAATGTTTTCGGAATTATAAGAAGATGAAGCTACTCGTGTGTTAAACATGTGGAACTTTTGTAGATATACAATATTGATTCGTCCAGTTGCAAAACTCGTTTAATCAACTTGTGAATAAGAATCATTTTCATGAGAAACGTTTCTCTGGACTTTGCCTCACGTATCTTTTGTGTTTGTTGTGTTCTACTTTTTCCTTTTTGCTTTGTGTTTTGGATTTTTGGTTTTGTGTTTGCTTTGTGCTTTTGCTTTTGAATTTTACTTTTTGCTTTCTTTCTTGGTTTTGGTTTTGTGTTTGTTTTCAGCTTTCGCTTTTGAATTTTACTTTTTGCTTTCTTTTTTGTTTTGGTTTTGTGTTTGCTTTGTGCTTTTACTTTTGAATTTTACTTTTTGCTTTCTTTCTTGGTTTTGGTTTAGTGTTTGTTTTCTGCTTTTGCCTTTTTTGAATTTTGCTTTTTGCTTTGTGTTTCTGTTTTTTTCGTTTTCTGCTTTTGTTTTTTGTTTTTGAATTTCGCATTTTGCTTCGTATTTTTTGTTTTTGTGTTTGTTTTACTGAAAATCAAAATAAAATAAAATAAAACAAAATAAACAAAACAAAATTAAAATAAAACAAAATAAAACGAAAAAACAAATCAAAAACTAAACGAAACAATTTAAAACAAAATAAAACAAAATAAAATAAAACAAAACAAAATCAAAATAAAACAAGACAAAATAAAATTAAACAAAACAAAAAAATATTTTACGACATGATCCTTATTCACAAGTGACGACTCAATTCACAAATTTAGTGAATTTGAAATGCTTTTCTTTGTCCGGTGAAATCTATCTCCGCCTTCTGGCGAGCCGAGAGGGATTTTTGTACTGTCGCATGCTAGCATTAAGCGACACAGTGATTCCATCTGGAATAGAGTGGTTCTTTCTATGTTGGCCCGACTATCCGATTCTGAGATTGGCCCATATTTGACAAACGTTTTCCATATACAGTACTTAGTTTTCTCGTTTGATATGTTATTCAAATGTCAGGAATGAGTAGGCGCATGTTTAGGACTGATAACGTGACACACAATAGCTCCATTAAACAAGACAAGAGGCAGGAATTCAGCTGCAGGCGACACTTGTCAACAAAGGATTCTTGGAAGTCTGCCTTCCGCATATTTACCAGCTCTTTAGAGGCTTCTTCTCGATGTCACATATTTCTTTAGGAATTCCTATGTCAAAGCGAGTGTGAGTGAGAGAGAGAGCGTCAAGCAGCGTAGCCTGGCACGATAATAATAATAATAATAATAATAATAATAATAATAATAATAATAATAATAATAATAATAATAATAATAATAATAATAATAATAATAACGATCAGAGGCTTTGTATGCAGCGGAATGCCTCACTATGAACAAGAAAGGCCTGGTAGAGAAATTGGAGATCAAAGAAAGAAAGAAAGAAAGAAAGAAAGAAAGAAAGAAAGATATTGAGGAAAATTCTTGGCCCGATTAAAGACAAAGCGGAATATAGACGACGGCATAACCATGAGCTGTATATTCATATCCAAAATATCTCTGATGTTATGGGGAAAAGGAGAATTGCATTTTATGGCCACTTGCTTAGAATGAAACCCACACGATTGACAAACAGGACCTATACCAATTTTAAAGATAAGAAGACCAAGCCAGCCTTGTTCAGGGACCTGCAAGAGATGGAGATTACCTGTGGGGATATTCAAGAACGCAACCCCCTCAGGAAGAAACTAAATGACCACCAGGGTTTTCAAGAGAAAACAAAGTTGGAGACGGGAAAGATGTGGACTGAAGGAAGAAAAGAGCAACACCGGCAACGTGTGAAGGAGCACTGGGCAAAGATCACAGTTGTGGTCCGTAGTAGACCGATACGATTAAAGAATAATAATAATAATAATAATAATAATAATAATAATAATAATAATAATAATAATAATAATGAATAGATTCACAAGTTGAGCAAGATTCGGAACGAAATAATATGAGAGAAGAAAAGACTATAGAAATATATTTTTAGAGAGAGGTAAGTGACAACCGAAGGGGCCTGGTGCAGTTGACGCCCGCAGTCGACCTACTGTAGGAATTAACCATATGAAGTGTCAGACACCGATAACGTTTGATCCAAAGGGTTCCGGGTTCGATTACTCCAGGCAGTGGCCTTTTCTTAAAGTTACTTTCGGACTTCAATTTGTAAGGCTCCTGCGGAAGCTACAAAACAATATTTCATTCATACATATATTTTTAATCGTTTTTTATTTTTATACAGTATAATATATATTTATTGATATAATTATTTATTCGTTTATTTATTTTTAGAGTGGTTCACCAGCCCCTTATTATTTAGTTTTATGAAACCCAACTAACATTACAATTCTCCTGGTCGATATTGCTCCGGGCACTGCCTGTGTGACAGCAATGTAAACTGAGCCATAGGCCTAGCAAAGGAAAAACGACCGTAATCACTCCCGCGCCAAATACTAAGGTCCATTCTACTAACATGTGATTTATTGCTCCTTGAAGAACACACATACATGTAATACAATCGAATTAATATGTTACGCCACGTAATCTGCAATAGTAGAATGTTTAATGAACACTATAAACCATGATTGAAGACTTTGTCACGCATACTAACGTTCGAGGTGGAACAGCCTAGTTAACTAGTACCCATGTCTCCGTGGCTGAGGTGGTTAAAGTCCAATCTGACGTGGTATGTGAGACTGAGCAGAATAGTGCTTCGAATCCAGCCGTAGGTAAACTTTTTTGAACGACAGCCCGTGCTCCATTTTAGTGGGGATATAATATCAAGCCACACATACAAAGTCACATTACCACCTTAATCACTTACGATGTATTTCTGTATTGCTTTCATGCTAAAAATCAGAGTTTTTAGTAGCTACCATTGGCTGGAAATTCGCAAGTGTATTTTCACCATCGTAGCCAATTTTAGGAAAATAGTTGCCTCAAAGAACAACGAGATACAAGGTGGAGAAGAAGGTTCAAAGTTTTCTTTAACTGAAATTCCGCGTCAGTAGGACTAATAGTTCATGAGCCATGAGCCAATGCACACGAGACTTCATTTCGCTGTTCTCAGCGGCGTCAACATTTGAGGTTTCTTTTTTAACTTTAAGAGCTTGGACACCGTGATCATCAAATTCTTGTGTTCTTGTGTGTGTTTAAATTTGTCAAATAACCTATGTTATTACGGTACGGTAGTAGTTTGTGTATTTGTAACTGAAGGTAGGAGTGTTAAGGATGTGGCAGTGGTCTTAAATTTTGAACCATCCCAGCATTTTGTCTGGAGTAAAAGTGCAATACCACGGAAAACCACCTCCAGGAATTCTTAGAATGGTCTCGAGTAGATGATAAAGATTTCAAAATCAATTCCACATGCATGCCAACACGGCCAGGGGCACTTGTAGAGCGCTATCCACTTCATCACGACGAGGAAATTCTCGTAAATTGAAGTGTTTTTTATTTTTAATCCTGGTCCCTGGCGGGTCAGCCAATTACCAAATGGGCTCTGTGAGTCTCTGTGTCCCTGACCAGGAGACGCCCAGCCACGAGGCGCATTCATTAAGTAAGTAACACCTAGTGGCAATGCACACCGGGATTCTCTGTAAACAATGGTGTGATGTTTCGATTCCCTAACCAAAGGCGACCTGAAGTCTGTTGTTGTTGTTGTTCATTTATTGCAGTCATGGTGAGCAATCTTAAGTTCACGGCTACGCTGCGGGCGGCACCTTGAGTGATAGAAAGCTCATGCAACTAAATATTCTTCCCCACCAATGATTGGTGATCATTTATATCTTATCACAATGCCATTGTCTTCGGACACTCCCGGCACTAAAAGCCATACGCGAAATAAATAGCAATGACATCATTATTATTTTGCATATTGACATCATTTTTTAAAAATAATTGCATCACACTGTAGTTCAGTAATTTTAAAAATCAAATTGCATAATAGTACATAATGCAACGAACCTATGAAATGAAAATCCACAGCCTGCTTCCAGTCTCCGACCGGGTCAGGAATGGAATGAATGAAGCCCCCATTTAGCGGCGAGGATATGAACTGTGCCGGCTGCTGAGGCCTGACGCACTCCTCAGGGGCAATGATTACATGAATGACAGATGAAAGGAAATGATAGTGGAGAGTGCTGTTGGAATGAAAGTTTGACAGGGAAAACCGGAGTACCCGGAGTAAAACCTGTCTGCCTCCGTTTTGTCCAGCACAGATCTCACATGTAGTGACCGGGATTTGAACCACGGATCCAGCGGTGAGAGGCCGGCGTGCTGCCGCCTAAGCCACGGAGGTGCAACGAGCCTACAATGGCAATAATTAAAACACGAGTGTCTTAATTACCATTATAGGCGAGTTGCATACGACTGTTTATGTTCGACGATAATTATAACTTTATTATATATTTTAACATAAATATTCATAAATATCTGTTGAGATTCAGTCACTAGAATTTTGTGATCAGTGTGCAAGCGCTGCGTAGGATATCTCTGTTTTCCAAGTGCTCTGACCGACCTACGCATGCGCTCCGTGTGCTTGGCAATGTTTACAGCCTGCCGATGTGCATCTGCATTCAGTCAAACTGTCACTGAAGTTGTTTGAAACAATGCATTGTGTTGAAATTGGAGTTGGGGATATTAAGGTATATACAGTGCTATTTCTAGTCTCATATTCACCAGTTTATTTACAGTGCACTTTCGGTCATTTATATAGACATGTTGGATTTTGAGCGCATGCGCGAAGGTATCCTTACCTAATTGGTCAAATAACTCTTTCTTGAGTTCTGATTGGTGGGAGAAACTGTTTCATAATGACAAAAATTGTTATAATGAGCCTCATTATGATACAGTTTTCTGACACATAATGTTTACATTTCGACATCGTCGAACATAAGACGTTTTTTTAAAGTTTATTACGAGTTTCTCCTAAACCTTTTTGAACGATACATTTTTCCAACTTCTTATAGTGTGCCGCAAGTAAAGCCAGCGAGACAAGAATGCCAGTGTATGTGTTCACTTTTTACAGATATAATAATAATAATAATAATAATAATAATAATAATAATAATAATAATAATAATAATAACAATTACAAGAAAGCTTTTGATTCAGTGCCACATTCCTGGTTAATCCAAATCCTGAAGATATATAAAGTTGATCCTGCCATCATTATAAGTCTGCAACATATGATGTCCCATTGGGGGACCAATTTATTAATTTATTAATGTATAATGGAGACACATGTATGGAATCGGGATTTATTCAAATCAAATCAAATCAAAAGAGGTATCTTTCAGGGTGACAGCTTGAGCCCTCTACGGTTCTGTTTGGCGCTCAATCCACTATCATCATTGCTGAACAATGCAAAGTGTGGTTTTCCAATTAAGCACCATGGTATAGTCAAATACAAAATTTCTCATTTGATGTATATGGATGACATTAAACTATATGCATCCTCTGAGAAACACATCGACAATCTAATTGCAATTACTGCTTCATTTTCTTCTGATATTGGAATGTCCTTCGGATTAGATAAGTGTCGCACCCTCACCATTCGGCGTGGAAAATTAGAGGCCCCAGCATTTCAACTTGATGACGGTTGTTTCATAAAGCCTATGGAAGGTAATGAGACCTACAAATATCTTGGTCTCCTGCAATCTAATCGAATTGATCATAAAGGTATTAAAGATAGAACCATAGCTATCTACAATCAACGCCTTAACAAGATTTTAAAATCAAAGTTGAATGGAAAGAACACCTTCAAGGCTATTAATACCTATGCTATCCCTGCTCTGACATATACTTTCGGTATTATCAAATGGACGCAGACTTACTTGGAGAACATCCTAATTAGGACACGTACCATCTTAACAAAACACAGATGTCTCCACCCTAAGTCAGCTGTTGAGCGATTGACAATCCCGCGTCAAAGAGGTGGACGAGGGCTCACGGACGTTATCCAATTGCATGCAAGGCAAGTGAGGAACCTCCAGAGATATTTTCTGGGAAGACATGACTCTCCCATACATCAAGCCGCTGTGAAGGCAGATGACAAGTGCACACCGTTGGATCTTCTTCACGTAAGGGATATACAGTTAGCCACTGATGAGGAATGTTCAGCCACCAAGCTTCAGCAGTGGACGCAGAAAGCTCTGCACGGTCGTCATCCGTATGATCTCAACCAGAAACATGTCGACATTGATGCGTCGAACAGCTGGTTGACTCATGCTGACCTATTCACTGAGACTGAAGGATTCATGGTTGCAATCCATGATCAAGTTGTGGCTACCAAAAACTATCTGAAATATATAGTTAAGGCAAATATTCAGGATGATAAATGCAGAAGATGCCAACTAGAACCAGAAACAATTCAACATATCACAGGAGGCTGCCAAGCAATCTCCTGTACTGATTACATGAAAAGGCACAACCAAGTGGCCAAAATAATGCACCAACACCTTGCTCAAAAGCATTTATTATCTGATAATATTTTGCCTTACTATCAGTATGTTCCTGACGCCGTTTTGGAAAATCCCAGTCACAAGTTGTTATGGGACCGATCAGTTATTACTGATAAAACCATACCAGCAAACCGACCAGATATCGTTCTTGTGGACAAGGTGCAGAAGAGAACCTTCCTAATTGATATTGCAGTGCCCAATTCCCATAATCTGCAACAAACCTGCAGTGATAAGATCACCAAATATCTGCCTTTGGCTGAGGAAATACGGCAAATGTGGAGACAGGAAAGTGTAGTGGTTCTGCCCATAGTAATTTCTTCTACCGGCATCATCCCCAAATTATTGGGTAAACTACAAATATTGGGAATACATCCTGGTCTACATATCACCATGCAGAAGGCCGTCATCTTGGAGACCTGTTCCATTGTTCGCTCGTTTCTCAATGTGCCACCTTAAGAGAATTAGCCATACCGTCTTGCAAACAAGCCGACGATATGTTGATATGTCCCACTTATGTGGTGAAATGAATGTAGAAATAATAATAATAATAATAATAAAAATAATAATAATAATAATAATAATAATAATGGATCACGAAACTACAGAAAGCATACAGACTTACAACCATAAAAAATTATCTCCATCAACGCTAACTACAACACTATATTACAGTAGTCTTACCAGAAGCCTTATACGCTTCAGAAACGACAGCAACCAAGTGAAGAACAAAAATCAAGGAACTAAAACAAGGGAGAAAATACTGAGAAAGATCTACAAGCCAGTTCAGAAAGAGGGAATATGGATAAAGAGACCGACAATAGAATTATAGTCTACAGACAGAGACGATTACAAACAACATCAGGGAAAGAAGGGAAATATTTTATGGACACATAGTGTACATATACCCATAGGATGACCGAAGACGGACTGACCAAGAAAATTTTAATATATAAGGTGCGTTCAAAAAGTAACGAGCCGGAGGCTGTAATGCGCAAATCGGTGACGACATCGGCTAATCGTGGCGCGTGTAACGAGGTGTGGTTTCGACCAGAGCGTGGGAGGTCACAGCCCGTCGCTAGAGGGCACGCGTGCACGTCACGTGACGATACAAAGCGAGCAGCAGCATGCATCAATCGTCCAACCAAGACCAAGACAGTAGGCCATTCGACATGCTTCCTGGTGTGGTGGAAGACTGTGAGGTACCCATTGGGAACACACTTTGCGCAAGTGCAGTCGTTCCTTCATGATGGTGTGCACACTTCCGACGATCAATCCGACCACGGCGGCTATGGCGTTCACTGTCACTCGGCGGTCCTGGGTAATGAGTGCATCAGCGAGTTGGACGTTGTCATCGGTAATGCAGGGGGGTGCCCCAGACCGGGCATCATCGGCTAACGACACCCGTCCTTCCCCGAAGCGCTTGTGCCACGCCTTGACCCTTGCAAGGGACATGCAGTGTTCGCCGTACACTTGTGACATTCGGCGATGAATGTCCGTTCCCTCTACTCCTTCCGCTGTCAGAAACCGAACAGCACCTCTTTGCTCTTCGGTTGACGCCTCCATGTCACTGTTTGCAATGCGACTGGCAGCGTTGGACGATTGATGCATGCTACTGCTCGCTTTGTATCGTCACGTGACGTGCACGCGTGCCCTCTAGCGACGGGCTGTGACCTTCCACGCTCTGGTCGGGACCACACCTCGTTACACACGCCACGATTAGCCGATGTAGTCACCGGTTTGCGGATTCCAGCCTCCGGCTCGTTACTTTTTGAACGCACGTTAGATTATCAACAAAAAACACTTATAACTAAATATCTTGACTAATATGTTGATTAAGGTTTTCACGGCCGGGATTACTATTAAAATTATTCATGTGAATAATTGAATAATGTGAATAGTTGTGATAGTGCAACTAAATCTCTACTTAGTATAAAAGGAAGTCCCCGATTCTTGGATGCAACGGGTAATCTCGAGAACCACAGGATGGATTTTGATGTGGTTTTCATCATTCAATAAAGGATTTCTCGAGGAATGTTTCTGTACAAAAACATCCATTTATGACCAAGAGAAGCCCAGCAGTAACGATTTCAGTGAATCGAGTCGAAGAAAAACCTGCCGTCCGTGCGCCTTTCAAGCTTACGCTGGGTAAACCGTTAAAGATACCGGGCGAAGCCAGGGCGGGTTGCTAGTAAATACCATCAGCCATGCTCGTGAGGCAAACCTGAGAAAAGTTGGGTTCGTTTCCCACCTCAACCTTCTTAGAATGATACGAAACCTATGGTCACGGTTGCCTCCTACCCAATCCTAATCCCAATTACAAGTACACGGCCATCAGAATGACGCTGATTATCAGATGGTTTCCATACACACCCAAGTACACGGGGCTACATAACCACAATATCGCAAGACGCCTAAATGAATTAACTACCTCCTGCATAAACTGTGTGGTACTGGCTGGGGATCTTCAGCAGAGACACTACGAACCTCAGCTCTTGGGTTGGTTTATTCAGTTGCAGAATACTGCGCACCAGTGTGGATAAACAGCGCTCACACACGGAAAGAAGACACGCAGTTGAATGAGACTATGCGCATTATTAGTGGGACCATACGATCTACTCCCTCTCACTGGCTACCCATTCTAAGTCATATTCCACCACCTGATGCTAGAAGGAAGAGTGCTCTCGTACGAGAATATCAGAAGATCATAGATAATCCGCAGCTGCCTTTGTTAAATGACGTAGCCTATGCGGAGCGAAAACGGCTCAGATCAAGGAACCCTGCTATTTCCACAGCCAGAATTTTGTCAGAAGAAAATTTCGACATTCGTCTCTCATGGAGCCAAAATTGGCAACAACACTGCCCTGAACGATGTCGTAGCATGCCCTGTATCTTGGAAAAGCCACCAGGATTTGATCAACCTCGCTCTGTGTGGACAGCCCTCAATCGTATCCACACTGGCCATGGAAGATGTGCAGACCCTCTCCACAAGTGGGGAATAGTCCTGTCATCAAGATGTGACTGTGGTGCAGAGAAACAGACAATTCATCACTTAATGACCGAGTGCCCAAACAATGCATATTGAGGGGACGTCAAGGACTTTTTAACTGTAACAACAGATACTGTATGCTACATAAAGAACATGAATATCTGTATATAGATATATGTAGGAAGTTATGTTTCAATAGCTGGAACTATTATAGAATATCATGTATGTGATAATTTAATGTTGTAAGTGCCATACGCCAAATAATAATAATAATGAATTAACTGTTTAAATAAAATAACAAAACTGCATATAATAACAGTAAACCTCCTTGGCTTAGGCGGCAGCACGCCGGCCTGTTACCACTGGGTCCGTGGTTCAAATCCCGATCACTCCATGTGAGATCTGTGCTGGACAAAACGGAGGCAGACTGGTTTTTCTCCGGGTACTCCGGTTTTCCCTGTCATAAGTTTCATTCCAGCATTACTCTCCACTTTCATTTCATTTCATCTGTCATTCATTTAATCATTGCCCCAGAGGAGTGCGTCAGGCCTCGGCAGCCGGCACAGTTCATATCCTCGCCGCTAGATGGGGGCTTCATTCATTCCATTCCTGACCCGGTCGGAGACTGGAAGCAGGATGTGGATTTTTTTCATATAATAATAGTTTACCAACAAATTACTTATTTTCGTTCTGAAGATCCTGTCTTGATATACGAAACTTGCAATCCCCACGAGTATTTGATGAATAATGGAATGTATCGTTCCTTTTAGCGAAGTAAATACTGTATGTGCCATTATTATCATATCTTATTATATAATACGCTAAGGTGTATGTTTCGCAAAACTCAAGCTCCATAACCAGAGGGAGTTAGAAGATGTGGTTTGTACCAAAATCTTACAAATCGTCTCAATGGTACAGGAAAAAAACTTTCATTTATAGAAAAGTCAACGTATTTTTTAAAAAGTGCGTATAAACAAGTAAACATGACGATAGCCTCTGCCAGAAGTGTGCTGCTTACAGCTCGCATTACAGTAAAGCCGGACTGGTGGTTTAACACTTGCGAGAGTGTTTGTTAGTTATTTATTGTTGTTTTAAGGGGCTGAACAGCGAGGTAATTTGCCCCTCCTGTTGTTTGAGTCTTCAGTCATTTGACTGGTTTGATGCAGATCTCCATGCCTCCCTGTCCTGAGCTAATCGTTTCATCTCAACATAGCTACCACACCCTACATCCGAGGCAATCTGTTTATCATATTCTAACCTTGGTCTACCCCTACAGTTCTTGTCCTCGACCCTTCCTTCCATAACTAAGCTTGCTATTCCCGGGTGTCTTAGTATTTGTCATACCAACCTATCTCTTCTCTTCATTAGCAGTCGCCAGAAACATCTCTCCTCTCCCACTCGTCTTAATACCTCTTCGTTTTTAACCCTATCCACCCATCTGATCTTCTCCGGTAACACCACATTTCAAACGCTTCAATTCTCCTCTTTTCTGCTGCACCAATAGTCAAAGTTTCACTTCCATAGAGCGCCACGCTCCAGACAAAGGCTTTCAAAAATGACTTCCTAATACCTACATTTATATTCGATGTCAACAGATTCTTTTTCTGTAGAAATGCTTTCCTTGCCTGAGCTAACCTACTTTTTATATCCTTTTTGCTTCGTCCATCACTGGTTATTTTGCTTCCTAAGTAACAGAAGTCTCCTACTTTCTTTAGTTTTTTACCTGCCAATTTTTTGTCCATAGAGGTTTCTGATTTATTTCGGCTGCATTCCAACATTTTTGTGTTACATTTATTAAAAAATAATTTTAAAAAAACAAGTCTCTCACTTATAAAGCGGGTGACGAGATCAGCAGCCAACACGTCATCGGCTATATAAGATCGAGTGTCATCTGCAAACCAAGGTTTCTTCGTAAGACAGCAAGATCCACCCACTCGGTTGAAATGTGGGCGACGGTGACTACAACTCCACAGGTACAAAGTGTTTACTAGCTGAAGATCAATTCTCAGCAGAGAAATAAATCTGCCTGGTCACATCACTTGTGAGCCATCCTGTTCCACTTCTTGTATTTACAACATTATTCGCTTGAATATATCGATCGATGTTTTAAATCATACCATGAGTTATATAAAACACAAACATTTGAATGGGTGAGAAATGTATAAGTCATGACGTTGAGGCTATCAAGAGACTGTCTCGTGAAGCGCGTTGCTGATACCAGTTTTAACGTAGCCTACGTGACGGTGCCACGTGGTGTCATGACGCAACGAGGCTGGTGTCAAGGCCCTGAATCATAAAACTGACCGATAATATTAGTATTCGTAATAATTTTTATTGTTTAACCAAATTCTGTTTCATAATGAGTGATGAGGACTTTCTGCACTCATAGCTTGCCACGGTGGGTGAGTTGATAGCGTGTCAGTCTACTAACCCCAAGATTGCAGGTTCGCTCCTGGCCGTGGTAAGTGTTTTTTTTTGAAAGGCAGCAAAAATAAGATACGCATGTCATACGATGTTGGCATGTCAAAGAACCCATTTGAATTCAGTAGGTCGTGTTCATAATGGCAAAATTAATCTCGGGAGTTTCCGCCAACACAAAGTTCCTCATTTCTCTAATAGAAGCGCTATAGTGTTCAAGGAGCTGAGATATCTAACCTCCTTTCATAGTCAAGGAACAACGAAATTCGACATGCAAGCTACCCTCTGAGTGTCAAATAACACAGCTTGTACCCGCCACCCGAGGCCATACGATATTATTATTATTCTGCACTCATGCGATGAATGATTTAATTATTCAGCTAAAAGAATGTCCGGTTCCGTGGCTAAATGGTTAACACGCTAGGCCTTGGCCCAAAGTGACCCGGGTTCGATTCCCGGCCGAGCCATTAGGGATTTTAATATCCTGGGGTTAATTCCCATGGCTCGGGGACTGGGTGTATGTGCCTTCTTCATCACTTCATTACGGCGCGCAGGTCACCCACGGGCGTCAACTAGAAAGACATGCACTCGGCCTCTCCGGAGGCCACACGATCATCATTAGCTAAAAGAATTGGGGGTTTCGAGCGGTGTTACGTATGGTCGATTCGCGTCTGTTTAGATGAGCAAGGGAACGGAAACAAATAGAGCGAAAATGAGTTTCTTGTGACAAGTTCAAAGATGAATTGTTCGGATCCTATTCATTGACTGTTACGAACGATGGTTGGTTGGTTCTTAAGTTTAGGGGCTGTGACAACACGGTCATGTAGCCCCGTGTACTTTGGGTGTGTGTAGAATCTGTCTGATAACCTGTGTTAATTGTGATGCCTGTATTAGTGTGTATCTGTTTTTTTTATTTAAGTACTGCAACTTAGAATTTTTCAAGCGCCACCGTCAACGACTACTAGGCCAAGTTCAGAACTTAGCTACTAGACGCCACCGCAGTCGGCTCTTGGCAACGGACGTAGAAACCTAAGAGCGTTGTTTACATTCTTAACCTATCCAATTTAGCTTCACACAGGTGCAATTAGTGGAAGGTTCTTTAACATGCCATAAATCTATGACATGGGACCGCCGGCTTTACTTCCCCTCCGAAGGAAGGCATACTGTTACGAAAGAGACAATAATACATGATTGAAAGGAACTGGTTGGTTGGTTCATAAGATTAGGGACTACGACAACGCGTCCATGTAGCCCCGTGTACTTTGGGTGTGTGTAGAATCTGTCTGATAACCGGTGTTAATTGTGATGACTGTATTAGTGTGTGTTATCTGTGATTCAGATGATCAATTTTAAGTAGTTCCTACTTTTGCTACCAAATGCTACCGTCAACAACACCTAGCTCTGAACTTGGGTACTACTAGATGACACCACAACCAGCACCTGGCGACGAACGTTGGAACTTAAAGAGCGGTAATCAAATCTAACCCACAAATTTAGCTTCACAAAAGGTTAGTTAGAGGAAGGTTTTTATACATGCCATAAATCTATGAAGGCCGAAGGAAGGCATAGGCCTACTGAGAGGTTTCCAACGCTCTTAAAATATCCGACGACTTTGGCCGGGTTTGAACTGGAAGGTCGATTGATATGTCAACGTTTCAGTCGGTGAAAACAATATAGTCCCAATTACTTGGACATGCGAAAAAGGCAACCTGAAATAAATTACATGTAGCGCACCCGTGCGAGAACTCTCGCATGAGTATAAACCATGCGCCTGGCTTTACTGTTATGCGGGCTTCTATAAATATGTTTATTTGTTTAAACGCTATTTTTAAACAAATTGTGGGTTGTGTGCGGCCCATGTAGCCTATACATACTACCCGCCCGGCTCTATTGCTATGAGGGCTGTACGCGATACATTTCTCGCAGGGACTATCGTCTTGTTTATTTGTTTAAAAGCACTTTATAAACAAATAAATCTATTTCAGTTGACTTTTCAAGAAATACAAGTTTTTTCCTGTACTATTGAGACGATTTGGAATATTTTGTTACAAACCACACCTTCTAACTCCCTCTGGTTTAGTAGCTTGAGCTTTGTGTAACATACACCTTAGCGTATTATACAGGGAGTCCGGGAATGTTCTCCGCAGTGCCTAGAAGCTGCTGCGAGAGATTACGCCTCCAGTTACGTTGACAGGACGGCTTTCGCTTGAATCATAACAAACAAACAGTAAACTTTATACTCACCACAGCCATTCATAACATACTGTTGCACTCTTCCAAACCATGGTTGGCAAACTTGGATGTGGTGGGTGTAGAGCCATCGGCTTTGGTGAGCCGACCTTCAATCTGAATGACACTTTCATGCGGTAGGGAGTAAATATCTTGGTTGTTGATAACAAATTGAATTTCATCACTGTTATTGAGTCCAGGTGTTTGAGCTTGATAGGAATGGAGATCAATTCTTACCACTCCTGGTTGCTCCTCGATGCGGTTTGCTATTTCTAGGATAGAATTCATCATGAGGGTGGACGTGGTAACCCAAATGCTGTAAAATCTGCTTGTCTTGAGATGTTAACGTGTATTCACGTGGCAAACAACTAACATCATTCCTAGACGGTGTTGTTGCTTTATACACAAACTTCATAGTGGCCTTAGCACCAACTTGTAAGTCACTGGTGTGGTAGAATCTAGATCAATGAGTTGTTGCTCTCTATTGATCAGTCTTAATGATATATTACTAATCCTATCGACAGCCACAGAATGAAAAAGCACAACTGGAGGGTTTTCACGAATAATATAGCCATTGGGCGATGTCACAATAAAGTCATAAAGCGAATGCGATGGTTCCTGATTGGTGTACACTTGGCTAATAATATTACACGTCACCGACACATGATGGTCCTCAATGAATTTCACTTCATGGTCTGATTCATGTTTTTTGTTGGGCTCCAACACGCGTGGTTTAAATCCTAGTAATGGGCCAATGGAATCGGGGTGTGTTTTAAAGTCAATGTTGAAGGTAGAAAAAATACTGCAGCGATGAGTGTTGGTATTTCCTACAAGTTCAAACTTGTGCGTTCCGTCGAGAAATGACTTTAAACCATATTGATTGATCAACACCACATAAATGTGTTCATAAATGTCATCGATCGTGTATCCGCCCGAGTTCAGGGTGAGCACAGAATCATCATAGTAAAGCCGCCGGATTTTTAAGAGCGTTAAAAATCCCTCAGTATGCCTTCCTTCGGAGGGGAAGTAAAGCCGTCGGTCCCATGTCATAGATTTATGGCATGTTAAAGAACCTTCCACTAATTACACCTGTGTGAAGCAAAATTGTATAGGTTAGGAATGTAAACAACGCGGTGGCGTCTAGTAGTCTAGTTCTGAACTAGGCCTAGTAGTCGTTGACGGTGGCGTTTGGCGGCAAAAGTAGGAACTATTTGAAAAATTCAAAGTTGCAGTTCTTACTTGAATTAAAAAACAGATACACACACTAATACAGCCATCACATTTAACACCGGTTATCAGACAGATTCTACACACACCCAAAGTACACTGGGCTACATGACCGCGTTGTCGCAGCCCCTAAACTAAAGAACCAACCAACCAACCAGAATCATCATAGTAAAACTTGTTGTTCACATTTTCTCGTATGTTGTATATTCGATTGTACATTTCAAGAGAAACAAGTCCTAAACCATATGGTTTTTCACTCAATTCGATAGGCGGGTAAAATTCTAGGCTGACTTCAGGTCCACGTCCATGCAGTGTAAACGTTTTACTTTCTGCCGACATACTGGTGGCGTTTTAGCTTATGCTGCGTCTTATATAAAAAATTAAACACAAACGTCCACACTGTTGGCTGTTAAACGTTTGCTCACGTTTCACATTATAATATATCTTGATCCTGTTTCCAAAATAGGTCACTAGTTCCATGTGCGGGGGCAAATTCCCAAAACTGTCAAAGTACCATACAATGGATCCCTCTTTGACATAAGCTACATAATGCGTTCCTGGGTCGTGAGGGTAATTGGTTTCGCATAAACACTCCTCGAAAATGAGAAAGCTTTAGTTGTTTAGCATAGCTTTCCACTTGTTGATGCGTCAGGGCATGTCTTGCTATGGCTGAGGTTATTTTTTTTTAATATTTCGAAATGGTGAAATCCCAAATCCTTGTTGATAAAAGGCTGGCTTTAAATTGGTATTTCTAGCCCCCATAGCAATCGCTTCCATCGTTTCATTGTGTCTCTGACTTTCTTTGAGTTGTTGCTTGCCCTGCTGCGCGGCTTTAATGGTTTTCGCCACTGCACTGGCACCGCCCAAAAGTGAACCTAGAGCAGCCAGACCGGCAAATAAAGCAGGTAAAAACCCCGCTCGTTTGGGGACGGGAATCACTCGCCCTTGGTTTGAACCCAGTTGCCGACGTTTTGGAATAACATGTCTCTGTGCTGCTCGAAAGGCTTTCCTTATGGTCAATACTTAATTTTTTATTTTTTTCTTTCGCAAGGGCTTGTCCACGAATGTCGTAAGCCCAGGCTTTGCCAAGCACAAAGTCCTTTTTTTTAGTCTTTCTCGCCACATACCTTTGTTTCACCATGATAATGACCAACAACCTTTCACAAGAAAGTTTAAATCACAACTAACGTCAGATTGTTATTTCATGGCTGTATATTCCAATTCAACATAAAGTGGGAAATCGTTTATGGTTTTTCCCGCTTGCTTTTCATCCCATGTCAACATGAGTTGAAAGGATAATTCGTCACCTGCATTGACCATTTCATGGTTATGGACCAACATCCTATGACCATATATCTTTATTTGTAAATGGTTCTCATCAGGTATGGCATATTTCATGTGAATGGTTCCATCATAGTTTAATCGATAGTGGCTTAAACCCGAAGCAAGCACATAGGTCAAGTGCTGGTCACGAGCTAGCGGTAAATGGTTTCTGTTATTCAAAGGTTTTTCATTTGTCAGATACACTAAAAATACATATGGGATAAATTTATAAAGCCTTTTCATTTCATAGGTCATGTAACGCTTGGTACAAACATCGTCTTCGTCTTGTGGGTCTTCCACGTGAATAATCCGATGGTGATTAGCGCTATAGCCATTCACCGTAAGCTGAGGCACTTTGTCATAAAACTCATACACTTTGTTATCCACATACGTTTTTGTAGTAACGTCTGTAGACACTTGAGGATGTTTTACATGGGTTAACCGCTTTCCCTTAAAGTCATAATCTCCCTGTTTTGTGCGTGGCACTACAGACCTATCCACATAGTGTTTATTAGCAGGATCTGTTTCTTGTTTAGGATCGTGTATGGGGGTAGACCTAGCTTTGGTCATCAACGCACGTCCAAAGACATTCATCGTCAACCTGTAGTACCAGTCTACTGTTTCTATGGCAAGGCTCGGTGTCCTGTATATAGACAGCCTGCTAGCTTGGCTAAGCCTTAGTTGAAATGAAGATTATTAAGCAGCAAGAGTCATTCCCCGTGGGGGACATGGTTTCCCATCTCTGTCCCACATCACGCGAACTACGCCATGGTTCACTGTTTCCATCTTCCATTCGCTGCATCATTGTGGGGCCTTCCGGCTGTGGAAAGACTAATCTTTTGCTAACGCTCATTACAGCGCCCAATGGTCTACGTTTTCAAAATATTTATATTTTTGCAAAATCTCTCTACCAAACCCTCTACGTGTTTCTGGATCAAGTCATGTCTGGATTACAAAAAAGAGAATATGGGTTATTTCACATTTTCCATGCAAGAAAATGTGATTTCACCGGATGAGGTAAAGCCCGATTCACTCATGATTTTCGATGATGTATACACTGAACGACAAGGCATCATTCAGAGCTATTTCAGCATGGGTCGACACAAACATATCGATTGCTTCTATCTTGGACAAACGTATTCTAAAATGTCCAAACAGTTGATTCGTGACAATGTCATTGTTTTATTTCGCCAGGACGAGAGGAACAGTCGTCACATTTATAATGAACATGTGAATCCGGGTATGACCTTTCAAATGTTTACAGAATTGTGTGCCAAGTGCTGGAACACTCAACGTCATGCCTGTTTAGTGATTGACATACAAAGTGAACTCAACCAAGGACGGTATCGCTTAGGGTTTGATCATTTTATTGCTATTTAAGGCCCTGTCTCATTCCCTGTCAAGTCATTTGTCAAGACACCATGGCGTTAGCAGAGAGTCAATTGAAAAAGCATATTATTAGAGCAAAAATACTATTCGCCAAAAGTTCCGTCAATTGAAACGATCACGTGCCGATCATGCTTTGTTTATTCAACAACATTTAGCACCTCCGTTAAAAGCCATGTTGAAACCCTCTTTAAAGCCATCTGAAACGCTACACACCGTTTCACAAGCCACGCAGACGCTGCACGAGGACCCTGAGGAAGAGGAAGAGGAACAGGAACAGGAAGATTTGACTAGTGTTAGCGAGGTTGAGGATGACGAGGAACATGTGTTTACGCCTCAAAAAAAAAAAGGCCGCACCCCTTGCAGAGTTTTTGAGAAAAAAGAAATCCTTGGCCATGGTCGAAACACCTTGCCCTTCCAGAGCGTCTCCGTTTTCACAACTCTTGGCCACCCCTCAACATAAAGCTCAACTGAAAACCATTTTAATAAAATATTATGGATCAACATTGGAACCCTATTTCACCGATCTATTTATTGGAAACACAGATACCACGTATGGTGTTCGCTATGAGGATGATAGTTTTAAAATTGGCGATTCATCCATTAAATTTGCTCGTACTAAAGCTGTCATTAAAAATATCAACTATAAATTAACGCCAGGACTGTTAAAGCTGCTCTTTTCTCGGACCCCCTCTTCCCATGATTATACGTCAGAGGATCTTGACAAATATAAATCCATTTTATTGGACACCCATGCCCACAAAAGACAGTATGATCCCACACAACAAATGAATGCCAATATATCTCAAAAATATAAAACCATCATTGCAAAATTGTTTCCCACCAGTCAAAGTACTCGTCGTAAAGCATCCGCTTCGGGAGTGACATTTAAACCATTAAAACCCTTTGTGTATGATACCTACTGGCACAATCCTAATAAGCTCATCCAGCGGCTACAGTTGTTGCATGCTTCACGTCAAGCTGGCCATACCGGTCACGATTGGGATATTCAAGAAATTGAACAAGAACTTCGAAATGCCAAAATTATTGTTTAATCCCTCACCCATTAAAATGGGTATTGCTCACGAGTTGCATCGCCCAGCTAGGCGTCACTATCCACGGCTCAAGGTGATTTCACGAGTTGTGGATGAACTTTGGCAGGCTGACTTGGTTGAAATGATACCCTATGCTGGCATTAACGATGGTGTACGCTATATGTTGACCGTCATTGATGTCTATTCCAAAATGGCCTTTGTTGAACCTGTGCGTCGCAAGTATGGTCCACTAGTTACCAAGGCCTTTCAACATATTATTCAACACTCCAAACGTCAACCTCAGCTGCTACAAACTGACCAGGGGAAAGAATTTTTCAACAAGGATTTCTCCAGTTTTCTCAAATCTAAGGATATTCACCATTACACCACGTAGAGCAATCTCAAAGCCAGTGTGGTCGACCGGTTCAACCGAACATTGAAAACCCATATGTGAAAAGCGTTTACCGCTCAGGGCACGTATCACTGGCTGGACATGTTACCAGAGCTAGTATAACGTTACAATGACACCAAACATAGAACGATTGGGACCAAGCCACGCCTCGTGACCAAACATATTCAGCGATTGGATAAACTGTTTAACCCCATAAAAACAGCCGATCCTAAACGTCACCGACTGAAAATTGGGGATTTTGTTCGTGTGAGCAAATTTAAGTCTGCCTTCAATAAGGCCTCAGTGGGGGACTGAACTATTTCGAATTCGTCAAGTCAACTTGGACACTCCAGTCACCTATTTACTGCAAGACCTCAACCATCAACCCATAAAAGGTAGATTTTATCTCTATGAACTTCAGAAAACAGCATTTCCTCAGCATTATCTTGTGGAAAAAGTGTTGAAACAAAAAGGAAATAAACTATATGTCAAATGGTTGGGATTTAACTCTATGTTTAATTCTTGGATCAATAAATTACATGTTGTGTGAACCTGTGTACTCTTTATTTATTCACACATGTTGTACACTACCTATAGCTGTGTGTGTCTAGTCCTCAGCTCCACATATTTCTTTCTCTTTCCACCTGTGTTCTCTCTTACATTACCCCTACCCCTCTCCTCCTTCACCTCCCACCACTGCTGTTCGCAGCTCTTGCCTATCTATTGGTTGTGACATCATTCCCACAAGTTGCATCATACTTTTTACTGATTCAGTGATTCCCACGCTTTGAACATTCTGTTATCGGACACGTGGACAGATAACGTCCAAGGTGAACACGTGTGTTGGATCATATTACACGTCAACTTGCATTTTGTCACGTACGAAGCAAACAGGATGTGACTTGTTAACAGTTATCGTGCATGTGGACAGCTAACGCCCAAGGTGAACACCTGTGGTAGATCATATTTCACATGAACTTGCATTTTGTCACGTACGAAGCAAAACTGGATGTCACTGGTTTAGCGTACATGTCATCTCACACGTGTATGCATGCCTTTCGCTCTTCCTTGCCACCACGATGGTCAGATTATTTCACCTTCAAGCGTCTTTGTCATTTTCCATTGCACCTGTTGTCAAGTCTGATCAGCGCATTCCAATAAGCTCAAATGACATTCACCTCCTGCTCCTTGGCAAGTTTGTTTTCTCTACTCGCTTCGACCAACATAGAACCAAGTTCTCATCACCGTTTACACGTTAAAGGTAAAATATCAGAAAAACGAACCCTCGCTCTGTCATAAACCGACCCGCCGAAATAGCGATTGTTCTATTAAGCATGGTCCTTGTGGTTAGCGACAGGTTCGTTGAAACAAACACACCCAGCAGTGTCGTCTCTCTCAACAACCACGCTTCATAAACATTATAAACAGGTAAAGAAAAAAAGTTTTTTCAACATGTATGGCGTTAGGCCCTTTGTGAATTATTTTTTGGAAAAAAATATCTACCACATTTGAAAGTGGGGGGGGGTTGCGTTAGCCCGAGTCCTAGGACACCTCGTACACGTCTCTAGCGTTATTGGTTCGTGAGATATCGGCAAAAATCACAAAAAACACGTGTTTACCCCAAAATCGAGTTTCCATTTTTTGTTTAAATATAACGAGTGGTCCATAGCAAAGAGGACGCCACCCCGAGTTCTTGGACCCGTCTTACACGCCTCGAGCATGATTGGTTCGCGAGATATAGCAAAACGTTTAAAATCACGGTTTTACCCCAAAACATTGTTTCCCTCATTCTCAAAAACTTTAACATATTACCAAAATAAAGAAGGTTTCGAGACAAGCCATTTGACACGTCATAGGACCAAATCCGACCATGCATTCGTGAAATATCAGAAAAAGTCTAAAATCATGGTTTTACCCCCAAAAAGCCTGTTTCCCTCATTCTCAAAACTTTAACCTATTAATAACATATATAGGGCTTCGAGAAAAGCGATTTAACACGTCACACGTCCAAATCCGACCTTGCGTTCGAGAGATATCGGCAAACTTCGTAGGAAAGTAGGCGACTATCTGTTTCTCTCCTCACCACCAAAACCCCTTCTTATCATTTTTTTTCAAAGAGCTCGCCCTCTTACAAAAATCCCAAGTGCGCATGCGTACAAAACAAAAACAAAAATGTTAATCCATAGCGGCATCCTGCAAAACGCATGCGCTATATGAGCAACAACGTTTAAGTTCATTTTAGCAGCGCACCTTATACATGTCGCATTTGAAAAGAGACTTTCACTAAAAAATTACAATTTCACCCCCTAGTAGGGGTAGGTTTTATTTAGGGGTTGAAATGAGTGGTCCATTGGAAAGAGGGCGTTAGCCCGAGTCCAACGATATGTCGCATGCCAAAATCGGACCATGGGTTCGAGTGACATCGACTTTGCCCCTGAATGTATTGCGGGTTAGTATGTGACGTCAGAGGGAGAGGTGGTGGTGGGAGGCAGAACTCCTACTACTCCCCTACTACACTGTGCTGCCAACTAAACTGATGAAGCAACCACTCGCAGTTACACGTAGCCACTGTGGAGAACATTCCCGGCCTCCCTGTGTATACTGTAGATTTGTCAAGGATTATAGAAGAGCTAAATACATGTTTCGCTCGTCAAGCGAACATCGTCAGATTCAAATATACAGGGTCTTTATTTTTGCGTGGCAAGGACATTCTCGCTCACGCGCTCCGCCAGTGACGGCTCTGTTGCCGGCTGCCAGGCGCTCATATATACGGCAGAATACCGTGCTTAAAATCACTATCATGCATTTTTACTCACCAAAGATGCTGAAAATGTTCCCCATCCGCTGCCAAACATAATCGGCATCTCCTTATGAAGTTTCCCTGTACTCCGGTTAATTTAGCTTCAGTAAGGAAGTAGGCTAACGACATTTACGTCTATTTTTATTGTTTACCGAACCTGTACTATACCCGGATCGTTCACACGTCCGTGACATTGTTGACATTCTTATTTTGGAAAGAGGAGTTGTTAGTTGAAGAGGTTGAAGGAATGGATGATTTGAATAACGCGCGGAGGAGACTCAAGAGTGCTAAGGGAAGCATACATCGCAGGGGCGAGTGACGCGAGATTATGACGTGGAGCCTGAATACGTCATGAGAAATAATTTTTTAGAATTACCTTAAGGAGAAGAGATGGACGCTAGGAAATTAGCACACTTTTCTGGCTATAACAAGAGGAGGATTTTGAGCTATTAAACATTAAAATCGGTCCAGTAGAAGCCGAGATACGAGATGGAATGTTCTCGAACAATGTCTCGCTGAACTATAAAAGGCCACGTTGCTGAGCAGAGTGTCATCATATCTTCAAAGCATTTGCTTATGTTCGGATCTACGCTACGTGAAAGTGACAGTATACACGCCGAGATTCTGGCGGTCGGAGGACTTAGTCGCCGTACCAGTGGTCAGCACGACTTAGTTTTTGTTCAAGTGAACGAACTTAACTTTTGGCAGCGAATGGACTTAGAATATTCACTGACTTTCAGGTCACTTATTCTATAGTCAGGTGATGGTAGTGTCGAAACCATTCACAGAAGTTAGCCTACAGAACGATGTATTTCTTGTGGTGACTATACATCAGACACTTCGAATTCATCAGGAGAAGTTTATTTCATTTTGTTCGTTTATGCAGCTAATAGGTGTTCCTATCTTAGCGTGCAAACGAAACCGCAACTTTTTTTTTCATGTTACACGGTACTAGTGATAACGGGAGTTATTTCGAACGGATGACTGCGAACATCATCATGCGCCGCTAAAACTACTCGTAGGACTGGAAGGATATGGAGACGAACGAGGTATTTGGATACGGCAGATGGCCATGGGAAGACACTGTGGGAATAGTATACACCGCAGGACACGCCCGTCATCTACATCAAGAATGAAGTAAGACAACCATTTCATGTACTATCCACTAACCAGTAGTATTAGAGAATTCCATATTATTGAACAGTCACGATCAGAAATCAACACACATTTTCACCATAGCTAGATATTAGCTAGATCTTCGATTGTATTTGTCTGGATGACAAATGGAACTGCTATCTGACAATTTATTTTTCGATCTAAGATTTTTGTTAGGACAGGCATTAGTTCATGTTTCGACATGAAATATTTCGATTATTCCAAGGGATATAAATATTTTTCGTTAATTCTAATTATGAGAACAGAAGTAATTGAGGCTTGGATTATTTAAATAATTTGATTTATTTAATAATAATAATAATAATAATAATAATAATAATAATAATAGAGTGTGAAGTGAATAAGTTATTAATAATATAATAATAATAATAATCAAGTGTGAAGTGAATAAGTTATTAATATTTATAAATAATAACAACGCTATTTAAAGTTATAAATAATTAGGGAGTGATAATACCGAACATTAGGAATTAAATTAAATTTTGTTAATTGTTTATTGTGATTAAATAATTAATGCATTAAATAAAAATTAATAGGAGACGTTGATAATAATAATTCACAGATGAGACTTAAATATTTATTTATTTAAAAGAATAGGCCGATAATAATCATTTGACATTGATGATGCTTGAATATTTTTTGTGGTGATAATAATAATTTGTGGATGAATTTAATTAGTTGGAAGGAATTAAATTAATTAACTTTGTTTGGAAGTTTAAATAAATTTAAATGAGTTTATGGATGAAGAGAATGAAGTATTAGATTTTTGAGCTCAGAATTATTTTTTTCAAAAGCACTTAAAAAAAGAAAGAAAAGAAAAGAAAATATTCAGATAAAAAAAGAAGGGAACGGCAGGTATTTAATGTATCAAATAGGGAGAATTTATGTGAATGGGAGGCAAGGAGATATTGACCAGAATTTATTTAATTGGTAAAATAATACTGAAGAACCACAGTCTAGTAATTGACAGAATATTTCAAGAAAAAAATATAATAGTAATAATATGATGCTGTGTGCAGAATATTCTGATGATGATTTTAGTGTGTGTTTGGCGACACTTCAAGTTGTGGAGGCCTAGGAGGTCATCCAAAAGTGGGTTTTATTCCCGTAGTTGTGGGAACAGAAGGATGTGCGGATGTTTGAAGGAGCCTGTGGGCTATATTTGTAAAAGAAGGGTTAGGCGATGTGGAACGCCCCATATTCTTGTCAGATTTTACTATTCTCTTAATCCAAATATTTTTTTTTCTGGATCAACTCCAAATTCAAATGGAATGCCTAAATAAATAATTGAAGAACTTGAATTTAGATTTGTTGAACCTGACCGAGGAAAAAAAATAAGATGAAAAGTGCAAATGAATTAAAATAAATAATTAATGATTTTTGTTTTTGAATAACAATAATAACATTGGAAATGAGCAAATAAAATATTCATCATGTGAGAGGTTGAGAAAACTTGTTATAAATAAAGTGAAGGGAAAGTTTGAAATTAATTAATTAATTAATAATAATAATAAAATAATTTTTGATTAAAAATTTTGTGAGATTATATGAAGAGTTTGGTGATAGAAAATTTTGTTAACATAAACATTTGGTGAAGTGTTAGATGATTTAATCCGCTGATGGTGGATAGAAATAACAACATTGTTTACAACAATTTTTGTGTAATGTTAATAACATATGAGAATAATTTAAAATCGTTTATGACATTTAAAGAAATGAAAGTGATAAAAGAAGAAAGTTGAATTTTCAAAATATTATGAAAGTTTTTGAACAAATCTTTTTTTTAATTTGAAAATCTTTATGAATAATTATTAACATTCGACTTTATGTCAGCGAGTATTGATATTGTTATGAAACAACGAATCAGTGATATGATAATTTTCCAAATAAGTTTAATTTTGGAATAACACCGAATGAATCAAGTGACTATTTGTTTTGAGAAGTTTTTGCTACGAATATTTGATAAAATCAAATTGCAATCTTTGTAAAGTGAACTACGAACGTGTAAATAGTAGGGATCACTCAGAACTCTTTATTGAACAGTGATTACCGAGTGTTTTTGACATTTTTATGGATATCAGAATGGACTAATTAATTTTTTCTGATGATCACATCTACGACAATTCTAATAATATTATAGGGACCGTTGATATCTTGTGTGTGATGTGGTTTTTTTAATCTTTGTTGAGGGTTTTCACCAGTTGAATCATATTTTTTATTTATAAATAAATTGAGAATTTTAAAGAATGTGCTAGTTCAAAAATAATTTCTCACCTTACCTTACTTGTGAATTACCGAGATCAGGGATGCCAGATTAGACCCAAGTATTCACCTAGATAGACCCAGAGATATTTTTTCTCGTGCTGATCTGATTTCGGTATTTTACAAAATGTGGTCGTTGGATCTCGGTCCAAACGGGCACAGTATGTTTGAATCTCTTAGCCAGTTGTTTTATTGTCCAATTTATAGGAATGGGTCTTCCTGGAAATTTCACTCGAAACTTTTGTCTTGTTCTAGCGCACGATTTCCTGCACTTACGTACGTATTGTGCAGATATACAAGTTCAAGTAACGAATATTTCACATCAGGCATTACAGCACTACACACAATCACAATAAAACAACTGGCTAAGAGATTCAAACAGGTTCAGTAAACAATAAAAATAGACGTATAGGTCGTTAGGCCTATTTCCTTTCTGAAGCTAAATTAACCGGTGTTAAACTTCAAAAAGAGATGCCGATTATGTTTGGCAGCGGATAGGGAACATTTTCAGCATCTACTGTAAAGATAGTGAGTAAAAATGCATGATAGTGATTTTAAGCGCGGTATTCTGCCGTACATATGCGCGCCCGGCAGCCGGCAACTGAGCCGTCACTGGCGGAGCGCATGAGCGAGAATGTCCTTGCCAAGCAAATATAAAGACCCTGTACAAGACAAAATAGCTCTACAAAACACTACCAAACCCACAAACAGACTCTGCCATCCCAAACCCAAAAGGCACACCATTAAACTTAAAAACTTTGGCAATTGTTACTGATAAATACTGAAGCATCCACCACCCGAAGAAAGAACTATTTATTTTAATATCTACAATGTTGCAAAACTGAGAATTGACGATCCCCTCCACCATGAAGGTGTAGCTACTGTTGCTGTGATAAGCCCCAAACTAACAAGGAGAGGTCGCCAGGTGGTTTACTAGAAAAGCGTCCGAATTTGGAGGGTTTGCTCTTCATAAGAAATATTTTGCCCCTGTTCGAGCATTTTTGCCAATGGGCCTTAGTGTGTTCAAAATTGAACGTTTAAAATCAATCCTCAAACTTTTGTAGTCTTATTCCCACACACGTTCCTGGCTCGTCTCCATGGCGTAGTTGCTAGCGTGTTGGCGTGGGGAATTGAAGGTTTCGAGTTCGAGTCAGACCTTGGTCAGCACTTTTTTTTCTTTTGATGATACACCCCTTATTTTCTTTTGTGTTTTCTATAATGTATTTGCTGTGGTCTTTTCGGTTTTGGAGCTATGCACAATATTTTAACATTATTGTTACTCCGTGACGCTTGAAGGTGTTGTAAGTTTTATTCGTTAGCATTTAAATGCAGCGTGGCCGGCGACGCGACGTTCATTCGCACTGCGCCGAGTCTAATGCAGAAACGCAAGAGCCCTTCCGTCTGTTCCACACTGCTCCACCATAAAGCTAAACTTTCTGTATGAAAACAATAACGTAAATATGATTTTTTTGGGGAAGCCAGGTTCTGCCTGTCACAAGCCAGGACTAAGGGTGAGTGATAGAGGAGTAACACCTCTTTAAAAAACCTTGGTCCAGCTGGCCCGGCTGGTAGTACCTTGTTGGGTCCCTTGCCAGAGTTACAGGTGAAGATAGACAACGGTTTAGAAGGCGGAAGAGGACCTCGCGTCCCACCGGCGGATAAAGCGGAGGAACTATCTTCAAGCTCCGGGGCTTACAACCTTGGTTCTACTAACGGGAAGGAGCAATCCGACCCACATATTACTTTACAATCAAGCATCATGGAAAGTCGTCAAAAGGAAGACACTACCCCAGGTGGTAACTGTTTAAGGGAATCCACTGCTCCTAGGAGTGCACGCAAGCCTTTGGATTTTGGGGAGCTTAAAGAATACTAAATTGAGGACGAAACAGAAATATTATTTTGGAACGTTAAATGTCAACTCATTACTCAAAGTTGGTAAACACAAGGAACTGACAAATATGATGGACGAACATAACATCTCAATCCTGGCCTTGCAGGAAAAACGGTATCAGGACAAAGATGTAATGGACATTGAGGGGTATAGGGTCTATAAAGGACAGAGAGCAGTGAAGATAGGCAAGAATATGCCAATGTTTGGAACAGCTTTTGCTGTAAATAAGAAGGTAATCAGTGCAGTTGTGGACTTCTCTAGCCCATCAGAAAGACTATCACTCCTAACTCTACGCTGTGGTAACAAAGGCTATACCCTGATCAATGCACATGCACCTATTAATGAAGACAACAGTCGTAATCCCGAGAAAGTTGAACAATTTTGGGACCTTATAGAGGAGGAGATGGAGAAAATACCTATAAAGAACATCAAGGTTTTATTGGGCGACTTCAACGATCAACTGGGAATAGAAGCAAGATATAGATCGACAGTAGAAAAATATCCTGCTCACAGAATAACCAATAAAAATGGAACAAGGTTTGTCGAACTATGTAGAACGTTTGATCTTCAGATAATGTCAACTTTCTATAAACACAAACCAGGTAAAGAGAAGACATGGCGATCACCTGGCAATTTGAACGGAGAGAAACAAATTGATCACGTGGCAATATCCAGTACATCAATGAAGGAGATTATGAATGTTAAAGTACAGAGAGGGGCCAAATTTGATTCAGATCATTATCTCTCCAAGATTAAAATTAATTTTATTCCTTTTAGAAAGGCTCCGAAACCTGGAAATAAACTTCACAGATATGATGTGACAAAACTTAAGGTTGATCAAGAAGTATTGGAGCAATACCACCAGCAATTAACATTTAAATCCAAGAATTGGACTGACATTGCCTCCAAAATCCAACAAGCAGCCAATATTTCAATCTTGACAGCACAGAAGCGTAAACACAGATGGTGGAACGAGACCTGTGATAGTGCATGTGTACAAAGAACAGATGCCTGGAAGAAATGGAATTCAACGAAGAGACAAGAAGATTATAACCCGTTTTGTGACAGTCGGAAAGATGCAGCCCGGGTTTTCCGAATTGCAAGGCGATCATATGAAAACAACAGATGGAACAGATTGATCAGGATTTCCGGAAGAATAATGTCAGGGACTTCTATCAAACTTTCAAGTCTAATCTGAAAGGGTATCAAGCACCGAGCTTGTGTGTTTCAGAGATGAAAATGGAAAGTTAGGTCTGAACAACAAGGAGAACTGTCGTATCTTGGCTGAGTACTTTAAGAAATTATTCAATTGTGATGAACCAAAACATAGGCTACTCATAGGCCGTCCTACTCAAGTAATGGCCAACTCGCATCCACCTTCTAAGACAGAAATTAAAATGATTATCGATGGTCTAAAGAATAATAAAGCAGTGGGAGAGGATTCCATTGTGGCAGAGCTTCTAAAACTGGCAAATGAAGATACTCTGAATATATTAGCTGAGCTCTTTGCGGAGCTATGGAGAACTGGTAGGATACCCACAGAGTGGCAGTCTGCATTAATCCACCCTCTCCGCAAAAAGGGGGTTAAGAAGGACGTTAATAATTACAGGGGTATATCAATTGTATCTGTTCCCTACAAGATCCTATCCAAAGCACTCCTGAACAGAATTGAAGAACATCTTGATAGACCGCGAGTCGTTACTGAATATTCTGGAAGAATTTGGAGTGGATGACGCGTCTCGAAATCTGATTAAACAGACTTTGACCGACACAGTGTCAAAAGTAAAATTCATTGGTGAGATCTCAGATCCCTTTGTAATCAAAACTGGTGTCAGACAAGGTGATGGATTATCTCCAATCCTTTTCAACTGTGTATTAGAAAAGGTCATTCGTGAATGGAGGAAGACACTGAGTCGGGAAGAAGGGAATGGAGAACGATTCAGGCTAGGGACCAAACTGAATGGGGTGCACGTTGATTGTTTGGCTTTTGCAGATGACCTAGCTATTTTTGCCAACAATATTAAATCAGCCATTGTAAAGATTAATCGGTTGTCAGAGATGGCTGAGAAAGTAGGTTTACAGATTTCCTTTGAGAAGACAAAGTACGTGACAAACATCAGTGATGGACCAGAATGGATGAAAACGAACCAAGGAAAGATTAAACGTGTAAAGAAATTTAAATACCTGGGTGAGGTAATCCAACAAAATGGCCTAGAACAGGAAGCAATTGATCTTAGAATCTGGAAATTAGACCGAAAAATCTCTATAATAAGAAGTCGCTGAGCATTGGAGCCAAATTAAGACACTACAGCACGGTTGTCAAAGTAGGTTGGCTCAGGCAAGGAAAGCCTTTCTTCAAAAAAGGAATCTGTTGACATCGAATATAGATTTAGGTATTAGGAAGTCATTTTTGAAAGCCTTTGTCTGGAGCGTGGCGCTCTATGGAAGTGAAACTTGGACTATTGGTGCAGCAGAAAAGAGGAGAATTGAGGCATTTGAAATGTGGTGTTACAGGAGAATGATGAAGATCAGATGGGTAGATAGGGTAACAAACGAAGAGGTATTAAGGCGAGTGGGAGAGGAGAGATGTTTCTGGCGACTGCTAATGAAGAGAAGAGATAGGTTGGTAGGACACATACTAAGACACCCAGGAATAGCAAGCTTAGTTATGGAAGGAAGGGTTGAGGACAAGAACTGTAGGGGTAGACCAAGGTTAGAATATGTTAAACAGATTGCCTCGGATGTAGGGTGTGGTAGCTATGTAGAGATGAAACGATTAGCTCAGGACAGGGAGGCATGGAGGGCTGCATCAAACCAGTCAAAAGACTGAAGACTCAAACAACAACAATCCTACATGATATATTACCTTATAAGAGATGCTGGAAGTGTCGTCCTTCCTGGTTTATACAGGCATTGTATCTGGTAACCACATTCTGGCTGACGCGAGTAAGTTCAGCCACTGTAATGTTTCGGATCTTTTATTTTATGTACCTAATTGAGCACCGAGCCAGTAGTGTCAAACTTATTTTCAATTACGAGAATCTGTGCTAGTGAAGGTGGCACTTCATCGGGAAATCGCTGAACAAATGCATCACGTACCCACCGAGCCGACTCGTACTTAAAATAAGGTTTATTTACAAAAACAAGATGTTCAGGAAAGAACATATAGCCTACTTTCTCCTAAATGTATAGGTATTGTTATAACTCTTTGTCCTTTTCAAGGAGTATGATTGAATGTTGGTTGTAGTAGCTTGTTGAAATACAACGTGCTATAGGGATATTCAACATGAATATGAGGTGCCCTTTGCTAGTGCTACCTCTTTACCAAATTTCGTTCAATTCGGTTTCACCGTGTTTGAATTGATAGGGGGAATCAATTTGCACACATACTTGGCCACCATCTGCAAACTATTGGGCTGATGTTCTTGCAGTTTGGTCAGAATATGTTTCCCACATAAAGATATGGTGTTGCAAAATTTGGTAGAGACTAGATTATTAGGTTGGTCGTAATTACATTTTAGCTATTAACATTTGGGTGGCCGCGATTACGTTTCCGTCAAGATAGCGGTGATATAAAACATGACACTGAGGTGCCCTTTGTAGTGCTACCTCTGCACCAAATTTCGTACCATTCGGTTTCACCGTGTTCGAATTGATAAGGGGAATCGATTTTCACACAAATATGGCCACCATCCGCAAAATATTAGGCTAATGATCTATTAGTTTGGTCAAAGGATGCTCCCTCCATAAAGGTATGTTGTTGCTAAATTTGCTAGAGATCGGATGATTAGGCTAATCGTAATTTGATTTAAGCTTTGAACATTTGTGTGGCCGCCATTACGTTTCCGTCAAGATGGCGGCGATATAAAACATGACATTGAGGTGCCCTTTGCTAGTGCTACCTCTGTACCAAATTTCGTTCATTCGGTTCCACGGTGTTCGAATTAATAGGGGGAATCAATTTTGACATAAAGATGGCCGCCATCCGCAAACTATTAGGCTAATGACCTATTAGATTGGTCAAAGGATGCTCCCTCCATAAAGGTATGTTGTTGCAAAGTTTGGTAGAGATCGGATGGTTATGTTAGTCGTAATTTGATTTAAGCTTTAAACATTTGTGTGGCCGCCATTACGTTTCTGTCAATATGGCGGCGATATAAATCATGACACTGAGATGCCCTTTGCTAGTGCTATCTCTGTACCAAATTTCGTTCCATTCGGTTTCACCGTGTTTGAATTAATAGGGGGAATCGATTTTGGCACAAAGATGGCCGCCATCCGCAAACTATTAGGCGAATGACCTATTAGATTGGTCAAAGGATGCTCCCTCCATAAAGGTATGTAGTTGCAAAATTTGGTAGAGATCGGATGATTACGTTAATCGTAATTTGATTTAAGCTTTGAACATTCGTGTGGCCGCCAATACGTTTCAGTCAAGATGGCGGCGATATAAAACATGACACTGAGGTGCCCTTTGCTAGTGCTACCTCTGTACCAAATTTCGTTCCATTCGGTTCCACCGTGTTCGAATTAATAGGGGGAATCAATTTTGACATAATGATGGCCGCCATCCGCAAACTATTAGGCTAATAACCTATTAGATTTGTCAAAGGATGCTCCCTCCATAAGGGTATGTTGTTGCAAAGTTTGGCAGAGATCGGATGGTTATGTTAGTCGTAATTTAACTTAAGCTTTGAACATTTGTGTGGCCGCCATTACGTTTCTGTCAATATGGTGGCGATATAAAACATGACACTGAGATGCCCTTTGCTAGTGCTA
This sequence comes from Meconema thalassinum, assembly GCA_946902985.2. Lineage (NCBI taxonomy): Eukaryota > Metazoa > Arthropoda > Insecta > Orthoptera > Tettigoniidae > Meconema > Meconema thalassinum. Next base: position 225,972,221 of record OX336397.1, read on the forward strand.
CCTCTGTACCAAATTTCGTTCCATTCGGTTTCACCGTGTTTGATTTAATAGGGGGAATTGATTTTCACACAAAGATGGCCGCCATACGCAAACTATTAGGCTAATGACCTATTCATTTGGTCAAAGGATGCTTCCTCTATAAAGGTATGTTGTTGCAAAATTTGGTAGAAATCGGATGATTAGGATAGTCGTAATTTGATTTAAGCTTTGAACATTTGTGTGGCCGCCATTACGTTTCCGTCTAGATGGCGGCGATATAAAACATGACACTGGGGTGTCCTTTGCTAGTGCTACCTTTGTACCAAATTTCGTTCAATTCGCATTCACCGTGTTCGAATTGATAGGGGGGGGGGGGGACAGACATTCAGAGTACACACACTCACACACACACACAGACTCACACACAGACAGACACACTTTTTTCGCCCTGTGTTGATCTCATAAGTCTACTTTCATTTTTTGCAAAAATCGAAAGTAGGCTAATACGATGTTGTAATGATAACTGTCTCACCATGTTAGTATCTGAGATTCAGACTGGCGACTGAACACCTACACGCTTATTGCAAGGTCGAGTACAGCATATACTATGCGCGCGCTTTCAATACTACAGCAGGGGGCCGTGGCACACCACAAGCCCGGCCAAGGTTACTGCGGCAACGGATAAAAAATCCGCCGCTCGCCGTTCTTACTTTATATGGAAGACCCTGTATGCAGATATGAACGACAAGTACTCTGTTGTGATGATGGTAAAATGCTAGAACTGCAACACACACAAACAGTGTTTGTCTACTAATAATGTGTTGATATGGGGAGTTATCTGAACACACTTGGGTGTGTCTGATAGCCTGTGTTATTGTGATGGCTGTAGCAGAGTCCTGAGACACGAGAAGGCGACATATTACGTAAAAGATAAACTCCACAAGGTATGCAAGGTTGTTGTTGTTGTTTTAATTTGAGGAAATTCGACATCGCGGTTATTTATAGGCGTGCACTTGGGTGTTATTCTGATGACTGTATCAGAGTCCTGAGACCCCAGAAGGCGACATATTACGTAAAAGATAAACTCCACAAGGTATGCAAGGTTGTTTTAATTTGAGGAAATTCGACATCGCGGTCATTTATACGCGTGCACTTGGGTGTTATTGTGATGAATGTAGCAGAGTCCTGAGACACCAGAAGGCGACATATTACGTAAAAGATAAACTCCACAAGGTCTGCAAGGTGGAGGTTGTTTTAATTTGAGGAGTATCGACATCGCGGTCATTTATACGCGTGCACTTGGGTGTTGTTGTGATGACTGTGGCAGAGTCCTGAGACCCCAGAAGGAGACATATTACGTAAAAGATAAACTCCACAAGGTCTGCAAGGTGGTTGTTTTAATTTGAGGAAATTCGACATCGCGGTCATTTATACGCGTGCACTTGGGTGTTATTGTGGTGACTGTAGCAGAGTCCTGAGACCCCAGAACATATTACGTAAAAGACTCCACAAGGTCTAAAAGGTCGTTGTTTTAATTTGAGGAAATTCGACATCGTGGTCATTTATACGCGTGCACTTGGGTGTTATTGTGATGAATGTAGCAGAGTCCTGAGACCCCAGAAGGCGACATATTACGTAAAAGATAAACTCCACAAGGTCTGCAAGGTTGTTGTTTTAATTTGAGGAAATTCGACATCGCGGTCATTTATACGCGTGCACTTGGGTGTTATTGTGATGACTGTAGCAGAGTCCTGAGACCCCAGAACATATTACGTAAAAGACTCCACAAGGTCTAAAAGGTCGTTGTTTTAATTTGAGGAAATTCGACATCGTGGTCATTTATACGCGTGCACTTGGGTGTTATTGTGATGAATGTAGCAAAGTCCTGAGACCCCAGAATGCGACATATTACGTAAAAGAGAAACTCCACACGGTCTGCAAGGTTGTTGGTTTAATTTGAGGAAATTCGACATCGTGGTCATTTATACGCGTGCACTTGGGTGTTATTGTGATGAATGTAGCAGAGTCCTGAGACCCCAGAAGGCGACATATTACGTAAAAGATAAAACTCCACAAGGTCTGTAAAGTTGTTGTAATTTTAATTTGAAGGTCTTGGACATCCTAGTCATTTATCCCCGTGCACTAGGGTGCCAGATGAACCTGTGCTATTTTAGTGTCTGTATTTGTAATTCAGGTGAGGACTGGGGGAGTTAGAAACCATCCCAGCATTTGCCTGGAGTAGAAATGGGGAATCATGGAAAACCACTTCCTGGATGTCTGATGTGGGAATTGAAACCGCCTCTTCTCCGTTTTTCCTCACGATGCCGGGAATCGAACCCGGAACTCAGGGGTGACAGCCAAGACGTGTTTAGACAGATGGCATGACGTCATGCACAGCCTTGTGTACCTAGACTCTGCGGCAGTAGAAGAGAGTAGTGCGGTATGGCTAACGGGCAGGCAATGCGCCCTTCGCTATTGATCAAACACACACAGCTCCGTCCCCAACCCTACACGCTCAACTTTCCACCGCTCTCACTAGATGGCACTGACAGCAGGTGACAGCCATACAGACGGCCATGTTTGCAATCGTGTGGAAGACATTTCTCGTAGTACGCCGGTAACCGAAATGAGATTATTATTGCTTCGTAACAAGACAGTGTTCCAAGACCAAGGTAGGTAGTACGATAATAAACGTACAATCCTAGTACATTTGATGACAGAAAATATATTTACAGTCTCATAAGATAACCATTATAAAAGCTACACCACAACGCAGTAGTGCAAGCATCAACAATCTATTCTTGGCAGAGAAAAGCAAGGTCAGTTTCAAAATTATATGTCCACGTGCATAATTAAAAATATATATATTGCTGTGATCTATTCGAAATTGGAAGTGTTATAATAATGTTGCTTTCTTTAGAACTGTTCTAAAACCGCTAGAGTGTTCCAGAAATAAATACATTAAGTTTACATTTTGTTTCAAAGTGACAATCTGGTGGCTCAACAATCGGACATTATCCCAGCCATAACATTCACACGTTTTCTTCTTTGTTTTTATTCACACGACACGGCACGCAACCTTACTGTTCATGGTCACGTCAGCCGGTGGCCGATATCAACATCAACATGAAATGTATCGTGAGAGATCTACTTGCGCGATATGAAGAGGTGGACTCAATGCCATTCAATATCTAGTCCTTTACGACCAGAGAGATGCTTTTAAAATAGATGACAACACGAACACTTTGATAAAGTGTACAGAATGCTACTCGACCTTCAGGTCAGACTTTATTCCAGGCATCTTCCCGGAGATTCCTGGGAAAGAGTCAAAAACAAATTTCATTAAAGTTAATAGAATTATTGAAGTTATCCGCTTTATAATTGAGAGTGGGTTAGGGCCAGAAATCTAAATTTTTCAGTGTCCATTCACTCAAAAACTTCTTCTTTGAATTTAGAATATTTTTTTTATTCCGTAAATTTTGTTTATTATTATACTTATTAGTTTTGTTTGTTTTGTTTTATAAATTTTCGGTCTTTCAAATTTAGGTGTCAACCTCTAAATTTTAAATTCCATTCCAAATTTGTATCTGTGTTAAAACCCTTAAAACCCCTTGAAACAACAACAACAATCAATCAATCAATCAATGTTAAGTCCTACTGCATGTTCTAGAATTTGCTTTACGATGTGTATCTATATTTGGAGTAGTGTTGAAGATAATTTCATTCATCGGAATACAGGGCAGATGACCTCGTTGTTCCGTCCCTTAAAACCGGAATAACTAACTAACAAATATTGAAATTTTGGGGATACATTATTACAGTGGACACTTAGGACGTAAAAACCGCCAATGATCTTTTTCCACTCAATGTCCATACGGAAGTGGACTGCCGTAAATTGAAGTGATAAACAGTGTGTTTTAATTACTGAGCGAAATTCGTGTTACTAATGTGGATGTTAAGTCCAGGAGCAGATGACCTCGCTGTTACACCCCTTAAAACAACAACAACAACAACAACAACCAATGTTAAGCCCTTTGCTTTACGAAGTGTATCTATAATTGGAGTAGTGTTGAAGATAATTTCATTCATCAGAATACAGCAGGCCTACCAATATATTATTGTAAACAATCTCAGTTAAATTACAGAAATGTTCAAAGATATTTCCATATCTGAAATAAAATCTACATGAAGATAGGGATAAAATACAAAGACAAAAAGAAATACATTCTCCAGACAGTTTATTAGTGCATAACACTTCAATAATATCAGCATATAGCAATGGCAGAGGACACATGTTGATACAATACCTCATTAATTACGGACAATATAAACAGAAGCCACCAACATGCAACATGGAATTTAGAAAACAACAAGACCAGATAAATTTTAAACTGTAACACGTGCCACGAACAATACAGACGTGGTAATAATCAACAACTCCAATTTGAAATAATAGACTTCATAAAATAATGGATTCGATTGACATTAAAACCAAGACTAATTCACAACCTAAAATACTGGTTGGCACTGCATGGAAATGTCAAGATATAATAATACAAAATAATAATAACTAGCATTACCCGTCGAGGCTTCGCCCGCGAATATTCTAGTTGTAAAGAGTACACTTAGCAAAATCTCCATCATGAATGCTATGACTGATTTATCCTTGGTATGAATAATCAGACTTTATCAATTCAGCTACTGGTGCAGTGGTTAGGGGTTTGTCATTCCTTCATAGGTATATCAGAGGGAAGTTAGTTTTCTGGGATATCACAGACACTGTTAATTTAAGGGCCTTTAAATTTGGTTTTCGGAGACCCTTTATAGTCGGGTGAAAGAGACCTTTCGTACTACACTCACACGTGAAAATTGCGTGAAAAAATTCTAGAGTGCCCCTTGACCCCCTTAAGCGCATTATACTGTATGTATTGATGAATTTTACAGCTTAATTTGGTTCAGTGATAACCTTATAACCGTCTGGAAACTTTCACAGTAATGTAATAATTGGAATTGCATTGCGTCTTACAGAAATAGATGGACCTGTGAGATTCTGTTACCATGGTTACCTTGTTGCATTCTTTCATTATTTCATTGTAAATATACATGTTTTAAGGTATTTATTTAATTGTAAGGAAGCCTCCGTGGCTTAGGCGGCAGCACGCCGGCCTCTCACCGCTGGGTCCGTGGTTCAAATCCCGGTCACTCCATGTGCGATCAGTGCTGGACAAAACGGAGGCAGACAGGTTTTTCTCCGGGTACTCCGGTTTTCCCTGTCAAAATTTCATTCCAGCAACACTCTCCACTATCATTTCATTTCATCTGGCATTCATTTAATCATTGCCCCAGAGGAGTGCGTCAGGCCTCGGCAGCCGGCACAGTCCATATCCTCGCCGCTAGATGGGGGCTTCATTCATTCCATTCCTGACCCGGTCGGAGACTGGAAGCAGGCTGTGGATTTTCATTTTTTCATTTAATTGTAAGGCATTTAAAGAGTAAGCGAGTACGTTTCGCTTACACATTGGGTTATGCTGAACCTGTAGGTACCCCATATGTGTAGGTTGGTGTTAATGGGACCTTATTTTCGGTGCAAAACTGGAATGGGATCTTAGCAGAATAATATAGGGAAGGATAATACAAAATATATAGTATATTTGATAACATTTTCATATTAATTGTCTTTATTCGAGTTCAAATTCATGTTTAAATACCTATGTAAGGACGTCCATTTCTATTCGAAATTGTATTCTCAGAGTTAAATTTTATTTACTATATGGTTTTTCGTAAAGAAAATGCCCTATTTAGTGTACAGTATAAATATGTTATCAAGGGTTGAAAACATGTTACATTATAAACATTATAGTATTAACAGGTGTCTCTCAGTACTCAATTAATAGTACAGTACACACACAATAAATAGGTAGGGGAAAGAGGGGTAAAACAGGGTGGCTAGACTTTGACTGCTTCCTGAAGCTATGTTTATTTTCAGATAAGTATTAAATCCTGCATACATGATCATTGAATAGTTTTAATTCATAATATAGCCATCATCAATACACGAGAGAGAAAAGAAAAAAAAATAGAAAAAAAAGTCAATTCACCCCACCGGTGGGGTAGAACCGGGTACACATGTTGAGTATATGGAAAATTAGAAAACACATTTTTCTTCATTGTCTACCTTATATTTTTCTGGTCTCATGACTGACTCTTTGATTTTCTCACGTGTGTTCTCGGCATCTTATTGCAGCATAGTGATTCTAAAAATAAAAAAATCTTAATGAAATTAGCAACACAACTATTTTTGTACAGATTGAAAACTTAAAAGTCTGGGCCTACACGTTGTTAAATTATTGTATTCCAAATAATAACAATTATCTCTCTCTCTCACACACACACTTAATTTAAAATCTATTTAATAGCTATTATTGTGGAGTGCTGAATAGATGGGGTAAAATCGGTCACTACCCGATCCTGCCCCACGCGTCATACCCGGTTTCACCCCACTGGTAGTAGTAGAGAAAAACCTGGACTAGCCAAACAAAATCGATTTGAATCTTAAATACACCCAAACCATCGTAAGCCTAAAGAAATAAGCTACATACAATGCACTTACCTCTACTCTTACTGTTGTAGTGCTTTGGTAGTAATCGATGCAGTTTAATAGAAAGTTGAAACAAGAAATCACAAATATACAAAATTATTCGTCACAACTATACAAATCTCCACAGTGGAATGGCGAGCTCCCCGGAGCTTCACTTTGGCCTTGGGAGTTTTGATTGGCTGTCGGTCGCCAGGAAGAAACAATAACAGAGCCATAATTGGGGTACCCGGTTTGAACCCGACTAGCCGGTTATGCCCCACTTTCCCCTACCGTGTACATTATAATATACAAACCAATGTTTTCACAGAAAACCATCACAACCCTCCTGCTCTTAAATAACACGTTTTGCACACAAATTACACATACAGCACTACGGTACATGGGGGTGAAGACCAATACGTCCACAGTCCACAAATGAAGCAACAACAATCAACACTCCACGTCCACAGTTCACCAGCAAGCAACACTCGTCATTAGTTGATAAATTGCCCCTGAAATGTTTGTCAGTCACGCACGCCAATGACAACATCGATAACATATAACATGACCTTTAGTTTATGTCACGTGTTGTTTTATGCAGATAAATAATAATTTAACCTACCAATCACAAAGTTAAAACCGAAACTACAGTATTTGAAGATAAAATAAAAATACATTGCAGTTAGCGATACCATTGATAGTCACAATAGAGTAGCCTGTTTATTATATTCAACTGTTTCCACTGAGATGATTATAATTATTATTATTACAATGAAATATCAGCGAAAATTTTAATCTCTTTAAAGAAAAATTGAAACAGGTATTGATAAACACGCCTCCGTGGCTTAGGCGGCAGCACGCCGGCCTCTCACCGCTGGGGCCGTGGTTCAAATCCCGGTCACTCCATGTGAGATCTGTGCTGGACAAAACGGAGGCAGACAGGTTTTTCTCCGGGTACTCCGGTTTTCCCTGTCAACATTTCATTCCAGCAACACTCTCCACTATCATTTCATTTCATTTCATTTCATCTGTCATTCATTTAATCATTGCCCCAGAGGAGTGCGTCAGGCCTCGGCAGCCGGCACGGTTCATATCCTCGCCGCTAGACAGGGGCTCCATTCATTCCATTCCTGACCCGGTCGGAGACTGGAAGCAGGCTGTGGATTTTCCTTTCATTGATAAACACAACTCCCATATTATGGTAAAAAGATAAATACGCTGCCATCTGTACTTTGCCATCTCTTGATGGATGCAGAACATTTGCATTTGTCTGTTGGCACAGGCTAGAGTAAAATGTGGCTTTTCACCGTTCTCAGTCCCACTCATGGCTGTGATTATATGGAAGCTACTGAGGTATGGGTGGTGTTGAGTAATGACATTCAGGGCAGAGTCAGTGTCTGTTGGCAGAGGCTAGAGTAAAATGTAACTTTTCACCGATGTCTCAGTCCCACTCATGGCTATGCTTATATGGAAGCTGCTGAGGTATGGGTGGTGTTGAGTAATGACATTCAGGGCAGAGTCAGTGTCTGTTGGCACAGGCTAGAGTAAAAGGTGGCTTTTCACCGTTCTCAGTCCCACTCATGGCTGTGATTATATGGAAGCTACTGAGGTATGGGTGGTGTTGAGTAATGACAATCAGGGCAGAGTCAGTGTCTGTTGGCACAGGCTAGAGTAAAAGGTGGCTTTTCACCGATGTCTCAGTCCCACTCATGCCTATGGTTATATGGAAGCTACTGAGGTATGGGTGGTGTTGAGTAATGACATTCAGGGCACAGTCAGTGTCTGTTGGCACAGGCTAGAGTAAAAGGTGGCTTTTCACCGTTCTCAGTCCCACTCATGGCTGTGATTATATGGAAGCTACTGAGGTATGGGTGGTGTTGAGTAATGCCATTCAGGGCAGAGTCAGTGTCTGTTGGCACAGGCTAGAGTAAAAGGTGGCTTTTCACCGTTCTCAGTCCCACTCATGGCTGTGATTAAATGGAAGCTACTGAGGTATGGGTGGTGTTGAGTAATGACATTCAGGGCAGAGTCAGTGTCTGTTGGCAGAGGCTAGAGTAAAATGTAACTTTTCACCGATGTGTCAGTCCCACTCATGGCTATGATTATATGGAAGCTACTGAGGTATGGGTGGTGTTGAGTAATGCCATTCAGGGCACAGTCAGTGTCTGTTGGCACAGGCTAGAGTAAAATGTGGCTTTTCACCGTTCTCAGTCCCACTCATGGCTGTGCTTATATGGAAGCTACTGAGGTATGGGTGGTGCTTAGTAATGACATTCAGGGCAGAGTCAGTGTCTGTTGGCACAGGCTAGAGTAAAAGGTGGCTTTTCACCGTTCTCAGCCCCACTCATGGCTGTGATTATATGGAAGCTACTGAGGTATGGGTGGTGTTGAGTAATGACATTCAGGGCACAGTCAGTGTCTGTTGGCAGAGGCTAGAGTAAGAGGTGGCTTTTCACCGATGTCTCAGTCCCACTCATGGCTGTGATTATATGGAAGCTACTGAGGTATGGTTGGTGCTGAGTAATGACATTCAGGGCACAGTCAGTGTCTGTTGGCACAGGCTAGAGTAAAAGGTGGCTTTTCACCTATGTCTCAGTCCCACTCATGGCTGTGATTATATGGAAGCTACTGAGGTATGGGTGGTGCTTAGTAATGGCATTCAGGGCACAGTCAGTGTCTGTTGGCAGAGGCTAGAGTAAAAGGTGGCTTTTCACCTATGTCTCAGTCCCACTCATGGCTGTGATTATATGGAAGCTACTGAGGTATGGTTGGTGCTTAGTAATGACATTCAGGGCACAGTCTAGAGTAAAAGGTGGCTTTTCACCGTTGTCTCAGTCCCACTCATGGCTGTGATTATATGGAAGCTGCTGAAGTATGGGTGGTGTTGAGTAATGACATTCAGGGCGCAGTCAGTGCCTGTGGATGCTGTGAAAGGTTCTACTCATAGGGTTAGTACTGCTGTTCTAACTAAGTGAGGAAAGCAATGGCAAACTGCCTCACTCCTCTTCTTGCCTAGTAAGCCTCAATATAGCGCTGACTAGGGTTTTTGTGGGTATCTACCCACATAACATAACGGCGGTACTATTTGAGGATCCAATCAGCCATCGGGCTGATTACGTAACAGACAGACTGAAGTTAGTGATAAGGCCAAGAAAACTATGCGAATTTCCATTTGACTGACGGGGATAAAACTTCCGATGTAAACGTTTTTGAACGGGAAACTCCCAAGACATAATAATTACAATCCTCCGAACAAACCCCACAAATGACACCATGTAATAGATTTGTTATTTTATAATAGAACTTTCTTTCTATGGCTTATCCGGATTAATTGGGATCGCCGGAGCCTACCAGGCTCATTTTAGTTTTGGCCGGGGATTTAAGGCTGGGTGCCCTTCCTGACGCCGCGTGATTTTTCAGGTGAAAATTCCACCCCGCTGTCACCGGGATTGGAACTCCAGCCGTCAGGACGAAAGACGAGCAGCTAAGCCACTGCGCCATCACACACACCCAAGTACACGGAGCTAAATCAAACAACGAAAGTTATTGTGTTAGGATAAAAGAAGGTGGTGGTTATGCCTTTAAGGTAAGAACCATTTGCCTGAAGTAAACGTGGGGAACCATGATATACAGTAATAACGCTTAATCAATTAGTAGAACAGCCTCCGTGGCTTAGGCGGCAACACGCCGGCCTCTCACCGCTGGGTCCGTGGTTCAAATCCCGGTCACTCCATGTGAGATCTGTGCTGGACAAAACTGAGGCAGACAGGTTTTTCTCCAGGTACTCCGGTTTTCCCTGTCAAAACTTTCATTCCAGCAACACTCTCCACTCTCATTTCATTTCATCTGTAATTCATTTAATCATTGCCCCAGAGGAGTGCGTCAGGCCTCGGCAGCCGGCACAGTCCATATCCTCGCCGCTAGATGGGGGCTTCCTTCATTCCATTCCTGACCCGGTCGGAGACTGGAAGCAGGCTGTGGATTTTCATTTCATTTCAATTAGTCGAGTGGAAATGCCCTTCGGAGGGGAAGTAAAGTGCGCTGGCCCATGTCATAGATTTGTTGTTGTTGTTTGAGTCTTCAGTCCTTTGACTGGTTTGATGCAGCACTTCATGGCTCCCTGTCCTGGGTTAATCGTTTCATCTCTACAATAGCTACCACACCCTACAACCGAGGCAATCTGTTTAACATATTATAACCTTGGTCTACCCCTACAGTTCTTGTCGTCGGCCCTTCCTTCCATTATGAATTATTTATAATTATTTATTAATATTATTTATGTATTATTTATTTTTTAATACAATTTATTATTTATATAATTGGTAATGATTTGTTTTTATTTTTTAAATTTTAATATTTAATTTATTGTTTTTTATTTTTATTTATTATCTTTTATTGCGTTAAAGCACTAAACTGCATTTCCAGGATGACTGAGGTGGGTATCGAACCAACCTCTTTTCAGTTTATAATCGAAGGCTTTTCAGTCGGTAAACAAAAGGTGTGCCCAATAAATAAGTTGACACGTTACACAACGTTTTACAAACTTTTGTAGTCTAGAAAATATTTGTACATAAACATCGTACATTAACTAAGCCTGAGTGTGCAGGACTGATGACTAACGCGTGACGACCGAAGCATGGCATCCAATTAAGTAACACCTCCCCCCCCCCCCCCTTCCCCCTCCTTTTGTACATAAAAGCATGTTATTTTGTGCTAAATATCTCACGTAATTTTTATTTCAGGTTAGGGTGTTTGATCCTTTAAAGGGCATAACTATTTCTTTTTATCATTTTAAATGATCTTGTCGACATCGTCGTTACGCTGGGGTCTGGCGTTACGTTACGGTGACGGGACGAAATGTGCCCTGATGCACTGAGGTGTGTGACGTCATAGTACCGCTTGGTGCATGTGTTCCCCGACAATCTCTACTTCGTTAGTATAAGACAAACATCCCCGATTCTTGGATGTCACGGGTAATCTCGAGAACCACTCGATGGATTTTGATGCGGTTTTCACCATTCTGTAAAGGATATCTCGAGGAAAGATTCTGTAGAAAATAATTTATGTATGGTCAAAGGAAGCCAAGCAGTAACGATTCCAGTAAAAAAGTCGAAAACAAACTTGGCGTCCGTGTGCTTCTTAAGCTTACGCTGGGCAAACCGTTAAAAATATCAATATACTATGAGCGTAAGAATTGGTCAGCATGAAAAGTTCTACAAAAAAGTCCGAGAGTGCAGATCTCTATCTTCAATACATCGCCCACTATAAGTGTTTTTAGACTGGATGGAAGGGGCTCTGGTGAGCGTGACGGCATCCCGCGCTGGACCTTGCTTTGCCCATGGTTTGCACTTGTCGTTCGGGAGTAATTTGAAACAAGATAAGCAAGATAAGTATTATGCAGATAATTTTCTAACATGTCAAGAGTCTTTGGCTTCGAGCAAAGCGAGAAGCCTCCAGCCTCTAGCATTTTTCAGCATTTGTAGCATTTAAAATGATACAAAGTCTAGTCTTTCAGACTGACTGTCACTTTTGTGCTAAATCTCTCATGTAATATTTATTTCAGGTTAGGGTGTTTAACCCTTCAAAGGGCAAAACTTTTTTTTTTAACTTTTATGTGTTTCTACATTTTAATTTTTGTTTCTCTTATTTTAATGTTTATATATTTATTTTTAATTTTCTTTTATTATTGTAATTTATTTTTTATGATTTTTAATTATATTTTTACACTTTAATTCTTAATGTTTTTATCCAACACATTACGTCAAGTAGATACGTATATAATATGAAAATTTTCCGAAATTTGACTGAAAGATTCAACTATCAGCAGCAACTCTGAAAGCATAAACTGTCCTTATGACAGGTTAAATACGTCTTGTTTTCCCACCTAATGCAATTGGGCACAATTTGTGTTGACCGACAGAAAATCATTCTATAATATAAATAGACAACACTGAAATATGCACCGAGCCTATAATGGCAATAATTAAGACACGAGTATGTTTATAATTTCCATACGAGTGTCTTAATTACCATTATAGGCGAGTTGCATACGACTGTTTATGTTCGACGATAATAATAATTATTATTACTATTTTATGTTCGAGCATAAATATTCATAAATATCTGTCGACATTTATGTACTGAACAGAGCGCATGGGACGCAGAGAATGCCTTGTATTTGACCATGGCCTCCTCGATTGCCCCACTATGAAACTAGGCCAGGCAGTGAAATTAAACTTAGAAGGCCTTGGAACTCAACGCAGATTCGTTGCTATCCTCGCCTAATTGGTCAAACAACTGTTTCTTGAGCTGTGATTGGTGGGAGAAACTGTTTCATAATTTAAAAAAATAGTGATATAATGACCATCATTATGATACAGTTTTCGGACATATAATAGTCAGGGTCAAACATAAAAAGGTTTCTAATAATTCAATCTTCTCAGTTTTGCCTCACGAGGCTGAGTGCCCTTCGTTCCAGCCTTCAGACCAAAGTTAAATTATTTCCTGTAAGAGCTGGCCAACAAATTCACGACCTTTGTGGGAGGGAATCTGAATACGTAAACCAAGGTCAAAGAAGGTGACTCTTCTTATTTTTCAGTGTCTGTCTTTAAATGTACACAGGCGCCTGTTACTTCATTGATCCTCAATTAATTAGAAAAATATACCGAATTCACGAAATTTGCCAATTTTTGTATACTTAGTCAAGTTCCACATGTTTAACATTTTCTTATAATTACGAAAACATTTTTCTCATCCCTTGGCGTATCAAAAATTCCATCAGAGAAAAAGATCGAGGTACGTTTTAGAGGATTATTCACCATTTTAAACGGTTTTGATATTAATAGGGAGGTATTATTTATCTAGCGTATGGCATGGTACATTTACATAATTACAATCTAAGGAACACATTAAACACATAAATTAGCATTTACAATAGGGAGGTAGGCCTATGATTCTTTTTCTTTCTTCCATTTTTCCCACCCCTTCGGTCAATGGTTGGTTCTATCAAAACAACTTTACTGAGATAAGTTTTTGACCCTTATCCGAAGAATTGTACGAACTTTGAAAGAATTCAATTTTCCACATACTAAGAAAGGAAGGTTGGTTGGTTCCTCAGTTTAGGGGCTGTGGCAACGCGGTCATGTAGCCCCGTGTACTTTGGGTGTGTGTAGAATCTGTCTGATTGTGTATGTCTACCCCTTATTATTCCCGTTTTCCAGCGGGGTCGGGGATGAGATGCGATGGAAATCTTTGTGGCGATGATTTTTACGGCCGGATGCCCTTCCTGACGCCAACCTCATGAGAGGAGTTAATGAGAGATGAAATGAATGATGGTGAATGAAACTGGGCAAGGATGTGGAAGGAAGCGGCCGTGGCCTGTCAGAAGGTACCGTCCCAGCATTTGCCTGGTGTTGAAAATGGGAAACCACGGAAAACCATTTCAAGGACGGCCGACGGTGGGGCTCGAACCCACGCGTCTACCGAGTCAGCAGAGAGCTTGGCCCCATGACCTAATGCTGAGCTTTAGCCAGCGTAGCCACTACTGTCGGTGTGTAGAATCTGTCTGATAACCGGTGTTAATTGTGATGGCTGTATTAGTGTGTATCTGTTTTTTTTAATTCAAGTAGGACTGCAACTTTGATTTTTCAAATAGTTCCTACTTTTGCCACCAAACGCCACCGTCAATGACTACTAGGCCTAGTTCAGAACTTAGCTACTAGACGCCACCGCAGTCGGCTCTTGGCAACGAACGTAGAAACCTAAGAGCGTTGTTTACATTCCTAACCTATGCAATTTAGCTTCACACAGGTGTAATTAGTGGAAGGTTCTTTAACATACCATAAATCTATGATATGGGACCGCCGGCTTTACTTCCCCTCCGAAGGAAGGCATACTGAGGGATTTTTAACGCTCTTAAAAAATCCGACGGCTTCGGCCGGGTTTGAACCCACTATCTTGGGCATAGAAGCTCAGCATGCTACCGACTACGCATGTAAGATTTTCGAAGTGAAATGCCATGTCCTGTGGTTCGGATTCCACGTAAAAAGGAGGTCCCGTGGCTCATAATCACAAGATTCACGGTCACGAAAAACTACAATCTTCCTCTTTCCACCCTAAGAAAGGAAGAAAGAAAGTTATAGTGATTTTTCACTTTTTCGAATTCCTCCCCCCTCCCTCCCCCCCCCCATTTCCTCCCCTTAGTCTGACTTTGCCCATTAACGAACTCAACCTTTATTTTTAAAAGGTTAGATTGTATTTATAAATGTGGATGTGATGGGTGAAAAATAATAATAATATCGTATGGCCTCAGTGCCGGGTGCAAGCTTTGTTAATTGACGACCAGAGGGCAGCTTGCATGTAAAATTTTATATATCCTTGGAGCGCTAAGCTCCTTGACACTATAGCCATTTCTAACAGGGAAAGGAGAAACTTTTTGTGTTGGCGAAAATCCCGAGATTAATTTTTCCAGTATGAATTCAAATGGGTTCTTTAACATGCCAACAACGTATGACATGCGTACCATGATTTTTGTCCCCTTTCAAAAAAAATAATCAGTTACCACGGCCAGGAGCGAACCTGCAAGCTTGGGGGTCGGTAGTTCGACACGATAACCACTCACCCACCGTGGTGAAAAATGACGGTAGTTATCGAGTCCAAAAGAAAGTGATACAGTATAGATAAATAATTATATATAAACTTTTGAACTGACGGTGGTTTGGGGTCTAGGGGATGTGAAACGCGAAGATATGTCGAAATTTTCTGGAAGTTGCAACATGGTTGGTATCTTATGAAGTTTGCCTAAAAGTGAGAAGGTTGTATGGAACTGCGCCCAAGCTTCACTAATGACCCTGATCATTAGCATCTACCTTCTAAAAGTGGCAGTGGAATTGCGCCCATTGAGAGCGGTCAGGTAGGTTCCCTCCCTCCACCCCTCTTCCGAATTATGTTGTGTCGAGTGGTGTGAATTTGAAGTGACTCATTTCAAATCGGTTGTGTCTTGATTGCGAACAAGTCATAAACCGTCCAGATTGCGAACAACTAAATATATCCTGTCCAGATTGCGGACAAGAGATTAGTGTTGGCCTGGGATACATAAAACAGGTACAGTTTTCTAAACAGACTAATATTTAATTTTTGTTCTAGCAATAATAGCATTAACTGGTACATTGGGATGTTTTCGACAACCTAATCATATTTTAAAAATAGTTTTGTTATTGCAAATATTTAATAATCTAGTTTGAGGTAATCTTACCATTTAGAAGATTATTATATTTTTTATTGTATAACAAAACTAGAGGGGTAGTTATTTATGGTGGATTAGAGAGAGTTGTATTATTATTATTATTATTATTATTATTATTATTATTATTATTATTTAGTGAAGCCTCCGTGGCTTAGGCAGCAGCGCGCCGGCCTTTCACCGCTGGGTTCCGTGCTTCAAATCCTTGTCACTCCATGTGAGATTTGTGCTGGGCAAAGCGGAGGCGGACAGGTTTTTCTCCGGGTACTCCGGTTTTCCCTGTCATCTTTCATTCCAGCAACACTCTCCAATATCATTTAATTTCATCTGTCATTCATTAATCATTGGCCCAGAGGAGTGCGACAGGCTTCGGAAGCCGGCACAATGCCTATCCTCGCCGCTAGATGGGGGGCTTCATTCATTCCAACCCTGACCCGGTCCAATGACTGGAAAAAGGCTGTGAATTTCATTATTATCATTATTATTATTATTATTATTCGCCTCTGTGGTGTAGTGGTTAGTGTGATTAGCTGCCACCCCCGAAGGCCCGTAGTACAGCTGCTTATCGGGACGGTATTCTTATTCTCAGCAGTGCAGAAGCTAGTGGTGGGAGACAGTTTGTCACTTCCCCTTAAACCGAACTTGGGCTAGCAGCCGACTTAACTATGGGCGCAGTTCAATCGGCCTAATTAATTATAGGATCTGGAAATAACACTGATTATGGGCGCAGTTCCATATCTCCCTAAAAGTGAGGCCCTGAGAGGAGATAACGATCAGATTGGAATACGAAATGAGCCCACCATGACGTCACTGGAGAGAGAATAAGTGAGCAGTTTATTGATGAAACTATTTTACTCGGTATCTAGGGCACCAATGACATATCGATTAGGCCTATACTAATTCAACGCAAACGCTGTTTGTGGTTTCTTCTATCCACAGATCACGCAGCCCCAGCTGAGCATGAGCGGGCTCGCCTCGCTGACTTTCCTTGCGTAACTTTTGTTATCTTCCCTTCACGCCAGTATTAGAGTAAAGATAAATTTGTAGCCATTTTTCACTGTTGCCTTATTGACAATTGATATTGTAGCTTTCAGTCAGTGATCACAAAATAATTCAAATTATGGTACTACGAAAACAAAAACAAAAAGCAAAGGCAAAAACAGAAAACAAAAGCAGAAAACAAATCAAAAAACGAAGCAAAAACAGAAAATAAAAGCAGAAAACAAACCAAAAAGCGAAGCAAATACACAAAGCAAAAGCAGAAAACAAACCAAAAACAAAGCAAATAGAGAAAACAAAAGAGGAAAACAAACCAAAAACAGAAAACAAAAGCAGAAAACAAATCAAAAAACGAAGCAAAAACAAAAAATAAAAGCAGAAAACAAACCAAAAAACAAAGCAAATAGAGAAAACAAAAGCAGAAAACGAACCAAAAAACAGAAAACAAAAGCAAAAAACAAATCAAAACCAGAAAACATAAGGATAAAACAAACCAAAAAGCGAAGTATAAACAGAAAGCAAAAGCAGAAAACAAACCAAAAACAAAGCAAATACAGAAAACAAAAGCAGAAATCAAACCAAAAAACAAAGCAAATAGAGAAAACAAAAGCAGAAAACAAACCAAAAAACAGAGCAAATAGAGAAAACAAACCAAAAAACAGAAAACAAAAAACAGAAAACAAAAGCAAAAAACAAACCAAAAAACAAATCAAAACCAGAAAACAAAAGGATAAAACAAACCAAAAAGCGAAGTAAAAACAGAAAGCAAAAGCAGAAAACAAACCAAAAACAAAGCAAATACAGAAAACAAAAGCAGAAAACAAACCAAAAAAACAAATCAAAACCAGAAAACAAAAGGGTAAAACAAACCAAAAAGCGAAGTTAAAACAGAAAGCAAAAGCAGAAAGCAAAGCAAATACAGAAAACAAAAGCAGAAAACAAACCAAAAAACAAAGCAAAATCAAAAACAGACAACAAACACAAAGCAAAAGGAAAGTAGAAAACAACAAACACAAAACAAAAAAAACACAAAGAAAAAAGAAAGTAGAAAACAACAAACACAAAGCAAAAACAAAAAAACACAAAACAAACACAAAGCGAAAGGAAAGTAGAAAACAACAAACACAAAACAAAAAACTAAAAACACAAAGCAAAAAGAAAGTAGGAAACAACAAACACAAAACCAGAAACACAGTTGAGATTTGACTCCGCTCGTCCCGCTCCAGAAGCAAATGCTAAAAGAAGTCAAGTAAGATTGTGGCCGTCAATCTTGTGATCACGAGCAAATGAAGTGCATTACACATAATCTCCTTGTAACTGTATGCACTTTTGCCATCGATATGTCAGTCTCTCCAGACCTTCCTGAAACCAGTTCTTCAAAATCCGCAAAACGGCGCCCATGCAATGGAATCATAGGGGCAGTCCACCGCCAAAAAATGTCGACCGTGCCATCAGTTGCCAAGCGAATGGCGACAGTGTTCTGGGACACAAAGGGCATCATCCTCATTGACTGTCTGGAATTGGGGGTCACGATTAACAGTGCAGCAACCCTTAAGCCAGAGTTTCTCAAAGTGTGGTCCGCGGACCCCCGGGGGTCCGCAAGCATATTTTAAGGGGTCCGCAAAAAATATTCGAATCTAATTTTGTTAATTACTCATACCAAGAACTCCTGTTTCTGCAAATAAAAGTTTTAGTTTGTATTACAAAATATGTGCGTGGCAGGCTTAGCCAATCCTATGATCAGGTCAATATTGTTTTCGACCGGTGGCTACCCTGCGGCTAGCCACTATCACACCAAGTCTGTCATCTGTTCTGTCAGCGGAGCAAACGTATCGGCATCTGTTATTCAGTTGACTTTTGTCGCTATTTTGATGCTTGTCGTGATGGTTTGTTTTGTTTGTTGTGATGTTTAACTTTTAATGGTGGAAACATTTTACGTAAGGAAGTGTTAATTTTGGGCCTGTATCATGGATCGTTGGTTAAAGACAGGGACTGTAAAACGTTCAGTTGATAAATTAGAAAGAGACAATGATCGTGAAAGTGAGGTTAGCTGCTCAACTTCAGTAGCTAGTTCTAGCTGCAACACTGATTTACGTAAGACTGTTAAGCGCCGCAAATATTCTGAAGAGTATTTAAATTTAGGTTTTGTGCAATCTAATGAACAAAAACCACAGTGCGTGTTATGCTACGAGATTCTTTCCAATGAAGGTATGAAACCTGCGAAATTAATGAGGCACTTAGAAACAAAACATCCAGACTTTGCTGATAAGTCATGAGTTTTTAAAAATAAAAAGTCAAGAAATGGAAAAGATGAAAACATCAATGGAGAACATGGCGTCAGGTAGCGCTGCTGAAAAAGCTACTGTGGCATCATACGAAATAGCATTATGGGAAGGTGGGCCACAGTGAGACATGGGCCACAGTGAGACAAGCTTATTAAATCCTTTTTTTTTTTTTTTTGAAAGAGGGACATTTTTTAATATTTCTTAGAGGTTGGCTCTCCTGGTAGCAGACATTTTGATCCTGTTTACTCTTTGAAAGAAGCATGTTATGTAGGAGATAAACAACATCTTCGTTTTTGAAGTAAGAAAAGTAAATTTTCTTAATTAAATACAAGTTTTTCGGGCTTGTAGGCCGTGGTCCAGACAGGATATCTCCCGACGTTTCACCGGAAACTGCGTCCGGCATTATCAAGGGTTCCGCTTCTTTCCTTGGTCAGCAGTGGAATTTGTATTTGTATTTAATTATGAACGCCGGCCGTGAAAGCCTAAGCTAAAATTTTCTTCCTTTTTTTATAGTTATGTGTATCATTGTACATTAATGAATATAATATGGTCGAAATACATACATATTACTAAATAATTATTGGAATTGTCAGCTTGTTCAGTATTGTAGGTGAGATAGTAGACATAATTGTTTTTACATGTCGCAAGTGGGCCACAGTGAGACACAGTAGGGTGGGCCACAGTGAGACAGTGAGAAAGATATACGGAGTTACCCCAAAGCTGAGGAGAGCGCAGAGTCAACTTCTAGGAGAGAAAAGGGGAGATCTTTAATTCCAACTCACACCCCAGAAAGAAAGAAAAACTTGATTTTAAGTCCACAAATAAAAATTAAAAAATCTAAAGAACCGCAAGAAGAATTTGTTCAGCCAAAGGCAGCCCTAGCTACAGACATTTCCATGGATGATGATGTTGATGATTCTTCTAATTCAAACAGCTCATCAGATAATGAAGAAATCGAGCTCCTAACATTTCATCAACTTGCTCGCAAACCTAAGGAAGGTGACTTCGTTCTGGTTGAGTTTTCAGGAAAACACTCAAGATTTTCGGGGAAGTGAAATGAGATGTATATGGTGAAAATTATGAAGTAAAATTCTTAAGAAAAAGAGCAAAAATGATAGGCAGTTCTTTTTTTTACCCATAGGGTGCAGATATTGCTTCAGTCCCCGCGAAAGGCAACAGATCACTGTGGCCGGTTTCCTGTGCATATGGCAAAGCAAATAGGCAAAAGTCATATCTCAAATTTTCTGTAAATTTTGGGAATCTGAATGTGCTGTAGTGTTTTCTGGCATTAATTATTTGTTTTAGTGTTTAGCTATGTATTTAACCAGTCAAAATAAATTCTTTTCATTGTGTCTCAGTGTGGACCACGGGTGGGCTACAGTGAGACGGCTGCAACATGTTCACAATTTATTATTTTTACAGAAACGTGTGGATGTTTTGGAAATTCTAAGGGTATGAAATTGATGAGCAACAATCAACTTATATTTCAGTATATAAAGACATTCTCATATATCAAAAAATAAGACAGTATACTAAAATATATTTTTTCTGCCTCACTGTGGCCCACCTTCCCCTACTCATAGCTAAATCTGGAAAGCCATATACGATTGCAGAAGAACTAATCTTACCAGCGGCAAAAAGAATGTGTAATATAATGATAGGAGAGGCAGCTGCTAAGGAATTAAGTACAGTTCCACTTTCAAACGATTCTATAAAACGTCGAATTGATGACATGTCTCAAAATATTGAAGAGCAGTTACTTTGTAGGTTAAAATCTACAAAAATGTACGCTTTGCAGCTTGACGAAAGTACAGACCTATAAAACAAATCTCACTTGTTAGCCTTTGTTAGGTATGAAAATGAAAATTGGCTTTTGGAAGAGCTTTTGTTTTGCAAAGAGATTCTTCATAACAATGCCCATGATGTTTTTGAAGCATTAAATGATTGTATTTGATCAAATGACTTGGTGTGAGTACCGATGGAGCAGGGGCCATGGCCGGCAAAACGACAGCCTAATTGCTCGTGTCAAGTCTGTCGCTCCCAAAGTTAAGTGGACTCACTGCTATATTCATAGGGAGGCATTGGCTGTAAAACAAATGCCAGAAGATCTAGAAACATCATTAAAAGAAGTTGTGAAAGTTGTAAATTATCTCAAAGCCCGACCTTTGAACTCTCGTATTTTTACTCAGCTTTGTGAAGAAATTGGAAGTGAGCATGTACAGCTCTTGCTTCACACTGAAGTTCGCTGGCTCTCCCGAGGTAATGTCCTCACACGTTTTTTTGAATTGCGTGATGAAATTAGAATATTTCTTTTGGAAGAAAAATATGAAAACTTTCTTCTCAAGGACAAGTTGTGTGAGTTTGCGTGGTTGATCAAGGTTGCATATTTGGCGGATATCTTCCAGCATTTGAATGTCATAAATACGAAACTTCAAGGGTCTGACACTGACATATTCCGTGTAGAGGAGCAAGTAGAAGCTATGATAGGAAAACTGCAGCTTTGGTCTGACCGTATGCTTAAGAATTCATACAACAATACAACGTTGCAGGAATTCTTAATAACATCTGAAGATGAGATGCCTACAAATACAAAAGAACTGTTTTCTGAGCATTTAACAGGCCTAGCTGAGAGTCTGAGAAGTTACTTTCCTGAACCTAATTCTAATAATGATTGGATGAAGTATCCATTCAAGAAGAGAAGTATTGGTAACCTCATCGACCTATCTGATACTGAGCAAGACCAATTGGTGGAACTCTCATGCAGCAGAGCCTGGGAGATTGTTTATCAAGAAAATAACTTGGCAAGGTTTTGGCTACTTGTACAAGCTGAGGTACCGGAACTTGCCAAAAAAAAAAGCCCTCGAACATATTGTGCCTTTTGTACGACATATTTGTGTGAACGCGCCTTTTCTGAACTGTGCAACCTGAAGCCAGCAAAATGAAACAGACTGAAGAACATTGAAACCGATTTAAGGCTAAAGCTTTCTAAAATAAATCCCAATATTTTAGAGATAGTCAAAAGTAAAAAACAATACCATTGTTCTCACTAAAGTAACGGTAAAAATACTGATAACTTTTTATTCTAAGATTGCATTTAAAGTCTACTCCTACCGTAATTAAGATAATTTGTGGATACTTATGTAAGTCATGTTTTTTCCAGTATTTATTCCAATAAAAAACTATATATATACTAAAACAGAGAATAGAAAGGCTCTCTGACTGTGCTAGGAAAAGGAGAGTAGCATTCTATGGTCATGTGGCAAGATTGCCTCCCAAAAGACTGACCAATAGGCTGTTCACTTTCTGGCAGAACAAGAAGGTTCGTACCACTTGGCTGACAGAAACTGAGAAAGACATTAATGAACTGGGAATATCAGATCTTCAAGACAGGCAATCTGTGAGACATGCCCTGAAGGAAGTCCATGGATTTCAGGAAAAACCCCGGAAGAAAGGTACCCCTTGGACAGATGAAAGGAAGGAGTTACACCGGCAGAAAATGCGACAACACTGGGCAAAGATCAAAGCTCAACAGTTGAACAAGCGTGGTCCAAAGTAGGCCCATTCGAAACAAGAAGAAGAAAACAAACAGATTAATTGTTTTCACAACCCACCATTTTTTGGTATAAATTGTTTATCTTTTAAAATGACAACCATTAAAAAATTTACAACAAAAATTAAAGGCAGGTTTGAGGGGTCCGCAATGACTACATAAATAATTGAAGGGGTCCTCGAGTACAGGAAGTTTGAGAACCCCTGCCTTAAGCGACTACGTCGAGCCCTTCAAACTAAGAGGCCAGGAAAATGAGCTAAAGGTGTGTGCTTCTTTAACATGACAATGCCCGCCCCACACTAGCCGAGAGACCACCGCTGCCATTGATCAAATGGGATTCACGGTGCTGCAATACCCTTCATACTCCTCTCCCGACTTGGCAGCAAGTAATTAACGGGAACATGAAGAAACCTCTGGGCACAGCTGTCAAGGCATGGGTACGCAGCACTCCGGAAGAATGGTTTCAGGAAGGTCTGGAGAGACTGACCCATCGATGGCAAAAAGTGCACACAGTTGAGAAGGTGGACGTAACAACTGATGTGTAATGTACTTCATTTGGGTAAGAAAAGATTAAATGTAAAACAGTACAGCACGCCCCTCGTAGAATATGTGAGAGAATGGTTGGTTGGTTCTTAAGTTTAGGGGCTGCGACAACGCGGTCATGTAGCCCCGTGTACTTTGGGTGTGTGTAGAATCTGTGTGATAACCGGTGTTAATTGTGATGATTGTATTAGTGTGTGTTATCTGTTTTTTAATTCAAATAAGGACTGCAGACTTTTGAATTTTTCAAATAGTTCCTACTTTTGCCGCCAAACGCCACCGTCAACGACTACTAGTTCAGAACTTAGCTACCAGACGCCACCGCAGTCGGCTCTTGGCAACAAACGTAGCAACCTAAGAGCGTTGTTTACATTCTTAACCTATACAATTTTGCTTCCCACAGTTGTAAATAGTGGAAGGTTCTTTAACATGCCATAAATCTATGGCATGGGACCGCCGGCTTTACTTCCCCTCGAAGGAAGGCATACTGAGGGATTTTTAATGTTCTTAAAAAATCCCGACGACTTTGGCCGGATTTGAAAAGGAAGATTGTAGTTTTACGTGACCGTGAATCTTGTGATTATGAGCCACGGGACCTCCTTTTTACGTGGAATCCGAACCACAGGACATGGCATTTCACATCGAAAATCTCACATGCACTGACCGGGAATCGAACCCGGACCGCCTTGGTGAGAGGCATACAGCTAGACCGCTGAGCCACCACGCCCCCTGGCCGGATTTGAACCCGCTATCTTGGGCATAGAAGCTCAGCATGCTACCGACTACGCCACCGAAGCCGCCTGGTGTTAATTGTGATGGCCTTACAGTAGGAACCATCCCGGCATTTGCCCGAAGACGAAGTGGGGAAATCACGGAAAACCACTTCGAGGATGGCTGAGGTGGGAATCGAACCCCCTCTACTCATTTAGGCCACCCGAGGCTGAGTAGACCCCGTTCCAGTCCTCATACCACTTTCCAAATTTCGTGGCAGAGCAGGGAATCGAACCCAGGACCTCCGGGGCGGCAGCTAACCATGCTGACCGCTATGCTACGGAGGCGACTGAGCTGGGAGGATACGTGATTTAAAAAAACGCTACAATTATGGCGAGTCCACTTGTTGGGTCCAGCCCACGTGGCGCGCTGCAACACAATAACGCACAGGACAGTGAGTTCCCTTATTTCGTTTCTCTTACGTTACGTATTCATTGTTGAAACATCTTTTTATTTTTTTAAATTTATTTTAACATCATGAGATTTGACAGCGGATCCGGTGGCGTACTCGATAGCATGCTGAACTGCTATGCCCAAGATCGCGGGTTCAAACCCGGCCGAAGTCGTTGGATTTTTAAGAGTGTTAAAATCCTTCAGTATGCCTTTATTCGGAGGGGAAGTAAAGATTTATGGCATGAAAAAGAACCCACCAGTACAATTGGTGATGTGTAGCTAAATTTGTAGGATATAATTGGCCAGTTAGAAACACTCTATCAAGTTCCAACGTTCGCCACTAGGTGTCAGTGGCATCTGGTAGCCAAAGTTGGAACTACTTGAAATTGAACTTGCTCATTCATCTCATCCACACGCTACAGTACTTGTAGCTCACCCCATGGGTGTCCGCATAGAAGCAGCTACAAACTCTTGCGAGCCGAACATGTCGTCGGTCACTCCCGGCACTAAAAGCCATACGCTAAATAATAATAATAATAATAATAATAATAATAATAATAATAATAATAGTGAAAGACGTTTAACATTTTATGGACACCTCTTCAGGATGGATGATTATAGACTTACAAAAAGGTTATTCAATGGTAATAAATTCTCAGAAATCAAGGATAGCCTGGCTGGATGAATCAAGAGAGGACCTGCAAGAGTTGAACATCGGAGAAAATATTCTGAGAAACCGCAAAGTCTTCAGGACCGCAGTAACAAAGCACAAGTTTAGGGTGAAAACTATTGGCAAGTCTGGAACCAAGTGGACAGAAGAACGGAAGAAGCAGCACAGTGACTTCATGAAGAGATTTTGGGAAGATAGGAAGGCGAATATCATCGAGCCGAAAAACAAGTTCAAGCGCGCTCTATAATGGGCAAAACGCAAAAAGAAGAATAATAATAGTCAAAGTTGTCCTAAGGGCTGGATCAGGCTGCGCTCAGCTTCGCGAGGACAATATTATTGAGTAGCTGCTTGATATAAGAAGTAGCGACACATGGCCTAAGACCGTGTCCCATTATACGCAAACCATGAGCTGGGCGGCAGTCATCCTTGGCCCCAATCGCGGGTTGGTTAGTTAGTTCAGAATGTTGTTGTTTGAGTCTTCAGTCTTTAAGACTGGTTTCATGCAGCTCTCCATGCCTCCGTGCCCTGAGCTAAACGTTTCATCTCTACATAGCTACCACACCCTACATCCGAGGCAATCTGTTTAACATATTCTAACCTTGAGTCTACCCCTACAGTTCTTGTCCTCGACCCTTCCTTCCATAACTAAGCTTGCTATTCCTGGGTGTCTTAATAAGGTATGTGTCCTACCAACCTATCTCTTCTCTTCATTAGCAGTCGCCAGAAACATATCTCCTCTCCCACTCGCCTTAATACCTCTTAATTTGTAACCCTATCTGATCTTCATAATTCACTTGTACCACCACATTTCAAAAGCTTCAATTATTCTCTTTTCTGCTGCACCAATAGTCCAAGTTTCATTTCTATAGAGCACCACGCTCCAGACAAAGGCTTTCAAAAATAACTTCCTAACACCTAAATCTATATTCGATGTCAACAGATTCCTTTTCTATAGAAATACTTTCCTTGCCTGAGCCAACCTACTTTTTATATCCCCTTTGCTTCGTCCATCACTGGTTATTTTGCTTCCTAAGTAAGAGAAGTCTCCTACTTCATTTAGCTTTTCACCAGGCAACTTGATATCCATAGATAATTCTGATTTATTTCGGCTGCATTCCAATATTCTCGTTTTACAACCAGGTGTTCCACAAATACAGTACCTTTACAAACCTCATACTAAAACAAGAGACGCATAATATTATGTATCTGAAATGAATTGGCGACTTTCATTCCGTCCCAAATATATTAGACAGGAAGTATTAGTTTCCTTATCGATGAACCACATATTTCAGGACAAAATGAATGTTTTTGAATGACCCTTCCAGGAAACAAGAGAAAAGGGGAGACGTAGCTAGAAAACACAAATGCATTTCAAATGAGCGTAACTTATAAAATTTGGAACACTAATTGAAATGATTCGGACATTTATGGTGAGGATTTTAAGGATTCTTGAATTATTATTTGTAAAGACATTTCATTTTTGCTACCCTTTTATTTTATTTTCGAAACACGTTATCCGGGCACAAAATTGTGATTTGCATGTATAAAACTAATCTACATTAGTGATGAGAGCCTTAAGTACATTGGCTTATTGATAAACATTTTCCGTGATATTTTGAAATTGCAACTATTTCTACCAATATCTATTATTGTGTATATTAAGGCTTTCACGGCCCGGATTATATAAATAATTCATTTTTTTTTGGGGGGGGGGGGGGGCTAATGCCGTGTGTATTTAGATTAGAACCATACGTTTCGGAGAAACCTGGACTCCTTTTTCAATGGAAAATAACAATGTGGCCAAAGAAAGTATATCAATGAGATTACAAAAATTACAAAAAATATAGATAAATTCCTCGGTTCGTCACCAGATTGCAGCTGCCAGAAATTACTGTATGGACCATGGTAGAACGGCGGACAGAGTAGTGAGTAAGGAGAAGTTAAAGGGGGCGGGGTGAAAATATAGAGACTCCTCGAAGAATAAGGATGTCCAAAATAAAAGGGGGAGGGGGGAGGGAGGGTTAGATGGATATAATGAAACATAAACAAAAGGGAAGTGTATCTGTTGCTTGTATGACGTTTGGTATCGTTCAGATACACTTCCCCACACAAGACACGGCACAAACCTAAAAGAGTTGCTGAGTTGTAATACAATTACTTAATACTCAATGGTATTTGTGTTAGTTTAAACATCAAAAAGGAAGTTCTTGAAATCATTTAGTTCATATAACTATAAGGTGTGTTCAAAAAGTAACGAGCCGGAGGCTGTAATGCGCAAACCGGTGACGACATCGGCTAATCGTGTCGTGTGTAACGAGGTGTGGTTCCGACCAGAGCGTGGAAGGTCACAGCCCTTCGCTAGAGGGCACGCGTGTACGTCACGTGACGATACAAAGCGAGCAGCAGCATGCATCTATCGTCCAACCAAGACCAAGACAGTAGGCCATTCGACATGCTTCCTGGTGTGGTTGAAGACTTTGGGGCACCCATTGGACACACACTTTGCGCAAGTGCAGTCGTTCCTTCATGATGGTGTGCACACTTCCGACGCTCAATCCGACCACGGTGGCTATGGCGTTCACTGTCACTCGGCGGTCCTGGGTAATGAGTGCATCAACCAGCTGGACGTTGTCATAGGTAATGCAGGGGGGTTTCTCAGACCGGGCATCATCGGCTAACGACCCCCGTCCTTCCCTGAAGCGCTTGTGCCACGCCTTGACCCTTGCAAGGGACATTCAGTGTTTCCCCGAACAACACCTCTTTGCTCTTCGTTTGACGCCTCCATGTCACTGTTTGAAATGCGACTGGCAGCGTTCGACGATTGATGCATGCTGCCCAATGGGTGCCACACACACTTCAACCACACCAGGAAGCATGTCGAATGGCCTACTGTCTTGGTCTTGGTTGGACGATAGATGCATGCTGCTGCTCGCTTCGTATGGTCACGTGACGTACACGCGTGCCCTCTAGCAACGGGTTGTGACCTTCCACGCACTGGTAGGAACCACGCCTCGTTACACACGCCACGATTAGCCGATGTCGTCACCGGTTTGCTCATTACAGCCTCCTGCTCGTTACTTTTTGAACGCACCTTATATTTAGTTAAGATTAAGACTACTCTTACCAAGAAAAAAAAAGGCAGTCAATTTTGTCCCTATCTTCCTCTTATTGCATTACAATTATTGTGATTTTTGAAATTTTCACATAGTTAGTTATTGAGGTTTTAAGAAGCGGAACTACGAGGTCATCTGCCCCTCATAACACAGATTAAAGTATACAAATTTAGAGGTGGACACCAACATTTGAAAAGACCGAAGATTAATAAAACAAAAAATTAAATAAAACTAATAATTATAATAAACAAAATATAAACAATAAATTCAGCATTCAAAAAAGAACAAGTTCTTTGAGTCAATGTACACTGGAACATTTAGATTGCTGGCCCTAACCCACTCTCAAAAAGTTTCACTTATTAACCGTCAAAATAACATTTCTTATCACGTCACCGTATTGTTTATTGTAAATTATATTAGTGGTGTAGTGGCTGTTGCCATGGAGATCCGGATTCGAGTCCCGTCTCTGCCAGAAAATTTCAATTCTGGTCAGAGGGCTGGAACAGGGTACACGCAGCCTCGTGAGGAGGGTTCGATTTCCACCTCAGCCATCCTGAAAGTGGTTTTCTGTGGTTTTTCCACTTCTAATCCAGGCAAATGTTGGGATGGTTACTAACTTAAAGTCACGGCCGCATTCTTCCCAATCCTATCCCCAAATTTACAAATACACAATAACACAGGTGATTCCACACACACCCAAATACACGGGGATATATAAACATGGCGCCAATGTCCGTAAAATGAGCAACAACAACGAATTCTCAAGGATATCTTTACAGTGTTGTATAACATTCGATAGGCATAGGTTGCTGACATTTTCTTTCATAGAATGCCAAAACGAGTATTCTTTCAAATGAACAATCCATTCTTGATGGTTCCTATGGTAGACTAAACTGTATTAAATCACTCAGTATTGATAGATTACAGACAAAAGAGGGTGATGATGATGATAATTGTTGTTTTAAGGGGCCTAACATCTAGGTTATCGGCCCCTAATGGGTTGGGTGATAGTGAAAGATGAGATGAGAATGAAAACTATAACTAATACTAACTACAGACTTACATACTAGAAGAAGAAATGGTAAACAAAAAAAGGGCAGGAAGAAAAGACATGCCCTCAACCCTCAAAGAATGAAGATTGGAAGGAAGGAGAGCCATGAAAGGCAGATGGAAAAGGGGAAAGAGGAGAGGGCCCGTCGCAAAGTCAGAGGAAAAGGGGGACAAAACGGACCCAGCTCAGGAATCTACCGGAGTCGCCAACTCCGAAACTCACCAGCCGTGAGCCCTTGAGGGTGTAGCAATATCCAGGGTGCACCAGTAGTGGTGGGGCTACATACACCCTGCCTCCTTGAGGGCCTTGAGCAGAAGGCAGAAGATAACAGGGAAATAAAAAGAAGGCGGAACCCTCGAAGAATTAGGGTATCAGGAAAGATGAGACAAGGGTCAATTAAGGCGAGAAAGTGAAAGACTCCCTAGGCCTCGGATACCCTAATACCGTCGGGGTCAGCAGAGAACAAGAGTTGACCAAGAGAGATCGTCAGGAAAGAAGACGAAGAGGAGTCAGGCACAAGTAACTGGAAGCAATGCCGGACTCAGCTGGGGTCCCGTGGTCGCCAACCCACGTCCCACTAGATGTGAGCCCCTGGGGGGGGGGGGGGGGAGACAGAAAAGGCTATGATAGACAACTAGATATACTGTTAGATACGGAAGTTATATTAATTAATTGTCTGGCTATCTCCTTATTCCAGCGAACTACTGATAAATAAACCTAAGAATGTATAATCTGCTCTAGCTAAACAGACATTCAGTAACAAGAAATATCTTCGGACAAACAAAAACATGAACACTAAAATTAGGAAAGATTTTGTCAAAATGTTTGTGTGGAGTGTTTTGTTGTATGGCTGTGAAATATGGGTTTTAGAAAAACAAACTATAAAACGCGTGGAAGCAATGGAAATGTGGATATCGAGAAGGAGCCTGAAAATAAGCTGGATACAGAAAAGTCAAACCAAAAGGTGCTAGATGAAACAAGAAATGATCAACACTATAGAAAAAAGGAAAGCTCACTACGCCATAACGATCGTGCTGGAAGGAAAGGTTTTGGGGATAAGGGAAGAGGAAGACCAAGGAAGAAGTATCTCGATTCTGTGATGGACAGCAGAGGAGAGACAAATGTGATTACAGCGACAAGGCCTTGCCTTTAGGCTATGATCTATTACAAACAGATTTCGTACTTCGAAGACATTACGTACCATACCTGAAGCTTAAGCACATTAGAGAACAAAAAGCCTAATAAATGCAGAATAATTGAAGAATTCATTCCAAGAACCAGACAAGTCCAAAAATTAAATTGTTCAGAAACTAAAAAGAAACAAGTAGTTCCTTGAAGAACTAAATAGCCTATTTTCATATGTCCTACTCGTGTTTATTGCCTCTATCAACATACAATATTTCAGTTTGAAGGTTGTGATAGATTCGTAGATATTGAGAACCGTCTCAATATTTCAGATGGTTCGCAGGTTGGATTTTTATTTATGTGCTATTACATGAAGATTATTGTGTACGTGTGGTATTCAACGTTCAATCGCATCATTAGAACACTATAAGTGTAACGAGATTTTAAAATTTCGCACAGCTGCCATCTTGTGGTTATGAAAACAATTGAAATAAATTAGATGCCAGTGGATTAACATATGTATAAGTATTTAACGTGCAATGTTTCACTGCACTCGGATGGTTAAATCACGAGAAACGTCCATGTAAATATGTATAGTTCGCGTCGCCGCCATGTTGGATTTGTGCTCACCAGGTTACTGAAAGTCCTATAGGTGAACTTATGTTCATAGCCTCTATGAACATAAAAGAGTTCAATTTGATTGCTGTGAAAGATTCGTAGATATTAAGAACCGTCTAAATATTTCGGATGCTCGCCATTTTGGATTGTTATATGTATAGGCCATAGAGTTATGTACCATTAAAGGAAAATTATTGCGTAGGTTCATTATTCAAACTTTCACTTCGATCGCATGATTACGACACAAGAAATAAAAACTTAATTTCAAAATATCGCACAGCCGCCATCTTGAGGTTATGTAAACAATTGAACTGAATTAGTTGTCAGTGCATTACAATATGTATAATCATTTACTGTACCACATTTCACTGCGCTCAGAGAGTTAAATCACGAGAAAAGTCTATTAAAATGTTTCAACTTCGCTTGGCCGCCATGTTCGTTTTGTACTTTACAGGTTTATGAACGCTACATTGATAAACTTATAGTAGTGCCCTTTATCACCGTACTAAATTTCAGGTTGATATCTGTAATAGTTTAGGAGATATAGAATGCTGGTGAAATATTTCCCACAGCCGCCATTTTGAGGTTATGTAAACAATTGAACTAAATTAGATGCCAGTGCATTACAATGTGTATAAACATTTGCTGTACCAAGTTTCATTAAGTTTGGATGGTTAGATCGCGAGAAAAGTCTATTTAAAAGTCTCAACTTTGCTTGACCGCCTTGTTCGTTTTGTAGTTACCAGGTTTTTGAAAGTCTCATAGGTGAACTTCTAGTAGTACCCTTTATCACCGTACACAATTTCAGGGTGATATCGGTAATAGTTTCGGAGATACTGAATGCTGGTGAAATATTTTGCACAGCCGCCATGTTGGATTGGTGAGAAACAATAAAATTTGAAGGGCACGGTTGGGGTCAGCCAGAATGGTGCTATGATCGTGCCGAGTTTCATTGAAATCGCTCCAGCCGTTCAAAAGTTATTAGGGGGGGGGGGACACACACACCTCACACACACACACACACACGGACAAAAGGTGATCTCATAAGCCTATTTTTTCAAAATTGAAAATAGGCTAAAATACAGTATAGCTTCATTATTTGCTGAATGAAATAAAAATTGCTTTTAGACCTTCTATTGTCTCACTAACATGGCATACATATCAAGGATGCGAACGCTAAGCTACTACGAGAACAGCAATCTATCCTACAACGTTGGGCAGACTACTTTTTTGGCATCTGCAACGAAGAATTTCCACACCCACCAATTGCAAGTCCTGATCCTACCTTAGGACCCGTTCCTCCAATTACATCCAAGGAAGTAATGCTTGCCATTAGCAAGATGAAGAGTGGGAAAGCAACTGGCCCAGATGACTTGCCGACGGAAATATGGAAAATTCTAGGAAGGCCTGCCTCAGAATTCCTTGCCACACTCTTTAACCGGATCATTGCTGAGAACCAACTTCCCCATGCATGGACAACTAGCATAACAGTTCCAATCTGGAAGGGAAAAGGTGACGTGGGTGACTGCTCAACTTATCGCCCTATTCGACTCCTCTGTCATACGTTTAAAATATTTGAGCGTGTGCTTGATTGTAGACTCAAAAATATTGTCACTGTAACAGCAAACCAGTGTGGGTTTGTTAAGGGATGCAGTACCATCGATGCTGTCCATGCCACACGCCTTTTAATGGAAAAGCACAGAGAGAGGCAGCGACGTGTACACCTGGCATTTCTCGATTTAGAGACAGCTTATGGCCGTATCCCTCATGATCTTATTTGGCGAGCTCTTCGTTGTCATGGGGTCCCTGAGGAATATGTAAGCTGGGTGCAACTTCTGTATCGCAATGCCACTAGTGTAGTTCGGAGTCCAGCTGGAGTCTCCCACCTTTTGAAATCACTGTGGGTGTTCATCAGGGTTCTGCTCTATCACCACTGTTATTCATCCTCTGCATGGATACAGCAACGGCGGACATACAGACCTCACATCCCTGGAACCTTCTCTATGCGGATGATGTGGTACTTGCCCAAAAAAACCGCCCTGAACTCCAGCACAGGGTTCAAACGTGGAACGACAGACTGGCTGAAAATGGACTACACCTCAATATCCAGAAGACAGAATTCCTGGAATGTGGCCCCCAAACCAGAGGTACCATCAGTATCAGCACAGAAAATCTGCAGAAGACCATGCATTTTAAGTACTTAGGGTCCATTATCACTTCAAATTGTGACGCCACTCCTGATACTCGGATGAGGGTAAACGCAGCCTGGCTCAAGTGGAGACACGTCACTGGAGTTCTCTGTGATAAAAGAGATGCCTCTGCATTTAAAGGCAAAGGTCTATAAGTCTATGGTACGCCCAGCAGCAATCTATGGGACTGAATGTCGCACATGAACAACATGAGCAAATTTTGCATACAATGGAAATGAAGATGCTCCGATGGTCGATGGGGCTGACCCGATTTGACCACGCAAGGAACACAGACGTCCGGCGAAGATTTGGTGTTGCACCAATTGTCGAGAAGCTGAGGAAGGTTCGTCTACGCTGGTATGGTCACGTCTTGAGAAGACAGAACAACTCAGTTGCAAAAACAGCACTCCCCATCAACCCAGGTGGAACAAGACCACGTGGAAGACCTGCAAAGCGGTGGACTGACAACATCAGGGCTGACATGCACGCTGTTGGTCTAACACCAGAAGATGTCAACGACATAAAGAAGTGGAGGAGATATAGCAAAATAGCTGACCCCGCAAGGGATTAATGTTTGTAAGAAGAAGAAAAAGAAGAAGAAGAAGAAGAAGGTCTCACTAACAGCTTTACATTGTACATAACGGAAATATATATTTTATGAGGTTAGTTGAGAAACCCTAAAAAAAAAAACTTTGGACTAGTCTGGTTTTTGGCGAAATCTTAGTTGAATAGAAAAATACAAAATTTTTTAATCGTCTTATAATTTGTAGAATCCCAATATCTCAGAATTGTATATAATCCGACCTGTCTGCTGTTTGGAGACAGCAATAATATCTATTCGTAGAGCTGGCCTTGAACAGGAACAACAAGTAGACTATTTATCTAAAATAAAAATAAAACAATTGGACTTATCTAGTTTTTGGAATGAAACCTTCAATTAGAGTCACCCTAAGCCGGAAGATAACTAGAGTTGATCAAGAAAGATCGATAGGAAAGGTGGAAACTATATTATAGACCGGGTCAGTTCAGGCAGGTCTGACGTCAAGGGATTGCGGACTTATCGACCGAGGCGCAAGCAGACAGGGTGGCGCCTAGCACAGCCATTCACAAGTCCAGCGCTCAGCTCAGGCTCATTCACACGCATCAACAACACCTTTTCTAATTTATTTTAACATTTTTACCGAAGTTAAACGCTTCTTCTTTTACCAATGTGAAACGGCACGATGGTCAATGCGGGGGGGAAAAAGTTTGTTTGGGTGGAGTAGATGCTGACGTACTCGACGAGCGTTAATGAGAAACGTCAGCTTATCAATCAGACCAACATGGCCTGGCTCTGTCTTGAGAGCAAAACGGTGGTACAGGACTAAAGAACTATGAAGTACAGCCCAAGGTAGGTTGATTTCGAAAGACGCACCGTAGAGTCAAACCAACACATGATGATGATGATAATTGTTGTTTTAAGGGGCCTAACATCCAGGTTATGGTCTGTGTGATAGCGAAAATGTCAATGAAGTGTAAACCAGAACGAAAAGTAAGTGAGCAGTAAAATACTTACAAAAAGGAACTCAGATTGAAACTACTCACAAAATGGAGAGCCGTAATATGTGCAGAAGGAAATTTCGAACGAAAATACTCACAAAAGGAATAGAGCGAAAAATACGCACAAAATGTAGGTGAAGTTCAAAATACGGACAATATGCAACGTACAGTCGAAATACTTACAAAATGGAAGGGAAATCAAAATACTTACAAAATGCAAATGAGATTGAAAATACGCACAAAATGTAATTTAGATTCAAAATACCCACAAAAACGCAATTGAGACTTAACATGATGATGATGGTGAGCTACCACGATGTTTACCAAAACCAATGAACAGATTTCCCTGACAATTTCCTGATTTTCCAGGATAAATCAGAAAATTCCTTGGGTAACAGTAGCGGTCATAATAAATATATAAAACAGAGTTTGTACTTAAAGAGCATTTCAAAAAGTGCTTGAACAATAAAGGGTAGCATGACAAAGTTTAAAAGACAAAAAAGTACAGAAAAATAGATTTTTCTATATTTTGCCAATTTCTAAATTGGTCATCCAGAAAAACTATTGTACTTGCGAGTATTGAAAGTAGCTCGCTAATAATAATGCTCTCTAAAATAATCCAGTTGTACATTAGTATACAAATACACATGTAATGTGTGTGCTCTATCTTGCAAGAAATGAGAGCTTACTGATTTGACGTCAGTACATCTACAACAATCATCACCGTAAAGCCGGCGGTCCCATGTCATAGATTTATGGCATGTTAAAGAACCTTCCACTAATTGCACCTGTGTGAAGCTAAATTGGATAGGTTAAGAATGTAAACAACTCTCTTACGTTTCTACGTTCGTTGCCAAGAGCCAACTGCGGTGGCGTCTAGTAGCTAAGTTCTGAACTTGGCCTAGTAGTCGTTGACGGTGGCACTTGGCGGCAAAAGTAGGAACTATTTGAGAAATTCTAAGTTGCAGTCTGTACTTAAATTAAAAAACAGATAACACACACTAATACAGTAATCACAATTATCACCGGTTATCAGACAGATTCTACACACACCCAAAGTACACGGGGCTACATGACCGCGTTGTCGCAGCCCCTAAACTGAGGAACCAACCAACCAACCAATCAACCAAGAATCATCACCAGAATATACTTTTCCCCCCATCAAAATTTAAATTCCTAATTTCCAATTATTCAAGGTTGGAACTTGTAAAACTAGAATTCTCTGAGTGTCATTAAAATACCCTGATATTTCCGTGAGTTTTCCAGAAATTAAAAATTCCCTGTTTTCCATGTTTTCCAGAGTAGTAGACTACTGAAGTGTTCGCAAGGAGAGAAATTAGAAAGTCAAAATCTTTGTGTAAAAATCATGTTACAACATTTATAAGCCATAGAGGTGTGGGAAATTAATTAGTTTTCTTTTTGTCGCTTATTCTCCCAGTCCCACGGATACTGCGAGGGATCATTCCTCTACCCTCGCAAAGACGGTGTCTAGGAGCTGAACACACATTGTCGGAGATACAACTGGGGATGGTCACAGGCGACCGCTAAATTGGGTGTAACTAAGGAAAGGTCAGGGAAGAGATTTTTGCAGGAACCGTCTCGGCATTTGCCCGGTGGTGAAAATGAGAAACAAGGAAAACCATTTTCAGAAAGAACCCACGCTCCCCCGATGCTACTGTGGCCGCTCTATTAAATCTCTGCTTAGTATAAAACCAAGTCCCCGATTCTTTGATGTCACGGGTAATCTCGAGAACCAAGTCAACCCCTGGCACTATACAGCCCATGACGGGCTAAGGCCGACCAAGCGACCGCTGCCCAGCCATTCGAGAACCACTGGATGGATATTGATGTGGTCTTCACCATTCTGTAAAGGATATCTCGAGGAAGGTTGCTGTGAAAAATAATTTATTTATGATGAAAGGAAGCCGAGCAGTAACGATTTCAGTGAAAAATTCGAAGAAAAAAAACTGGCGTCCGAGCGCTTTGTAAGCTTACGCTGGGCAAACCGTTAAAAATATCAATCTACTATGAGTATAAGAATTGTTCAGCATAAAAAGTTCTACAAAATAGTCTGGGAGAGCATATCTCTATCTTCAATACATCGCCCACCATAAGTGTCTTGACGTTTTCATTTCTTCCAACAATCCCCATTCAATTACTGAGGCCACAGTTTATGAGCTAGCACATAATGCATTCATAACTGTTCCCGGACGAAGTCGGGGTGGGTTGCTAGTTATTAAAATTTTAATACATCTGCTGAATTTTCGAGGCACATACTAGTAATTTCTTGGTAAAAAGAAAAAAAAAGAGAGTTTAAGTAGTGTAGGAGTTGATGATGCTAGGTGATAATGACGGGCATTTCCTCCTTTTAGAAACGGTCACAAACAAGCCTAATTGGTGTGGCCAGCTAA
Organism: Meconema thalassinum; assembly: GCA_946902985.2. Taxonomy (NCBI): domain Eukaryota; kingdom Metazoa; phylum Arthropoda; class Insecta; order Orthoptera; family Tettigoniidae; genus Meconema; species Meconema thalassinum. Next base: position 226,009,272 of record OX336397.1, read on the forward strand.
GTGATGACGTGAAGCGCTCTATTATACAAGCAGCAAGTTCAGTCAGTAACTTAGTGGTGTCACTCAATAGACCTGCCGTAATGGAATGTACAGTAAGTTGCTTTCTGAATTCTCTGCGTATCAACTTGCCTGTTTTTTGATGCCCTATCCCCCAGGGGCTCACAACTTGCGGGACGTGGGTTGGCGACCTCGGGACCCCATCCGAGTCAAGCATTGCTTCCACTTACTTGTGCCGGGCTCCTCTCTGTTATCTTTCCTCTCGACCTCCCTTGGTCAACTCTTGTTCCTTTCCGACCCCGACGGTATCAGGGTATACGAGGCCTAGGGAGTCTTTCACTTCCCCGTCTTAATTGGCCCTTGTCTCGTCTTTCCTGATCCCTCATTCTTCGAAGGGTCAGAACTGTTGTTTTCTTTTCATTATATCTCCTGCCTTCTGCTCAAGGCCCCACCAGTTCTGGTGCACCCTGGATTGTGCTACACCCTCAAGGGCTCACGTCTGGTGAGTTCGGGCGTTGGCGACCCCGAGGGCTTCCTGAGCTGGGTCTGGTTTTTTTCCTTCTTCCATTGCCTTTGGGGCGGACCATCTCCTCTTTCCCCTCTGTCTTTCTTGGCTCTCCTTCCTTCCAAGTCCCTCAATTCTCCCTCTTCGAGGGTTGAGGGCATTTCCTTTCCTCTTGTCTTATATTTACATTCTTCTCCTCTTCGTTTCTCATTTCCCCTTCTAGTTTGTAAGCCAGTACAGTGAAACCCCTCAAATCCGAACTAATTGGGGCTGTAGCTTGTTCGGATTTCAATTTGTTCGGATTAGCCGAAAAATTTGCATAACCCAACATAATAACCAGCCCTCGTTACGGTATCGGACTGTACATTGAGCGAGATAGGCTAGTGAGAGTGAGGATGAAGAAACTTCGACAGACAATGTGACTTATACTGAAGCTACATCTGCTCTTGACGTCGCATTGTGCTTCGTAGAACAACACGCTGCAGCGGCGCTGGCACTCAATTGTCACCGCGGGAAGATTTTCATCACTTCGACAATTGAAGATAACTGATTTCTAGTGAAAGATTAAATGATATTTTGTGTGTTTCTATTGTCATTTCATTGTTTTTGCAAAGTGATTAAACGTAAGGAATTACAACAACCAACTATTCCGTTTTTCAAACCTGGATGAGATAAGTTTGTAGCGTGTTTGTCAGGTATGTTAGCTGTACTTCTTTGTTAATTTATCAAATAATTATGTAAATTAAGGTTTTAATGTCGAATATATAATTGTTTTATGCCTAAATAATTTTCCCATTTTTGCGTGTGTTTTTCTAACTTAAAATTGTCGGAAAGAAGTCGTTCTGATTACCCGGGATTTCGGATTTCCGGGGTTCGGATTTGAGGGGTTTCACTGTAGTTAGTTATAGTTGTAAGTTTCATTTGATCATCTTTCATTTTCACTATCACCCAAACTATTAGGGGCCGATAACCTAGATGTCTGTCTGTTAGCTAGTCAGCCCGAAGGCTGTTTGGATCCTCAAAAAGCACCACCGTTAGGTTATGTGGGTAGATACCCACAAAAACCCAAGGCAGCACTATATTGAGACGTACTAGGCAAGAAGAGGAGTGAGGTAGTTTGCCATTGCTTTCCTCACTGAGTCAGTATAGTAGTCCTAACCCTATGAGTAGAACCTTTCACAGCATCCACAGTCACTGACTGTGCCCTGAATGTCCTTACTAAGCACCACCCATACCTCAGTAGCTTCCATATAATCACAGCCATGAGTGAGCCTGTGACAGCGGTGAAAAGCCTAGATGTTAGGCCACTTAAAACAACAATTATCATCATCTTTGATGGCACAGGGCTCATGCTGCTTGCCTCTCACCAAGGCGGGCCTAGTTCGATTTCCAATTATGCATGTGGGATTCTCCAAGTGAAATATCACGTCCTGTGGAGGTCACGTGACTCATGATCACGAGATTATGGGTCACGTCCCTCCAGTTACTATCTCCTGATGAATGCAGTACTTTTGGGTACGCAAGGGATGAACAAAATGTTTTCGGAATTATAAGAAGATGGAGCTTCTCGTTTGCTAAACTTGTTGACCTTGTGTAGGGATACAAGAATTGACAAATGTAGTGAATTTCGTCTAGGACACCAAGCTGGCTCATCGGCGGGCTCTTGGTGTCCCCGCCCGGACCCCCACAGGAGTAACGGGGACACCAAGAGCCCGCCGATGAGCCAGCTTGGCGTCTTAGGCGAAACCCCTCACAAGACACGGCACAAACCTAGAAGAATTGCTGAGTTTTAATCACTGGCCGTGAAAGCCAATATACCATCTTTTTGGAAGCCTTCATAGGGAGGTTCAGGCTGCTTGAGCTTTTAGTTCTCGCAGTCAAGTGGTGCAGTTGCACTCTATATAAAGGGAGGTGGTGCGCAGTTCGTCACCCCTGTGGGGGTCCGGGCGGTGACACCAAGAGCCCGCCGATGAGCCAGCTTGGTGTCCTAGGCGAAACCCCACACAAGACACGGCACAAACCTAGAAGAATTGCTGAGTTCTAACCACCGGCCGTGAATGCCAATATACCATCTTCTCGAATCATTTTGTTTCTGCCCGGTGATACTGTATATACCCCCGTCTTCCGGTGTGCCGAGAGGGTTATTTTTTATTACGAGCCGACATCGTACGACTTTAAAAAATTGCTATCTCCCCGATCAGGAAATGAACCCACATTTCGGGATAAACTATCCCAGGTTCACGGAGGAAGCGACCTCCAGACCTTACAGAAATCCCTGAATTGACGCGCGCTCAACAGTAATTACATTCGGTCCACAAGAACTAAAATAGAACTAAAAATACTAATAATCGATTGCTTGGAAATATCTAGGGTATAGTGAGTGAGTGATCAATGAAGCAAGTGAGAATGTTGGATTTGCGCAGCACCGCTGCATCTACAACCTTGCCGTATTGATCTTCTTCCTCTCTCTCTCCCCCTCTCTGTCCTCACACTGCGGCCGCCTCTGCGCAGTCAACGACGTGCACACCACTGCTGCCACCTACCCGCGCGCCGCACAATTATCTGTCTGTATGCGTGTGCTACATTACAACATGTCCAAGGTTGGTGCTAGTTCAGTGTTCAACACCGGCGACATATTATTGTGAGTAAGTCGAGTAGTTTCATGTTCGGCAGAAGGTAAGTCTCAACCCAGTGATATAACAAGACAAAGTGCAACACAAGTGAGGTGACGTCAGTAATACATGCTCACATGCAATGGTTCACAACACGTAATGATAGTGTAAAAAAAAAAAGAAATTAAAAAAATAATATCCTGCATGGCAACGGATGTATGCTGGTGACAAAACAGATCAACACCAACTAGTCTAGGTTAAACAGTAACTTGACTTGGAAAGCAACAACAGTGCGGTGTGATTTCATATTACGTGTGATTTTGCAAATAATTTCTTCCTAGCTTCACGTGCATTTTAAGCGATTAATATATTTCTGAACGAATCAAGTGGAAATTTAATAAAACTTGGTGATTTCATAAAAAAAACACACACACACACAAATCAATATTAGTTTGAGCTATAGAACATTGTGGAATATTAGATAATCAGTTGTATCTGAAAAATAGCATAGTTTACAATTTTAGGAAGCAACTAATTTAATTTCTTCTCTCAAGTGTTGGAGAGACCCTAATTTTACTTTTGGAATTTTAATTCAATTCAATTCATTGACTTGAAAAAATGTAAATATTAGTAAGCATGTGTGATTGCTATCTTGATTTTAGAGTGTGCTAATTCATTGAAATAGTAGATTAAACCGAAAATAATTCAATATGCCGAAGCAAAAGCCGATTCCTCCGGAGGATCTGATAATACCTCCACAGGATAGCAAAATCTGTGGCACGATTTGCATGTGCCAGATGACAGCGGTGTTGAGTAGCGTTGCTCTGGTCTACTTGACGGTAGCTGTCTATATGCCGACACTGCGAGCTTTCCAATCGGGAATATCGGATATCCCCGCCATGTGTACGACTACCAGATCGTGGCACAGGGATGCGTGCGATTGGGGCACATGCGGTGAATGGTGCCTCAGCAAAAGTTCCGGTGCGTGCACGCAGGTGTACGTGAACCTGCGTAACAACGGCTCGAATATCCGCTTCACCAACTGTACCCACACGACCAATAAGACTTGTTACGGTATAGACCAAGAGAACGCCAAGAAAGCTCGCTGCATCGCAGACGAGTGTCGTAACCTAACGGGCACTTTCAACTGCACCAATGGCGAGTGCATTAACATCACCGATGCCTTCGAGTGCGTGTTCAAAGAGTCAGGCCCTCCCTTGAAATGTTCTGGTAGACGAGGGAAGATCACTTGCATAGCCATGGAGGGTTTGCAGAACTGTATCAGAGGGACTTGCGAGAAAATACACACCCCGTACAACTGTGAGAGACGATGTCTGGATATTCCGACGCGGAACAAGAACGTGATAGTGCTCAGTGGCGATAAGGTTTATTTATCTCAGTGTGCGCGAGCGATCGACATAAAGACAGACAAAGAAATATGGACGGAGGATAATAACAACATATTGATGGCTTCGTGCTACACCATAACTAATGGGACTAACGGTGTTGATGCTAGCGACTGCATCAATGGCACCATAGTGGAAGATCGGCAACACTTCGGAGATCAGGCAAACTTCACCTATTTGACTTACGTCAGTGTGACCAACACCCATTTGTTGGATCCTGAGCGGATTGTAGCTCCGCCAGAGCAAGATCTGCTAATCGCCAACGAGAGTCACCTCTACATCAATATGGAAGGCTGTGTCAACACGCTCAAGGATGAATGCAAGGAGTTCTTCAGGGAGTACGGCAAGGATGGTACGGACCACAACGCCAGGGCTAGATTCCCCTGCTTCTTCGCCCCGCACGACACCGGCAAGGTGGTGGCCAGTTTCGACCTCGAGGGCACTTACAGCCAGTTCCTGGTAGCTTCGATCATCCCCTCAGTACTGTTCGTCGTGTCGTGCTTCATGCTCGTATTCTGCCAGAGGACAGTGGAGGTGGGGGACGATGCCAAGATGCGCTTCAGAGGCTGTCCAAACAAAGACCACATCTCTGCCTCAGGAGAGAAGGGATCTTCGGCCAACAACCTCGGCGATGGTGGAGGGGGAGACTCGGTGATGGCGCTCTGAGATCCGTCACGTAAGGAACACTGTTTATATCTCACTACTCTAGCCGTAGAGAAGGGTTGTCTGCTTATTGTATGCCTGAAACACTGAAGCGAGTAGGGTGACCAGAGCTTTGTCGCTCTTCCTTCCTTTCTTCAACACCACGTGGTAACCCAACACTGATCACTAATTCTAGCTCCGACTTGACTTAATTCCTGTTCTCCCTCGACGATCATAGCGCATCAACAAAGCATCTCCATCTGGTCTTATTGACAGCCAACCTCTTCACCTCACCTTCTTCCATTGTTGCCATGTGTACTGATCTTCGACACTTTTTTAGGGGGGGGGGGGTGTCTCCTTCTCTTCCTTGTACCCAGCAGGTTCCAATCAAATGCCTCTCTTTCAATGGTTTCATTTCCCTTTCTCAGTGTATGCCCGACCCATTCCCATTTCCACTCTTTCATTTGTAAGACTATCTTAAATTCCCCCCGTCCTTCTCCAAAGTTCATGGTTTGAGATTACTTCCGGCCAGTAGATGTTGAGAATCTTCCGTAAACAGTGGTTGACAAACGTCTGCAACTTGGAGGTAATTACTTTAGTCACGTTCACAGACCCATATATTAGAACGGATTTGGCATTATTTAAAAAAATGCGGACTTTGGTCCTTATAGGAACGACAGAACACAGTGGAGAGGAACCGTGTGTCAACTGGAGAAGGGGAAATGAATATGATGATGATGAATCAGTAGTCTTAATAACATTGTTTTAAAGAATCTTCTTAATCATCATCATCGTTTTCCATTTACAGTTCCAGTTTCACGGGTACTGTTGACAAGCCTCTGTCCATGTACGTCTTGTTCTTCATGACATCATCTAGTGTCCTTCCCTTGGTTGCAATGTCCGACTTGACCATGTCCATCCAACGAGTTCTTGGTCTTCCCACCCTTCGTTCACCATCCATCTCTCTTTCCAGCTGTATTCTGGCTGACCTCGTAGGTTCCACGCTCAATCTTACTGTACAGTATCAAATTTGTACCTTGTTAATGCAGAATGCCACACGTTTTGTTTTTATTACTTTATTCTATAGTAAAGCCATGATTACTTCCGACTTGACGTTCTACAAAAAATACAATTCAGTGTTTTTAACAGTTTTCGGGACAATTTTCATGCATGATTGAATCCAGCAAAGGTCAATTAATTTGCATTCTGTATTGTTTGTCGATGTAATAGTTTTTATATCACATGGTGGAAAAAGTGATATTTCGAGACACGTCGGAACAAAGAAGCACCGAGAAAATGTAAAGTGTAGCAAAAAACGAAAAGATTTGGTGTTAAATGCTCATTTACATAATTCATTTTGAAGCAGAGTTTGCCAATTAATCGAGTTGACATGCGCTGTTTGCATTGCCTGAATTTCATATAAAAATCCCCTGATGTTTGGTTTTGTAAGGTTGGCAGGTATGATCATGTATATTTGCCCATTATTATTATTATTATTATTATTATTATTATTATTCTCGTTTCTGTGAGTTCGAGTGAGTGGCAATTATTTCAACAACCTCATAAGATGAGTCAATAAGAGTGTATACCTCACCTTCACAGCGGTAGCGTTGATTCATTTCAGAGGTCTGGACATTGTGGTCATATATCCCCGTTTACTTAGGTTTATATACAAATTTGTTTGATAACCTGTGTTGACGTTTGGGAAAGAGGCAGCAGTGGTCAAAGGTGACGAACCATCCCGGTGGTGTAGCGGCTAGCATTCTTGGCTTTCGCCCCCACGGGTCTGGGTTCGATTCCCGGCTCTGGCAAGAAATTTAATTTCGGTGTGAGGGCCAAAACGGGGCACACTCAACCTCTTGAGACTAAACTGAGAAGAGGTCGGTTCAATTCTCAACACAGCCATCCAGGAAGTGGTTTTTCATGGTTTCTACTCCATGAAAATGCCGGAATGGTTCCTAACTTAAGGCCACGGCCACCTCCTTCCCAATCCTTACGTTAATTACAAGTACACACACTAATATGCCATCATAATAACACAGGTTATTGGACAAATCCTCGATGCACACCCAAGTACACGGGGCTGCATGTCCACGATGTTCTCAAATTAAACAGCAACTGAATACTGTTGTTGTTGATTCATTTAATGGGCTTTACGACATCGTTGATATTTAGCCCCATGTACTTGGATATGTGTGGGCGGTATTTGTCTGTTAATCTGTGTCATTGTGGTGTCTGTAGTAGCAATGTGTGTATTAATTGGGGCCAGGATTTGAGTAGGAGGAGCTCTCGATCTTAAGGAACCATCCCAGCACTCGCTTGAGACCCGGTGAATCCCATTCCAATTCTCAGACCAGACCCGGGAACCGAACCCGAGCCTTGGCGATGACAGCAAAGAATGCTAGGCACCACTCTTGATAAATGTAGAATATTGGCACAGGCTAGAGTAGATATTAAAGCTACTGAGTAATGCCAACTGTCTGTGTTGGTCTGTTCAGTAAGGAAAGCAATGACAAACAACCTCATTACGGCTTTATGAGGAGCCACCCTGTCCAGATTGGGATATCTTGGTCATCAGCCCCGTGTACATGGGTCTGTGTTGAATATGCCTGAGTTTATGACACTACGGTTGGCGTAGTTGCCTCCGGACTTTTTTTTTAAAATTAATAGGTACTGTTACAGTTAGGCAAAACCTGGTGGTAACAAGATATTTACATGCTGTATAGCTCAATTTCTCTCCATAATGTATCTGTGTTCCCTGAATACAACATTTAATTTCTTCTTGAAAACTTTTAAACTGTTAGGAAAAGGTTCTAAGACTTCTTCAGATAACTCATTCCATGTTTGCATACCCCTGTTTATAAAAGAATCCTTAGCTAAATTTGTTTTTTGAATGATGGGCCTAATTTTGTAATCGTGATCTCTCCTACCCATATAATCTGGCTCATGCATTCTGTTTCGCAACTAATTCCAGGCCGACTCCCCTGTGTATGCTTTGTACATCTCCTGGAGTCTTCTTTTATGTCTTCAGCTGTGTAGGGATTCCCAACCCAATGACTTGAACACGTCAGAGACACTGTCAGACTTGAAATAAGGTACTATAGCAGCATTTTCCTCGGTCGAACATCAATTCCGCTCGATTTTCCTTAATTCCACTCGGTCTTCCAAGGGACCCAAAATTAAGTTCCTCAACTCCGCTCAGGCTTTGACAAGGGGTCGGCAAAGGGGTTATCCCCAATGACGTAAACAAATGCCATAACCCTCCTGCTCACATACCAAGGGCCAGGTCAAACACCTTCTGCAGCGCATTTCCAGTCCATATTTTTATTTAACAACAGTGAGTAATATCTAGCCGGCCCCGTGGTGTTGGGGTAGCGCGCCTGCCTCTCACCCGGAGGCCCCGGGTTCGATTCCCGGCTCCGTCAGGGATTTTAAAACTGACGTGAGGGTTGGAACGGGGTGCACTCAGCCTCGTGAGGACAATTGAGTAGCTGTCTGACAGTGAGACAGCGCCCCGATCACGAATACCAAGATTAACGGCCGAGGGGACCCGACGCGCTGATCACGCGTCACCCCAATATCTGCAGGCCGAATGGCTGGGCAGCGGTCGCTTGGTCGGCCTTAGCCCGTCATGGGCTGGATAGTGCCAGGGGTTGACTTTTTTTTTTTTTTTTTTAGTAATATCTAGCTCTTTATGTATTATGTTTATATCTGATTTAACGAATGAGCGGACTTGACTTCAGAGTGTTTGACCGATGGCGTGGTGGTGTTCGCAAGACATTGTGCTTCCATTGATGTCAAGTCCACTCATTCGTTAAATCAGGTATAAAGTGTTTGGCACATTATTACTTACATGGCAGAAAATACAAGTGATTTAAAATTAATCATAATATTCTTTTAAATAAGTCTGCCAAGTTTTCTGTTTTTTTTTTTACAAAATTTTATACATTGTTTTTAACATGTGCATAATTAAATGTTTGTATGTTTTTTTAACCTAGTCAAACATTATTAAATTAAATTTAGATAATAAAATTTAGGTGTATAATTTGTACCTAAAAAAATACTTTTGATATCAGCTGCAGATGCTGAAAATACTGTTTTCCAGCCTAGAACGGAAAAATCAGCTGCATTCAAGAATTCATTCATGCGCTGCATAAGGTGTTTAACCCGGCCCTTGGTATGCGAGCAGGAGGGTTATGACATTTGTTTACGTCATTGGGGGATAACCCCTTTGCCGACCCCTTGCCAAAGCCTGAGCGGAGTTCAGGAAGTCATTTTTGGGTCCCTTGGAGGACCGAGCGGAATTAAGGTAACCCTGGCTACCTGACTGGAATTCCCGAGCGGAATTGATGCCCGCCCTTTTCCTGGACTGAGAGTGGAAAACCCCAGGGAGGAATTGTATTCATGATGACTTCTATCTGGGATACTACGTGTTGTAATAACTCTAGAGCGGGATGGTTCGCGTGCACTAATGAGTGTTACACGAGAGATCAAAGGGAGTATATTTTTAACCCGCAATTAGAATATTAAACACAGACACGCACCAATCAACTCGGTCTATATCGAGATTCATGTTCTAAAGCAGGCTTTTATATAGTCTATCCTTAACAACGTAGTCGTTGTTTTTTTAAATAATAATAATAATAATATTTTTTTTACACGCGAATGGACCACTTAGGATCACGCTACAACTTCATTTCTTTTTCTTGGTGCGAAGTTTTCTCTGCACCCAATAGGCTACTCCTTCATGCGTTCGCTGGCCTGTTTACGCCGTTCGTCCGTCCAGGCTCTTCCGGTCTTCTTAGGTCTTCTTGCGGCTTGAATCCCATCCAAATTACTCAGTATGTTCCTAAATCTATTTATGCCTAACAGTTGGTCTTCAGAGATGTTCAATCTTTCCATATCCGCCTTTGTTTCCTTAATCCATGGTGTTGTGGTCTTCTTTCTCCAGAAGTAATCAAATATCCATTTGGTCCATTCTGTATAGATGTCCGAGAAACTTCAACTTCTTCTTCTTCATAGTCTCAGGGATTCTTTCTACTTTCTGGTAAACTTCTTCATTACTTCGAAGTTTCCATCCACTTTCGGTTTGAATTTTTCTGAGGATTCTCCTTTCCAAGACCTCTAGTTTATCCAGCTTGTAGTTCATAGACAGACATTCACTGGCATAGAGACATTCTGTCTTCACCACGGTGTTGTAGTGTTTTATTTTGGCATTCCAGGATCAGCACTTTTTATTGTACATGTTTTTTGCTCTCTCCATTTTTGAGATCCGATCTTCTATTGCATCTTTCTCTAGTCCATTCGCTTGTATGGTCTCACCAAGGTACTTGAACTTTGTGACCCTTTTGTTTCGCCCTATCTCTGTTTCCAGAAATTGTGGTCCATCTTTGGAGTTCATCATGAATAATAATAATAATAATAATTATTATTATTATATTTGAATTTCAGCCAATGGCCATAGCGAGGTATTTTAATTGAACACCCGTAGGATCTCCATCAAGTTCAATTTCAAGTAGTTCCGACTTTTACTACCAGAGATGCCACTGTCACTGACACCTAGTGGCTAACGTTGGAACTTGATAGAGCGTTTCTAGCCAAATAACCTACAAATTTAGCTACACACTACCAATTGTAGGTTAGTTGGTTCCTCAGTATAGGGGCTGCGACAACGTGGTCATGTAGCCCCGTGCACTTTGGGTGTGTGTAGAATCTGTCTGATAATAATGATGATAATAATAATAATAATAATAATAATAATAATAATAATAATAATAATAATATCGTATGGCCTCGGTGGCCGGGTGCAAGCTTTGTAATTTGACACTCAGAGGGTAGCTTGCATGTCGAATTTCGTTGTTCCTTGAAGCACTATGAAAGTCAAGGAGGTGACATATCTAAGCTCCTTGAACACTATAGCGCTTTCTGGTAGCGAAATGAGGAACTTTGTGTTGGCGGAAACTCCCAAGATTAATTTTGCCTTTATGAACACGGCCTACTGAATTCAAATGGGTTCTTTGACATGTCAACATCGTATGACATGGTGTCGTAATTTTTGCCGCCTTTCAAAAAAATCACTTACCACAGCCAGGAGCGAACCTGCAAGTTTGGGGTTAGTAGACCGACACGTTGACCACTCACCCATCGTGGCAAGCGTCTGTCTGTCTGATAACCGGTGTTAATTGTGATGGCTGTATTAGTGTGTGTTATCTGTAATTCAGGTAAGGACTGCAGACGATCAATTTCAAGTAGTTCCAACTTTTGCTACCGTCCACGACACCTAGCTGCGGACTTGGCTACTAGATGCCACCGCAACCAGCACCTGGCGACGAACGTTGGAACTAATATAGCGTTAATCAAATCTATCCTACAAATGTAGCTTCACACAAGTGGAAGGTTTTTTACGTGCCATAATTCTATGACACAGGACCGCCGACTGTACTTCCCCTCCGAAGGAAGACATACTGAGGGATTTTTAACCTCTTAAAAAATTCGACGACTTCGGCCGGGTTTGAACCCGCGATCTTGGGCAAAGAAGCTCAGCATGCTATCAACTACGCCACCAAGGCCGCTGTTCCCAGAGTAGACGCCCTCGAACAGTCATATGTATGCTCTCATTCTATAGCCTATCGTTGTTGTTTGTAGACATTATTTGAAAAACACATCTTATACTGTATTTGATCATTGAAATGACTGTTGTTTTAATTATGAGCTTGCTACATCGCGGCCATAAGCCCCGTATACTTGAGTGTGTGTGCCTGATAAGTTGTATTATTGGGTTGCTTGTACAAGTGACTGTACAGTGAAACCTCTCTAAAAGACCACCCCTCTTAAAGACCGATTTTTCTTGGAACCGATTTAAAAAGGTCAATGTATTTGTTACCTCTATTTAAGGACCACCCCTCTTCCCGACCAAAGACCAGGCATTTTCGCAGTCTGACCTCTTTCAAAAGACCACTTATGGTCTGCCTTCCCATTGGAGATGGTGATGAGGGTGATGATGTAATTATAAACAATGGTTCTGTTAGCACAGAACAGCATCAGCATACAATGTTATTAGAAAAAGTATAATGTAACGTATAAAAAATACAAAAAGCGGCTCTCCTAGAAGATTGTTCGAACCCAGAACAAATTAATGGACTTTCGAACTCACTCAGAGATAATCTAGAAAGTAAAATTGTTAAAAAAAAGATGTGCTAATCTGAAACAGAGATCAATTCGTGACTTTTTTAAATGACAGAGCTCAGAAAATAACTAATTGTAATTAATTTGTCCTAAATGTGAACCAATGCAGTGTTAATAATTAATAATGCAGTATAAAATTATTTTCAATGCCTACCCCTATTAAGAGACAACCCCTCTAAAAGACCAGTTTTCCATGGAACCGTCACTGGTCTCTTAATAGAGGTTTCACTGTATTTGTAATTGCGACAAGAAGATGGCCGATATTTTGCCTGAAGTAGAATTGGGGAAATACCAAATGTACGATGGTCGAGGAGGGAATTGAACCCACTTCCTCTTGAGGCTAAGGGAACCTTGCCCCAACTCTGAAACTAAATTCAAATTCGTCGGTAGCGGTAATGTCGAGAAGCAGCATGTTCGTGTGGTGTGACTCGGCCTGGCAATGTCGTGCCAGCCAGCCTGTCGTCAGGCCCTGCTTGTAGTATTGATCGAGCCGCTGACCTCGTGGTGGGCTCATGTCGCGAGGTCAGGCACACTCTAAGGTCATAAACACCCCAAGTCTTCATTACAATAGGCCTAAGTCACACCGCCACTGTAGGAACAAACACAGTAACAAGATGCATATTTGTGTGCGTAAACTCCAAGTGTGTTTCTATAAGAACTCTTCATTCAGTAAATAATAAACAAACACACAGAAACAAGTAAGTAATCAAACAAACAAATACAAATCATCAAACAAAAACAAACAAACAAACAAACTCAAACAAATACAGATAATGAAACAAAAACAAGCAAACTCAAACTGTCAGGGACAGATGACCTCGCTGTTCCGCTCCTTAAAACAATAACAACGCAATTAAACTCAAACTCAAACAAATACAGATCAACAAATAAAAACAAGCAAACTCAAACTCGTTGTTCTTCTTGAAATCAGGGGGTACCTCACCTGTCTCATAAATCCTACACACCAAGTGAAATAACCTGATCAGACCTTCATCTCCTATGCAGCGTAGCAACTCTATCGGTATATCATCTATGCCTGGTGCTTTGTTCCTGTTTAAGTCTTCCAAAAAAGTATTCGTAATCCTTCGATAAGCTGTGTCTACTTTTCCTAATTTCAGACAATTTTCTATACCTGCACATTTTTCTTTCAGCCATTCTCCTTTCGCTTCCTTGCACTTCTTGTTAACCTCAAACTCAAACAAACAAATATTCATCATCAAACTCAAACAAGTAAAACAAAAACAGACTAAGAAGCAAGTAAATACGAACAGACAACAAGAAGTTCCGTAACGAACTAAAGAGCCTACTTTTCTTAAAATTAAGATTCATGCCAACGATTAATCTACAGTATATGAACCTATCTAAAATAATGACGAAATTAAGTTGGTAATATCGAAATGTCTAATGAGTTCGAAATCTACCTGGTACAATGTAGCCTAATAGAGCACTACAGTTGGCAGACCTGGTGACTGAATATATTCTTAGTTCCATCTCTTAAGGTACAGAATACAAAATTTGGTTGAAGTCCAATGGACGTCACATGCAGTTAGACATTGGATCTATCAGCACGCGTAAAAGCATGTTGGCAACAATATCATGCGTGTGCTGATCAGAAATAATCTGAAATATTGTGATATCTTGTTGTGCCAATTTTGGATGAAATCCATTTGTTAGTATAGAAGTTACATGTATTTTAAATTGGACCTATCAGCAGGCATAGAATCATGTTGGCAGCACTGACTTATATTAATTACTCCAAATTAATCTAGAATGTCCGGTGCTATACGTGTGCAAAGTATAGAGATGTTGCCTAGCATACTTTCTGATACATTGATATTTTGGTAAAAAAATATAGACAGCATTTATTACCAGTTGGCAGCCCTGATTGCTTTTAAGAATACTTATAGTCATATCTGTTATGTTACACATAGCACATACGAAATTTGGTTGAAATCCAACTGATAGTATAGAAGTTACATGTATTTAAAAATTCGTCCTATCAGCAGGCTTAGAATTATGTTGGTAGAACTGACGTATATAATTTACTCCAAATTAATCTAAAATGTCAGGTACTATACGTGTGCATAGTTTAAAGCTGTCGGCTTACAAACTTTCTGATATATTTGTATTTGGATAAAAACATAGAGAATGCAATTATTAACAGTTGGCAGCCCTGGTGGCTCTTAAGAATACACTCAGTCATATCTGTTTATGTACACATATTACATACAAAATGTGGTTGAAATCCAATTGATAGTGTAGATTTTATATGTATTTAAAATTGGACCTATCAGAAGGCTTTAAATTATTTTGGCAACACTGTAATGTATGGCCTCCTGGGAATTAAACTGAAATAGTATAATCTACATGTGTGCTAATTTTGGAATAGCTGCCATGCATACCTTCCAAGATATCCAACAAGGAGCTCAAATTTCTAGTGAGTTTTTTCAGCAGTTGGTAGCACTGACATCATTTTCAATTCCCGGATCGATCTCATAAGTCTACTTTTTCCTCATTTTTGCAAAATGTGAAAAGTAGGCTAAAAATTGAACTGAAGGTACAATACATTTAACCAATTGTCCAGTCAATACAGTATTTACATTTACTGTTCCGATGAAAAGAAAGTGATTGTTGTTTGGGGCTTGCAACATCGTGCTGTTGTGGCCCCGTGTACTTGGGTGTCATGTGATTACTGTACTATGTGTAACTCTGGTTAGGATTGGGAAGGAAGCGGCTGTGGTCTCCATCCTGGGGTAGAATCGGGAAACCATGTAAAATCATTTCTAGGTTGACAAAGCCGAACCTCAGGAGGACAGCCAAAAGATTGATGTAATGGGTGACCTTGATAACAACAACCATGGCCGGGAATCCTAGAGCTACACAATGGTGATGGACTTCCTGAACTTCATGTCAATTGGAACTGATGACTAGATTGCATTGTGTGTCAGTAGTCTGGACGAGGGAGGGGGGAGGGGGAGGTACAATAACGCACCGTACCAACAAAAAGGCAAAATGAGCATGGGTTCTACAATCCGCAACTGTAGCAAAATACAGTACATTATGCCTGTGACTAAATGGCGATGTCAGCAATAACCCAGCGCTTTAGTCGAAGTTTCAAGTCCCGGAACACTCACCGGAATCCTAGATCTGCTATGGTCATCACAAGGGCTCGGATCGATATCCTCGATAAAATATCCAGATATGCTTGAAAACCATGTGTTTTATGCTCGATAGGTATGCTCGAAAAAACCATTATATGCGGTTAAATATGCAGAATATGCTCGAAAAACACCGTTAAGAACTATAGAAAGGAAAGTGAAACGAAAAACCAATAACATATCTTTATATACAGGCTTTATTTTCTAATTGTATGTATGATACACTGCAATATACTCGCATTCAAATTTTTCAAGTATATATAAGAGAAGTTTTCTTATAAAAGTTGCAGTTTAAAAGTTCATTATTAAATATTCAGAATTAGGCGAGTCGATGAAGTAGATCTGCATTGGTCTGTAAAACAAGATTTTTTTCTATGTTTTAAGTTTTGAATGATTTTCTTAAATCAGTCAATAAAAGCTTCAATGACGAGAACGACCTCACTAAAGGTTAAAAACCTGCTGTTCTATTATTCGCACCAGACAGGCTTTTCAATAGTTATTTCTGTTTTCGAACCTTAAGGATGGTCAGGGCCCGAATTCAGGGGGGAATTCGAAGAAAAACAAACTATTTAGACGAAAACCACAATAATATGCATTTATATGCTTCTATTCTGAAACCCGTGGTTTTATGCATTTAAATGCTCGATAAATTTCAATTCTGTTGGTCCCAGAGGGGTGAAAATACCACCGAAAAGCTTCTTTCAATGTGTACTCTTCAGGGGAAAGCTCGAATCCGAGCCCTAGTCATCACAATAAGAAAGTTTCTCTAAAGCAGGGGTTCTCAGCCGGTGGGTCGCGGATCACCTGTGGGTCGCGAGATACAAATTAAAAAAAATGAGTTATTGCTGTAGTTTATTATTAATAAAAGAATACACTACTCACATTGTATTAAACTTTTACGTTTTGCTATTCTATTAATGAGAAACTTAAGCGTATTTGGAATTAACCAGTTTTTGAATTAAAGTGGTTCTTATGAATAAAACTTAACAATTATTGTAATTAACGTTAAAACTGGGGAGGGGGGGGGGGGGGGGGGGTGTCGCCAAAATACTCAGCCTAAAAAGGGGTCGCAGTGTCTAAAAGGTTGAGAACCCCTGATCTAGAGGATTTCAAAAACTACATGTTAGCTACTATTTCACGAAAACATGGAATGATATGTTTATCGTCGGTATACACATTGCCGTGTTTTAATGTATTCAGTACCGTTCCTGTCTTCGTTAACAAAAGAATGACGGAATGCGTTGCCAACGTAAGCTTATACGAGTAAATAGCATTAAGTCATTCATTCTCTACTTTATATCTGCACGGCCTGACCTTAGTCAACTCTCTAATGCATGAGCCATGTAGAGGGCATGGTGGCGCATCGATCAAGCTACTTGCCTCTTACCAAGGTGTGTGGGGTTCGTTTCCCGCTTCATCCACGCGTCACTTCCACTATATTGGAGTCCACATAGAAAGGATCTCGAGATTGACGGTCGTGTAAAAATACAAGGTTTCTTCCTTGTTCCCTTCTTTCCCTCCTCCTTCCTTGTTCCCTTTTACTCTTACTTTTTAAACAAGGTGCGTTCAAAAAGTAACGAGCCGGAGGCTGTAATGCACAAACCGGTGACGACATCGGCTAATAGTGGCGTGTGTAACGAGGTGTGGTTCCGACCAGGGCGTGGAAGGTCACAGCCCGTCGCTAGAGGGCACGCGTGCACGTCACGTGACGATACAAAGCGAGCAGCAGCATGCATCAATCGTCCAACCAAGACCAAGCCAGTAAGCCATTCGACATGCTTCCTGGTGTGGTTGAAGACTATGGGGCACCCATTGGGCACACACTTTCCGCAAGTGCAGTCGTTCCTTCATAATGGTGTGCACACTTGCGACGCTCAATCCGACCACGGCGGCTATGGCGTTCACTGTCACTCGGCGGTCCTGGGTAATGAGTGCATCAACCAGCTGGAAGTTGTCATCGGTAATACAGGGGGTGACCCGTCCTTCCCTGAAGCGCTCGTGCCACGCCTTGACCCTTGCAAGGGACATGCAGTGTTCGCCGTACACTTGTGACATTCGGCGATGAATGTCCGTTCCCCCTACTCCTTTCGCTGTCAGAAACCGAACAACACCTCTTTGTTCTTCGTTTGATGCCTCCATGTCACTGTTTGCAATGCGACTGGCAGCGTTGGACGACTGATGCATGCTACTGCTCGCTTTGAATCGTCACGCGACGTGCACGCGTGCCCTCTAGCGACGGGCTGTGACCTACCACGCTCTGGTCGAAACCACACCTCGTTACACATGCCACGATTAGCCGATGTCGTCACCGGTTTGCGCATTACAGCCTCCGACTCGTTACTTTTTGAACGCACGTTATATCATAAATTAGATTTAAGCTTCAGAAGACTCCGTTGACGGGTCGAAACATGTACAATTGAATAGATGTTTCATAATTTGTATTCATAGGCATAGTATTTTGACGTACCTAACCCTCATCTATATGAAGTGTACATGAACGAATTGTTTTCCTGCTTGTTCCAGGCATTCCCCTCCTACACGAGAGTCCTGCCCACCACGTGTTCCCACAACAGGAACACTGAGTGATCCAGACAGAACATCTCTACTACAAGAGCTCCGCTTCTTGCTTAGCTGCAGCAGACAACTTTCACGCGGAGCACACCGGAGGGGGACGCGGGTGCCACTTACACTATCTAGAATCACTTTCAGACAAACTATTGCGAAAACAAAACTCAGTCAACAATATCAGCAATATTTTTTTCAGTGTGTTCTTAGAAGCATAATAATTATTATTATAATAATAAGAAGTCGCGCTAAGTCATTTTCATAAACAAGAGAAAGAGATAATTTAGTGCAAAATATTTTATTATAAATGGAGCAGAAAGTTTCATTATTCCTTTTCTTCAACTATTCGTACCGGTTTGCTGACTTGAATTCATTGCAGTGCACCGTGTGTGATAACGCTATTTTCTTGAGCTAAAATAAGAGGTTGTTTCTATATTTAATATCAACCAGTATTACTGCCCGTTCTTCGCCGGAAGAGAGAAGGGGATTGCTTTCTAAATTTCTTGAGCAGTCCAGTGATTTGTTTTCTGAAGATAGTTAGAAGGTGAAGGTGGGGAGATATTTTTGGAGTGTCGTCAAATCAGCCATCCTGTCCGTCACGCTATCCAACAGTCAGGCAGGCCTGGAGGGGGACAGTGGCGGAGGGGCAACCCTCCTCATCAATGAGAGACTGAGTATCGACACGGCCTTCACCATCGATCCTGACGAGTCGACCGTGATCATGGGGGCTCAGCAACAACAGGATGACGATGAGGAGAATCCTTACAAGATTGAGGTTCTCATGGAGAAGGCTAAGTTCTACACAAGCCTCTGCATGGGAACCACGGCAATATTATCAGTCTTCGCCTTCCTCTTCTTAATACCTTTCGTGGTCGATCCAGCCATCTCGACCATCATGTCTGACTTCGACCCGGAACCAGTGACATGCATGACCGTCCAGCACATCTACGCTGAAGGACTGAGAAACTGCAGTTGGTCTTCTTGCAGAGAAGGTTGCACGACGGCAGCACTAAAATGTCACCAAATACTTGTGAACTATTCCAAGACGGCGTACAACGACTACATAGCCTTGAACGTGAGTCTGTCAGACAGGCCTGATCTACACTGGGATGTCGGCGACACTAAGTTCTACATAAACACTGAAGGATGCGGTTATCCACCACGGGTCAACTGTTCCGAGTTCGCCAAACAGTACGGGTACAAGAACATGTTCAAACCCTTCCCTTGTTACTACAGCAGGACTTACCCCGAGGTGGTTGTGGCTAGGTACAGCTGGGATGATAATCTGCGACATCTTGTGCTGTCGCTTGTTCTACCCAACGTGGTGTTCGCTGTGTCGATAGGCGTGCTCAGTTACTGGTACTGTCCCAGCTGTAACCGCGCGTGCAACAAGAAGACTTACATCGAGAAGTACGTACCCAAAGAGGAGTAAGTATAATACACTGCTTGGCCGCTTCGCACATGTCACTTTCTGTCCTCATGTCGTGAGTTGGGATCTGACCTCTCAACATTCCTCGTTTACAAACAAATTCTAGACCTGTCGATGGAGAGTCAAACCACGCCTGGGAATAGTATCCAAGGTGTCCGAGAATAAGTTTAGTATGCAACAAAAGAAGATAAAAGTTCCGATAAACATTAATCGTAAACTTAATATCTACTGAGTTAAGGTCGTATTTCGTACGAGGAGCATATCTTGCACTCCGAGCATTTTGGCACGAACCAAATGAGAAAACATTGTACGAGGAACATATCTTTCACGATGAGCGCTGTGGCACGAAACAAATGAGAAAACATAGTACCTGGAGTATATCTTGTACAACGTTCTCATTTATTTCGTGCCAAAGTGCTTGGAGTGCGGCATATGTTCCTCCTGCAATGTCTTCTAATATATTTCGTGGCAAAGTGCTCGGACTGCAAGATATGCTCCTCCTGCAATGTCTTCTAATTTATTTCGTGCCAAAGTGCTCGGACTGCAGATATGCTCCTCTTGCAATGTCTTGTAATTTGTTCCGTTCCAAAGTGCTCGGACTGCAAGATATGCTCCTCGTACAAAATAAGACCATAACTCAGAAGATATTAAGTTTACGACCACTGTTTATGGGAACATTCTTTCTTCTTTTGTTGCATACTAACTCCTCTGTAAATATCGGAACCTATTTTCCCTGGACAGCTTGTATTTTCAAGGAGAGCAAATCCTACGCCTTCTTCTTCCTTTAAGGGACACTGGGACAAAGTTTTCGCCCAAAATAACAAATAATTATATATTTTGAAATCACAAATGCGCCCGTGACGGTAGCGGATAACGTAATGATGCTATTCTCCATACTCCACAATTTTTAAAGGTCAAACGCTCACTTTGATGTCTAGAATGTAGAGAATAATTCTTTTTAAAACGAATATTTTTGTTGAATACTTGAAAATGAGACCGTATCGGAATTTGAACACTGATTTCCTGCGCGCCAGGTGTGTATAGCTCAGAATACCACCTCGGCCATCACCCATGTAACCTCTGTAAGCTACTTTTTCTCAGTTTTTCATTTGTGCGACAAAATTTGCTCCTTGCGCATCGTCGTTTTACAGAAGCAGTATTAATAAGTTTCTTTGTGTTTTATATACAATTATCCATAACATTAAATATTTGTTTTAGTGTAGTGTTATTAGTTTTGCAATTAAAACACATTTACTCAGATATTTGGAGGCGGAATCAAGAGTTACGAATATACGGATATTACTTCTCATAAAGTTTTCATAGCGCATCAAATTTCAAAGAAAATTAAATTCATTGAAAAAATGATCCAGCTAGTTCAAACTAATCTGCCAACGTTTCTCCCCCAGTGTACCACTGGATCAATTTTTCGAAGCATTAATTTCCCTTGAAATTTAAATTCACTTTCATTAATATCATTCGGAGTACTAATATTTAAATTTGTTTTTATACCACAAACACACACGTATAAGTTTCTTTGACGGAGCATTTTTAACTGTACTAATACCCCCCATAGCGGACCTTGCAGCTAGGCGGGACAAACGCTAAGGAAGAAGAAGAAGAATAAAAAGAAGTACTAATACCCTTATCTTAGAAACTATTTAGAAGGGCGTAAGTCCAATGCTGTGTGTAGAATTCGGATAAAAAACATTAATTTGAAAACTCAGTCCCAGTGTAAGATCATACCAACAATGCTTTATGATTTTGTGACCAATATTGTAGTAATTGAACATAGCAATACCAATTATATATCAGTGTGTCTTTACTTCACTGATTTTCGAATGAAGAAGGTACACATTTTGGAAATTTAAAATACAGTTTACACCCTTTTTGTGGGGAGAGGGGTGAAAATTGTGTTTTAACACATTAAACCACTCTGAACGGATTAATTGTCGATTCAACTCTACTATATGAATAATCTCGATAATTTGTATGCTTATATCTCTGTTATTTCCTGTGAAAAATGGAACATTTATCAGAAAATTTCAAGTTATGAGTAAATTCAGATTAAAACAGTTTTTCTACGGAAATATTCTTCAAATATAAAATTATTTGGCTTGTTTACCGGCATGTTAACAAACAACAATTACAACATCAGATGTATGAGATATAATTCCAACGAGTAGCTAGCAAGCAAAACCACAGCCACAACCTTGTAGGTATGATAGTTCCTGAGATGTCAATATAAATCGCTAACGATATTCGGACAAGAAACATTTAAAATGAAGAGTTATTATAAAAATGATAAAAATGATGTCCATAAAATAAACTTTTGAAACATTTGGAATTTGATCTCACCTTAGGCGTGCTGTTATCCACCACAAAATTGGGAACAGGTAAAAAAGAATTGTCGAGTTGATGTCTGTCACAATAGCAACAACAGCAACAACCCCTTTCCAGAGGAGTGAAACTTCAGATCCCAGCTTCCGACATTAGAGCTCTAACTAATTGCAGCAATAACGACACACTACAACTTTCACTGACAGTCATTCACACCACTTGTACTTGTTTCGATATAATAGCCAAATTTTAGCAGCGCTACAGAAAATTAAAGCGAAAATTAATACCGAATATTGAAAACCATTCAAGAGAAGTCTAAAATAAGAAAAGATAATTCAAGTTTTCGAACTATAGTTAAATTTTGGCATCAGAAACTCAGATAATTATCTTGAAGGATGCAAAGGATTAAAATATCTAGAATCCTATAGCTCTGTTTACGCGTAAAATAACCTTAGGGTTCTTTCTATCTGATATCAGGTATGCTCAAAACTATCTGTTTTCTTTAATAATCGCCAAGATTCTAATCTCATGGTGGAGATTTCATATTTAAAACAAAGGTAACGAACAAGATAGTTTTGTATCTGAGATTAAGAATATTTGTCATTGCAACGACGTCATTTTTTAAAAGTAAATTATATCCTTAAAGTCTCATTATATCGAAATAAATGCAAACGATTCCCTGTCAGATTCGAACAAGACTTGGGGTTTATGACGTGTGAGTTGCTTAAGAAACACAGAGGACTTGGCCTAGAGTCCAAGAGTCAAGTGAGTTTTAAAGAAATTTGCCCGGCATAGACCCAACCATAGTTGTAAACCCCTGGACGGGGATGGCTGAGTGGGACTATGATTAGAGATTAAATTTCACTGCGAGTATTTCGTCCAGACCAAAAAGAACCAATTACTATGACAAATGTACGTCAACGTGACGGATGACGCTCAACCCAGACAGAGAATACCAATCCAGATACTTGAAACAATGTTTGCTTTATTAGCGCTGAAGCTGTGATGTTGAAGCTACTGCCAGTGTTCAGAGACACCGTACACGATTCGCTGCATCGATGACAAGGTATGATAAAATGCATGCTGCTTCGCTTCCGGTCAAACCACGAGGTACACTTTTTAACTAACTAACTGACTAACTAATTAACAAAAGAGATAGCACTTTGCATGCTAAGTATTACTTTCTTTATACTCGTTTGTGTGTCATGTATGTTTGTGCCGCTTCTCGCAATGCCATCTGACACTCCGGCCAATCAATCATCTTTCACTAAATCATTAACCCACAAAAATCCTCGTCTATGGCGTTTACATAATCTTGGTCTGCAAAGGAATGCTTTCACCATTCATGAGACCGCTATTTCAGCAGACACAGAGTCACCATCACTTCCCCAATGTCATCAAACACGTTTTCAGAGCATACTATGCGCCAAGTTAAGATAAATTGCAAAGGAATGAATCATGATCGCGATCATTTGCTGAATGTATAACATATACAATCACACCTCGATAATATCGATACTTCAGATCAACAACTCAAAAGTATTTATATCTAGTGATTTTTCAGTACAGCACGGTAGCAATGCTACTGGCAAGGAACCTATTCTTTCTTTATTATATCTCTAATTAAAATAAGGAAAATTACTTTTAAAACTTGTTTTGATTTATGAAAAACAGAATTTGTAGTTGTTTTTTACTTGAAATGAAATATCGATATGATTATACTCACCATTGACTGGTTCACATACGTTTTTGTTACCCAGCCTTGGCAATGATTTGTGATGCTGCTTTATCTTCTATATAGGAAGTGATTTATTCAATCCAGAGTGAAACGCACAGGAAGTTTCTGCATGATGTTATTTGAATATCTTGCAACCAAATTTATAATTATGAAATTTCCAATACAGATTCATTAGTCATTAAACAAAAGAAAACTGGTACATTCAACAGATATCGCAGTAAATCTTGAACTAAACTGGACAATGCTTTATTTACTAACAATATGTCATGACAGGTGTCTGTATGGTTTTCTCCAGCTATAGGTGAAAATAACAAGATTTGTCAATTATCTGCTACTATACATTATGAGCTTTCGAAATCCGCCTGCTAATTGCTTTGATGATTTTCTTATCTTAAGTTTCCTCCTTCCAGGCAAGAGACAGTCAAAATTCGAGCTAAAACATTCAAGTAGGACCAAATTATGTCGTGTAGTGTACAAACCACACAGATGGGAGTTTTAAATGTCTGATGAATGTGACGGCCGAAGCCGAAGTTCGTGCATTCTCTTTCTTTCATCTGTTTGGCGTGTACTCATAGTACAATACAAGACCTAATAACTAAAACCACCTTGATCATCAATGAGGTCGTGAATGTCCAATTCTAAAGTTTCTCTAAACAATAACCCGCGAATGTTTCATCAAATTCTAGTGCCCACAGCACATTCGGTAATTCTACATTTCAGGACAACGCGCACACCGTCTACACTTTTCTATGTCGCTTTATTCGTGTATTGTACAACTAAAACAGTTTGGATGCTACGGTAGAATTGAACGCGAAATGGAAGGGTCTTCTCAGCCACTTCGTGTTTTTTGAAGGCATTTAAATTGATCTAAATGTTCACATGGAAAGGGATATCAACCAAGTCAACCTTGTTCTAAAGGTTGGACGATTTACATTGAGCAAATATTTCTCTCTATTTACTCAATCGAAATAGAAAAGGACTTTTGAACAATGCCTTCATCAACATTTTCTGTCACCTTCGGACTTATAAGTTGGATGCTTCCATTATTCTAAAAGACACATTTTCATTATTTTAAAATCAAACTGGTAGTTTCCTAAAAATTCATATTGTTACTTTGTCAACACAAAATAATTTCAATTACTGGTTAATGCGAAAATAATAATCTGAAATAAATTACATGTGATTACATCTTAATCATATCTTAATCACCTGATATATCAGGTCATTTTTCTGCATATTCCAAGTAATTTGAATTGTGTTGACCGACTGAAAGTTATAATATCAATTGCCAATAAGGCAACATTGAAAAATTGCTTCAAAGCTATCTTTAGTTTCCTAACAGAAATTAACTTTATTGACGTATTAATTATAATAAACTATTTATTACCTTAAGTCAATATATTGTGCATTAAAACCGTACCGGTTTCGGTCATATTGTGCAATAATATACACTTTATAAAATTTTGCCATAACAGAGGATAGTTATTAACAAGAAATGTACATCCGCCTGAATCAATACTATAAAGAAAAAATAATTATTTTACTTGTTTTCAGTACATGTAAGTTATCATATGTATTTGTTTTGTATTCTTTTAATGTCGTTTAAATTAGATTTGCATAATGATTTTAATATATTTTTCATCTTTGTCACTGGTATAATTTTATCGTTTTTTTTTTCATTGCTTTCTTTTCAGATGCTTTGAACTAACCTCTCTTTACCAAGAGATCACTTTCCATCACGTCGGGTTTCTTAAAGCCGCTTTGTTTTGAAAAGGCTAAATTTGGATCTTTAAGCATACAGGCTCTTTATTAGTTATAGACCTACACGGATTGGTGAAGTATTGGTGTTACATATCTACCATTTCAAGCTTCAATACGGAACTACTATTTGTCATGAGCAGTTGATCACCGTCACCATCTATTTCATTTCATTTTATTCTGTTCTTATAACCTAAATTTTATGGTGCACCATATTAGGTTTAAATACGGATCTTATTACTGTGCTACGCTTTTTCTTTCAATAGTTGATGAAGGGGATAAAATGTAATTAATCCTCGAAACATGTACTGAAAACAAGTCAAATATTTTTTTTTCTTTATAGTATTGATTCAGGCGGATGTACATTTCTTGTTAATAACTATTCTAGCATATCAATACGGAACCACCATGAGTCATTTAAATAATGTAATAACAGAGGATATTAAAAATATGTTTGTTCCAAAAGCTCACAAAGTAAAATTTCAAAAACCAGATCTGTTACAAAATGTGTTAAGAAAGGCATCCACATCTCTTCAATTCAACGCTGTTTTATCAAGGCTTTTTCATGTTATTCTTAACACATTTTGCAACAGATCTGGCTTTTGAAATTTTACATTGTGAGCTTTTGGAACAAAGATATTTTTAGTATCCTCTGTTATGGCGAAATTTTCTTAAGTATATGTTATTGCACATTTACTTATCCTATACCACGCTGAGGAAGGTCACAATGTGACAAACCGGTACGGTTTTAATGTACAATATATTGACTTAAGGTTTATTATAAGAAATTAACTGTTACAATAATGCCAATAAAATACAAGTATTATTCCTTAGTGTAGGGGCTGCGACAACGCGGTCATGTAGAAAATACAAGTATCGAACCACCGTTTTAGTAAGTGTAAAAACATAAATCGCTAGTATTAAAAGATAGGCTGGCTACACCAGTCTAAACGTTTACTGACTGGATATCACCATGTAGTCAAGTATTTTCCCATTCTACCCGAGGATTTGCTTATATTTTACAAACGAATGTTGCTCGAGAATTGACTGTCTCTACTTTAGTGATTAAGTTCGCCGTCATTTAAGATTTGTACTCCCATTTGCCCAGAGAGAATGAGGATGAGGACGACTATTTCGAAGAGGAAGAATACTGATGAGGCAGAACCTCTACTGAAACATCAGGAACATCAGCTGATACGACGTCCTCGAGGGTCTCTGGGTTCGCAACTCAGACGTCGCTACGTGCCAACATGATTAAGCTACAACAGAGGTACCTAAATCCACGAAAGCACTTCCAGAAGAATCAAGTCCTGATCGGCATCCCAGTGAGAGAGAGGAATGAAGAGGAGACGAAGAAGAAGATACATAAATATCCTTGTGATCAGTATTCTGGCATGGTTATATTTTGCTATCGGCATTTTCTCTGAATGACTAAATGAGTAGTTGAGATTCAAAGCTCACAAAGCCATTTGAGAATAACGTTCACTTCGATTCACACTCCCAACGTCGAGGCACTGAATCAAACTTTGCTGTTAGATTCATGAGATGTTTCCTTTTATATGGAAGCGAATCAGAAGCAAAATTCGATTCAATGTTTATAATGGTGGCAATACAAATAATTATTCACAGGTGAATATTGTGAGTTTTAAAAAATTGAACTACTTACAAGTCGAGCAACAAATATAAATTAAAGGGTTTGGTGAGAGAACAGTGTAAGTAAATGTTTGTTGTTGATGATAAAATCAGTCTGACATTGATCTTGAAAAAGGGAGAACGCCAATCACATGAGGTGTTCTAGCGATCAACCGTATTCTTAAGTTCAGACGATTTATTTTGAACAAATATATTTCTATTTATTTAATCTAAATAGAAAAGGACTTGGTTTAGGTGAAAGGAACAGGGAGTTTGCGTATAACAACCAGTCTTTGTCATGTGTTTGGTTGAAGTAGGAGATATGCAGTTCTCAAACAGTTTTGTATCACCATTTTAGACTTGTAATAGACCACACTTTTGAAATATTTAAACGCTTTTCTTGAACAGCCTTCATTGACATAGAAGAAGGAACACATAAATATACAGTACAATTTTGGTTGTACATTGGAAGATGGGGTAATATAATATTTGTATAATGAAACGAAATTTAAGAAACGTTGAGTATTTTTAGAACCATAATTAAAATACTCCAGTATAGGAGATTGCACAGATATAGTTCAATACACAAAAGAGGATTTACTGCTTTTAAATTTAACGTTCATGAAAGATATAATGAAGATTCTGCATAGTGGTTTATAAGCTATTGGCTCTTAGTATCTTGGACATAACACCCGTAGAACTGAAGGTAGTTTGTATAAAATAATACACACATAACGATAATTATAAAAACGAAGACGTACAGAAAATTTCAGCAAAGTTCAACAATTAAACTCACCACTTTTCACAGTCATAAAATAAGAACGTCTTCTAGTACTAATTTACGTAGCCTTTAAAAACACTTTCCAAAAATAAAAGTAATCACATCATTTTACTCTCTTGCACTACAAAACAAAAAGGTCCAGCATGGTCCTTTCAATTTAATGCTTTATGCTTGTCACCTCTTCTATCATACGTTATACGTATTGTACATCCTTACATCACATAATGTTAGAGTGCATCATGTTCCATAATGAACTGTTAATTTTTGAAGAGAAAACAGTATATCAAATTCCGGGACTGATGTTTCGGATATTTTTTATTTTATTTTATGCAGTTAGTGTGGAGGGCAAAAAAGTAACAAAAGGGAAGGTGTGTTTAGTGGAATATATGAGCTGACAATCTTTGCTGGATTAATCTACGTAATCTTATGTTAACACTACTGTATGCAAAAGATAACATTTTTGGTCAGAGTGTCAATAATTTACCGCAGTAAAGCAATGAAAAATACAGCTGCTTCAAACGATTACTGACTTTATTAGCGAAGGGAGCTCTCTATTGAAATCAAATTGAATCTATATTTCGCATCTCACACACACGCATCAATAAGATTCATTGATGACGATTATTATTATTAATATTATAATTATTATCAGTGAGAATATATTTGCTTACGTACTGATATGAAACTTCATCATTTTAAGAGCTCCCTTATAGATGTTTAAATGAAATGAAATACCATGGATATTTAATAATGTCATTGCATCTTGTGTCAGTAAATTGAATTAATATGCATTAATTAATTATATGCCTGTTTACCATCTCTTGATGAATGCAGTATTTTTGGATTTGTCTGTTGGCACAGGCTAGAGTAAAGTGTGGCTTTTCACTGTTGTCTCAGTCTCACTCATGGCTGTGATTCTATAGAAGCTACTGAGGTATGGGCGGTGCTTAGTAATGACATTCAGGGCACAATCAGTGCCTGTGGATGCTGTGAAATGTTCTGCTCATAGAGTTGGTACAGCTGTACTGACTCAGTCAGTACGCCACATTATAGTGCTGCCTCGGTTTTGTGGGTTTCTACCACATAACCTATGGTGGTGCTTTATGAGGATCCAACCAGCCTCCAGGCTGACTACCTAACAGAATTGATTATACTAGTTTCGGCCACATTATGTCCCTCCTCAGAAATTGTTTCTTTAAATAAACTATTATAATTGCGAGCAAAGTTTGAATATCATACAGTATTATACTTGGATTCTTTTCCTTTGAAAAATAATACAAAATATATCAAAATAGTTTAAAAAATCAGATCTGTAACAATTATGGGCTTTGAATTGATGATAATATAAAATAATTTTGTGTAAATGACATATCTAAACAGTTGGTAATTGTACATTAATATAAAACAGACTAAATTTCTTTTCTGTAAAAAATATCATGTGATGGTCAATTTCTATAAGTTGAATATAGTTTTTTTTTGCGGAGTGGAGCAATGGTTGGAGTATTTAGGCTATTGTAAGTATCTTCCTGCTATAAGTGAATTGTCTTTGACAAAGAACTGTTGTTACGTAATTTATGGTTGGAGTTTGACATGTGTTATTGTTTTTTTTTTTTTTTTGCAGTTTTCATGGGTATGCGATACGTAATATATTAGCTTTTCAATTCCATTATATTCAATTATGGAGCGAACTGTTTCTTAATGATGCTGATCGTTGGAGTGTTAAGAAACCTAACATTTAAGTTGTCGGTCCAAATCTGTTCTCTCACCAAGCCCTTCAAATAAGGTATTTGAAAGACCAAATACTATATTTAGGCCCATTACTTTCTACAAATAGTTCACACCTAAATAAATAAGATTATTGTAACGGAATACAGTACGCACGTAACTCGCCTTACAAAAAAACTACTTGTAATTATAGAAAATTAAGAATTTAACTCTACAAATTTTTCATACAAAAGAATCTGATATAATCTTATGTAGAAATAGATAGAATTAACATTTCTTCAACCACTAATTTAGGTAGAATTAGAAGGGAAGAGCTTTCCAACATTTAAAATAGCAGAGAAAATTTTAATAATCACTCCAAAATGCTGGATCACAAATTTTGCCGTTGTACCTATTTGTGTTTCAAGATATGAATTTCGTGTGTATTGATCAATGAGAAATAAGAAAACACTGTAAGAGCAGTGCTTATTATGTGTATGTATATATGACAAGTTTTAATTTTGGCATAGACAGAAAGATGAGAATGATGAAGGCGGTATGAAAACAATGTATAAATGAAGTTTCTTCAACCATTAGGAAATATATATATATATATATACAGGGAAGTCATTTTATGAGCCATAAACACGCCATTGTTTATGTTACAAAATGTTACAAAAGGACATATCGAATTGCTCTTTTATGATAAATATAATTTGATCGGTCATGTATTTCCAAGAAAAATAGCATCAGCTCGTACAAAATGGGTGATTTCAGGGGTCATGAAAAGAAAGATAAATAATCACAAAAAATGCGTAAATACATGCTATTGGAATCAGCCAAAATTCTTATCAAGCAAAGATATATGTTTTTTAAATTACTAGTTAAAAGCACTAATTTAATTCATAGAGAGTTTAAAGAATCATATTACTTCTATGTTAAAATCCGTAACTATTTCGCTGATAGGAATTTTGAAAATTTTGCAGAGACATGCATCGATTAGACAACATTGCACTTCACGAATATACTTCACTTAAGTATATTTATTCATACTACAGTTAGCAAATGTTAATGGTATAGCTCTAATATATCGTATCTTCACAAGATACAGCATCCACGTATATAAATATAACATAAGAATATCTATACCATCAAACGCGTATGATTCAGTTCTACTACTAATACTAAAAAAGCAATAACTACCCATATCAAACAATGATGTTAATGATGAAATTCAAGGAATAAGCTCAAAAATCAATATTATAGAACATTACGGTATAGTTATGGCATTCAAATGTCATAATGATAAAAAATGCACAAGCTAAACGCATATTATTGTACGTTGCAAGCTGTTTTAGAATACATCTCTTCAATGTTGTCTAGCTATATCTTCTTTAGGATCGCTTTCCATGTCTTGAGTAGGTTTTGGCAAGAATTTCTCACCGAAATTCGATAAGAACCACTAAACTAATAGAAGCCATGCTTACCTCACATTTTGAAATTATGAATAGTTCTCCAACTATGATATCGGAAAGGAATAAATGCGATCATTAATTCAAAGAACAACTGGTGTAATGAGTGCGCTTCTTATAAAAGTTCTTTGTGAGCAAATATTATTGCGTAATTTATTTACAAAGAACTGTAATCAGAGATTTTTAAGTGTTGTTACATTAATATTTGAAAATATGTATTCGTTTCTAATTGTATGACGTGTGGATGTATAAAATAAAATTACAAACAAATAATTAAGACTTATAGAATGGCTTTTCAGTATTAAAATAAAATACAAGAGATATGTTGAAAAAAGGTTATTTTTCTGACAGTGACAATAACAGTTTTTATGATCAGAAAATAAATAATATCATTAGTATGTATCTAGCCTTGACTGTGTCACAGATTCTATTCCATTACTGTACAATAATAATGTGATGTAAATCCTATCCCAACAAGACACATTTCCCTCTTCCACCTAAAGAATCATAATTCCTGAACGCCTGCCAAGTCAAGCATACAATAAGTTCTGTTCTGTGCGTACTTTGTGTACTAATTCATATTGAAATCACCAGAAGTATAGCAATAAAAATGATACGAAATGCTCGTAACAAATCTCAACATCATGTAACTGTAACAACTCACTCCTTGCACGCCCTCTTGTAATTATGTATATGTGCACGAATAAAAAAAGAGATTATAGTAATAGCATTACATCAAAATCAAAAATACATACACTTTTGTATTGAAATCATTTGTAACCAGAGTAGAGCAATCAAACTGATACGTAATGTTCCATCATATGTCGGAACTGATAGTAATTCTTAAAAACATTACATCAAAGTCAAAAATATCATACACTTTTGTATTGAAATCATTCGTAACCAGAAGTATAGCAATCAAAATTATACGTAATGTTCCATTATATGTCGGAACTGATAGTAATTCTTAAAAATATTACATCAAAATCAAAAATATCATACACTTTTGTATTGAAATCATTCGTAACCAGAAGTATAGCAATCAAAATGACACGAAATGTTAGAAACATTTCAACGTCATATCGTGGAATTGTAGCAAACTCACTCTTTGTTCTCCGACCAGTAATTAATTATGTCAAAAAAACTTAAAAACGTTACATCAAATACAAAATATAGTCTAGCAGATTTGAAGTTGCAAAGGTGTTCACTTTTGTTAAAAAAAGGAACAAATATTTTAAAATAATGGAGGATAGAATCTCATGTATCGATTACTGGAGGGATTGAATGAACTCTGTAGTAGGAAAATTCAATTATTTAAATGCTATCCAGGCGACTGCGAATTATATTCAATGTGACTGAATGGAAGGGGGAAAAGTTGATCGCCATGCTCCCAAACTCTCTTACGCCTAGTTATGTTTTCCTCAGCTACTATCAATGACTTGTTGTATGTTATCCGCTTTAACTAGCTTAAGTCCCCCATCCATGTATATTTACTAACTCCCAAATGTCTTTTAAAATACTGTTATTTGATTCTAACAAAAGGAAACATGTTTGTTATTGTTCATATTCATCATCTAGGATGATTGTGAAAAAGCAAATTTTTGTACATAATATAATATATTAACCGTTTACTGTTCTAAAATATATTCCTTTTATAAAGGACTTATTAGCATTGCCAAAATATATTTACTAAAACTCGAAACTTATCATGTATAATATAATGTCCATATTCATGCTCTTTTTAAGTAACTAAAGAAAAAATGAATACACTGATAATAGCCACACTCAACAGCCTACTAGAAGTTTCCTAATGATCATCTAACAATTAACTCGTGCAAATTACATTTTGTAAAATGAGAACATGAAAATTACTCCTTTATAAAACCACACTTCAGTTTTCAACATTTATCATGTAATATGTCATAGCAGTAGCTCTATTTCTATCATTTACTCTGTATGCTTCTAAAGTGTCACCACACAAAATATGATAGAATATAAACTTGTCAAACTGAATGCAATGCTTTGTGTTCATTACCATACTCCTTTTAGCTACTGTTTAGTAAAGTAAAATGATCTGAATACTAACTTCAGAGGTGTGCACATTATTACACTCAGAGACTTATTATTATTATTATTATTATTACTATTATTATTTCTTTTTGACATCGTTATGCCCATCTAAGGAGCGGAAGAGAACTCATTTAGAAAATGATGTTGATATTTTCTTCTCCCAAAATCTCTTAATCTCGGCACTGAAGAGTTTCTTCCGTTCTTCAGTCCATGGTTTCCTGGTACTGAAACTGATTTTTTCCTCAAAATGATAGTTGTTGACAACTGTTCTTAATTTGGATCTGTCTTGTATGATTTCCTCCACGATGCGAACTTCCTGAAGACCTTCCTCTATTTTCTTAAGCCAGCTGGTCTTGACTTTCATTGAGAGAGCAAGTTTGAGAATCCTCTTCGTCAGTCTGTCATCGGTCATGCGAAGAATGCGGCCATACAACTTAAATCGCATTTTCCTGAATGTGTCGGTGATCTTTTCAGAGTGATGATAAAGCTCCTGAGACTTCCATTTCATCCAGAATCCGTTTACGCAGACTGGACCAAAGATACTCCTCAATATTTTCATCTCTTGCTTCTCTATGTCTTCTTATAGATCTGCCTCCAATGAGGCACAAATTGTTCACTAAACACAGTTTTTCTGATCTTCGGCAAAACGTTGGAGGGCGTACACAGGAAGCTTTGCTGGTTTTCGATCACTATTCAAGAATTTCCTAACTATATGAAAGCCTTCTGTGTTTTCTGATATACAAATTATGGTGGAGAGCTGGTTTGAGCTGTTTTGGTATTACTCATGTGGTTGAGAGTATTATTATTATTATTATTAGTCTATTATTAATTTAAACTGAAGGGGAGCACTTTTGACTAGTTCCTATTGTAGGTTCACTTTCGTTCCTGATATGGTTGTGCTCGATATCATTCCTTTTTTCTCTTATGAGATTGGTTTCCGAGGCTTAGAACGTTTGGGTGGAGGGGACCAATATCACGATATTAAAAGGGATCTAGGACATTAAGGTCATACATTCCAGCAGAATCCATGTCTTTTCGGGCTTCGTTGAGCCAAAGGCTTACAACTTTCAATAAGTGAAAATATCTTGTTGTCAAGTCTATTGTCGTTCATTCATTGAAGTTCAGTTGACTCGGCCACGTGCTAGTGTTGGCCATTACTAACTGTTGGTACAGTTCAGAGTTCGTTTCCAGTCTGTAGGTTGCCTCTGACAGAACTCGGGGTCCATAAATTCTCCGGAGGATACGACTTTCGGCTTTTCCAGATCTTCCACCCTGTTCATCAGCAGAATCTCTGCTACTTATAAGAACTGGTGTCTGCTTGCAGAGTTACTGATCGTGGCAAACATATATTTTCTTTATAAAACTATTTGGTAATGTTTCTCTCCCCCAAGGGATTTACAACTTGTCCCTAAGGGATTCGCGCTTGGATATTTCTGGAATTTGGAATACCTGTGCAGGGTCCATTTAATCTTTTTTCCCAGAGGTTTTGGGGCGTATCATCTAAATCAGGCGTCTTAAACCCCCACCCCAGGAACCATTTAACAGTTTAAGAGCAGCTCGTTCTAAATACATATACGCAAGTCAGAATAAAGTAATCAAAACAACAGGCGAGACATTCTGATTGAGGCTGTTCCTTTCCATGAGAATTCTGGGATATGACATTTTCCTACCCATGTATTTAAAGAAAATTGTGTAAAACTATAGGTTAAACATTCGGAATAGTTTCATTGCCTTGCAGAGTATTTGTTCTATCTCAGTTTGTGGACAGCAAGTTATGAAAACTAGCGCTGTGTTTAATAATTGGCATACCCCTGAAGGAGTTTCGGGTCACAAGACAAGGAATAGATAACCTATTTGATGTTGTACTAGTCACATCTGAATATTAGACAATTGTGAGAACATTCCATATATTATAAGAGCAACACATAAAAATGCATTTAGGTTCATAAGTGAATAAGTCCATTTCGATACAACTTTCTTATATCAAAGTGAACATTATTGACATATGGACTAAATGTTTCTTGGTTAGTTGCATCTTACATTCATTTCCACTCAAATATTTCTTTTCGCAAATACAGGTGTTCATTTTATACCTAGTATAATCAGAGTTTACAGACGAAATATATTCTTTATCTCAAAACAGTTCTCAAACATTCTCAAATAGCTAGAAGGAAGCTTCAAGTCAAACTCAATTAAATTTAAAATGTATGGGGTAAGAGCTAATTTAAGGGAACATGGTAATTTAGATTAACCAACAATGCAACTGCTTTATAAACGCTTCATTCTAAGGTAACAATAACACCTAGGAATTTCAAAATATCACATTTTATCATAACATTTATGGCTGCACGTTACTCAATTATATACATTCATGACATATTTCAATAATTATGGATACTTGAGGAAAGAATTCTCAAAACTTGGAACTATGAGCACAATTAAGTTGATATTTGGGAAACGTAAAGGTACTTCTGATCTAAACGTTGTGAAGCAAAATGAAAGCTTTCAGGGTCAATCTTTTTTCAAATTAATTATTTGAATGACTAATCTTTTATCATTCATTTTGTGCAAAAAAAATATCTTCAATACTTCCAGAGAGATGCCCATAAATGTTGGTTGCTGTCGTTTAAGTTGTCTCTTTAAACTTCAGACCACACGCCCTTAAGTAAGTTTGAAGCTCGTTTCCCGAAAACTTTATTTTCACACAGCGTTTAGATGATACCTCAAATACTATTCAAGATATCTCAATGAAACTTTTCGTAATTGTGTATTGCACTAATATGAACAACATACTCCAAAATAGTTTGTGTATCAAGTATACTTCCCATTTGAGAGAATATTGTTTACTCAACGAAAGTTAAAAAAAGATATACATTAAGAGTAATATGTGCATCAATTATTTTGGTGTAGCCGGAAATGTTACTAACAGCTCAAAAGAACATTCATGTAAATATTTTAAATTGTGGGGTACTTATCATGTAAACGCTGTCCAACTGTACAAAATACAGCTGAAAGTTTGGTGGTATAACAATGCATCACTGCAAGCATATTATAAAATGCGTTTTGTGCATAATAATGAGTGAACTGTGTTTAATAATCCTGCAAAGATTTATTTCTTTGCAACAAACAGTTCATGATATATACATATTTTAACTCACTAGAAATTGGCATGCGAAAGGTAAACCTCTCCCCTTAAGAAATTAACGAATTCGAATGTTCATAAAATCTAAACTAAATGCATATCAACAATAAGTTTACTCTAAAAGCTTAGCCATTAGATTATGAATTGTGGCTTTCATCTACAGTAGCGCCAAAGAAAAAGGTACCTAACTAGGAGAACTTCTAAATATTTTCAGAATATTCTTACTTTCTTCAAATTGTCATACTTATTGAAATATGTCATAAATGTAATTAATACTTTAGTAACACGCAACCATGAATGATATTAATAAACTGTGCAAATTTGAAGTTTCTAGGTGTCAAGAAAATGAAGCTTTTATTAAACTGTTGCATTTCTCGCTAATTAACACCACCAGGTTTCCTTAACAACAAATAATTTTCCTATGCACTTGAAAAAAATCAATGCAATGTAGCCTATATTTAACAAAGATTAATACAGAATTACAAACAATGTATATTTTTGAATACAAATTATATCGTGGCACTGTGCTAGAAGTACTGCTTATCTTCAGAGGCTTGTGCACGATCAATCTCAATTCAATACTTCACAACAAGAGCTGATTCTGTGGCGTGCTCCAACTGCACTGCGGTAGAATAGCTTATAACTAAAGTGCATGAATCACTAAGTATCTGTTATATTGATAAACTGTTTCCTGGTATATTAATTTCCTTTATATAATAAAGATATTTTACAAAGTATATTAATTCACATAACCTAATAAACACGTAATAAAATTCTGTAGACCAGAATAGTATGTTTGTTTTGCAGAATATCCTCGTATCGTATTTCTTCAGAGACTTAAGTGTGGATAGTTCCTGTTTTATTTCAAGGCCTTCAAAAGACATTGTAAGTGTTGACAGTTTTTTGACATGGACATTTGTAATACCGTATGCGAAAACATTAATCATTATAAGTAGGCCTAATGTTATATCACAGAATCCGTATTGGTTTAGTTGAATGATACGCCTTAATCGATACTTATAATAAAATCATGCCAATGAATATACATGTTTATCGTACTAGTTACGCTACTCAATGGTGTCATCTTCAGAGAAGATAGAAAACAAGTGATAATCAACCTAGGGAAACATATAAAGTCCAATAAAATTCTGTATTGCTTATGAAAATGATGATATGCACGCTGCGAGTTCTGTGATCATTAATATC
This sequence comes from Meconema thalassinum, assembly GCA_946902985.2. Lineage (NCBI taxonomy): Eukaryota > Metazoa > Arthropoda > Insecta > Orthoptera > Tettigoniidae > Meconema > Meconema thalassinum. The sequence goes on from OX336397.1 coordinate 226,046,611, forward strand.
AGTAAATATGTTGAATGGAACTCCTTACAAAGACAGTTTTAAATTTAACAGACTCAGAAAAAAAACACCAATAAAACCAACTCATATGGACACTATACTGTTTTCATGTAGCAATGATCTGATTAGTAAAGCTCTCAATAATTTACCATAATATATAATATAATAAATATACGCCATACATTGTATGCTGTTTCTTAAGATACAATCTAACGTCAGAACAGTCCGATGCAAGTATAACTTGCTTCGCACAAGAAACCTAGCACTTGGTTCGAGTGAAACTTGTAATCATTCATATATCAGCCCGGAAGTGTTGGGTCTTTGTGGGGTATAAGCTATGCAGCGAGAGAGGGCCGGCAAGAGGTGAAAGGGGTGAAAAGTGGGGGTTGAAGGATTCCTAACGGAGCGTGTATCTCTTAAACGACATAGGCGAGAAGTTTGAAACTCAGGGGGAAAATCCGCTTAAAAATAAGTAAATAAAATAGGTGTTCGACCGTTTTTTCATAATAAGGGGCCCATGGAGAGGGGTGAAATTCTTGAAGAAAAACGAAAGAAAGTGTCCTGACTGACTGACTCACTCACTCATCATCGCCCAGCCAAAACTATTAAAGTTAGAAACATGAAATTTCCGGGATATGTTCGTTGTATTTGATAAGCGTTCACTAAGGAAGGATTTTTTGATACGCAGGTTCTAAAGGAGTGTTAATTGAATAACAATAGGCTTATCTCGCGGTTAGTTTCATTTGGGGATGTGATACTCGGCATATAAACTACTTACTTAACAGAGTTTTATTGACAAAGTAATAAAAAACTGAAGCTGCTTGGGTTCCCCAAGATGCCTTAAGGCACAGCATACCCTTCAATCCTTGTTAGGACAATTCATTAAACAATAGCAGGCACATGTCTAAGGTTTTTTTTTTCGATGTGTTGTACATTATGAGGTGAAAGGGGGAAAATGTGGGCGTAGAGGATTTTGATTTCTGTAATTTTATGACGTGTGCATTTTTTTCACAGGAATTTAGGTAAATGGATTTTGTGCTTAGTCAGTATGTTAAATATATCTCATTTATTTTATATTTACGTTTGTGGTCGGAAACCGTGATGTGATTTTGATTCTAATTTTATACATGGAATCAAAAATTTCTTTGATATATTTGAAACCCAAATTATTATTTCTTATTCAAAATTAACTGATAATTAAGTCATAGCATTCATGATTGAGACGTTGCTAAGTGTACTCATTACAATTACAATAATCGCGGGCGAAGCCGCAGCGGGTAATGCTAAGTATGACATAAATTATTTAACAATGGTCAACCAAATCAAAATGGTAAACATATACGCATGTTAGCATTTTCATAAGCAATTAAGAATTTTATTTGACTTTAGTTGTATCCATAGGTTTAATTTTCACTAATTGTTTTCTATGTTCACGGAAGATGGCACCATTGAGTGGCGAAACATGTGTATTAATGAACATGATTTTATTATTTAGCATTGATTAAGGCGTATTCACCTGAATGAAAATTTGTGACAAATCTTGAAAAGTTTTGAGAGATCTCGTGAAGTATTGAATTTGACTGTGTGCAAGGAGGCTTTAGAATGTTGTTTGACTTCATTTGTTTTAGAAAGGAATTTTCCAATGATAATTATAATTAATAGTATTAATACTATTCACTGAGTTACCGTGGCACATATGCTTCTTCAGCCTCTAGACACTCTGCACACACTTACTGTAATTATTTTGTGAATGAGAGCTAAACAAAACAAAAATAGGTTTCATGCAAATGTAATAATATTCTGTATATGTATTAAAACAAATGCTACGCTTATTATTATATAAATAAGAAATGTAATTCCATGTTTTGTACCATATGATGCTGCATGTACAATGCTTATTTGTCGAACAATAGAGCCTCTTTGTACGAAAATTTTCTCACCAATGTGTTATTAGTTTGTGCATTTCATTCTAATTTGGCACCACTCGTTCCTCTTTTTGCTACACCAGGTCCAGCAAAACTAACTTACAAGCACTGCTGACGTTTCAATCATAATTTAAAAAATTATTGTTATATATTAATTAAACTCCAAAGGTAGATGATGGTAATTATAATATTTGTTGTTTAGGAGATTAACATCCAACTTATCAGCCCCTAATGATCACAATGATTATTAAAATGATTCTTGCTGACTACTCGCTAACGTAAGTAAATAAATAAATAATTCGAATAATTATAATTCACGTAGAAACAAAGAGAAAAGAAAGCATAAAGGGAAAAAGAAAAAATAAATGAATTAATAAATAAATAACTGAATAAATACATTACTGAATAAGTAAATAACTAAATAAGTAAATAACTGAATAAATAAATAAATAACTGAATAACTAAATAAGTAAATAACTGAATAAATAAATAACTAAATAACAGAATTAATAAATAAATAACTGATTAAATAACTGAATAAATAAATGACTGAATAAATAAATACCTGAATAAATAAATGACCGAATGAATAAATAACCGAATGAATAACTGAATAAATAAATAACTGAATAAATAAATAACTAAATACGTAAATAACTGATTAAATAAATAACTGAATAAATGAATAAATACATTACAGAATAAGTAAATAACTGAATAAATAAATAACTGAATAAATAAATAAATAACTGAATAAATAAATAACTGAATAAATAAATAACTGAATAAATAAATAACAGAATTAATAAATAAATAACTGATTAAATAACTGAATAAATAAATGACTGAATAAATAAATACCTGAATAAATAAATGACCGAATGAATAAATAACCGAATGAATAACTGAATAAATAAATAACTGAATAAATAAATGACTGAATAAATAACTGAATAAATAAATAAATGAATAAATAAATGAATACATAACTGACTAAATAACTGAATAAATAAATGACTGAATAAATAAATAAATAACTGACTAAATAACTGAATAAATAAATGACTGAATAAATGAATGAATAAATAACTGACTAAATAACTGAATAAATAAATGACTGAATAAATAAATAAATAACTGAATAAATGAATAAATAAATAACTGAATAAATAAATAACTGAATAAATAAATGAATAAATAACTGACTAAATAAATGAATAAATAACTGAATAAATAACTGAATAAATAAATAAATAAACCAAAAACTGAATAAATTACTAACTGAAGAAATAAATAAATGAATTAATCAATAACTGAATGAATATATAAATGAATAAATAAATAATACAGACATAAATAATGAAAACTAAATGAATGAATAAGTGAATGAATGAATAATGAAAATCCACAGCCTGCTTCCAGTCTCCGACCGGGTCAGGAATGGAATGAATGAAGCCCCCATCTAGCGGCGAGGATATGAACTGTGCCGGCTGCCGAGGCCTGACGCACTCCTCTGGGGCAATGATGAAATGAATGACAGATGAAATGAAATGATAGTGGAGAGTGTTGCTGGAATGAAATTTTTGACAGGGAAAACCGGAGTACCCGGAGAAAAACCTGTCTGCCTCCGTTTTGTCCAGCACAGATCTCACATGGAGTGACCGGGATTTGAACCACGGACCCAGCGGTGAGAGGCCGGCGTGCTGCCGCCTAAGCCACGGAGGCTTTCGAATGAATAATAAAGAAATAAAATAATGAATAAATAACTAACTCGCCACATGAATAAATAAAACAGTAGCAAATTAAAGAGAAGGAAAAGAGACGGCCTCAACTCCCGAATAATGAGCGACTTTTATGAAAGCAGAGCCATGAAAGGCAGAAAGAGGGCCTGTCCCAGAGTCGCTGAGATGGGAATTGGGAAAGATCAGGATCAAAGCAGGGAAAGTGAAAACCACTCTTAAGCTGCAGCTTACTGGATCTGGTAACTTCCTCAATCTCAGGCTGGAAGGTGACAAGAAGTCTTAACAGGTAAGTGAGCACAGCTTTGAATGTCCCACCCACCACGGTAGTTACAAAGCACTACTACACAGCAAAGGAATGCGTTAGAAATACTAATGTTTCCCAGATATTTTGAACTCACCAGGTTGAGGGTACAAACTCACAATAGTATCATACATTTCAACTACAACAATTGTTATATTAAGGCTTTCACGGCCCGGATTATGTAAATAATTCATGTTTTTTTGGGTTAATGCCGTGTGTATTTAGATTATAACCATACGTTTCGGAGAAACCTTGCCCTTGTTAAGCACAACTGGTCTAGAATTATAAGGGAGGCAGTTGAAATTCGTAAAAATCCCAATAATTTAAACAGAGACACTGGATATCAGCTAAGTGACACTTGGCTACCAGTTATTAAGGATCTAGGAAGATAGTTCCTCTCAGTCTCTCTGTTCTTCACCTATTTCAAATTGTACTTTTTTCCTATATGGCTACAGAGCCTGTTCGTCACTGGAGGAGTTTCCATCTGTTTTTTCGCCGTTGCCGGTATGACGTTAGGTATCGTTCAGATACACTTCCCTTTTGTTTATGTTTCCTTATATCCATCTAACGCTCCCACCTCCGCCCCCCCCCCCCTTTTTCTTTTGGGCATCCTCATTCTTCGAGGAGTCACTATATTTTCACCCCGCCCCCTTTACCTTCTCCTTACTTACTGCTCTGTCCGCCGTTCTACCATGGTCCGTACAGTAATTTCTGGCAGCTGCTCTCTGGTGGCGAACCAAGGAATTTATCTATATTTTTTGTAATTTTTGTAATCTCAATGATATACTTTCTTTGGCCACATTGTTTGATTTCCATTGAAAAAAGAGGCAAGGTTTCTCCGAAACGTATGGTTATAATCTAAATACACACGGCATTAACCCAAAAACATGAATTATTTATATAACAATTGTTACTAATGCGTTCGTTTGTGCTATAGTTATAATAATATATTTTCTAAAATTCAGATATTCCATTCTGAAACCATTCAGTGAAGGAAGCTTCAAAATGAAAGCAAAACTCAAAATAATTTATCAATCTGGAGCATCTTCCTGTTTTAACAAACAATATGGTTGTAATGTCACAACTGGTCGGCTTCGGTGGCGTAGTTGGTAGCACGCTGAGCTTCTATGCCCAAGGTCGCAGGTTCAAACCCTGCCGAAGTAGTCGGATTTTTTAAGAGCGTTAAAAATCCCTCAGTATGCTTCCCTTCGGAGGGGAAGTAAAGCCGGCAGGCCCATGTCATAGACTTATGACATGAAAAAAGAACCTTCCACTAACTAAGCAAAATTTGTAGGTTAGGCTTGATTAATGCTCTTAAGTTCCAACGTTCGTCACCAGGCGCTGGTTGCGATGGCATCTAGTAATAGACAAGTTCACAGCTAGGTGTCCTGGACGGTAGCATTTGGTAGCGAAAGTAGGAACTACTTACTTGAATTGAAAACAGATAACACACACTAATACAGCCATTACAATTAACGCCGGTTTGTTGGTTGGTTCTTAAGTTTAGGGGCTGCGACAGCGCAGTCATGTAGCCCCGTGTACTTTGGGTGTGTGTAGAATCTGTCTGATAACCGGTGTTAATTGTGATGACTGTATTAGTGTGTGTTATATGTTTTTTAATTTAAGTACTGCAACTTAGAATTTTTCAAATAGTTCCTACTTTTGCCGCCAAACGCCACCGTCATCGACTACTAGGCCAAGTTCAGAACTTAGCTACTAGACGCCACCGCAGTCGGCTCTTGGCAACGAACGTAGAAACCTAAGAGCGTTGTTTACATTCTTAACCTATCCAATTTAGCTTCACACAGGTGTAATTAGTGGAAGGTTCTTTAGCATGCCATAAATCTATGACATGGGACCGCCGGCTTTACTTCCCCTCCGAAGGAAGGCATACTGAGGGATTTTTAACGCTAACGCCGGTTAGCAGACAGATTCTACCCACACCCAAAGTACACGGGGCTACATGACCTCGTTGTCGTATCCCGTAAACCAAGGAACCAACCAATGTCATAACTGATTAAATTTAAAATGTATCAGTATAACATTGTCAGGATTCGATAGGCAGAAAGGAAAGGGAATGAGAAGGTGGTCCGTCCAAAATAAGGGGATATTAACCTAGTTCCCAAATTGGGGGACGTGCTAAACAGCAGAGGGATTGATGGAAAGTTCTGGGTTTGTGTAGGTTGTATGCCTGTTAGGGTTTCACCCAGATGTAGAGTTCGTACACCTTCAAGTGATAGAAGCCTTTTTTTTAGTGTTGTCTAGTTCTATTAAAGAAAACGTTTCAGTCGGTCAACGAAAATATCTTTCTTTAAAAGAATTGCTTTCTTTAATAAAAAGTGACAGTCAGTCTGAAAGACTAGACTTTGTATCATTTTAAATACTACAAACGCTGAAAAATGCTAGAAACACTCTTGACATGTTAGAAAATTATCTGCATAATACTTATCTTGCTTATCTTGTTTCAAATTACTCGCGAACGGCAAGTGCAAAGCAAGGTCAAGCGTGCGGGATGCCGTCACGCTCACCAGAGTGCGCGGGGACGTGCCCCTTCCATCCAGTCTAAAAACACTTATAGTGGGCGCTGTATTGAAGATAGAGATATGCGCTCTCGCGGACTTTTTTGTAGAACTTTTCATGCTGACCAATTCTTACGCTCATAGTATATTGATATTTTTATCGGTTTGCCCAGCGTAAGCTTAAGAAGCGCACGGACGCCAAGTTTGCTTTCGACTCTTTCACTGAAATCGTTACTGCTTGGCTTCCTTTGATAATACATAAATTAGTTTCTACAGAATCTTTCCTGGAGATATCCTTTACAGAATGGTGAAAACCGCATCAAAATCCATCCAGTGGTTCTCGAGATTACCCGAGACATCCAAGAATCGGGGGATTTTTGTCTTATACTAACGAAGTAGAGATTGTCGGGGAACACATGCACCAAGCGGTACTATGACGTCACACACCTCAGTGCATCTGGGTACATTTCGTCCCGTCACTGTAACGTAACGCCAGACCCCAGCGTAACTTTGTCTAGGCATAACACTCTGAGATAATTAGGGTAATATAGAAGAGAGAGCGTTGTCATCAAAGGAAAGGTCATGTTAATTTTTTTAAATAACTGTTCCACCTGGTCAACACTCGATAAACCAAAAATAATTATTATTTGGATATGTCTCCGGCTATATTAACCCTTCATCAGCAAGTGGTAGACACATTAAAAAAAACTGAATATCATGAACGGTGTAGTTGGTCATCAAGACCTATCTTCTTAGGTCATTTGTTGCTTCATGTTCTCAACTCAGCATCAATTTAACGTCTTTTCAACAGCTTGTGTGATTAATCAAGACTCACGATATACTACTGACGTGTTCTTTTAACTTCAATATTCTTATCTGTTGTTCGTCAAGAACGTAAGACAAACTACACCATCTGTTCTAGTTGCTGATAATAAAAATAATAATAATAATATCTTATGGCCTCGGGTGCCGGGTGCAAGCTTTGTTAATTGACGCCCATGCCGAATTTTATCGCTCCTTGAAAGTCAAGGAGGTTAGATATCTAATCTCCTTGACACTATAGCGCTTTCTAGTAGAGAAACGAGGAGCTTTGTGTTGGCGGAAAATCCCTAGATTAATTGTGTCATTATGAACACGGCCTACTGAATTCAAATGGGTTCTTTAACATGCCAACATCGTATGACAAGCGTATCGTCATTTTTGTCGCCTTTCGAAGAATCACTTACCACGGCCAGGAGCGAACCTGCAAGCTTGGGGTTGGTAGTCCGACACGATAACCACTCACCCACCGTGGCAAGCTAGTTGCTGATGAAGAGCTGATATGTCTAAATGATAATTACATCTGGTTGTTTCGTTAATGATCTGCAGAACAATTCTTCAATACATTTCCATAATTATCACGTTAATATGGACATCTAAAGTAGCAAGATTAGATTCATGTTGTACGGTAAGAGTGCACTGACACAGTTGAAAAATATTCCTTGAGTTGATCGCTTAAACATATGACACTGAACATTGCACATTTTATATGTAGGTGAAATAAATACTTTTTTTTATCGTTTCGGTCGTCTATGGACCACGTTATTTCAACTGCCTTTTCCCTCGTTCTTTCACATTGGCCCAGTATACGCGCATTCTTCTTCGGTGAGCTTCCCTTCGTTCTTCGGTCCACTTCTTGCCGGTTTTCAATATAGGTTTTGGCTGAAAACTCTGTATTTTCCCAAGTTTCTTCTTCAAAGAGTCACGTTCCAAGATGTCCTCATGTGATATCCACAGTTCTTGTAGGTCTTTTTCCACCTCTGTAAACCAGATCCCTTTGGTTTTCTTTCCCACAAAGTAGGCACAGATTCGATTGGACAATCTTCCGGAGTTCATTCGTGTTAAATGGCCATAAAAGGAGAGTCTTCTTTTGCGAATGGTGTCCGCTATTTTCTCCACATGTAGATAGAGTTCATCGTTGTGTCGTCTTCTATACTCTCCTCGTTCCTTGACCGGGCACAAGATCTTTCTCAGAATCTTCCTCTCTTTGGCTTCGAGTTGTTCTGCCAGGCCTTTCTTATTCATCGCCAGGCATTCTGATGCATATAACGCCTCCGGGCGAATAACGGTAACGAAGTGCCTCATATTAATATTATAATTGTCTTTCTCTTTCTTTAAAACGTAAAATACAGCACTGAAAAACTTTTGCTATACATGTAACGCTACTCCTACAATACATTGGCTAGATATGAAGATTTGCATGTGTGAAATGTGACCAAATGCTGTCAGGAAGGAACTAACTCCATGTTAAACAGTTTTTCTGCAACAAGTAATAAGTGATTATCAAAAATTTCTATGCTCAGTTATTTCCTTTAAATAAAAATATGGAATACGTTATGAGGAGTAAAAGGCAGAATAATTTTTCAAATGTTCATTTTTATTACTATAGTCCATGACAGTGTTGCCAAATCTATTAATCAGGAATTCATAAGCAACAACTTCAAATATCCAATGTATTTCCATAAATGTACGGTCGTGTGTAAAACGTAAGTTTACCAATCTTTAAAAAAAAAATGTGAAATTATTAATAACAGTCCACCTTGTGAATATTCAATGTATAGCTTTTGAGCTCTTAGGCCTCTGTTCAGCCCGTCAATAAAAACAGAAACACAACTAGCAAGAATAACTTGCAGATAGCAAACACCGGTAAGTGACTTTGTAAGACATAATATTCGTTGAAATTAATGAGTTGTCGAATTTACAATCTGAAGTCTTGATTTCATGAGTGCTTCAACTTCATCTGAATATTTTGTTCTTACAGCGATTTATCGGAGAGCGTCTAGTGGATATCATTGCAGTTGATAGGAAAATAAATGTAGTGTAGTTTTTGAGGCAACTATTAGAATTGATTCAGAAAATTAATGCATCTACAATTCCTTACTTTTCTTTAAGTACCAGTTCAATAGAAATATCGAGGTTGTAGCGCTAATGATAGGCGTAAGAGGCACCATTCCAAAATTATTCGTGGAGAGATTTACTGCTCCATATAATTACCTCGACACTGAAAAGTTCGAGAGTCATAATGAGGTATCACTTAGTGCACATATCTACAAGTTTAAACAAAAAGGAAGGAATCTTTTAGTTTTACGTGACCATTAATCTCGTGATCAGGGGCAGATGACCTCGTAGTTCCACCCCATAAAACAACAATAACTAACTAACTAACTAATCTCGTGACCACGAGCCACAGGACCTCCTTCTTACGTGGTAACATTTACCTGTTTTGTATTAATACTTTGTCATTTAGCAACCTCCGATGAGAGGTCCACAGACGTACAGCTTAAGGAGAAAACAAAATACAAAAGTGACCAAAATAATTACACGACTGCACCCATTGTACAACAATTATACACATTTCTAACACACACACACATCTTTGCTACCACAAGCACAAGTTCTAAATCATTCGAAATTCTAATCATAATTTGTTTTTATCCAATTTTTAATTTGTGCTCTTCCTTTGGGCTGCTTCCCTCATATCTTCCATGATTAGAGATGTATTATCTTCTCATTTCCCAAAGTGTCTCCAGCTCACTCAGACAAGTAGATCGTTTGACGAGCGAAACTAGTAATCCGAGTGAATTTATGAATCAAGTGTTTCAGCTATAGGGAATGACATCCATCACAATTGGATACAATCGTGTTGACCGACTGAAAAGCATTTAACATTTCAGATATTAACAAGGTGGATAGTTATTAATAATTTCACAATATGGGTACAAACAACATCATTATTGTTTTTAAAGCTTTCATAATATTCATAAAATAAGTATGTAAAATGCTTTGCATGGCAATGGGATTATTCCAAATGGTTTTGCCAATAGCCTTATATTATTTACTTTAAATAAATTGATAGTAAAATTTGCCTTTTGAGAGTTTTTAAGAAAAGAAGCAGACCTTTTGTTCTCTAGCTTTGTGACCAATTAGATAAGGAGTTTCAATATTTGTTACCAAAGGCTCTTGAATTACAGTATTAAGAGATTCGTGTACTGTGGGTTAAGGAGACACCCTACAAGTTATTGGGAAAGAGAATAAACATTCAATATGAGTGAAATGACTCAGGGAAAGTCTGGCTGATCGACTACCATACAACAATAAAATCAACACACACAAAATCTTCCCTAATTTTGATATTGATATGTACGCAAATTTATGTGGTTATTGAAGAATTGTTTGTCAAGTACGATTCTCCTCTTAGTTTCAGTGCAGAATCTATTATCCTACCCAAATAACAAAACTGTTTCAAGTCTCTTGTAATCATGGCAACACTTCCTGTAAATATAGGTAAAATTAACTTGATGTTGGAACACTCATCAGCAACTGGCTTACGGGACGTAATGGCTGGTCTCTGTCAGAGTTTTCACCTTTAGAAGGGCGGATGGTATCATTGTATAGGTACCGTAGTATGTCTGTTCGTTTAAGTTATTTAAGAATATTCCCATAATTTTAAACCAAACTTCTTCATTTTTCTGTAGTGGTTAACTAGAATGTAAATAAATGCAGTTATGCCTTCAGGATGATTAATTTACACGATTGTGCCCAATGAATTGGGCGGGGTGCAAGTTATAAATATGTAAACACACTCCCGGAAACAATTACATGTATTAGTTAGTTATCACACGTAACGTATCACGAGATTAAAACTGCGAATCAAACATCATAGTACTGTATAATCATCTAACGACGTGAATTTACAAGAGTGAAAATTAACCTTAACACAGTGATCAGGATCTAATGATGGCCACTTGAGGGTCGACACGCGTAATCCTAAATTGCCCATTTAAGTGTGATAACTAACTAATACATGTATTTTTTTACAGGAGTTTGTTTACATATTTATAACTTGTACCCCATCCACTTCATTGGGCACAATCAAATTGACCAACTGAAAAGCAGCAAAAGACAATTTGTATAGGCAACACTGAAAAAAGAATGGCTTCAAATTTTCACATATTTCAGGTGTCTCCAATATTTATTTATTTTTTGGAAAATATTGGCTTTTATTGAGATCACTAGAATTAATTTATTTCACATTTTCTTTCATTATTGAAATTAGTGCTTGTGATGTCCCCTATTTATCACTATTATACCAAGAAATATTAATGTTTTCTTTCAAAAATGCAAAATTTGAAGAACAAATTGTCCTATCTTCATATCCAGGTTTTAACGGGGGCATAATTTTTCTCAGCTTTAGTACAGGACATTCCTAATTTAATGATATTTAATTTGAGACCTTGTTGAGGTGAACTAGAATTGGACTTATCAATGTTTGAATACACAATCCTTAGTTGCTGACTAAATTAAGTTTATATGCTTGCATTATGATTAGACACGCGCGCCCTGGCCGATTTAAATCAATTTTCTGAGCATATTTATACATGAAACATGTAAAAAAAACATAAAATTAAGCTTTCATCTGGAAACAAAAAGTGAAAATTCCATCTAAATACGCCATTTCAAACGTAAATGAATACCTTAAGTTTCTATTTGAGCTATTGTGTGTGTGTGTACATTTTAAATTGTTCTTGTGTGTTGAGGCAGTGTCCTTTGGGTGCATTATGTAGGATTTCCATGTTTTCCTTGATGCATCATCCACCTTTCTAACCAAAACACTGACAGAGACAAAGGACAATCAATCAATCAATTAATCAACCATTATGTCCTGGAAGCCATTTATTGATGACGCAGGGACCGGACATTTATGCACTGAAAACGATTATAGTATGCATGCAATTATGCACTAAAATGTAGAAAATATGCATTAAAAGTGACAGTCAGTCTGAAAGACTAGACTTTGTATCATTTTAAATGCTACAAATGCTGAAAAATGCTAGAAAGGCTGGAGGCTTAAAGACTCTTGACATGTTAGAAAATTATGTGCATAATACTTATCTTGCTTATCTTGTTTCAAATTACTTCGTGAACGGCAAGTGCAAACCAAGGGCAAAGCAAGGTCAAACGCGCGGGATGCCGTCACGCTCACCAGAGCGCGCGGGGACGTACCCCTAAAAACACTTATAGTGGGCGATGTATTGAAGATAGAGATATGCCCTCGCGGACTTTTTTTGTAGAACTTTTCATGCTGACCAATTCTTACGCTCATACTGTCGACCAAAGTATTATGAGTACTCGAGTTTGAAGGTTGTTTGTGAAGTAACCAATAGACCTACATAAAATCGAATAACATCATCATTTTTGTCGTTCTATTTTACGTTAGCTCATGTAGATTTGGAATTTTTAATTTATATTTTAATATTTTTTTTCGCAGTTGGAACACAAAAAGTGCACGTTTTTAAGCGTGTTTCAACCATGCGTCACATTTAGGAATTATTATCTCAAAAACCCGTCATCAGATCAAATCCAAATTTTAACACAATATACATTGGAATGTTGTATAACTGGTTTAATAATTTCAAAATTTTGTGTGTCCAAGAAAAAAAGTTGTTATCATTTTTGTAAGGTAACTTTTTCTCGGCTCGGGGTGGTTGGAAAATGTAGTTCTTGGTCGCGATGTAATCCTTATACATCAAAAAGTTATGCTATATGACTGTGAAATACGTAAATTAACTCACTTATTTTATATCGGTTTGTAATTGTAGGCGGAAATAACACATCGTTCACCAGCTACCCGCTCCAGGAAAAGCTGTACAGCGTTGCTGTGATGGAGCCCATCACTTCCGAGCGAGGCACTTTTTCTCTTGGACACGCAAAATTTTGAAATTAATAATCAAGTTATACAACATTCCAATGTATATTGTGTTAAAATTTGGATTCGATCTGATAACGGGTTTGTGAGATAATAATTCTTAAATGTGACGAATGGTTGAAACACGCTTAAAAACGTGCACTTTTTGTGCTCCAACTGCGACAAAAAATATTAAAATATAAATTAAAAATTCCAAACCTACATGAACTAACGTATAGCAGAACGACGAAAATGATGATGTTATTGGATTTTATGTAGGTCTATTGATTACTTCACAAACAACTTTCAAACTCGAGTGCACATAATACTTTGGTCGACAGTAGTATATTGATATTTTTAACGGTTTGCCCAGCGTAAGCTTAGAAGCGCACGGACGCCAAGTTTGTTTTTGACTTTTTCACTGAAATCGTTACTGATTGGCTTTGATCATACATAAATTATTTTCTATTGAATCTTTCCTCGAGATATCCTTTACAGAATGGTGAAAACCGCATCAAAATCCATCCAGTGGTTCTCGAGATTACCCGTGACATCCAAGAATCGGAGATTTTTGTCTTATACTAACGAAGTAGAGATTATCGGGGAACACATGCACCAAGCAGTACTATGACGTCACACACCTCAGTGCTCCTGGGTACATTTCGTCCCGTCACCGTAACGTAACGCCAGACCCCAGCGTAACGACGAAGTCGACAAGATCATTTAAAATGATAAAAATTGAAAAATATGCAGTTAACAATAAGCCAATCTTATTCACTCACTTTATACATTTATCATTCACTGCAGAAAGAAGCATCACAATAGATAATTGCAAGTTATTCAATATTTTCAGCAGACAAATTACGTCTATTCTAATCGTTTTCAGTGCATAAATGTCCGGTCCCAAGCCATCAGTTGAATAATCACTATTACCTGATCCCCTACGGTGCTGAGTGCTCCAACATCAAGTACAGTAAATACTTTCTGCTGCTCTTCTCTTTAGGCATTTTGAGTTAAGGATATGCAGACTAAGAATAAAGTAACACATTGACCGAAAAAACTCCTCACAAAACTAACCCTGGGCAACTGGCTGTCAAGATGGTGAAAGGAATGTCCCATCCCATTCCCTTCTTCAAATAGCCAAGCAGCATTGCTTCAAGTACGAGTACTGTCATCTTGTTATCTGTTTCTCAGAAATTTGCTTACAAGGGATGTCCAACAATCAGGCGAAACCTATTTTGTTTAATATGTTAAATTATACTTATTTTCAACTGTATATGCTAAAATATGCACACACACAAAAAACTCAAAATATGCATTTGGATATGCGCATATGCATTTAAAAAAATCTGGTCCCTACGGTGATGAGTGCTCCAACATCAAGTTAATATTACCTACATTTTCAGTGGAGTGTGGACGCGATCACAATATTCTCACGCATGAACATCAAGACAAAAATTATTCACTTCTTGAACTATTTGATCTGTAACTCCTTAGTTGTAGCCTCTTGAGCTCCTGTTGGAGACAATTTAATGTAATTTAATTTTTCAGTTATCCACTCGAGTTTGAGGGTAACAATGTATGTTCCAGTGTGACTCCTGAAGACATCACCCCGGAGCCCGTGCCTAACGGCTTGTGCGACAGACATCGTCTCCAGAGAGACTACAAGGAGACAAGCAGTTATGTCAACGAAGTATTCAGCCACTCCATATAGGATCTCACCTCCACATACTTCCATGTACAGAACTTATTTTAATAAATATGAAGAGTCACGGGAAATAACCTGATATGGACTTGCCATGCTTCTCGCCAATGGATTTCAAAACACACCAGTCATTCCTTGGATATTCCGAGCTACATCCATCGTGTGGTATCTTAAAGGATTACACAAATTAAAACCAATTAATACATGTATGAATTTTGTGGTGAAATTTCTCGTCCAGTGCTTTGGATTCCACGTAAAAAGGAGGTTATGATTGCTAGATACCGGTCACGTAAACTTTCAAACTTCCATCCTTTTGCAAACACATTAATAATTATGTGATTACATGCAAAGCAGTTCAGTTTGTAAATAAAAATTATCAAATTGCTTACGATTATTTAGTAGAAGGACTAATGTTCAATTTGCTGCACATTGGGGAGAAAAACAAGTCACAAGTGTTAACAGTGTTAATACGGAGAATAGGGAGAGGACAAATCTGTATCTAGTAGGTCCTCAACTGAAATACGCTGAAAGTGAGTTGGGTCCATATTAATCACACTTGATAAATGAGTTGAATGGGGTGCAAAGTACATAATGGAGGACAATAGATTATCTAGAGCAAGATTAGTGGTAACTCATATTTTTAGCTTATAAGGGAGCGAATGCTTGGGAGAGTGAGAATGGTGGAGTATAATCGTATATGGGACGATTTGATCAGGGAATATACTGTAGAATGGAACAGTTTGCCATATGCCATTTTCAGCCATACGCCTCCAAATACTCGGAGGTTCAAGAAAAAAAAAAAGTCAGGTATTGTCAATAAAACAAGAAGTTATCAATAGATTAACAGGTAGCAATTTGAATGGAAAGGGTTGGATGAGTATTTTTTTTAATATTATTAGTTTGTTTGTGCAGAAAATTCAACTGTTTGTATATAACTGATATTTCAAACTGTATCCATCGTATTTTTGCCGACGGAGGCAAATCTATTTAATTTAGATATAGGGCTACGTAAATAACATATCTGAATAAAAATCAACCTTAACAATGATATTCACACCAAGCGAAGTCACAGGGCACAGTACATGTAGAGTGGTAGTGATTCAAAATAAATAAACCAAGAGCCAAAAGTCAAATCATCAAAAACCATTGACACATCCGTACTGACACATAGCTCAATATATTTTAAAGAATAATTTGATTAAACTATTCTGGTTCAAATTACTTTTATATCACTACTACAGGACTCTTAAACTCAATTGACATTTATTTCAGAACAATTTAGAATAAGCTTTTAGATTTATATAATTGCTACCTTAGTTTAAGTTTAATTAGGAATTTGTCTTTGAATCATATGCTGAAGCATGTACAAGAAACATGAATAATTAATAAACATGTTCTAGACAAAATATTGATTAAGCGTGATACACAATATGATACATAAGTTGGTTAGTTATATAGATTACAAAAAAGATAATACCTTAAGTCATCACAATTATTATTCATATAATTCAATGGATCGGTTTCGGTTACATTATGACCTTCGTAAGCAAATGTAATTATTAGGAAAATGAAGTTGCAAGTCTGTGTGATACTTAAATTTATAAAAAAGTTATGTTCAAATCTATTTCTAAAAATGTTAACTACTTAAATTATTAAAAAATATTAAAAAACTAAAATATACAGATTTGTTATAATTTTGATTAATGTTGCAAACATTTTTTGAAAACAGCTCGACGTGGGAAATACCAATGTTGTGGACACGATATATTGGTATAGTGAAAACTTTGACTTTTTAGGGTATGTTAAGTTTATGTTCATATGTAAACGTGAAAATATTAGCTTAATGATCACGTTGCTGTGAATTTGTTAATAAAAATAGGTTATTAGAAGTTGATATTGGTTAGTTATTGTTATTTTAAGGAGCAGAACAGCGAGGTCATCTGCCCTTGGCCATCATTTGAACTGTAAAAATAGCACACTATCAGGTTGTTCCCACCGACTCTTCATATAGTTGATGCATCTTCTCTTTAGACCTAATGAATTATAAGACTTGTTACGTTACGTTGTATAAAAGTTTAAAATAAATTAGTTATCAGAAAACAAAATACGTCTCCAATAATAACTTGACCTGTAATCAGTGTGTTTGGCACATCCTAGATGTCTCAGTCTCAAACTGTGATTGTACGGGAGAGTTATGAAAATTGTGTAATTTTAGGTGTATCATTTCTCCTTGCTTGTTCACGGTTATTGAGACAACATCACACTTTAATGAGGAAATTAGGAATGTTTTAACTTTGCATCTCGTCAGTAAACTGACAAAAACATCGGTTGACATGTTGGAAAAGGCAATTCTGCCAACTTTACTTGACCACACTTCAGGCGAGGATCTAGAGTTTGGCTTGGGGGGAGGGGGGGGGGGGGGTCAGAGAAACGAAATTGTTAAGGAAAATGGTATCACTAAAAACGCAATCACAAAATAACCAAACGTACAAAACCAGACCAATTTTTTTGCAAGCTACATGGATAGAAATTTGATGCGTTTAGGGCACCAAAAATATTCGTACAAATTGCAACGGCGTGTTTTGCGACTTTTACATCGAGCTTCGAGAAAAGGATCACGGTACGTTTAAGTTTCGGCAAGTCGAGTTGGTACCGACAAAGGGAGAAAGTCACAGCTTAAATTGCCAAGCAAGCTTGCAGTTTGGACGTCGGCAATTTTTTTTGGTGCGATAAAAGCCCCAAATTCCTATCCGTGCATTGCTGCACATTCATCGTGACATCACTATAAACATCGATTCGGTAATCACAAGGTTTGTTAAACAAAATAGACGAGTTGATTTTGATATATAAATAATCGTTTTTATATAACAGGTATGAAATTGTAAATATGTACAGTTGTAACAGAACATAATAATTGCAATAAAGATATTTTCAGTATTGAATAAAATTTAAAAAAAACTGTTTTTCAGTTAAAATTCGTTAAGTTTTATTTGTCTGGTTATTGTGTTTTCGTTTTTTGAGTTTGCAAAAAAGTTTGGTCTCCGTTTGGGGAGGGGGGGGGGGTCATGACCCCCGTGACCCCCCCCCCCCCCTGCCGCACTGCCGCTTGAGGGTGTTATTGATCTTATTCAGTAGTGCCAACATAATTACGTTTGGCACGAGATTTTACTTGTAACATTCAGTGTAAATCATATAGCCGTTTCAAACAGTCAACTGCTTACTCTCGATCATATTATTGATTCTTATGGGAAATGTATGCCATTTTCATTGCTGCTCGCTCCCATATAGCACACTGCCTTGGGTTTGAGGATCCTCACCTTTCTGTCGCTCCTCATGCAACATTGGGCTTCTGGAAACACTTCCATCGAGTCCTTCATTCAAAGTATTCCCATTCCTAGACATTCCTTCTCAATCGTCCTCTTTCACGTCTTCCTTTTGCGGATACGTTTTCGGGCCACTGCTGCCTTTTCGATGGCTCAAGTAGGCTTCCTCAGAGTGGGGTTGTTGTTGCTTATTTTAGGGGTTGCGACATCGTGGTCATTTAGCCCCATGTAACTTGGGTGTGTCACTGTGATGTTTGTACTAGTGTGTATATTTGTAATCGAGGTAAGGTTCGGGTACGAGGCGGCCGTGCCCATCCCAGCATTTGCCTGGAACAGAAGTGGGGGAAACTAAGGAAAACCACTTCCAGGAAGGCTGAGGAGGGAATCGAACCCACCTCTTCTCGGTTTTGCCTCGCGAGGCTCAGTATTCCCCGTTCCAGCCCGGATCTCCGGGGTGACAGTCAAGAACGCTACGCAACGAGGCGGACTACAAGAAAGAAAAAAAAAAAAGAAAGAAAGAGACAACGGCCAATTCAGGTGGTAAAATGAAAGACACCTTAATATCACCAGGATCGGAAGAGAACAAGAGTTGACCAAGGGAGGTTGACAGTAGAGATCAAGGTGAGGAGCACGGCAAAATTACAATATGTGGAAGCATTGCCGGACTCAGCTTGGATCCCGTGGTCATCAGGCACGTTCTACTAGACTCGGGGAAGGGGAGCAGAAGTAGGAAATAACGATAAACCAATCTTAGGATGGCTCAGATGATAATTGAACCCAAGGAAGACAATAACAATAACCATTACACCACTCATTTTAGATGTTACGATATGTCGGTCATCAGTCCCGTGTATTTGAGTGTGTGTTTCTACGGAAAGGGTAGGTGCCCCAGGAATGGAAATAAGGAACCATCCAGTCATTAGCGTCGAGACAGTGTGATGTTCAGAATGTAAATGTCTAGATAATGCAGGTAGTTAGCAAGATACCCCTATAAATGATAGCACACGCCGCCACTGATAAGGACACAGAAGGCCAGTGCCACCGTCATATCAGTACATTCCCATGGCGTGTTCACTGCTGCTAAAGGTAAGCTAAACACAAATTTATTTATTCTTTTAAAGTTTTGGGAGCGGTGCGAAGTCTGACATGGAATTTGGAAGAGACAAAAGTCGCAAAGGCTTTTTCAAGCTGAAACAGGTTTTGGAGGTCCTATGTTTCGCTAGTTCTTTTTAATTTAGAAGCTACAACTGAAAGACAAAAAAAGGTCATAAACAAAGGCAATTGTGCCATCAGAACGGTGAACTTACAATTTAAAGGGTGTCCAATTTCATTTTTGAAAAAAATAAGGCATTTTTTTAGATACGCTAGCAACTACGACAATGAGATTATTTCATTTTTCTCCCACATAACTATTAACATTAGTGTTTGTGACGAACGGCATCTTTTTCGTTCAAAACAGGTTTCCGGTTAATGGAGGTAAACCGATGCTAAAATAAGACTGTAAACCACGGATATACATATAATGGACATAACATGGTGGACATCAAATTGGCAGGTGAAATGCTGAAGGAAGTAGGGGACTTCTGTTACTTAGGAAGCAAAATAACCAGTGAAGAACTAAGCAGAGATGATATAAAAAGTGGGTTAGTCAGGCAAGGAAAGCATTTCTACAGAAAAGGAATATAGATTTAGATATTAGGATGTCATTTTTGAAAGCCTTTGTCTCGAACGTGGTGCTCTATGGAAGTGAAAATTGGACGATTGGTGCAGTAGAAAATAGGAGAATTGAAGCGTTTGAAATGTGGTGTTACAGGAGAATGATGAAGATCAGATGGGTACATAGGGTGACAAATGAAGAGGTATTAAGACGAGTGGGAGAGGACAGAAGTTTCTGGCGACTGCTAATAAAGAGTAGAGATAGGTTGGCAGGACACATACTAAGACACCCAAGAATAGCAAGCTTAGTTATGTAAGGAAAGGTCGAGGATAAGAACTGTTGGTATAGACCAAGGTTAGAATATGTTAAAAAGATTGCCTCGGATGTAGGGTGTGGTGGCTATGTAGAGATGAAAAGATTAGCTCAGGACAGGGAGGCATGCAGGGCTGCATCAAACCAGTCAAAAGACTGAAGACTCAAACAACAAACACAAAATGGTGTACATACCTTATTCAGTGGTGTACGCTTACATATGTCTGCTACAGTACTGTACAAGCAAAACTTACAATGAACATAAATAAAAGTGTTTGTTGGTTGATAGCTCATTAAAGTGAGCGCTGGGCAACAGGAAACAGGCAAATAATCGTACACTTTGATGTAAAAGTTGGAGAACAAAATAAGGAAGATCTATTTACACATTACTTGTTAGCTACATAATCAACTGTAACAAGCACACAAGGGGCTTTCACAGGGTGCCTAAAAAATTCTCTAAACACTGCATTTCAGAACTTGCAAATTTTCCGTTAAAATGCGTATTTATATGTCCGTTGTCCGCGTAACACAGTTTCGATTTAATGGAGGGTATTTAACACGTTTATCACGATACCGTCAATTATCTCCGTTTAAGACAAGTTTCCGTATAATAAAATGTGCCTTCAAGGCAGGTTTTATCTCTACTTAGTATAAAACAAAGTCCCCGATCTCGAGAACCATTGGATGGATTTTGATGCGGTTTTCACCATTCTGTAAACGATTTCTCGAGGGTTTCTGTACAAACACATTCATTTATGACCAAAGGAAGCCGAGCAATAATGACTTATGTTTATGGAGTCGAAAAGAAACCTGTCGTCCGTGCGCCTTTTAAGCTTACGCTGGTTAAACAGTAAGATTTGATAAGCATGAATAGGTCTACAAAAAGGTCCGCGACAGCATATTTCTAGCTTTAATACATCGCCAACTATAAGTGTTTTTTACGTTTTCATTTCTACCAACAATCTCCAATCAGTGGAAATTTAATTTACTAGCTTCGGAGCGAGTTGACGAGCTAGCGAGTGAGCCTATCACCACAGCTTCGGCCACCACCAAATTGTCGAGTCGTATCAAGTTAAGATTTGGGAGTTGAGTACAGGTATAAGCTATGTGTTTGGAGTTTCGATGTTCACCTCGGCTTTTCTGAATTGCGTCTGAGACCTGCCGTCCGTGCGCCTTTTAAGCTTACGCTTAAACCGTTGAAGTTACCGGGTTGATAGTTGTTATATACAGGGTGTTCGCAGCAAGCCTTACTTTGTGCTGTAACTCGTTTGTTTTTCAAGATATTTTAAATTTGACACTTGCTTTGGAAATCACTTTTCAAGCTCTAAAACTTCTGTTTCGTTGGTTTTTGTGTGAAGTTCGCCCATAACGAGCATATCAACTGTTTTTTGTGGCACGGTTTTGGCACTTTTTTGCCCAAATCGGTTTTTGACATCACCTATCGAAAGAGCGACATGGAATTAGTCGAATAAGCCACCAAAATATCAGTTTTGTCCAAATCAAGCTCGCAAAATACGAGTTTCTGTTTATATTTTCGTCCGCTTATGGCATGCTACCTGGCTCTGCCCGACCCGTTCGAACCAATCTAAACATAAACTCGCATTTTGCGAGTTTGATTTGAAAAAAAAACAACTGATATTTTGGTGGCTTATTCGACTAATTCGATGTCGCTCTTTCGATAGGTGATGTCAAAAAACCGATTTGGGCATAAAAGTGCTAAAAACCGTGCCACTAAAAGTTGATTTGCGTGTTATGCGTGAACTTCACACACAAAAACCAACGAAACAAAAGTTTTAGATCTTGAAAAGTACTTTCCAAAACAAGTGTCAAACTTAAAATATCTTGAAACAAGAAGTTCCGTGAAGAACTAAAGAGCCTACTTTTCTTGAAATTTAAGATTCTTGCCAATCTATGTAGACCTTTCTAGAATAATGACGAAATTAAGTTGGTAATATCGAAACTTCTAATTAGTTCGAAATATACCTGGTATAATGTAGCCTAATAGAGCAGTACAGTTGGCAGCCCTGGTGACTGAATATAGGCTATTGTTAGTTGCATCTCTTAAGGTACAAAATACAAAATTTGGTTGAAGTCCAATGGATAGCATGCACGTTACATGCAGTTAGACCTGGATTTATCAGTGCGTAAAATCACGTTGGCAACAATGTCATGCATGTGTTGGTCAGAAATAATATGAAATATTATGATCTCGTGTTGTGCCAATTTTGGATGAAATACATTTGTTAGTATAGAAGGAACATGTATTTTACAATTGGACATATCAGCAGGCTTAGAATCATGTTGGCACCACTGACGTAGGCCTATATTAATTACACCAAATTAATATAGAATGCCAGGTAATATACGTGTGAAAAGTTTAGAGCTATTGGCTTCATACTTTCTGATATATTGATAATAGGGTAACAAAAATAGAGACACTATTCATTAACAGTTGGCAGCCCTCGTTACTCTTAAGAATCGGCATAGTCGTATCTGTTATGGTACACATAGCACACACGAAATTTGGTTGAACTCCAAATGATAGTATAGAAGTTACATGTATTTTAAGTTGGACCTCTCAGCAGGCGTAGAATCATGTTGGTAGCACTGACGTATATAAGATACTCCAAATTAATATAGAATGTCACGTACTATACGTGTGCATAGTTTAACGCTGTCGGCTTGCATACTTTCTGATATATTGGTATTTGGATAAAATAAATTGAGAGCATTTATTAACAGTTGGCAGCCCTGGTGGCTCTTAAGAATACACTCAGTCATATCTGTGTATGTACACATAGCACATACGAAATTTGGTTGAAATCCAATTGATAGGGTAGAAGTTATATGCATTTAAAATTTGGACCTATCAGCAGGCTTATAATCATTTTGGCAACACTGCCATGTATGGCCTCCTGGAAATTAAACTGCAATATTATTATCTATACGTGTGCCAATTTTGAAATAGGTCCCATTCATACCTTCCATGATATCCAACATGGAGCTCAAATTTCAATTGCGATTTTTCAGCAGTTGGTAGCACTGACATCATTTTCAAATATGGCCGTGAGATATTCAGGTATAGATCTTTACTCCTACCAAATTTTGTTTCGATTGCTGCAGCCGTTTAGGAGTTGATAGGGACACACACACACACACACACACACACACACAGCCAGACAGACAGAAGAAGGACAGACAGACAGACAGACACACATTTGCCTGATCTCATAAGTCTACTTTTTCCTCATTTTTGCAAAATGTGAAAAGTAGGCTAAAAATAAACGAGTTACAGCACAAAGTAGGGCCTGCTGCGAACACGCTGTATATATATAGGCTATTTTATATAATCGTTTTATCGTATTTTTGCCAACATGGGTAAATCTATTTAATATAAATATAGGGCTAAGTGAATAAAATAATTTAAAAACAATCAAATCAACCTTAACAATGATATTCACACCACGAAGCAAAGAGGATATGAAACGTAGGTTAGCACAGGCAAGGAAAGCATTTCTACAGAAAAGGAATCTGTTGACATCGAATATAGATTTACAGTAGGTGTTAGGAAGTCATTTTTGAAGGCCTTTGTCTGGAGCGTGGCGCTGTATAGAAGTGAAACTTGGACTATTGGTGCAGCAGAAAAGAGAAGAATTGAAAAATGTGGTGTTACAGGAGAATGATGAACATCAGATGGGTAGATAAGGTTACAAACGAAGAGGTATTCAGACTAGTGGGAGAGGAGAGATGTTTCTGGCGACTGCTAATGAAGAGTAGAGATAGGTTGGTAGGACACATATTAAGACATTCAGGAATAGCAAGCTTAGTTATGGAAGGAAGGGTCAAGGACAAGAACTGTAGGGGTAGACAAAGGTTAGAATATGTTAAACAGATAGCCTCGGAAGTAGGGTGTGGTAGCTATGTAGAGATGAAACGATTAGCTCAGGACAGGGAGGCATGGAGACTGCATCAAACCAGTCTAAAGACTGAAGACTCAAACAACAACACACCACGCCTTGGTGCCGTTTTTCTACACTCGCTCCAAAAAAAATGCCGGGATAGTTCCTTATCCCAAGTCCTCATTGCACATTAGTATAGTCACCACATAAAACACAGGATAATCGACAAATTGAGCATACACCGAAATACACGGGCTAAGCTAAAATGACCACGATGTCCAGAACTCAATGGGAACAGCAGGATGGACAGAGAATGGAGAATAGAGCCAAAATGGCGGGCGGGTATACCTAGACGATATAGCGCCCTACTGAACACACCGTGTATAGAGCTGCTCTCTCGCGCCTTCACTCGGAACGATCGGTATCGACAACTTCTGATCAAGTCTGCCATCTGGTGGTCGCGAGCGAAACAAAACGGAAGAACAGAAGAATATTGTTGTTGCTGTTGCTTCAGTTTAGAAATTTAGGGCATCTGGCCAATACTCAGCTCGGTGTACGGTGCACAATTTGTGTGATAACCTGTCTAATTGTAATGTTATCTGTACGAGTGTATATATTTGTAATTGGGGGTTGGCTTGTAAGGAGACTATCGCCCCCGTAGGCCCGGGTGGATGTGGTTATCCGTGGTTTCCCATTTTTACTCCAGGCAAATGCCGGGATGGTTCCTAGATTTAGGTCACGGTTGCCTCATTCTCAATCTTCACTTCAACACACACACTACTAAAGAATCCACAATAACACAGGTTCTCAGATAAATTCTACTAACACCCAAGTGCACGGGGCTAAATGATCACGATGTCCAAGCGCCTCAAATGGAACAACGACAAACAACATAGTTCCTAAAACACAGCAATCTTTCTAGGTTTGTGGTTGGTTGGTTCCTTAGTTTAGGGGCTGCGACAACGCGGTCTTGTAGCCCCGTGTACTTTGGGTGTGTGTAGAATCTGTCTGATAACCGGTGTTAATTGTGATGGCTGTATTAGTGTGCGTATCTGTCTTTTTAATTCAGGTAAGGACTGCAACTTTGAATTTTTCAAATATTTCCTACTTTTGCCGCCAAACGCCACCGTCAACGACTACTAGGCCTAGTTCAGAACTTAGCTACTAGACGCCACCGCAGTCGGCTCTTGGCAACGAACGTAACAACCTAAGAGCGTTGTTTACATTCTTAACCTATACAATTTAGTTTCACACAGGTGTAATTAGTGGAAAGTTCTTTAACATGCCATAAATTTATGACATGGGACCGCCGGATTTACTTCCCCTCCGAAGGAAAGCATGTGCCGTGTCTTGTGTGGGGTTTCACGCCACACACCAAGCTGGCTCATCAGCGGGTTCTTGGTGTCTCCGCACGGACCCCACAGGAGTAGTGAACTGTGCGCTACCTCCTTTTTTTTATAAAGCGCACCTGCGCCTCTTCACTGCGAGAGCTAAAATTATATTTCCTGTAGAACAGTGTGTTATTTGCGTATTCAGTTCATGTTATAGGAATACTGTAGCTGGCGTTACCCGGGCGGCGTTTCAAATGTAAGGGTATTTTAGATGTACTGTAGTTTCGTTTTCAAGTGTTACATAGCGGCACCAAGCGCGTAGGCTACATGTGCAGGACCATGGGGAGTTCATTCCTAGGATTACAGAGTTAGGACTGTTCCTTGTTGATGAGGATTGATATTGTAACTTAGTTGGTTAGTTCCTCAGTTTAGGGGCTGCGACAACGCAGCCCCGTTAACTTTGGGTGTGTGTAGAATCAGTCTGATAACCGGTGTTAATTGTGATGGCTCACATCTAGTGGGACGTGGGTTGGCGACCACGGGACTTCAGCTGCTTCCACTTACTTGTGCCGGGCTCCTCTCCGTCTTCTTTCCTGTCGACCTCTTTTATCATTTTAAATGATCTTGTCGATTTCGTCGTTACGCTGGGGTCTGGCGTTACGTTACGGTGACGGGACGAAATGTACCCAGATGCACTGAGGTGTGTGACGTCATAGTACCGCTTGGTGCGTGTGAACCCCGACAATATGTACTTCGTTAGTATAAGACAACAATCCCCGATTCTTGGATGTCACGGGTAATCTCGAGAACCACTGGATGGATTTTGATGCGGTGTTCACCTTTCTGTAAAGGATATCTCGAGGAAAGATTCTGTAGAAAATAATTTATGTATGATCAAAGGAAGCCAAGCAGTAACGATTTCAGTGAAAAAGTCGAAAACAAAACTTGGCGTCCGTGCGCTTCTTAAGCTTACGCTGGGCAAACCGTTAAAAATATCAATATACTATGAGCGTAAGAATTGGTCAGCATGAAAAGTTCTACAAAAAAGTCCGTGAGAGCATATCTCTATCTTCAATACATCACCCAGTATAAGTGTTTTTAGACTGGATGGAAGGGGCAAGTCCCCGCGCGCTCTGGTGAGGTGACGGCAACCCGCGCGCTTGACCTTGCTTTGCCCTTGGTTTGCACTTGCCGTTCGCGAGTAATTTGAAACAAGATAAGCAAGATAAGTATTATGCAGATAATTTTCTAACATGTCAAGAGTCTCCAGCCTTTTTAGCATTTTTCAGCATTTGTAGCATTTAAAATGATACAAAGTCTAGTCTTTCAGACTGACTGTCACTTTTTTGGTCAACTCTTGTTCTCTTCCGACCCCAACGGTATTAGAGTATCCGTGGCCTAGGGAGTCTCTTCCTTACCCGCCTTAATTGGCCCTTCTCTCATCTGTCCTGATCCCTCATTCTTCGAGGGGCCAGACCTCTTCTGTTCTCTTCATGATATCTCTTGCCTTCTACTCAGGGCCCTTAATGAGGCAGGGTGTGTGTAGCCCCCACCACTTCTGGTGCACCCTGGATATTGCTACACTCTCAAGGGCTCACGGTTGGCGAGTTCGGGAGTTAGTGACCCCGAGGGATTCCTGAGCTGGGTCCGGTTTCCCCACCATTTTTCCACTGTCTCTGGGGGGGGACCCTCTCCTCTTCCCTATCTGCCTTTCATGGCTCTCCTTCCTTCCAAGTCCCCCAATCCTCATTCTTCGAGGATTGAGGGCATTTCTTTTCTTCGTGTCCTTTATTTGTTTACCATTTCTTCTTCTAGAATGTAGCCTAAGTCTGTAGTTAGTATTAGTTATAGTTTTTATTACATTCTAATCTTTCACTATCAATCAAACAATTAAGGGCCGATAACCTAGATTTTAGTCCCCTTAAACCAACAATTATCATCATCTCATGAGCAAGTGGGACTGTATAACAATCCCATAGCCGATCCCATCTATGAAGGTGTAGCTATGACACACTTAAGTAGTAACTACTGTAGAATTGTAAGCTACTGTCGACCAAAATATTGTGTGTACTCGAGTTTGAAGGTTGTTTGTGAAGTAACCAATATAACTACATAAAATCCAATAAAATCATCATTTTCGTCGTTCTATTTTACGTTAGTTCATGTAGGTTTGGAATTTTTGATTTATATTTTAATATTTTTTTATCGCAGTTGGAACACAAAAAGTATCTGTTTTTAAACGTGTTTCAACCATCGTCACATTTAAGAATTATTATCTCACAAACCCGTCATCAGATCGAATCCAAATTTTAACACAATATACATTTGAATGTTGTATAACTGGTTTAATAATTTCAAAATTTTGTGTGTCCAAGAAACAAAGTTGTTATCATTTTTGTAAGGTAACTTTTTCTCGGCTCGGGTGGTTGGAAAATGTAGTTCTTGGTTGCGTTGTAATCATTATACATCAAAAAGGTATGCTGTATGATTGTGAAATACATAAATTAATTCACTTATTTTATATCGGTTTGTATTTGTACGGGGAATTAAGACATGGTTCACCAGTTAGCCGCTCCGGTGAAAGCTGTACAACGTTGCCAAGATGGGCTCCATCACGCGTCATGGCGCGCTTCACTCGGAAGTGATGGGCTCCATATCAGCAAAGCTGTACAGCATTTCCCGGAGCGGCTAGCTGGTGAACCACGTATTATTTCCCCGTACAAATACAAACCGATATAAAATAAGTGAATTAATTTACGTATTTCACAGTCATACAGCATAACCTTTTGATGTATAAGGATTACAACGCAACCAAGAACTACATTTTCCAGCGACCCTGAGCCGAGAAAAAGTTACCTTACAAAAATGTTAACAACTTTCGTTCTTGAAAACACAAAATTTTGAAATTAATAAACCAGTTATGCAACATTCTAATGTATATTGTGTTAAAATTTGGATTCGATCTGATGACGGGTTTGTGAGATAATAATTCTTAGCCTAAATGTGACGCATGGTTGAAACACGCTTAAAAACGGGCACTTTTTGTGTTTCAACTGCGATAAAAATGTTAAAATATAAATTAAAATCTAAACCTACATGAACTAACGTAAAATAGAACGATGCAAATGATGATGTTATTGGATTTTAGGTAGGTCTATTGGTTACTTCACAAACAAACTTCAAACTCGAGTGCACATAATATTTTGGTCGACAGTAATGTTGATGAGGTGTGTCCTAACGCTCGTTTAGTATTGTAGATGATAAATGGGAATTCTTGAGTTGGAGTTGCCATAACTTAATGAGTTTCCAAGAGCAAGGATTGTTCTGGAAAACAGTTGGTTCTAGTACCTCAGTTCCTGCCAAGTATTCTTTCTTTCACTGAGGGGCACAGCCATGAGCTTTATCAGGGCCTTCTACTACAGGGCGCCAGGGAATGATCTCCGCAGGGCCTACTGCTCGAGTCTCAGCTACGTGAACCAGAGAGGAATGTGCATCGCGGACTATGAGTAATGGTGTTGGGAGTGATGAGGTTTCTCGGTCCGTGCATAGTACAGAACCAAATACATAGGTCGGTGACTCAGTCATTCCTAACACCACAGTGGTTTGAGCAACGGCCGAATGTTAGCAGTATTGGAATAGAAAGGAATGCCGTATATCACGGTGGGTTGTTGATAGATCCTTCTCTTCACGCCCGACCCTTCCCTGCTCTTTCTCCCCACCCCGCAAGTTCATAGAGCTTGGACTCGAGCAGTACATGCTGCTCCGAGAGATAGCATCAGCAGTTACGTTGGCAGCACGGCTGTCGCTTGTATCAAAGGGTAACTTTATAAGGGAACAACCGAAGCTTGTCTCTTACAGCTCAAGTGCTGACAGCAGTGGCTACGCGGGCTAAAGCGCAGCGTTAGGTCATGGGGCCAAGCTCTCTAATCGGTAGACGTGTGGGTTCGAGCCCCACCGTCGGCTGTCCTTGAAATGGATTTCCGTTGTTTCCCATTTTCAATACCAGGCAAATGCTGGG
This sequence comes from Meconema thalassinum, assembly GCA_946902985.2. Lineage (NCBI taxonomy): Eukaryota > Metazoa > Arthropoda > Insecta > Orthoptera > Tettigoniidae > Meconema > Meconema thalassinum. The sequence continues at coordinate 226,076,064 of OX336397.1, forward strand.
ACGGTACCGTATGACAGGCCACGACCGCTTCCTTCCACATCCTTGCCCAGTTTCATTTATCTTCATCCAATCCATCTCTCATCCGGACGCGCAGGTCGCCCAAGGGCGTCGAATAGAAAGACTTGCACTCGGCCTCTGAGGAGGCCACACGAAAAAAAAAGTGCTGTCCACTTAGAGATTCCTGTTTGTTGAGCTAATTTGCCTGTTGATTTTCTTGGACTACGCAGCATTATATCGGAGATTTCATCAAGTTTGTCGTCTTGTAAAAAGCATAGGCCTGCCTGTTCCCGGTACATTGTGAACTGAGCCAGTCACACGAAATTTACTTATCAAATCCTGAACGGTATCCCAGTTTGGACACTTTGAATTAGGAAATTTTAGTTTCATATTTTCTGTAAATCGATCGCCTTCGCGAAAAACACATTCCACCAAAGAAGCTCCTCTTCAGTAGTAAACATTATCACCTGTATACTGTTGCACTCGTCCAATAATCTATCTGAACGCTCGCATATTGCAATACACACTGACGATTTCGACGGCCCACAACCCACACGTGTGGCATTCACCCTGTCCAGGACACCGTGCTGCCAACTAAACTGCTGATGCTACCTCTCGCAGCAACACGTAGGTACTTCGGAGAACATTCCCTGAGGCCCTGTATAACTTCGATATTTTGCCTAAGGGCCGAAGGGACTAAATAACAACAACATATTATAATTGAAACGGCAATAGTCAAATAGGCCCATACAGATGTTTTGTTGCTGTTTCTTTTTAGGGGTTTGAATATCGTGGTCATTCGTCCCCGTACACTTGGGTGTGTGCAGAATTTATCGGATAACCTGTATTATTGTGTTGTCTGCAATAGTGTGTGCATTTGTAATTTAGGTGAGGGTTGGAATGGAGGCGGCCGAGGCCATAAATTAGAAACCAGCCCTGCATTTACCTAAAGTGGAAGTGGGGGGGGGGGGGGACAACGGATAACCACTTCATGGATGACCAAGGTGGGGGGGATTGAACCCTGACCTCCAGTCGACACACCACGAGGAGGTCCATTACTTTCATTTTATATATTAGTATAGATTAACCGCCCGAGATAACTGACTCCCGTCCACGTGTTGACCAATAGAATCCGAGAAGACAACACTGAAAAAAGGCTTCTATGTTTTTATCATTTCAAATGATCTTGTCGACTTCGTCGTTATGCTTGAGTCTAAAGTTATGTGGGACGGAGACGGTTGCGTTACGGAGACGAAAGTGACGTCAAGTAGCCGCGCGGGAAGCCTAAATTAATGGGTAAAGGACGGCGAGTGCCTGACGTCATGCAGCCACGCGGGAAGCTGAAGTTCATGGTTAATGGAGTCTGTTGAAAGAGTCCTGGGGCGTCGAGCGACCTGGGGCTTTGAGCGAAGCGTAAAGAATACAGGGTGACTCCCAAAGAGGTGCACAAGATGTCACACAAGAATACAGGGTGACTCCTAAAGAGATATACAAGATGCCTGATAAGAATACAAGGTGACTCTTAAAGAGGTGTACAAGATGGCAGAGAATAATACAGGGTGACTCCTAAAGAGGTGCACAAGATGTCAGACAAGAATACAGGGTGACTTCTAAAGAGGTGTACAAGATGGCAGAGAAGAATACAGGGTGCCTCCTAAAGAGGTGTACAAGATGTCACACAAGAATACAGGTTGACTTCTAAAGAGATATACAAGATGCCAGGTAAGAATACAGGGTGCCTCCTAAAGAGGTGTACAAGATGTCACACAAGAATACAGGTTGACTTCTAAAGAGATATACAAGATGCCAGATAAGAATACAAGGACTCTTAAAGAGGTGTACAAAATGGCAGAGAAGAATACAGGGTGACTCCTAAAGAGGTGCACAAGATGTCAGACAAGAATACAGGGTGCCTCCCAAAGAGGTGTGCAGGATGTCAGAGCAAAATACAGTACACGATGCCAGATAAGAATACAGGGTGACTCCTCAAGAGATATACAAGATGCCAGATAAGAATACAGGGTGTCTCCTAAAGAGGTGTACAAGATGCCAAATAAGAATGCAAGGTGACTCTTAAAGAGGTGCACAAGATGTCAGACAAGAATACAGGGTGACTCCTAAAGAGGTGTACAAAATGTCACACAAGAATACAGGTTGACTTCTAAAGAGATATATACGATTCCAGATAAGAATACAGGGTGCCTCCTAAAGAGGTGTGCAGGAAGTCAGAGCAAATTACAGGGTGACACTTAACGAGGTGTACAGTATGTTAGATTCAATTCAAATACAGGATGGCCCTTAAAGAGGTTTGCAAGATATCAGATTCAAATAATGGGTGACTCTTAAAGAGTTGTAAAAGATGTCAGACTCAAATACAGGGTGACCCTTAAAGAGGTGCCCGCGGGGGAAGCCTAAGTTAATGGGTAATGGAGTCTGGTGAAAGAGCCCTCCTGAGCCTTTCTAACATGTGTAGCATTTGTAGCATGCGTCATTTGAAATGATATAACGTCTAGTCTTTCAGACTGACTGCATTTTTTTAGTATTGTTTTGTGTTGCTGTTGTACCATTGGTTTTTTTTGCATATAGCCCATGCTATTGTGATACCTGCAATATTGCTTCTATCCGTAATGGAGGGAGTATGTCGTAGCCTTAAGAACCACCCCGCCATTTGCTTGAAGTTGTGGGAATATCTACTTGTAGGATGGGAATCGAACCAACGTCTTATCCATGACAATCCAGGCCCTCAGACCAGAATTAAGTTTCTTGGTAGTGTCGGGAATGGAGCCCAGACCACTATGAGGTGGTTACATACTGCTCGGATAAACAAAATGTTATCCGCACAGAGCCTTACACATAGACGTAGAGGAACCCTGGGGAGCAGAAAGTCGCGATGACATAAAAATAGATGGAAATACACACACACAGCCAGTCGAGCCGTTCAATGGCCTTATTATTGACCACAACATACAAGCCGCGTGTGTATCATTAGTCCACAACACACAGAGTTATGAATGGCTCGCTGTCAGGCGCGGTAAGCTGCGAGCGGAATAATACTAGTTAGCGGACCGTGCGAGAACTCTCGCATGTGTATAAACCACCCTCCTGGCTTTACGCGTCACAGTTTCGCCAGGGGCTATCGTCTTGTTTAATAGCACTTTATAAACAAATATATTTCCGTTGACTTTTCAAGAAATGCAAGATTTTTCCTGTACCATTGAGACGATTTGGAAGATTTTGGTACAAACCACACCTTCTAACTCCCTCTTGTTGAGCTTCTATGCCCAAGATAGCGGGTTCAAACCCGGCCGAAGCCGTCGGATTTTTTTAAGAGCGTTAAAATCCCTCAGTATGCCTTCCTTCGGAGGGGAAGTAAAGCCAGCGGTCCCATGTCATAGATTTATGGCATGTTAAAGAACCTTCCACTAATTGCACCTGTGTGAAGCTAAATTGGATAGGTTAAGAATGTAAAAAACGCTCTTAGGTTTCTATGTTCGTTGCCAAGAGCCGACTGCGGTGGTGTCTAGTAGCTAAGTTCTGAACTTGGCCTAGTAATCGTTGATGGTGGCGCTTGGCGGCAAAAGTAGGAACTATTTGAAAAATTCTAAGTTGCAGTACTTAAATTTAAAAAACAGATAACACACAATAATACAGTCATTACAATTAACACCGGTTATCAGACAGATTCTACACACACCCAGAGTACACGGGACTACATAACCGCGTTTGTCGCAGCCCCTAAACTTAAGAACCAACCAATCTAACTCCCTCTGGTTTAGGAACTTGAGTTTTGTGAAACATACACCTTAGTGTATTACATATAGATAATAATCAATTGTTACCGATAAAACCATACCAGTAAACCGGCCAGATATCGTTCTTGTGAACACAGTGCGGAAGAGAACCTTTCTCATTGATATCACAGTGCCCAATTCCCATAATCTGTGACAAACCTACTATGAGAAGATCACCCTTGGCTGAGGTAATATGGCAAATTGGGTGACAGGAAAATGGATTGGTGATCTCTCTTACCGGCATCATCCCTAAATCATTGGCTCCCAATCTAGAAATATAGGGAATACATCCTATAATTGTCTACATTTCATCATGCAGAAGGCCGTTCCATACTTCGCTCGTTTCTCAATGTGCCACCCTGAAAGAAGTTGTCTTGCAAACAAGCCGACGATATGTTTATTTGTCCCACTTATGTGGTGAATTGAATGCCATAACAATAATCAGATACTCTCAGAAAGAGAAGAATTTCTTTTTATAGTCATTTGGTCCGAATGACCCCGGAAAGATTGACTAAACAGATATTTGATCATTTAAACGTAACTCCCAAAGCGCAAATTAGTTCTTTAATCGAAGTGAAAATGGTACTCAGTTAACAGACACGAAAATTACAAAAGAAGATACTTAAGACAGGCTAACATTTCGAAATCAGATTGGAGAATACTGAGGTTTTTAGAAACAAATAGACAAAAATTAAGTGGATTACCTTCCAAGCGAGTCGCACCATGATGCGTGATGGGCTCCATCTCGGCAACGCTGTACAACTTTCTCCGGAGCGGCAAGCTGGTGTACCATGTCTTATTTCCCCGTACAAATACAAACCGATATAAAATAAGTGAATTAATCATACAGCGTACCTTTTTGATGTATAAGGATTAAAACGCGACCAAGAACTACATTTTCCAACCATCCCGGGCCGAGAAATGTTACCTTACAAACATGATAACAACTTCGTTTCTTGGACACACAAAATTTTGAAATTAATAAACCAGACATAAAACATTCCAATGTATATTGTGATAAAATTTGGATTCGATATGATGACGGGTTTTTGAGATAATAATTCTTAAATGTGACGCATGGTTGAAACACGCTTAAAAACCGGCCCTTTTTGTGTTCCAACTGCGATAAGAATTATTAAAAAATAAATTTAAATGTCAAACCTACATGGACTAACGTAAAATAGAACGACGAAAATGATGGTGTTATTGGATTTTATGTAGGACTATTGGTTACTTCACAAACAACCTTCAAACTCGAGTGCACATGATACAGTACTTTGGTCAACACTAGTTACGCTGCGCTCCAATAGCGCAATCGGTATTCAATAGTAGGCTATTTGTCAAAACACACGCAGTATTGTGGCGCGATCGATGCTAAGCAGAACGTGTCAATCGTTTGCAACCTGGTTGAATGGTGCAATCGATATCTCACAGCAATATATACTACACGGCAATCAAATACATTCGTCAAGAAAAGTTTAGCAGTTTACCCATCAATGTCTAATATTTAAGTTTGATATATTGTTGTGTAGTAAAACACATCAAGCCATGTACTCAAAGTCAGAGAATTAAAATGTCTGCTACATTGCGTGCTAGATGTATCATTGAATGCAAACACATTTGCCATTGTAAACAAATGATTTTAAATATCCGAATTGATGTTAGAATTAAACGTTTAAAATTATACGCCAAATCAATACTTATGTGTTGGCTTATATGTATTGGCTTATATATTGACTTATGTGTTGGCTATAATATATATGGGTTTATGTGTTGGCTTATGTACTGGCTTATGTGTATTGGCTTATATATTTGGACATGTTTCGACCTTCCATGAGGTCATCTTCAGCTTAAACAGAAAGTCAATTAAGAATTGAAAACTAAAATAGCATATATAATTGTAATAAATAAAATATAGTAATAAAATGGATATCCTTACAAATGCAGTATTAATTAAATAAATATAAGATTGGTCTTTTTACAATAATTTTATAAAACGTAGTTATAAAATAAGAACTATTAACGGTGAGTGTAAGAATGTTAAGCTTTACATGTTTTATCAAAATATACAAACAAAATAATTTAGAAAAATCAAGTTCTAAAATCAATAAAATAATTCAATTCGGCGCTTGATTAAATAAGTTGAATCCTCTTCAATACGGAGTTTTATTAACAAATTTGAATAGGTGCCAACCAGTATTACGATGACATGAATTAACCTTGTTGTATGGGATGGGGAAATTCGGAAATTCGTATAAGAATTTGAGTTGAAATGCCCAATGTGGATAAGTGGCAATTCTAATATTTATCCAAAACGTTTAGAAGATAATGAAAAAACGGTATTCTTGAAAGGGAATTAAGGTATCAGATGTTCTTCTTTAAATTTTGCCAAATGTATTTCTTATAAAGGAAGTACATATAAACCAAATAACAAAACTATAAGATAAGCCCGTAGATCCCTGATGGGCGAGGGCCTCCTACCGGAGTGGTAGGGGTGGCTCAAGTAGTCTCCCAAGAGGAGACAGTTCTTGAGAAACAACTAAAGTGAAATTATGAAAAAGTGAGAGGATGCGGGACGTTCTTTCCGATTCCACTAAAAATAAAAACCTCTGTGTCTTGGTGACATTCCGCTTTATTTGAAATTAATTTCAACTGAACTGTAGTGACGATGGATGGCCACCAGAATGCGCCATAAACTCATTTCCGGAAAAAATGACTTGCCCCTTTCTATCCGTGAGGTAATTGAAACGCGTAATCCTAAATTGCTCCTTATTCATGTCAATAATAAGTAATACATGTAATTTTTTCAGCCCCCCGGGGGCTCACATCTAGTGGGACGTGGGTTGGCGACCACGGGGCCCCAGCTGAGTCCGGCATTGCTTCCAATTACTTGTGCCGGGCTCCTCTCTGTCTTCTTTCCTGTCGACCTCACTTGGTCAACTCTTGTTCTCTTCCGACCCCGACGGTATTAGGGTATCCGAGGCCTAGGGAGTCTCTTCATTTCCCACCTTAATTGGCCCTTGTCTCATCTTTTCTGATTCCCTCCTTCTGCGAGGGGTCAGCCTTCTTTTTCTTTTCATGTTATCTCCTGCCTTCTGCTCAAGGCCCTCAAGGAGGCCGGGTGTATGTAGCCCCACTACTTTCGGTGCACCCTAGATAATGCTACACCCTCAGGGGCTCACGGCTGGGGAGTTCGGGAGTTGGCGACCCCGAGGGATTCCTGAGCTGGGTCCGTTTTCCCCTTTTGTCCCTTACCTTTGGGGCGGACCCTCTCCTCTTTCACTTTCCTATCTGCCTTTCATGACTCTCCTTCCTTCCAAGTCCCTCAATCCGCATTCTTCGAGGGTTGAGGGCATTTCTTTTCCTCCTGTCCTTTATTTGCCTTATTCTCCTTTTGTTTTCCATTTCTTCTTCTAGTATGTAGGTTAGTAGTTAGTTTTAGTTTTAAGTTTGCATTTCATTTTCATCTTCACGATCACGCAAATCATCAGGGGCCGATAATCTAGATGTGAGGCCCCTTAAAACAACAATTATCATCATCATCATCATTTTTTCAGGACTTGGTTTTTATACCAGGTGGTACATTTGGCCCGTGCAATCCACCTATAAGTGTCCCGCATACGCTACTGCTGTATGGGATGTCTAACTGATTTCCACAGGGGTCACACTGTAGGGTGGTAGATTACGTCAGAATACGGATGGATAACAACCTGACGACCACTCGCTGCATGTTCCTCAGCGCTAATGCGTCCCATTGGGTTTTGAAACCTCGCATTTGAGAGCGTACTAGGCTCATAATATGGTACAACAACACGACAATTGCTGGCAACATATTTACAATGACTGGTGTATTCAGCAACAACGAGAAACTTCGATCCAACAGAATGAAGTACTGACCTGAGAGAATAAAAACAAAAATCCATGGTATAAAATTCACAAAAGTAGTCCAATGAAGGACATAAAATGTAAATAAATACATACAGCTATGTTGTATAGGAGAATGATGCTATTACATGGACACGGCCCCCACAATTTGGATTTCTCTCTATGAAGATAGAGTAAGATATACAATGCACTGATATATTCGTTTCTAACAAAGCTACAAAAACTATTCCGCTACTCAACACTCAGGGCATGTTGCAGCTGTTTGGTTAAAAAGGAGCGCAGATAACGACTTCTATAATGTACGTTATTTTTGTAATAAATCACCCCCAAATGGTGTCCACAGAATTTTCAATGTCAATTTTCCTGACTTTTACAGACTTTTCCTGACAATTTTTCAACAAAATTCCTGACTGACGAAGTCATCGTAACATCGGAAAAAAAGGTTTATTGAGCAAATATATTTTTTTTTTATTTGCAACCTCCACCATCCCCATAGCTGCCCCAATGCTCGCCTCTTTATTCATTTAAATTACATAATAAAGTAAAATATAACGCAATAATACATAAATCAAAGTACTTAATTGCCACATCCCTACGCCGACGCCAAAAAAAGCGTTAAAAGTAGGTAAAAGAGGTTTTTACTATGGCGTACTGTAAAAATGGAAACTTACCATAATATCCAGTGAGTTATTGCTTTTTATCTTCCGAGATTAGTTGAACTAGTAACATCAAAGTGAAATGAAAATCCACAGCCTGCTTCCAGTCTCCGACCGGGTCAGGAATGGAATGAATGAAGCCCCCATCTAGCGGCGAGGATATGAACTGTGCCGGCTGCCGAGGCCTGACGCACTCCTCTGGGGCAATGATTAAATGAATGACAGATGAAATGAAATGATAGTGGAGAGTGTTGCTGGAATGAAATTTTGACAGGGAAAACCGGAGTACCCGGAGAAAAACCTGTCTGCCTCCGTTTTGTCCAGCACAGATCTCACATGGAGTGACCGGGATTTGAACCACGGACCCAGCGGTGAGAGGCCGGCGTGCTGCCGCCTAAGCTACGGAGGCTTCAGTAACATCAAAGTATGACTGTAAAACACAAAATACTGTATGGTTAATATAAAATTCCTGACTTTCTAATACTTTTCGCCATTTTTTCCTGACTCACGCCATTTTTTCACACTTTTTCCTGACTAAAAACAAAATGGAAACCACTATTTTGTAGTTGCTGTTGTTGGAATCGTCACTCTGGTTCTTGCAGCCCTCCATTCCTCCCTGTCCTGAGCTAATCGTTGCATCTCTACATAGCTACCACACCTTACAACCGATGCAATCTAACATATTCTAACCTTGGTCTACCCCTACATTTCTTATCCTGGAGCCTTCCTTCCATAACTAAGCTTGCTATTCCTGGGTGCCTTAGTATGAGACCTACCAACCTATGTCTTCTCTTCATTAGCAGTCGTCAGAAACATCTCTCTTCTCCCACTTGTTACTCTATCTACCCATCTGAAATTCATTATTCTCCCGTAACACCACATTCTCCTCTTTTCTGCTGCACCAATAGTACAATAATCACTTCCATAGAGCGCCACGCTCCAGACAAATGCTTTAAACATGACTTTCTAATACCTAAATCCATATTTGAAGCCAACAGATTTATTTTGTGTAGAAATGCCTTCCTTGCATATGGCAACCTATTTTTATCATCTCAAATGATCTTGTCGACTTCGTCGTTATTCTTGGGTACAACGTTATGAGTTACGGAGACGGAGACGGAAGTGACGTCATGCAGCCGCGCGGGAAGTGACGTCATGCAGCCGCGCGGGAAGCAGAAGCTAATGGTTATTGGAGTCTGTTGAAAGAGTCCTGGGGCGTCGAGCAACCTGGGGCTTTGAGCGAAGCGAACACAAGAATACAGGGTGACTTCTAAAGAGATATACAAGATGTCATATAAGAATACAGGGTGCCTCCTAAAGAGGTGTGCAGGATGTCAGAGCAAAATACAGTGCAAGATGCCAGATAACAATACAGGGTGACTCCTAAAGAGATATACAAGATGCCATATAAGAATACAAGGTGACTCTTAAAGAGGTGTACAAAATGGCAGAGAAGAATACAGGGTGAATCCTAAAGAGGTGCACAAGATGTCACACAAGAATACAGGGTGCCTCCTAAAGAGGTGTGCAGGAAGTCAGAGCAAAATACAGTACAAGATGCCAGATAAGAATACAGGGTGACCCCTAAAGAGGTGTGCAGGATGTCAGAGCAAAATACAGTGCATGATGCCAGATAAGAATACAGGGTGACTCATAAAAAGATACACAAGAAGCCAATTAAGAATACAAGGTGACTCTTAAAGAGGTGTACAAGATGGCAGAGAAGAATACAGGGTGACCCCTAAAGAGGTCCACAAGATGTCAGACAAGATTACAGGGTGACACCTAAAGAGGTGTACAAGATGTCACACAAGAATACAGGGTGACTTCTAAAGAGATATACAAGATGCCAGATAAGAATACAGGGTGCCTCCTAAAGAGGTGTGCAGGAAGTCAGAGCAAATTACAGGGTGACACTTAACGAGGTGTACAGTATGTTAGATTCAATTCAAATACAGGGTGACCCTTTAAGAGGTTTGCGAGATATCAGATTCAAATAATGGGTGTCTCTTAAAGAGCTGTAAAAGATGTCAGACTCAAATACAGGGTGACCCTTAAAGAGGTGCCCGCGGGGGAAGCCTAAGTTAATGGGTAATGGAGTCTGGTGAAAGAGCCCTCCTGAGCCTTCCTGACATGTGTAGCATTTGTAGCATGCGTCATTTGAAATGATATAACGTCTAGTCTTTCAGACTGACTGTAATTTTTGTTATATCCTCTTAGCTTCGTCCATCACTGATTATTTTGCTTCCTAAGTAGCAGAAGACTCCTACTTCCTTTAGCTTTATACCTGTCAATTTCACGTCAATAGGGGTTTCCTGATTTCTTTCGGCAGAAACCCATTATTTCTGTTTTACATTTATTGATTTTTATCATGAAATTTTTCGCCAAGACTTAAAGAAAACTTATTCAAATGCTCTGGTGAATCGGCTAATTGACAATGTAATCGGTAAATCTCACTAGTTTATATTCTTATCATAGGCTATATTAGTTTTAATCATGATTATGATAATTGTTGTTTTAAGGGGCCTAACATCTAGGTTATTGGTCCCTAATGGTCTGGGTGATAGTGAAAGATGAGATGAGAATGAAAACTATGTCTAATACTAACTACAGACTTACATACTAGAAGAAGAAATGGTAAACAAATAAAGGATAAGGCAAATAAAGGACGGGGAGAAACGAAAAACCCTCAACCCTCGAAGAATGAGGATGGAGGGACTTGGAAGGAAGGAAAGCCTCGAAAGGCAGATAGAAAAGATAAAGATAAGAGGGCCCGCCCCAAAGTCAGTGGAAAAAGGAAAAAAAAAAACGGACCCAGCTCAGGAATTCCCCCGGGATTGCCAACTCCCGAACTCACCAGCCGTGAGCCCCTCAGGGTGTAGCAATATCCAGGGTGCACCAGAAGTGGTGGGGCTACACACACCCTGCCTCCTTGAGGGCCTTGAGCAGAAGGCAGGAGATAACATTAAAAGAAAAAGAAGGCTGACCCTTCGCAGAAAGAGGGTATCAGGAAAGATAAGACAAGGGCCAATTAAGGCGGGAAAGTGAAAAGACTTCCTAGGCCTCGGATACCCTAATACCGTCGGGGTCGGAAATGAACAAGAGTTGACCAAGGGAGGTCGACAGGAAAGAAGACAAAGAGGAGCCCGACACAAGAAAGTGGAAGCAATGCCGGACTCAGCTGGGTCCCGTGTTCGCCAACCCACGTCCCACTAGATGTGAACCCCTGAGGGGATGAGTTTTAATAAAATAGGCTAACGTGTAATGAATGTAATCTTTAGTAATAATAATAATATCGTGAGGCCTCGAGTGCCGGGTGCAAGCTTTGTTAATTGACACCCAGAGGGTAGCTTGTGTGTCGAATTTAATGCTCCTTGGAGCGCTATGAATGTCAAGGAGGTTAGATAGCCTATCTAAGCTCCTTGGCGCTATACCGCTTTCTAGTAGAGAAATGAGGAACTTTGTGTTGGCGGAAAATCCCGAGATTAATTTTGCCATTATGAACACGGCCTACTGAATTCAAATGGGTTCTTTAACATGCCAACAACGTATGACATGAGTATCGTGATTTTGGTCGCCTTTCAAAAATCACTTACCATGGCCAGGAGCGAACCTGCAATCTTGAGGTTGGTAGTCCGACACTATAACCACACACCCAGCGTGGCAAGCGTAATATTTAGTGACTAAGGCCCTTGAGGTGGAATTAAATTGACGTGGCCGAATACTTTACTGAGTCACTCACTGTACAGTAACTTGAACTGTTGCATCTGACAGTGTTTGCTGACGACCTGCGCCGTGGCCTCGTATCCTAGCAACCCACCCGACAGCTCCCCGTCCCGCGAGCCCCTGTATAAACAGCGCGACGCAACCCAACTAACACTCACTCGCTTAGTTTGGCGCCGAGAGGACCAGGACGTCAAGTGCACGTCTCGACACGGGTAAGTCTTCCTGTCTATTACTAGCATCAGCCAAGTGACAACACTTGTGATCCCGGCTCGATCCCATGGTAGTTAATGCGACACCCTCGTGTCGATACAGTAAAACATCTAAAGCCACAGTGGCTTCGGTGGCGTAGTTGCTAGCTTGCTGAACTGCTGTGCCCAAGATAGCGGGTTCAAACCCGGCCGAAGTGGTCGGATTTTTAAGAGCGTTAAATATCATTTAGTATGCCTTCCTTCGGAGGGGAAGTAAAGTCAGCGGTCCCATGTCATAGATTTATGGCATGTAAAAGATCCTTCCACTAACTAAACTTGTGTGCAGCTAAATTGTTAGGTTAGATTTCGTCGGAACGCTCTATCAAAGTTCCAACGTTCACCACTAGGTATCATTGATATCTGGTAGCGAAAGTTGGAACTACTTGAAATAATAATAAATAATAATATTGTATGGCCTCGGGTAGCTTGCATGTCGAATTTCGTTGTCCCTTGAAGCACTATGAAAGTCAAGGAGGTTAGATATCTAAGCTCCCTGAACACTTTAGCGCTTTCTAGTAGAGAAATGAGGAACTTTGTGATGGCGCAAACTCCCGAGATTACTTTTGCCATTATGAACACGGCCTACTGAATTCAAATGAGTTCTTTGAAATGCCAACATCGTATGACATGGTGTCGTAACTTTTGCCGCCTTTCAAAAATCACTTACCACGGCCAGTTGCGAACCTGCAAGCTTGGGGTTAGTAGACCGACACGTTGACCACTCACCCAGCGTGGCAAGCTTGAAATTGAACGGAACTTGTAGCTCACCCTAAGGGTGTCCGCTGAAAGCAGCTACAGACTCAGGCAAGTAGAACATGTCCTCGGACACTCCCGGCACTTAAAGTCATACGATAAATAAAATAATAATCTAAAGCCACAGCGGTTAACAGGGACAGTTTGTTCCTAACAATGAAATGATGTTGTTTTTTGATTCCTTTAGAGGTTTCGCGACATCGTGCCCACGTATTACCGTGCACTTTGGTGTGTATGGAAACTAGTTACTTAGTTATTAATGTTTTAAGGGGCGGAACTACGAGGTAATCTGCCCCTCTTAACACAGATTAAAGTATACAAATTTGGAATAGAATTTAAAATTTTGAGGTGGACACCTAAATTTGAAAAGATCGAAAATTAATAAAACAAACAAATTAAATTAAACTATTATGAAACTAAACAAAAATTACGGAAAAGCAAAAAAAAAACAAGTCAATGAGTCAATTTTGTTTTGTTTTTGTTGTTGTTTTTGTTCCGACTTTGGCCAAGTGTAGACCGCATGGAACCTAAGGGTTTCTGGTAAATTTTTTCTTCTTTTCTTCCCAGAACCTCTTCATTCTTTCACTTCTAATCTTTCTCTGCTCCTGTGTTATTACCAAATTTGGCCTCTGTTGTGGTGGTTTTTCTTTGAACATCTTGATACTGTCAACTCGGCTTCGAAACGTTTTCCTATCGTGAATGACAAGTTCAACTTCAATGGCGTCTCTTTTAACCTCTTCTACCCATTTTGTAGTAGCTTCCAACCCTGTGATGTATTTAAAATTCTCGACAAATGCCCCATAACTCTTAGCCATCTTTTACGCATTGAGACCAAAATGGTTTCGGTCTGCATTTATACAGATCTTCATCTTTCCTTTTTTTTTTCATGTTCCGTCATCAACTTTCCATGGTCCGAGAATTTTCCCCTGGATCCTCCTTTCCTTTATCTCATGTTCCTCCAGCTCCTCTCTTTTGTTCAGGGTTAGACACTTGAAGGCATACAGACCCTCTGGCTTTACCACTGTACTGTAATGTTTTTGAGTCAATGCACACTGGAAAATTTAGATTGTGTATGGAAACTGACTGACAACTTATACCATTGTGATGGGTGTACTAGAGTGTATAGTTGTAATTGGCGGTAGGATTTTGGGTAAGAGTTCGCCGTGAGCTTAATTTAGGAACCATCCAGTCATTTTCCTGGAGTAGAAGTGTAAAACCACCGAAAACCACTTCCAAGATGGCTGAGGTAGGAATCAAACCGAAACTCTTTGTCTCACGTGGGTGAGTGTACATCGTTCCAGCCCTCACACCTGAATTAAATTTCTTGACAGAGCCGGGAATCAAACTCGAAACTCCACCGCGCTGTGACAGCCAAGAATGCTATCCACTACGCCATGAAAGGAAGCTTGCAGATGCACCAGTTTTCTCTCGATCATAAGTTACAGGGACCTTCTTTTTATGTGGAATCCGAACCACAGGATGCGTGCGACATTCCACCTCATAAATGCACGTCCATTATTCGGGAAGCCGTCGGATTTTTTAAGAGCGTTAAAAATCCCTCAGTATGCCTTCCTTCGGAGAGGAAGTAAAGCCGGCGGTCCCATGTCATAGATTTATGGCATGTTAAAGAACCTTCCACTAATTGCACCTGTGTGAAGCTAAATTGGATAGGTAAAGAATGTAAACAACGCTCTTAGGTTTCTACGTTCGTTGCCAAGAGCCAACTGCGGTGGTGTCTAGTAGCTAAGTTCTGAACTTGGCCTAGTAGTCGTTGACGGTGGCGCTTGGTGGCAAAAGTAGGAACTATTTGAAAAATTCTAAGTTGCAGTACCAAAATTAAAAAACAGATAACACACACTAATACAGTCATCCCAATTAACACCGGTTATCAGACAGATTCTACACAACCCAAAGTACACGGCGCTACATGACCGCGTTGTCGCAGCCCCTAAACTTAAGAACCAACCAATCGGGAATAGAACCCGATCGCTTTGGTGGGTAACCTCATGATATTATTGTATAAAATAATAATAATAATAACAATAATCTTATTTATTAGGAATATTCTACAATACAGTAGGTTTCCTTCAGCCCCAAAGTATTCTACTCGTTCTTAAATTTCGGTGTTCAGCATCTTCCTCGGTTAAGCCTCTGGTAGCCATGCTTCTCTTTACACCATCCATCCATTGTTCTTTTGGTTTACCCCGTTTCCGTTTCAGCTTGCCAATGTAACATTAAATTAGGAATTCTGCTATTCTGCATCCTTTCCACAGGTCCAAACCATTGTAATCTTCTTTCTTCAACCACTTCGAGTACATTTGTTTAACCTGCATAATTCCTCTGATTATCGTATTTCAAATTTTATCCAATCTTGATTTTCTTGCCACCCTCCTCCAATAATCCATCTCTGTTACTAATAATGTGTTGCTTGCTGCCTGTTTAACATCCAAGTTTCTGCTCCATATAACAAAATACTTTGTACCAATGAACGATAAATACGTTTCTCAGTCTTGCTTAAAATATTTCTGCACCATAAAATAATAATAATAATAATAATAATAATAATAATAATAATAATAATAATAATAAATGCAAAGGTCTAATGCAAAAACTAGAGGCTAAAGAAAGGAAGATTTTGAGGAAAATCCTGGATCCCATCAAAGAAAACAGCGAGTACAGAAGGCGTCACAACCATGAATTTTACAAGAACGTGGAGAAGATCAGTGACACGATTCGAAAAAGAAGAACTGCCTTTTATAGCCACGTGACACGAATGAGCCCAGACAGGACATCAAAACGGATATTGACGTACTTTCAAAATAAGAAAACCAAAGGGGCATGGTTTACGGAAGTTGAGAAAGATCTACGTGAAATGGAAATTTCCCCTAAAGATATCCAGGAGCGTGTTCCACTTCAGGAAAAACTACGTACGCACAAAGATTTCCAGGAAAAGCCGAAGCTGAAGACAGGGAGGGCGTGGTCCCAAGAGAGAAAAGAACAACACCGGAAACGAATGCGGGAACACTGGGCGGTAGTTAGAGCTCGGAAGAAGAGACAGTTGAAATGACGTGATCCCTAGTTGGCCTAATCGAAGAATTAATAATAATAATAATAATAATAATAATAATAATAATAATAATAATAATAATAATAATAATAATAATTCGACTATCTAGCGTTGTTATTTTGAGGTATATCATTCAGGCAATCCGTTCTCCAATTTCGACGTTCCCCTTGCACTGCCATCTAGCGTGGAAAATAGAACGCTATTGGGCGACTTGTTGCTGAGATTTAATTTGCTTTGACTTGCTATTCACCAAATCAGATACGAGAGATCCTTTTACGAGCCAACACCGTTTGACCGTAAATTCTTCCGCCCTCGGTCGGCAACTGAACTCGCAATCTTATGATCTAAAGGTGATCCTGGCTGGAGATACTGTACTTGTTTTGTTAAATAAGTGCCCGTGTGAAGTGATTACATATCTCACCTCTGCATGTTATTTAGCAGATCTGTGTCATGACTGCTCTGGTCCGACACAAATTAAACAAACACATTAAAAAAAAAGACGGGGTCACGGTGGTCAAGAGCACTAACGCACTAGCTCGTACCTCACTGGTATCGGCAGAGCGTGGGTTCGAATGCTACCTCGGTCGTCCTGAAAATGGTTTTCGTGGTTATATCAGACTAAAATTCCATGTACGGTGATATTACAGTTGTCAGAACTACCTGATTCTTTCACCAAACACAATATTTTTTAATGTTCCATTTTAAAATACTGTAAATATTGACAGAACGTCTGGTGTAGGGCACCCTAGATTATTACATATCAAACTATGTCCTAAAACATTTAGCTCCGGAATGCCCAAAATCGTATTAATCTACGGACGTTTAACTTTCTAACGGTACATCTTTTGACAAACAAAAATATAAACACTAAAATAAGGAAAGATTTTGTCAAAATGTTTGAGTGGAGTGTTTTGTTGTATGGCTGTGAAACATGGGTTTTACAACAAGATATAAAACGCCTGAAGGCAATGGAAATATGCATATGGAGGAGGATGCTGAATATAAGCTGGATACAGAAAAAGGTCCTTAAAGAAGTAGATGAAACAAAGGATGATTGGTTCTTTAGTTTAGGGGCTGCGACAACGTGTACTTGTGGTGTGTGTAAGAATCTGTCTGATAACCGATGTTAATTGTGATGACTGTATTAGTGTGTGTTATCTGTTTTTAATTCAAGTAATAATAATAATATAGCCTCCGTGGCTTAGGCGGCAGCACGCCGGCCTCTCACCGCTGGGTCCGTGGTTCAAATTCCGGTCACTCCATGTGAGATCTGTGCCGGACAAAACGGAGGCAGACAGGTTTTTCTCCGGGTACTCTGGTTTTCCCTGTCAAAATTTCATTCCAGCAACACTCTCCACTATCATTTCATTTCCTCTGTCATTCATTTAATCATTGCCCCAGGGGAGTGCGTCAGGCCTCGGCAGCCGGCACAGTTCATATCCTCGCCGCTAGATGGGGGCTTCATTCATTCCATTCCTGACCCGGTCGGAGACTGGAAGCAGGCTGTGGATTTTCATTTTCAATAATAATAATAATAATAATAATAATACTAATAATAATATCGTATGGCCTCAGGTGCAGGGTGCAAGCATTGTAATTTGACACCCAGAGGGTAGCTTGCATGTCGAATATATAAGCTCCTTGAACACTATAGCGCTTTCTAGTAGAGAAATGAGGAACTTTCTGTTGGCGGGAACTCTCGAGATTAATTTTGTCATTATGAACACGGCCTACTGAATTCAAATGGGTTCTTTGACATGCCAACATCGTATGACATGCGTGTCGTAAATTTTTCCGCCTTTCAAAAATCACTTACCACGGCCTGGAGAGAACCTGCAATCTTGGGGTTGGTAGTCCGAATTTTGCTTCACACAAGTTTAGTTAGTGGAAGGTTCTTTTTCATGCCATAAATCTATGACATGAACCCGCCGGCTTTACTTTCCCACCGAAGGAAGACATACTGAAGGATTTTAACACTCTTAAAAAATCCGACGACTTCGGCCGGGTTTGAACCCGCGACCTTGGGCATAGAAGTTCAGCATGCTACCAACTACGCCACCGAAGTCGCTTTTGAAACAAGGGAGTTGATGAACACTATAGAAAAGAGAAAAACACACGACGACATAACAATTTCCTAACGATCGAGTTGGAAGGAAATGTTTGGGGGAAGAAGGTAAGAGGAAGACCAAGGAAGAAGTATGTGGATTCTGTGATTGACAGACAGGAATATTCTGATTTGAAACGTCCAGCGGAGGAAAGACAATAATGTGCTTGCAGCGACAAGGTCTTGCCTTTACGATATGATGAACGGTACATGATATCTCATTCCTGAGGCTACTTTCCTTACACTTTCCCACAATGGTGCGTCCTGTTAGTAAACACACCCAAGTACATTTGTGTTTTTATTTCTATTAGACGATAGATACAAAAAGAAACTTTTAAGAAAGAGACTGCGTTAGAAGCAAGGGCACAAGGGCATGGGACAACGGAGAAATTGATGCTAGTGTTTCAAATGGAAGAAAAAGACTGGAAAAATCTTTGATTCCTTTTTCTCCCTGAAATGTTTTCTAGATATAAAATCTTCCTTTTTCTAGGAACTTTTCAACACACAAAGCTGAAATTTTTAGAAGTAATTCCTCCTTATATGTGTTATATTTTAACACAGCAGTTTATCAAAATTTACTTTGGTTTAATTTTGCCTAATGGAAATGTTCATGAAAGAGCGGTAATAATAATATCGTATGGCCTCGGGTGCCTGGTGCAAGCTTTGCTATTTGACACCCAGAGGGTAGCTTGCATGTCGAATTTCGTTGTTCCTTGACTATGAAAGTCAAGGAGGTTAGATGTTAGATATCTAAGCTCCTTGAACATTATAGCACTTTCTAGTAGAGAAATGAGGAGCTTTGTGTTTGTGGAAACTCCCGAGATTAATTTTGCCATTATGAACACAGCCTACTGAATTCAAATGGGTTCTTTGACATGCCAACATCGTATGACATGCGTATCGTACTTTTGCCGCCTTTCAAAAAAAAATCACTTACCACGGCCAGGAGCGAACCTGCAAGCTTGGGGTTAGTAGACCGACACGATATCCACTCACCCACCGTGGCAAGCGGTTAAAGGTAGGTACGCCATTTAAAAAAAAAGATTCATGACAATTCAAAAATACACTGTTTTTTTTTTTCTTCAAAAAAAGCCTACGTTAAAGTAAGGACAGGACAGAGTGTTGAACATCCCTGAAGAAGAAAAATAACAATTAGTTCCTGTTAAAAGTTTCTGAGGAAAAGGTACATAAAGAGATACCAGTCTGAGAGACTAGACTTTATATCATTTCAAATGACGCATGCTACAAATGCTACACATGTTAGAAAGGCTCAGGAGGGCTCCGAGCGAACTTTCAACAGACTCCATTACCCATTAACTTAGGCTTCCCGTGCGGGGAACGGAGAGCGGGAGGTGCACTCTGCTGCATGACGACACGCACTCGCCGTCTCCGTATCGCATAACGCCATACCCCAGGAGTAAACTCAGACTCAACAGACTCCATTACCCATTAACTTAGGCTTCCCGCGCGGGGAACGGAGAGCGGGATGTGCACTCTGCTGCATGACGTCACGCACTCGCCGTTTCCGTATCGCATAACGCCAGACCCCAGGAGTAAACTCAGACTCAACAGACTCCATTACCCATTAACTTAGGCTTCCCGCGCGGGGAACGGAGAGCGGGAGGTGCACTCTGCTGCATGACGACACGCACTCGCCGTCTCCGTATCGCATAACGCCATACCCCAGGAGTAAACTCAGACTCAACAGACTCCATTACCCATTAACTTAGGCTTCCCGCGCGGGGAACGGAGAGCGGGATGTGCACTCTGCTGCATGACGTCACGCACTCGCCGTTTCCGTATCGCATAACGCCAGACCCCAGGAGTAAACTCAGAATCAACAGACTCCATTACCCATTAACTTAGGCTTCCCGCGCGGGGAACGGAGAGCGGGAGGTGCACTCTGCTGCATGACGACACGCACTCGCCGTCTCCGTATCGCATAACGCCAGACCCCAGGAGTAAACTCAGACTCGGTCCATATGCACTGAACAACATGATTACATCATACACGCCGTAACCGTAACGCATAACGGTAGCCCAAAGCATAACGATGAAGTCGACAAGATCATTTGAAATGATAAACTGGAAACTAGCGTGGGTGATATAGGACATTCCATTTTAACAAGTTTATGAAGTGTCCGCCAAGTTTAACATCTTATTCTAAGTAACCTGAACCACAACAAATGCCTTATGTGGTATAGCTCACATGAATTCTCCCCTTACTCGGCTGAATTTGATATCCATCACAGATCTAAGAATGTGTATCTTTAGACTAATACGGTTACTTAGATAATAATCAGAAATAGACTAAAGTTACGATATGATAAAGATTATACATATTTAATATAACGGGACTCCATTGATCAAGAAAACAAGTGAATTATACAGTGTTGTAGTGACAAGGACAATGTCAACATAGCACACGCAATTGCTTGAACAATGTACGGGTGTGTTCAAATACTTAAAAAGCTTTGTATGTATTTATTTTCTTGTATTGCTGGATGTGAAAAATCCACAGTCTGCTTCCAGTCTCCGACCGGGTCAGGAAATGGAATGAATGAAGCCCCCACCTAGCGGCGAGGATATGAACTGTGCCGGCTGTCGAGGCCTGACGCACTCCTCTGGGGCAATGATTAAATGAATGACAGATGAAATGAAATGATAGTGGAGAGTGTTGCTGGAATGAAATTTTGACAGGGAAAACCGGAGTACCCGGAGAAAAACCTGTCTGCCTCCGTTGTGTCCAGCACTGATCCTCACATGGAGTGACCGAGATTTAAACCACGGACCCAGCGGTGAGAGGCCGGCGTGCTGCCGCCTAAGCCACGGAGGCTTAGCTGTATTGCTGAATGTAATATTGCTTATTCTAAATTATAAAAAATAAAAATAAAAAATCCTCCATCAAATACATGAGTCATTCAGATCTCACTCTCCAACTGCGTGGCTTTTCAATGGCATGCGATTTGGTACCTTCACCTAAGACGGTAATAATAATAATAATAATAATAATAATAATAATAATATATTAATAATATAGGATGTTCTCGGGTGCCGGGTGCAAGCTTTGTAATTTGACACCCAGAGGGTAGCTTGCATGTCGAATTTTGTTGTTCCTTGGATCACTATGAAGGTCAAGGAGGTTAGATATCTCATCTCCTTGAACACAATAGCGCTTTCTAGTAGAGAAATGAGGAACTTTGTGTTGGCGTGACATGCCAACATCGTATGACATGCGTGTCGTATTTTTGCCGCCTTTCAAAAATCACTTACCAGGACCAGGAGCGAACCTGCAATCTTCGGGTTAGTAGACCGACACGCTATCCACTCACCCACCGAGGCAAGCTACCTTAGACGGTTATTCCCCTCCTCAGGATCGATGTGAACAGTGACTCATTTTGGCTGAAAAGTTGGGCTAACTGGCTCTTCGACCATTTGCCGAATGGTTTCGATTCTAAGTTAAGCAGAAAGCACCTAAGTAACAATCGCTTTTCTTTAAATCAGTCAATTTCTTTTGTCATACAACGACTTATTTGTACACCCCCGACGTAGCCGCGTGAATTAAATGACTGCGTAGACTGCGGCCGTCCTGAGCGGGGGGCTTATGGCATTGTCTGATTCTGATAATAATTACAGTTACCACAAGAAACACAGGTTATCACACAATCAAGTATACGGGGCTGCTGATCACGATGTCCCTTGCTCCTAAATAAATTAAAAACAATTGGTGAAACATTTCCAAACACAATGTATTAAAGTCAATACAATAGCAAATTGTGTTGTTGTTGTTGTTATTATTATTGATTAATTTAGGGACTTGCATGCTAACTTGTGTTATAGAGGTGTCTGTAATAGTGTTACGTAATGAACCAT
Organism: Meconema thalassinum; assembly: GCA_946902985.2. Taxonomy (NCBI): domain Eukaryota; kingdom Metazoa; phylum Arthropoda; class Insecta; order Orthoptera; family Tettigoniidae; genus Meconema; species Meconema thalassinum. Next base: position 226,098,164 of record OX336397.1, read on the forward strand.
CCAGGCATTCGCCTGTCAGGTGGGAAACCACGAAAATCCACTCCCAGAATGGCTGAGGTGGGAATCGAACCCATATCTTCTCAGTTTTGCCTCACCAGGTTGAGAGAGAGAGAGAGAGTATAAGCGAGTGTGAGAGAAATATGTTGAAAAGTTTTAAAGCGTGTGAGAGTTGGTTCCGCATTGTACGTTGACAAAGTTCGAGTCAGTCAGTATAAATCACCTGCGTTTCCTGGTAAAGGGTTCAGGTGAAGTTCGCTAGGCCCGTGACTCACTTGGCTTGCCAGCAGAGTGCGACAAGGAGTTAGTTATTGAGGTTATAAAGGGCGGAACTACGAGGTCATCTGCCCCTAGCGCGACAAGGAGGGGGGTAAGTCCTAAGGAGAAAAAACAGAAAAAAGTTACAACATTACTTTCTTCTACTTCTTCTTCGTGGCGTTGTTCCCAATTGTTTTTTGGGGTTCACCACTCTGCACCTCACTCTCCATTTGTTGCGGTTTGCTGCATCTATAGGACGAAGACCTACGATGCGCATATCTTCGTGTAGGGCAGTGTTTCCCAAACTTTTTTGTGAATGTACCACTTTAAGGGATGAGAATCTCTAGCGTACCACCTAAAGGTTGGGAGATAAAGTAACTATAACCACTACCCCCACCGCTACGTAGTAGACCAAAAGACGGATTGTAAATTGTGATTGTTATAGTTAGACTGTTGGAGTTAAAGTTCAAATAATAAAAAGTGTGCCCAGTTGTTTTCTTATTTCTTACAATAAGTATTCAATTCAAACATTCAGAAATAACACTGTGCAAATAATATTAATAAAAGAGCATGTAATATTTAAACATAAAAAACAAAGTTCAACTAACAACTTCGATGTGAAGGGTGAGCTTGAAGATTAGAAGCCAACTTAGGAATGTCTGGTTTAACATTGCTGATTCTCAAACGAAGATCGTTTTCCACTCTAAGGAGACTATTCCGGTATTTAGGCCTATTCTTGAGATAAACAAGTGAAGAAAATGCAGTCTCACACAAGTACGAAGTAGTGAAAGGCAGTAAAAATCTAACTGCTTTGTCAGCTAAGTCTGCATAGTCTCCAGACCCCGGGCTAAGGTGATAGACGCCCTGGGCAAATGGTCTACTGGAGCCCATTTTCTCATTTATGTGTTATAAATTAGCATAATAGGCTTTTTTTAAAACTATGTTACTTATATTGTATCACAGGAAATAATAAGAAAATTAAGTCGTTCATACAATTGTGTAGGGGGGCGTGGTGGCTCAGCGGTCTAGCTGTATGCCTCTCACCAAGGCGGTCCGGGTTCGATTCCCGGTCAATGCATGTGAGATTTTCGAAGTGTAATGCCATGTCCTGTGGTTCGGATTCCACGTAAAAAGGAGGTCCCGTGGCTCATGATCTCAAGATTAACGGTCACGTTAAACTACAAGCTTCCTTTCCTTCCTTACAATTGTGTAGCCATTGATTGATATATTAATCACACTAAGACGCAAGATTATAAATTCAAAAGTTAAATTTTAAAAGTACAATATAGAGAAACATTTCAAATCAAAGGTGTTTTTCTGGCCTTTAACTTTGCAAATGTATTTATGATGTCAGAAAAGTCTATGCTAAGGGTTACGTCTTTTTCACAACACAATAACAATAGAGAATGTATTTTGCTGTCTGAAAGAGTTAAAATACTGTAGTATAATCATGATTAAACATAAATACTACTAATGTATGTGATATTTAATATTACTTTTATTTTATATTCACGTAAATTATAGTTATTTAATCCTACATTTTAAAGATTCCCATGTCATACATATTTTTAATGTTGGAATTGTTGGGTCAACCTTTTTCTGCGTTCAGCGTCACCTAAATTTCGGCGCCCTGGGCAAATGCCCAGTATGCCCGTTTATAGCCCGGGGCCTGGTCTGCACGCCTCAAAAGTTCACAAAAGTCACTTTTGAAAAGGTTTGCCTTAGTTCTGAATCACAATTCAATTCATAAAACTGCTTCTTATCTTTGGCCTTAACGTCCTCCGGCAACATAGCAATGTTTTTATATTTTTAAATTTTATATTTCTATATTTTTCGTAACGTGTCTAATATTTTTTCTATTTTTCGTAACATCACCGCGTACCACAGTTTGGGAAACGCTGGAGTAGGGTATCCATCCAACGCCTTTTTGGTAATCCTGGAGGTCTTTGTCCATCAGGCTCGAGAGCAAGTGACTTGCTTACCATGGACTCTGTATTTGCTCGGGCTACATGCCCGTACAAACGCAACCGATTCTCCCTCATTTTGGCTGGAATAGGGGCAATTCCAACAGTATTGCGGACGTCTTCGTTCTTAATATGATCCAGCCGTGTAATTCCCAAGGATCATCGTAGCATCCGCATCTCCATTGAGTGCAAGGCTTGTTCGTGTTTCTTTGTATTAGGCCAGCATTCAGCTCCATACAAAGCAACAGGGCGGATGACTGATTGATAGATCTTAGTTTTGAGGCGCAAAGGAATCTTGCAGTCACAGAGAACGCCTGTGACCTGGCGCCACTTCATCCATGCAGCATTCACTCTTGCGCGGGCATCCGAGACAGTGTCACCATCAGGTCTCACAACGGAGCCAAGGTATCGGAGATGTGAAGCCTTTGGTAGTGGGGTGTCGTCTACTATGATGATAGCTTGCCACGGTGGGTGAGTGGATATCGTGTCGGTCTACAAACCCCAAGATTGCAGGTTCGCTCATGGCCGTGGTAAGTGATTTTTGAAAGGCGGAAAAAATACGATACGCATGTCATACGATGTTGGCATGTCAAAGAGCCCATTTGAATTCAGTAGGCCGAGTTCATAATGGCAAAATTAATCTCGGGAGTTTCCGCCAACACAAAGTTCCTCATTTGTCTACTAGAAAGCGCTATAGTGTTCATAGTCAAGGAACAACGAAATTCGACATGCAAGCTACCCTCTGGGTGTCAAATAACAAAGCTTGCACCCGGCATCCGAGGCCATACGATATTATTATCTACTATGATGGTCCTATCTGTCTGGGAACCACATTCAAATAATTGCACTCATTCCAGGTTCCGTATTAATGGCATCGTTTCCTGGGGAAGATATGTAGACATTATTTTCATCATTATCAATAACCAAGTTCAAGCGATAGAGCAAATATTGGATGATTTGAACAAAATTGACAGCAATATTAAATTTACTTTAGAATCAGAAGTCGATAATAAAATCAATTATCTGGATATAACTGTGATTAAAAAAGACAATCGTCTGCAATATAAAGTTTACAGAAGACCATCGCTAACGAGTACAGTTATACGGCAGGATTCTAACCATCCGGGCGGACACAAGAATGCAACGTTCATAAGCCTCATTAATAGAGCGTTAAGAATTCCTTCCTCTGATCATGATCGGAAGCAAGAAATTGACATTATATATCAAATAGCTAAACTCAATGGTTACAACCACAATTATGTCAGCAGATTAATTTACAAGTTGAAAGACCCTCAACAAATTTAGTTAGAGAGGACACAACAAAGAAAGCATTTGCCACCTTCACCTACGTAGATCGAAGCGTTTACACAGTAACCAACATCCTAAAGAAACACAATATGAACATCGCCTTTAAAACCAATAATTCTAATTTCAAAAAAAATTTCAATTCCAATAAAGTCAACAGTAATGATAAACATTTAAAATCGGGAGTTTATGAGCTCAGATGTAATTTTTGCAATTCAAATTACGCGGGACAAACGGGTAAGAGCATACGTACTCGTAATGCTGAGCATGTTTCGGCCATAAAACACAGGAAGTCAGCCATGGCGGTACACATAGAAGAAACGGGACATAAGTTCACGGACATAAATAATGACGTCAAAATTTTGCATTACGCATCGAAGGGCAGCTATACGAATATTTTGGAAAATTTGATGTAATTTGATGTTTTAAACTAATTAGTGGGCTGAGGAAGGAAACATTATGTGTTTTCGAAACATGTACCTGTAGAATTTTTATGTAAGTAAAAAGTATTGATTTGGCGAGAAATTTATGTTATACCTCATGTCAACCACATTCAAAGTACTCAGTCTTAGTGAGGTTGAGCCGTAGTCCAGATTCACAGAGCCTCCCATTCCAGAGGTTGACCAAGTGTTCTAGAATTAGATCATTACGGGTCTCGCTTGCAAGCATGACATCATCGGCGTACAGTAATGTCCATGGTGGTTGCCTCTGCAAATCGGCAGTCACTGTATCCATGCATAGAATAAACAAGAGTGGAGATAGTGCAGATCCCTGGGGAACCCCAACTCGAATATCGAACTGTTTGGTGAGGCCAGCAGCACTACTTTATGACTGTCATAAATCGTGTACAACAATTATGGGCATTTCCAAAGAAAACAAAACATCAGACATCTTTGTTACCAGAGACAAACTCATAAATCTTCGACATTCACATCGTAACTATTCTTATCTAATTTCGAAGTAAGTTATTTTTATTGTTACGGTTATAAAAGCAAGTCACCGCAAAACCAAACCATCATCATGAATACAGTAATAATAATAATATCGTATGGCCTCGGATGCCGGGTGCAAGCTTTGTTATTTGACACCCAGTGGGCAGCTTGCATGTCGAATGTTGTTGTTCCTTGGAACGTTATGAAAGTCAAGGAGGTTGGATATCTAAGCTCCTCGACACTATAGCGCTTTCTAGTAGAGAAAGGAGGAACCTTGTGTTGGCGGAAAATCCCGAGATTAATTTTGCCATTATGTACACGGTCTACTGAATTCAAATGGGTTCTTTGACATGCCAACAACGTATGACATGCGTGTCGTGATTTTTGTCGCCTTTCAAAAATCACTTACCACGGCTTGAGGCGAGCCTGCAACCTTCGGGTTGGTAGTCCGACACGATAACCACTCACCCATCGTGGCAACAATGTATTGTAAGATCCGGGTCCGATTCCCAGTACACCCATGCTGGAAGTGGTTTTCCTTCATCACCCCTCCCCACCCCCTCACTTCTATTCCAGGTAAACGCTGAGATGATTCCTAACTTAAGGCCACGACCGCCTCCTTGCCATTCCTATCCCCAATTTAGATATACACCCATTATTACAGTCATCACAATAACACAGGTTGTTGGACAAATTCCACACACACCCAAGTACACGGGTCTATACAGGGTGTATCTTAATTATACCGACAAAAAATCAGGGACGCTCTGCGTGTTATGTAAAAGACGATGCAGCAATCGGATTGGCGGAGAAAATTTTTCCTTCCGAGAAAATGAGGTTACTTTGTTACTTCCGGGCGCGCGATTCAAATCTACGAACTCGCCGTATTTGCTGAGCCAGGCAGCAAGCCGAGGCGATCGAGGAAACATGCGCATGCCCGCCAGCATATCTCTGTCACCTTCTATCACACTCCCTTCCCTTGCCTGAAGCACAGCGGTGGCCAGCGGCTTGCTCTCTGGCTCAGCAAATACGGCGAGTTCGTAGATTTGAATCGCGCGCCCGGAAGAAACAAAGTAACCTCATTTTCTCGAAGGGAAATATTTTCTCCGCCAATCCGATTGCGGCATTGTCTTTTACATAACACGCAGAGCGTCCCTGATTTTTTTTGTCGGTATAATTAAGATACACCCTGTATAACCACGATGTTATGATATGTGAATTGCAGCCATTGACCATAGCAGGGTATTATAATTGAATGCCCGAAGGCTCCCAGCAAGTTCGATTTCAATTACTTCCAACTTTGGCTACCACTGTCACTGACACCTAGTGGCGAACGTTGGAACTTGATAGAGCGTTTCTACCAAATATAGGCTTCGATGGCGTAGTTGGTAGCATGCTGAACTGCTGTGCCCAAGATAGCGGATTCAAACCCGGGCGAAGTCGTCGGATTTTTAAGAGCTTTTATATCCCTCAGTATGCCTTCCTTCGGAGTGGAAGTAAAGCCGGCGCACAGTGGGTCAAAATCGAAATCTAGGACAACATTATTTATTTTCATGATTAAAAAAACCAAATGAATTACTTCTACAGCATTCTCATATAATTGCCGCTCACTATTCTGGGATATAAACGCATCTTAGTGAAAATCTGTCACCACTGTTCGAGCAGTCTGAATTGGAGGGTGAATGCAAGTGGCTGTGGTTTGGTTGTCTTTGTGGTTAGTGTAATGCTTTAAGATGGAACGTGCAGCTGAAGGTATGATCTTTGTAACGTGTTTTAGTTATTAATGAGCGAAATTGTTACGTAAAATAGCTATATTTGCAGTATATAATATTTAACTATTATTTTTTAAATTATATTTTAAATTAGATTTTTAGTATGTCGCGTCATTCTGCGTCACTTTCTACTTAATGTAAAAATGTAGATAAAGTCTTGTAGTTTACGCCTGTTATAAGATTTTTTGCATCTTTTTGCAACTTACTTAGTTATTTTACATTTTAGAAAATGCCGCGCAACCAGTTCTCACACGTTTACAACTGTTTGAAGCACTGGGTTCGACGATTATGTCAAAAGTAGAACATTGTGACTTTGTTAAAAGTAAATTAGGGGTAGAAAATTGTTCTGAAGAGATAACTGAATGCTCTATCCCACTCCGAGTCATAGACAATTTTGTTGCATGTGTAGACGTAGCTTAAAAAAAGGTCTTAACTGATGTTTATTATGAAGTAAACAAACTATATACGTTGCTTTCACTCTAAATTCATGATTAAAACGTAAAAATAATCCCCCCCCCCCCCTAGATTTCGAATTTGACCCACTGTGCATTGGGAGAGCAAGCTAATAACCTGTATCCATGTTTCTGGTGCATCTTACGTCAGGATATAGCTATGGGAGCTCTTCCTAATGATAACCTCAAGAGAGATGAACTTCAATGGAGCTGGGGAACGAGCCGGAAGGAAGCGGGCGTGGCCTATTAGAGGGTAGCATACCAGCATTGTCTTGGTGTTGAACCATTTCAAGGACGGCCGAGCCTTGTATGTCAGTACAGCCCCACTCAATAACAATTAATCATGAGTAAGTTATATCCTGCAAGTTTATTGTAGCCACCTGTCAGCGCCGACAGCTTCAACTATCGATTGTCCAGCCTCGATGACAATAACTGTCGAGTTGAAAAGTGTTCAGCGGGGAAGGGATTAATATTATTGTTGATTTAAGGGGCCTAACATCTAGGTTATCGGCCCCTAATGGTTTGGGTGATCGTGAAGATGATAGTTAAATGGAATCTAGAACTAAAACTAACTGCTAACTTATATACTAGAAGAAGAAATACGCCAAATATAGGACATGAGGAAAAAAATGCCCTCAACCCTCGAAGAAGGCGGATTGAGGGACTTGGAAGGAAGGAGAGACATAAAAGGCAGATAGGAATGGGAAAGAGGAGAGGGTCCGCCCCCACAGGTAATGGATAAAAGGGGGAAAACCGGACCCAGCTCAGGAATCCCTCGGGGTCGCCAACTCCCGAACTCACCAGCCGTGAGCCCCTGAGGCTGTAGCAATATGTAGGGTGCACCAGAAGTGGTGGGGCTACATACACCCTCCTTCCTTAAGGGCCTTGAGCACAAGGCAGGAGGTAAAAGGAAATGACAAAGAAGGCTGACCCCCCGCAGAAGGAGGGTATCAGAAAAGGTGAGACAAGGGCCAACTAAGGCGGGAAAGGAAGAGACTCCCTAGGCCTCGGATACCCTAATACCGTCGGGGATGGAAGAGAACAAGAGTTGACCAAGTGAGGTCGACAGGAAAGAAGATGGAGAGGAGCCCGGCACAAGTAAGTGGAAGCAATGCCGGACTCAGCTGGGGCCCCGTGGTCGCCAACCCACGTCCCACTAGATGTGAGCCCCTGGGGGAGGGCGGGGAAGAGGACATGACTATTCCACTACATTTAGACCAACAACATTATAGAGCTTTGCTGACATAACACAGCGCCCTACACCTTTCATTTCACTGATCGATATTCATTTGTTCACAAACAACATTAACAAAGGATTAGTGGTTTTAAATACTCCATTGTATTGATTACCGTAAACTTATAAGGCAACAAAAAGATGGTATATTGGCTTTCACGGCCAGTTAATTAATACTCAGCAAATTTTCAAGGTTTGTGCCGTGTCTTGTGTGGGGTTTCGCCTAGGACACAAAACTGGCTCATCAGCGGGCTCTTGGTGTCCCAAACCGGATCCCCAAAGGAGTAGCGAACTGGGCGCTACCTTCCTTTTTATGAAGCGCACCTGCGCCTCTTTACTGCGAGAACTAAAGCTCAAGCATTCATAACCTCCCTATAAAGGCTTCCAAAATGGAGGTAGCGCGCAGTTCGCTACTCCTGTGGGGGTCTGGGCGGGGAAACCAAGAGACTGTTGATGAGCCAGCTTGGTGTCCTAGGCGAAACCCCGCACAAGACACGACACAAACCTAGAAAAATTGATGAGTTTCATAAGATAACAATTTTCGACGTTCGTTTGTTGACAGTGACAACAATATAGATGGCATGTTGGTGATGATTTGATGTTTGAAGGGGCTACGAAATGCTGAACATTTTCCAAATTTTAATTTTTACGTCATATTAACCCGTTGAGTGCTTTGCACGTCTATAAACGTTGCACAAGGGCTGTTTTTCTTTTTCATATCCTCCATTTTCTTCTAAATGCAGAGTCGATCTCTGGTATGTCCTGCCATCTGTTGAGAACTAATCGAATTTGGATTTTTGCTCCGGAAGTAACAAACACAGAGTATTTTGTAGACGTCCGTCCTCTACAGCTGGAGCTCATCTGTGATGTGAACAAGCATGGCATGGCGGAATAGCAAGCACATTCTTCACGCCGCGTTGAGATTTCGGATCAAAGGATAACAATGTTTGCACCAGTAAGGAGCAACAGGTATTACTTTCCGATTGATTATAGGAAATAATTTTATTTTGGGCCTTTTACCTCGTATGGAAATGATGCCCACACAAAAATTCTGTCTCTTTTTTTATCATTTTAAATAATCTTGTCGACTTCGTCGTTACGCTGCGGTCTGGCGTTACGTTACGGTGACGGGACGAAATGTACCCAGATGCACTGAGGTGTGTGACGTCACAATACCGCTTGGTGCATGTGTTTCCCGACAATCTCTACTTCGTTAGTATAAGACAAAAATCCCCGATTCTTGGATGTCACGGGTAATCTCGAGAACCACTGGATGGATTTTGATGCGGTTTTCACCATTCTGTAAAGGATATCTCGAGGCAAGATTCTATAGAAAATAATTTATGTATGATCAAAGGAAGCCAAGCAGTAACGATTTCAGTGAGAAAGTCGAAAACAAACTTGGCTTCAGTGCGCTTCTTAAGCTTGCGCTGGGCAAACCGTTAAACATATCAATATAGCCTAATATGAACGTAAGAATTGGTCAGTATGAAATTTTCTACAAAAAAGTCCGCGAGAGCATATCTCTATCTTCAATACATCGCCCACTATAAGTGTTTTTAGACTGGATGGAAGGGGAAAGTCCCCGCGCGCTCTGGTGAGCGTGACGGCATCGCGCGCGCGTGACCTTGCTTTGCCCTTGGTTTGCACTTGCCATTCGCGAGTAATTTGAAACAAGGTAAAGTATTATAAAGCAAGATAAGTATTATGCAGATAATTTTCTAACATGTCAAGAGTCTTTGGCTTCGAGCGAAGCGAGAAGCCTCCAGCCTTTCTAGCATTTTTCAGCATTTGTAGCATTTAAAATGATACAAAGTCTAGTCTTTCAGACTGACTGTCACTTTTTTTAATAAAAAATGTATATACACATAGGATTTTGAATTTACATTTTGATTAATAAAGACCCAAAACCTATAGACATTTTAAGTCTATCACCCCATGATAAGTTAAAGATTATACGTCCTACAATGTTTGTAAAGCGTGAATGGAAAAACTCAACACTGAGGTAGCAAATAACTAACCCAGCACTTCAGAGGTTAAGCTATGCACCCTTAGCCTTCTAACGCTGTTGTTGTGGTGACTGAAGTACGGTAACGTGCGTAACTGTAATTATTACGGTCTACGATTGGACAAGGTACCATCTATTTACAACACCCGCTATTCGAACTCTTTTTTTTTTCTCTCTGGATTTCCCTGTTTAAGTGCCCGTCACCACCACCCCAATGGTACGCGTACAAGACAGTGCGCTCGCTAACGACGATGTGTCATGGCGCCTGCAGTTCCTAGAACGACTTATCTCTTCCCACTCCAATTAATCCGTTCCTGGAATCGTCCCGCGCGTTTTGAGTCCCATTATATTGATGAAAACATATTTCACAATCTTGCTGTTGTTGTTGATTTATTTTAGGGGCTTTGCGTCGTGTGGCCCTGTGATTCGCTTCACGAACGAAAATTGTCATCCTTATTAATAATAATAATAATAATTAATCACTTGTAAAATTTCTGTCAGTTATAATCTCAATTTTTTTGAAAGCAATCAATTAATTGTGGAAACTGCCTCCAAAGTTTTCTATAATTGAAAATACAAAATAGCAGATAAAAAAAGTAAACTATTTTTTTTAAATTAATTGTTTGGTTCTAGCTCCACTTGCACTTTGTTTAAAAAAGCTTAATATAGACCATATATATTATATGTATTTATTTATTCATGTATTTACTTGATTGCACATTCTTTATGTACTTTATCAATTATTAATTAAGAATCATTTATTCATTAGTTTATTCATTATTTGTTTATTTATTTATGTATTTACTTAGTATTTATTTATTCATTCATTTGTTTATTTATTTATTTATTAATTTATTCTTACACTAATTTATTTTATTATTTAATTTATTTATTTATTTATTTATTTATTTATTTATTTATTTATTTATTTATTTATTTATTTAACCGTTTACTAATTTATATCATTTCCTTCTTTTTCCCTTTTCTTTATGTGTCTTTCTTCCTTCCTTTTCTTTCTTCCTTTCTTTTCTTTCTTCCTTCCTTTTCTTTCTTTCTTTCTTTCTTTCTTTCTTTCTTCATTATTTCCTTTTATCTTTCTTTCTTTCTTTCTTTCTTTCTTTCTTTCTTTCTTTCTTTATTTCTTTCTTTCTTTCATTCTTTGTGTCTTTCTTTGTGTCTTCCTTTTCTTTCTTTCTTTCTTTCTTTCTTTCTTTCTTATTTCATATTTTCTTTCTTTCTTTCTTTCTTTTTTCTTTCTGTGTGTCTTTCTTTCTTTTTGTGTCTTTTTTCTTCCTTCCATTTTTTCTTTCTTTCTTTCTTTCTTTCATTCTTATTGTCTTTCCATTTTTTCTTTCTTTCTTTCTTTCTTTCTCTCTTTTTTCTATCTTTCTTTCTTTCTTTCTTTTGAACCCTTTATCCTCTGTTGGATAAATGATTCTAGGTTTTATTTCTTCAATAAATAAATTTTTCCACCAGCATCATGAAAATAGCCAGACGGAGATGAGGAAATTTCAAGCATTTGTTGGAGACAGTGGGGACATACCTGCGACAGTTTAACAAAAGGCTAAATACTTTAGCTGTGAAAGGAAATAGCCTAGCGATGTGTCAGAAGGACAGGCGTTGGCCACCTCAAAATAGAAGCGACGCGCAGTGAGACATGGTTCTGGTATGTTCATTGTAATATTCGCGCCTAGAAGAAATATGATGCAGTAACGTGAGTGGCTGATGAAGAAAATAGACACTCCTACGAAGCCAAGATCTGCTAAAATCCGCCAAGTTACAGAAAATGTGGAACCAATGAGAAATGAATGCCTACGAGCGCGGCAAGTCCAGCTTGGGTACGCGGTGGCTAGCATTCACGCGGGAAATCGCCTAGACAAAATCTCTACGATCGATTCTAGGATTAATGGGCATATTCTTGACCTGTGCAATGTTACGAGTTCAGTGATATTTATTTCATTCCTGTACCACCATTATTTCGAGACATTTTTATATAATTTCCCCCACTATCAAGACCTAGGGCAAGTTCATTTATAAGTGGCGTGAAGAGCCAAGAAACATGACTATTACTTTGTGCGTCTACGGACGTAGGCTTATTATTTTGTGTGTCGTGGACACAGGTTGATTATTACTTTTGTGCGTCGAAGGACGTTGACTGTTATACTTTTGCGTGTCATGAGGACACAGAAGTTATTGTAAATGTGTTAAATTCAGTGATAGATAGTCACAGTACTATATTTTGTAGGGGCAGTATCGTCGATAATTCGCCAACAAACTGTTACGGGGAAAGTAGTACCTGGAACGGCGAATTTAGTAGTCAGATATCAAGTGTATAATAATCTAACTTTTTGGAATCAGCACCAGAGATGACATCGATTACCATAGAAGAAGTTTGGAATTCTCAACACTCCGTCCAGATGGCTGAGATGAGATAAGAAGCATTCAGTTGGGAGATGGCAGCTGATGTTCTTTGACGGGTGACTGAGCGAGAGATGAGTACAATATAATATTCTTTATTATTTGATAAATTAACTTATGGTTTATGGGACATATTTTTGTAAATACTTTGCTTGTGTGATTAACGTAGTATATTTAGTTTTGGTCTGACGCACCTTTGTATGGAAGCAGCTTGCACGAATGTTATTAGTGGAAGGTTCTTGTTTTTGCTTTGTTTAACTAACGTAGCTATGTGAACGGCCGTGTTTGCATATGTTACGCAATGCGGTTAAAACGTCCCTCGGAGATATGTTGTGTTTCAGAAGTAGGACTGAAGTAATATAATTATACAATAGATTGGAGGGTAATTAAAATTGTTTAAGGTTTATTATTGATCAGATTCAATGAGATTATTGCCTTTGGAGCAATGTAATTTGTGACGAAGAGCAATCAGCTCTATCGTAGGTTTTTTTTTTTTTTTTAATGTTTGCGAGCACCTATTCAGCCGATCTGTGTGAGAAACGTGATGTCATTCCCAGATGTGTGATTGTGTGTATTTTATGGTCATTACAAGCGGGATTTTCAGCGTAGACTGATTTCTGTCAGCTTGGTGCCAGGTCCATATTGTAACCTTGCGAGGGCAATTGTGGATATTTTGATTAATGTCTGACCATATGTTGAGGTGGTTGAGATTTTGTTGCTGTTGATTCCTTGAGATAACGGCACAGCTGGTCAGTTATTTATATACACTGGAGTTGGGACATGACAAGTATTGATGAAGGGGGAGATGTTTCACAAGGAGGTCTGAACGTTGCAAGCAAGGTCATTAGTGAGGAGTGCTTGTTGACTCCGTAATTACTTGAAATACAGAATAAGAACTGATCAATGGTAAAATTGTTTAAATAAATGGGAGTTGCCTACGAATCACGATAATCTCCGAAGCGTTACCTTAACATGCAGTTTTGTTCATATAAAGTAATCTTAGCCGGTCAGGCTTTTGTTGTTGTTGGTTTTATTCCATGTTTATATTCCATATCAGTGACCCGTGAAGTCACGTGCAATGCTGTCTTTCCGTGTGTGTATTGAGTCACTGGCCGGTGTTGGCAGCTCATTGTCAAGTGCGTCATCGCACTAATGAGGGTCTCAGGGAGATTCCTGTAAATAGTAGATGTTTAGTGTGTGTGTCAGCATTAGAGTTTTAAGGGTTTTTATTAGTGTCATGCCCATATCCATAAACGTTGATTTACGCGATGATTGTTCGTGAGCACCGTGGCTGTTAACCCGTTGTAAACGAACAGTCATCCAAGTACTCATTTTCTCGTAGTTAGTCATCACGCGTACATAAAATCCAAATGCAAGGTAGTGGAACTAGGATCCACATTTTTATAAAGGGGGAGATCCGTCTGACTCCTCAACAAAGTGTTAGATGTTCCTATCATGGAAAAATTCAGGGAGGATACTTTTATTATTGTTGTTTATTTTCTTTTTATGCACATTAGTCATTAAATCATGTTATTATTTTACGTTTTGTCTCCTTTCTTTCTTATGTATAGTTTCAATCCTATGACCCTTGCCTCAGTAGAGCATGTTGTTTGGCGGACGAAAACATCACACTATGAACTGAGCGCGACCCCTTGATCAAGATTCTTGCATATAAACACTGCTATTCTGAAGGGTTCACTTTCTTTCTTTCTTTCTTTCTTTCTTTCATTCATTCATTCTTTATGTCATTCTTTTTTATAATTTTCTTTCTTTCTATCTTTCTTTCTTTCTTTCTTTCTTTCTTTTTTCTTTCATTTTTCTTTCTTTCTTTTATACTTCTTTCTTTCTTTCTTTCTTTGTCTTTATTTTTTACTTCTTTCTTTCTTTCTTTCATTCTTTATTTATTTATTTATTTATTTATTTATGTATTTAATTAATTATTTACTTATTTAATTTCTGGTATAATGTTACCTAATTAACTGGCACTGAGCACTGTGCTTACCATTTGCTGGCTGTCGCAACTCTTTGACCAACTTGTAAGTTTGTCGCTTAGTTAACAAACCAACGAACACTGGATCTCTATTACTGTATTATTTCATTACAGAATTGGAAAGAACGGAGTAGTAGAGAGTTCATCATAAAGACTGACAGCCATTTCGAAAGTTCATTCTAACAGAAACAAAGGAGGGGGGGGGGGAATATCAGAGCAGTGAGGTTGTTGTTTGAGTCTTCAGTCTTTTGACTGGTTTGATGCAGCCCTCCATGCTTCCCTGTCCTGAGCTAATCGTTTCATCTCTACATAGCAACTCACCCTACATCCGAGGCAATCTGTTTAACATATTCTAACCTTGGTCTACCCCTACAGTTCTTGTCCTCAACCCTTCCTTCCACAACTAAGCTTGCTATTCCTGGGTGTCTTAGTATGTATCCTATCAACCTATCTCTTCTCTTCATTAGCAGTCGCCAGAAACATCTCTCCTCTCCCACTCGTCTTAATACCTCTTCGTTTGTAACCCTATCTACTCATCTGATCTTCATCATTCTCCTGTAACACCACATTTCAAATGCTTCAATTCTCCTCTTTTCTGCTGCACCAATAGTCCAAGTTTCACTTCCATAGAGCGCCACGCTCCAGACAAAGGCTTTCAAAAATGACTTCCTAATACCTATATCTATATTCGATGTCAACAGATCCCTTTTCTGTAGAAATGCTTTCCTTGCCTGAGCCAAACTACTTTTTATATCCTCTTTGCTTCGTCCATCACTGGTTATTTTGCTTCCCAAGTAACAGAATTTTCCTACTTCCTTTAGTTTTTCACCTGCCAATTTGATGTCCATAGAGGATTCTGATTTATTTCGGCTGCATTCCAGTATTTTTGTTTTACATTTATTAATTTTCATCAAGAATTGTTTCCTCAGTACGGAGTCCATACCATTCAAAAACTCATTCATATCCTCAGGCGTGTCGGCCAAGATGACGATGTCATCGGCAAATCTCAAAGTTGAAATTATTTCTCCTTGAATCTTCACTCCCACTTTAAATGTTTCTCCAATTTCCTCCATTGCTTGTTCAATGTAAAGATTGAAAAGTATGGGTGATAAGTTGCAGCCTTGCCTTACAACTTTCTGAATATCAGCTTCTCTCTCATGTCCTTCAACTCGAATGACTGCTGTCTGGTTTCTGTATAGATTGTACATCACCCTCCTATCCTGTACTTTATTCCAATCGTTTTCAAAATGTCAAACAATTTAGTCCAAGTGAGGTTACACAACATAATTCTTAATGTGAGGGAGATTGTTGTATATTCTTGCATTTGTACACCAAACTAGATTTGCAAATAGAACATTTCCCATATACCGTTTCTCATTCAGATTTGCTATGCTATTCTTCATGTTTGTGTCTTGCTCTAGTTCTTCAAAACGCTGCAGTTACGAAATCTCATAAATTTTCTAGTGTACAGTTTCATAACCCTACTAAATCTTCAACTCATTTTTTCGGTGGTATTTTCATTTAAGATCTGCATTGCAATTTGACTTTCATATTCTCAATATAGAACTAAATAACTATGATCACTAATGCAATGACGTTTTCGTCTTAAATCGTCGGCTGCAATTTAATTTGCCGCCAACTTGGATGTTGGTGAAAAATAAAAATCTTATTTTGATGTTTTAGGTTTTCAAAATATTAAAATATCATAGGAAGTTTTTGTTTTTAAATTTAAAAAAAATGTCAATCTATTTCCGTGATAAGGATTCTTTTGAAGTTCGTCAACTTTTGCAAACATCTACCACCAAGTCTTTATTCGTCTACTTTTGCAGACAATACTTGCATCTTTTATTTTTAATGAAATAAGGTACGTTATTTCAGATATTACTGCATTGATCTAAGGGCCATTCTACACGAGCGGGTAAACTGCGGCGTTTCACCCGCCTCCTACCGCGCCAAAATGTTTCAATCTACACGTGGTGGTCAAAACGTGGCGTGTGAACCGAGTGGGTGAAACTGTATAGGGTGTTTTGGTACCAACGCTAGCTTGCCTTGTAGTAGTACCTGCTGACAACGTTAAAAACGCTAGCAGTCATCGCGTTCGACGATGTAGTTGAGTTGTACTTCTATAGATGGCAGCAAAATCGGAAAATTGGTGAGTATTCTTGTTAATGTTGTATATTTAATTAATATTTGAATATATATCAATAGTAAATACATATTGCAGTGCTTTCAAAAGAATACAATCGGTTTCGAACAATATTATACGAAGTAATTGAATTATATTGAATCACACATCGATTTTAGTCGATACACTGCACTCGAAAACGATATCAGATACTATCGATATAATTCAAAATAAGAGCTGTTTGTTCCAACGCTTCCCGTAATTCAAACGTGATATTTCTTAATTCGATTGATAGGAAGTACCGCATTGACAATTAAATAATACTGGTGTGTGATAAGTGCAGCTGTAATTTTGTCTTACAATTCATTTTTAATATTGTAGTATAGTAGCCTACTCTTTCTATTTGTACATATCTGTGGGGTAGGCCTATGTCATGCTATGTGCTTTGTGGAAACATGGGCTGATAACCTTGAAACATCCACAACTATTCTAAAAGAGCCTATGTTTTCTTCTCTACCTGATATCACAGGGGGAAGAAATCGCCTATTATTAGACCAATTACTAAAACATGACCATTATAAGGCAGGGGAAGGAAAGAAAGAAAGAAAGAAAGAAAGAAAGAAAGAAAGAAAGAAAGAAAGGAAGGAATAAAAAGTAGAGGTGAAGGGTTAGAATAGGGGAAAGGGTCGAGTAGGCACTGACCGGGAGGGGAGAGGGGCCAGTAGGCCAGGTCCAAGGCTAGTAAACTACAGAGGTTGCCTCAATATGGAGCTCTTAGGCGAGGGGATCGCGGAGGGAAGGGAAAGGACGTGACGTCACACGTTTCCTCGTAGCGCGCGAGGCGCGAGATATGCAAGGTATTTCAACTTTCCCACACATTATATTGTATGGATTGCAGTGGTTTAAAAACGTGTTTTAAGCCCTTTTGTTTATAATCATGCCAGGCCAAAGATGTGCTGTGGTAGTTTGTCACAGTTATTATAAAGTTGGAAATGACGTGTCGTTTTTCACGATGCCTAACGACGAATGCCTTCGCAATCAGTGGATTGCTGCATGTAAGCGAAAAGATCATTGTAACCCTCAAACAAGTAGGATATGTTCCCTCCACTTTAAGAGTGAAGACTTCGAATTAGACTATAGGGCCGAATTGTTTAATATAAGGCCAAGATTTCCAAGGAATCTAAAACCAAATGGTAAGTGAGCCTAGCTGGCCTACTCTTTAAGTTTTGATGACCTGCTAGGATGATTTTAAAGCTGTTAATATATTTGACATATTTCGTACATGGTATCAGGGGCGTATATACATTTTTTTTCGAGGGGGGGGGGGGGTGACTATCGTGGAAAATTGTGAGTACTTAATGAATTTTCTATTATAGCCTATGGAGTATGAATAGAAAATATCTAAATGGGCTACTTGTCAATTTATAAAGCAGAAAGGTAAACACTCATTTTCTTTTACAAATTGATAATTATTTCTATAAAGTAGACTACTGTGAAATACATTGTATGGTGTACCCAAGTTGGCTTTTTACGGGGGGAGGGGGATCTGGAGCCTCCTCACCCCCACTCCCTTATATACGCCCATGCATGGTATTTTGTTTTTGGACAAGATGGAAAATTTCATGAGTAATTCTATTTGCATTGGTAAAAATTCTTTGCAAATATTCCAGAAAGCAGTCATCATTTCAATAAAATCCCTTCGACTTCTGTACCAAGATATGGCCCGTACCCCGTAGGCATAACACAAAGTATATTCTCACACATAGGCTAAATCAAGATGTACTGGAAAACCTCTTTTCACAATTGCGAACACGTGGTGGCTTACACGACCATCCTTCTGCATTTACAGACTGAGGATGATTATTTTAGGAAAAAATCCAGGAGTTGTTCAAACGCAAACAAACACTGCTGATCCAGATTCAGGTGAATATGTAGTTGCTAAAGCACTAAACAAAGCTGGCATAGTGTCTGAATCAAGTAACGTGCTTCCAGGACTAACCTTACGGAGCAATGTGCAACCAGAGTCCTTCGTTGTCAATATCATGGAACAAAGTGAGGAAGATGGCAAGGCTTATGTTGCAGGTTATGTAGCCCACAAGTTCCAAGATAAATTTCCACAACTTGGGGAACTTAACCTATGGAATGTAAACTCAACACGATTATGCATTACCAACCTTGATTAAACACTTGTCATACGGTGGTATGACCGATCCCTCAGAAACTTGGCTAAACCAGTTCCGGCACATTTCAGCAAAATTCGTCACATTTCACGGAAAATACGGATTTCAACGAGGCAAGAACGTTCTAAGAAGAACGAAAGATTTTGTGTCGAGAGAAGTTCCTGACGTACCGTCTGGTGGGGTTGAGGAAGCTGTGATAACAATTTTCTTCATCAGATTGAAACATTCCAATTCTATCTTGCATAAGAAGTGGTTATTGGAAGTCACTAATACCCACGATACTGCTACCGAGTCTAGGCAAATTTCCAAGAAATTCAAGAAGATCACAACATATAATGTAAGTAGGCTACATTCAGTTATTTTATCACCCATTTACCAATAATTTCATGAGAATAAACTGTTATTTGCGTACTCAACAGCTGATGTTGACAGTTTCCGTTACGTTCACCACATGGCGCGTTAGGTATCTTGTGACATCATCCGCCTTGTGAGCGCTGATTGGTGAGTGAAAATTGAGGCAACCTCTGTAGTTTATAAGCCTTGGGCCAGGTCGGGGACGGATCGCGCTCGAAAGTGCATCGTCGCGCCATCTCATATTGTCAGTTGGAACTACTTGCGCCGAGCAATAGGTTGGTGTCAACATTTTGCATTAAGTTGCAGCACTACCCATATATCCTCGTTGGTGTGAACAGAAGCGCCTTCTATTCTATTATATCGCAGTGCAAAAATGACATACCGTACTGGATTTGAGCAGCGGCATTCAAACTATAGATTATAATTTACCCAGCATTTTACAATTTCATCAGCAAACACTCAAACAACGTAGGAATTCAGTATATTAATACCGACTACTTACAATAATTGAAACTGAGACAAAACTTCGTCTAACAGACGCCACACTAGTTTATTTTTGTAATTGAAAGGAAAATAAAAAAGCCACTGACCGGAAATTCCATCTATCTTTCAAGTAACTATTCATAACCAACGTAATAATGCGTCAACACGCAAGTGTTAGTCTAGCGCGTGTGGTGGTGAATCATTGTTACACGAGTGGGTACGGAGTCTGACAGACGCCACGCAATCTTCTCTGTGATAAAGTAAGTACTCGTTCTGAAGTATTCTCTCCTAAATTATTGCCGTAATTATTCTTCATGGCGTCTTATATTGCATGGCTTCTTGCTGAAACGTTATATTTTCACGTCTTTCGGGCTGAAAATGAGTGGAAAAGAGAGGATAGATAACCTTGATCGCCTTGATGATAGAAGGATTGTGCAGAGTTTGCTTGAGGAAGATGATTCTGAAGATGATGATGATGATAATTGTTGTTTTAAGGGGCCTAACATCTTGGTTATCGGCCCCTAATGGCCTGGGTGATAGTGAAAGATGAGATGAGAATGAAGACTATACCTAATATTAACTACAAATTTACATACTACGCACCAGAAGAAATGGTAAACAAATGAAGGATAAGGCAAATAAAGGACAGGAAGAAAAGAAATACCTTCAACCTTCTAAGAATTAGGATCGAGGGCCTTGAAAGGAAGGAGAGCCATGAAAGGCAGATAGGAAAGCAGAAAAGGCCCACCCCAAAGTCAGTGGAAAAAAAGAGGAAAAACGGACCCAGCTCAGGAATCCTTCGGGATCGCCAACTCCCATACTCACCAGCTATGAGCCCCTGAGGGTGTAGCAATATCCAAAGTGCACCCGAAGTGGTGGGACAACAGACACCCTGCCTCTTTGAGGGCCTTAAGCAGAAGGCAGGAGATAAAATAAAAGAAAAAGAAAGCTTATTCAATAAATTATAAATGTGCTTCTTTAGTTGCTTTTATATCAATATAAAAGATTAATTACTTTTCCAAAATGACCTAAAATTAATTTAAATCGTTAATCACAACTTGGTATAGCAGAAATGCCTCTGAAACGAAATGGCGTCTTCCAGACGCCACACGACCTTCTCTGATGTAAAATATTGCGCGAGCACTGCAGGGTTAAGCATTATGCATGGGTTCTAACTGGGAATGTCAAGGCCGGTATAGAGAGCGCAGCTCGCATCCAGTCGGCCGTGAGGTTACTGACGTGTGTAAACTGCTTGCAAAACGCCACGTGTAGTTACGTACGCGGGTCTTCCGCTAGCGGGCAGGACGCCTCCAGAAGCGTGCGTCCTCGTCCCGCGACCGGCAAAACGCTCGTGTAGACAGACCAATTAATTACTGTAGGTTCTGTCCGATTGCGCGGTAGGAGGCGGACGAAACGCGGCAGTTTACCCGCTCCTGTAGAATGGCCCTACCCTGACGGTCTTAGGGTATCTGAGGCCTAGTTAGTTAGTTAGTTAGTTAGTTATTGTTGTTTTAAGGGGCGGAACTACGAGGTCATCTGCCCCTATATATATATATATATCTGAGGCCTAGGGAGTCTCTTCCTTTCCCGCCTTAATTGGCCCTTGTCTCATCTTTCCTGATCCCATCCTTCTGCGAGGGGTCAGCCTTCTTTTTCTTTTCCCGTTATCTCCTGCCTTCTGCTCAAGGCCCTCAAGGAGCCAGGGTGTATGTAGTCCCACCACTTCTGGTGCACCCTAGAAAGTGCTATACACTCAGGGGCTCACGTGAGTTCGGGAGTTGGCGACCCCGAGGGATTCCTGAGCTGAGTCCGTTTTCGCCTTTTGTCCCTTACCTTTGGGGCGGACCCTCTCCTCTTTCACTTTCCTATCTGCCTTTCATGGCTCTCCTTCTTTCCAAGTCCCTCAAACCGCATTCTTCGAGGGTTGAGGGCATTTCTTTTCCTCCTGTCCTTTATTTGCCTTATTCTCCTTTAGTTTTCCATTTCTTCTTCTAGTTTGTAGGTTAGTAGTTAGTTTTAGTTTTAAGTTTGCATTTCATTTTCATCTTCACGATCACCCAAACCATCAGGGGCCGATAACCTACATGTTAGGCCACTTAAAACAACAATTATCATCATCATCATCATCAGAATGGCCCTAATTCAAATTTGCATAGAATCATGATATGCATATGTCTATTAATTTTACCAAGAATAATGGCTGCATTGTTTATGTAACTTGCGAGGGGGAAAAAAGCGTTGCTTCAAAAACAAAGTTTTTAAAACTTATCAAAGAAAAATTTACAAATTATACGTTTGGAGATTGAAATTGATCGGTCATCTGATTAGGATGTCCTCTGGTAGAACGGCCAAAGGTAGATAATTGGCAAGAGACCATGAAGTAGGCCTCGAGATGGGTGGATGAAGCAGGTCCACAGAGCCTTGGCTAAGAGGAGCGTGGAATGGAGGACAGTAGTGGCAGGACAGACAGCTTGTTCATACCCTCACCCGGCCTGCTGGAGTAGAGAATCGATGATGATGATGTTTGGAGAACTAGAACAATGATT
Organism: Meconema thalassinum; assembly: GCA_946902985.2. Classification (NCBI taxonomy): domain Eukaryota; kingdom Metazoa; phylum Arthropoda; class Insecta; order Orthoptera; family Tettigoniidae; genus Meconema; species Meconema thalassinum. The sequence goes on from OX336397.1 coordinate 226,120,182, forward strand.
CTAAGTTGGATTATCATATAAAGTTTTTTTTTTTTTATTTTAGCGTAGAGCTTTTAGTGGCGGGAGTGTCTGAGGGCATGTTCGGCTCGCCAGTTTTGTAGCTGCTTCGAGGCGGACACCCAATGGGTGAGCTACAAGTACCGTTGGAGAGGAAAGTGTGAATTTAGGGACGAGGAGTTGGAAGGTAGCGGCTGTGTCCTATAGTTAGGGACCAACCCTGGCATTTGCCTGGAAGGAAGATGGGAAACCACACCAGACCATCTTCAAGTTTGCCGGCGGGGGGATTCGAACCTCCTCGCCTCCCGGATGTGAGCGCCTGCCAGCAGTCATGCCGTAACGACCACGGCTAACTCACCCGGTATCATATAAAGGTAAATGTTGATAAATTTTCATTACAATCATTCAGTAGTTTGTGTAGTGGGATCATATTGAGAAATTGGGTTAGTTATTGAGGTTTTAAGGGGGGGAACTTCAAGGTCATCTGCCCCGCTTAACACAGATTAAAGTATACAAATTTGAAATGAAATTAATAATTTAGAGGTGGACATAAATATGAAAAAAATCGAAAATTAATAAAACAAAAAAACTAATAATTATAATAATAAACAAAAATTACGGAATAAACAAAAAATTCAGAATTCAAAAAAGACTTTGAGTCAATGTACATTGGAAAATTTAGATTGCTGGCCCTAACCCACTCTCACTTATAAAGCGTATAACGAGATCAGCAGCCACCACGTCATCGGCTAATATAAGTTTGAGTGTCATCTGCACCAAGGTTTCTTCGTAAGTCAGCAAGATCCACACACTCGGTTAAAATGTGGCCACGGTGAAAACGGCTCCACAGGTACAAAAGTGTGGGGGGGGGGGGGGGGTTCCTTCCCTTCTCATTAGGTACGAGGGGGTGGATCTTGTATGACCTATTCTTAGCCTACACAAAATGTCCGACTCCCTCCGTGACCGGAAAGGGTTCCGCCACACGCAAGTAGTTCCCTTGATCGCTCTCATTGGCTCGCATTGGGTCAGCTAGCCACTGACTCTCCCAAAATGTCACTACTTGTCGGCGTATCGGATTTGTCAACTATTCAGTATACACTAAACACTCTACCGTTTGTAAACAAGCTAACGTTGATAACCCCGGAATTACGGATCCCGCAAGACATGCCTGCCTGGCATTGTGCCCGTAGCAACAAGCGTTTTTTGCCTATCCAACAGTCTTTTTATAAGGTGCGTTCAAAAAGTAACGAGCCGGAGGCATAATTACAGAAACCAGTACCTGTATGTTAGAAGTATTGGCCCTGGCTGTTGAGGCACTTGTCCCACTGTGACACGAGGCGGTGAATGGCTGTCTCATAAAATTCCCTGGGCTGATATGAGAACCAGTTCCGCACGTATAGCTGGACGTCGTCGTCCGAAGTGAATCGTTGGCCCCACAGAGCCCTTTTCAGGGGACCAAACATGGCGTAATCACAGGGAGAGAGGTCTGGACTGTACGGAGAGTGGCCGAGAACCACCCATTTGAATTTCTGCAGGAGTGCCACGACTGTGTTGGCCGAATGAGGTCGTGCATTGTCGTGGAGCGAACACGACGTTCACTGTCACTCGGCGGTCCTGGGTAATGAGTGCATCAACCAGCTGGACGTTGTCATCGGTAATGCACGGGGGTGCCCCAGACCGGGCATCATCGGCAAACGACACCCGTCCTTCCCTGAAGCACTTGTGCCACGCCTTGACCCTTGCGAGGGACATGCAGTGTTCGCCGTACACTTGTGACATTCGGCGATGAATGCCCGTTCCCCCTACTCCTTCCGCTGTCAGAAACCGAACAACATCTCTTTGCTCTTCGGTTGACGCCTCCATGTCACTGTTTGCAATGTGACTGGCAGCGTTGGACGATTGATGTATACTGCTGCTCGCTTTGTATCGTCACGTGACGTGCACGCGTACCCTCTAGCGACGGGCTGTGACCTTCCACGCTCTGGTCGGAACCACACCTCGTTACACACGCCACGATTAGCCGATGTAGTCACCGGTTTGCGCATTCCAGCCTCCGGCTCGTTACTTTTTGAACGCACCTTATATTATAACCACTAGATTAAGTTTTTTTCTTTGAAAACAAACGTGGGCTGTTCTCAAGCTACCAGCATAAGATATTGTAACAATCACACTAGAATAACACAACAGCAGGCTAATGATAGGTGGCAGCATCTGGCACCAATTTCAATGATACGTAATGTAGATGCAGAAAAATGTATCGCTATTCTCCAATACACGTTGATTTATAGCTGTACCCGGCATGCGTTGCAATGCCAATCAAAGAAAGTGTTGGAGTTTTAATCTTGATTCTTAAAGTGTTTTGGATACACAATATGTTGTTCAATTCCCGTTAACTGCCTCTAAGCTATCGTAAAATGGATTTACTAACGTAAAACATTCATGGGAGCGTGCACAACAACTCACCAAAGTTTCATCGCAATCGGATGAATGGTATATGAACGCAGATGGAGCTTTGTTGAAACTATTTTCGCACCGTCACGCATTTGTTGAAACTACTCGTGCGCTACCTATTATACAATGGAATTATTGAATCATAAACGATCCCTGCCGTGTACACAATACCTCACTTAAGAGTCATCGCAATCGAATGAATTGTATATGAACGCATACGGGACTTTGTTGAAACGCTTCGCGCGTCGTCGATCATTTGTTGAATTTAATAGTGTGCTACCTATTGTAAAGTGGATTTACTAATCCAGAATCCTTCCCTGGAGTGTACTCAATATCTCACCCAAGTTTCATCGCTATGAACGAATGATATATGCACGCATACGGGACTTGGTTGAAACGCTTCGCGCGTCGTCGCTCATTTGTTGAATTTAATAGTGTGCTACCTATTGTAAAGTGGATTTACCAAGCCAGAATCCTTCCCAGGAGTATACTCAATATCTCACCCAAGTTTCATCGCTATCGAACGAATGATATATGCACGCATACGGGACTTTGTTGAAACGCTTCGCGCGTCGTCGCTCATTTGTTGAATTTAATAGTGTGCTACCTATTGTAAAGTGGATTTACTAAGCCAGAATCCTTCCCAGGAGTATACTCAATATCTCACCCAAGTTTCATCGCTATCGAATGAATTGTATATGAACGCGTACGGGACTTTGTTGAAACGCTTCGCGCGTCGTCGCTCATTTGTTGAATTTAATAGTGTGCTACCTATTGTAAAGTGGATTTACTAAGCCAGATCCTTCCCTGGAGTGTACTCAATATCTCACCCAAGTTTCATCGCTATCGAACGAATGGTATATGAACGCATACGGGACTTCGTTGAAACGCTTCGCGCGTCGTTGCTCATTTGTTGAATCGACTCGTGCGCTACCTATTGCTAAGTGGATTTACTAAGCCTCGGAGTGTAATCAATATCAATATCTCACCCAAGTTTCATCGCAATCGGACGAATGGTATATGAACGCATAGGAGACATACACACCCACAGACAGACAAACATCTCGTAACATTGATTTTTAGCCTACGTTTTACATTTTGCAAAAATGAGGAAAAAGTAGACTTATGAGATCGGGCAAATGTCTGTCTGTCTGTCTGTCCTTCTGTCTGTCTAAGGGCGTGGTGGCTCAGCGGTCTAGCTGTATGCCTCTCACCAAGGCGGTCCGGGTTCGATTCCCGGCCAATGCATGTGAGATTTTCGAAGTGAAATGCCATGTCCTGTGGTTCGGATTCCACGTAAAAAGGAGGTCCCGTGGCTCATGGTCTCAAGATTAACGGTCACGTTAAACTACAAGCTTTTTTTTTCTGTCTGTCTGTCTATCTGGCTGTGTGTGTGTGCCCCCCCCCCCCTATCAACTCCTAAATGACTGCAGCAATCGAAACAAAATTTGGTAGGAGTAAAGGTCTATACCTGAATATCCCACGGCCATATTTGAAAATGATGTCAGTGTTACCAACTGCTGAAAAATCGCAATTGAAATTCGAGCTCCATGTTGGAAATCTTGGAAGGTATGAATGGAAGCTATTTCAAAATTGGCACACGTATAAATAATAATATTGCAGTTTAATTTCCAAGAGGCCATAAATGGCAGTGTTGCCAAAATGATTATAAGTCTCCTGATTGGTCAAATTTTTAAATGCATCTAACTTCTACACTATCAATTGGAATTCAACCAAATTTCGTATGCACTATGTGTACATAAACTGATATGACTGAGCGTATTCTTAAGAGCCACCAGGTCCGCCAACTGTTAATAAACGCTTTCATTTTATTTTATCCAGAATATATCAGAAAGTATGCAAGCCGACAGCTTTAAACTATGCACACGCATAGTACCTGACATTCTATATTAATTTGGAGCAACTTATATACGTCAGTGCTACCAACATGATTCTAAGCCTCCTGAGAGGTGCAAATTTAAATCCATGTAACTTCTATACTATCATTTGGATTTCAACCAAATTTCGTATGTGCTATGTGTACCATAACAGATATGCCTATGCCTATTCTCAAGAGCACCCAAGACGGCCAACTGTTAATAAATGCTGTCTCTATTTTTGTTACCCTAATATCAATATATCAGAAGGTATGCAAGCCAATAGCTGTAAACTTTGCACACGTATAGTACCTGGCATTCTAGATTAATTTGGAGTAACTAATATACATCAGTGCTGCCAACGCGATTCTAAGCCTGCTGATAGGCCCAATTTTAAAATACATGTAACTTCTATACTAACTAATGGATTTCGTTCAAAATTGATACAACAATAGATTATATTATTTCAGATTATTTCTGACCAATACATGTACGTCATTGAAGCCAACATGATTTTACGCGCGCTGTTAGATCCAATGTTTAACTGCATGTAACGTCCATGCTATCCATTGGACTTCAACCAAATTTTGTACTCTGTACCTTAAGAGATGGAACTAAGAATATATTCAGTCGCCAGGGCTGCCAACTGTAGTTCTGCATTAGGCTACATTTTGCCAGGTATACAGTATTTCGAACTAATTAGAAATTTCGATATTACCAACTTAATTTCGTCATTAGTCTAGATAGATCCATATAGATTAATCATTGGCATGAATCTTAAATTTTAAGAAAAGTAGGCTCTTTAGTTCGTCACGGAACTTCTTGTTATATATAAGGTGCGTTCATAAAGTAACGAGCCGGAGGCTGGAATGCGCAAACCGGTGACCACATCGGCTAATCGTGGCGTGTGTAACGAGGTGTGGTTCCGACCAGAACGTGGAAGGTCACAGCCCGTCGCTAGAGGGTCCCACAGTCTTCAACCACACCAGGAAGCATATCGAATGGCCCACTGTCCTGGTCATCTGCAGCGCTATGCGAGGGAAGGGAATGGGTTCCTGGCGCGAGTGGTGGCTGGAGATGAGTCATGGTGTCATCACTTCGAACCAGAATCCAAACGACAAAGCCTCCAGTGGAAGCATCCAGGGTCACCACCATCCAATAAAGGCAAGGCCTTCCACAGAGTGCAGGAAAGGTAATGCTGACGTTCTTCTTTGACCAAGATGGACCCCTTCGGATACACTTCATGCCGCACGGGACAACAGTGAATGCCCAGCGTTACTCGCAAACCTTGACCACCCTTCGCCAAGCGATCAAAACAAAACGACCAGGCAATCTCACCCGTGGGGTGATTCTGCTCCACGGCAATGCACGACCTCATACGGCCAACATAGTCGCGGCACTCCTGCAGAAATTCAAATGGGAGGTTCTCGGCCACCCTCCATACAGTCCAGACCTCTCTCCCTGTGATTACGCCATGTTTGGTCCCCTGAAAAGGGCTCTGCGGGACCAACGATTCACCTCGGACGTCGACGTCACCTCGAGTGCAGGCCACCAGCAGAAACAGTAAGTCTTACATGGCGCCGCACAACACGGCGTACACTTACATACAACCACATCCTGTCTCAAAATACAGTAGTCGCCATTGACCGCTTATGCACGTCCGCCAGCGCTCGTATAGCGGCTGGAAACATCACTGAAAGATATTGGCAGGAAGGTCCCGTACGACTTCTCTAGTCGCAGTCTTCTTCGGCAAACGGCCTCCTTGTAGCGGGTCTTGTTGAGAGTTGCTTCTAGTGGGACGTATTCCATGTGAACAATACCCAATGAGTCAAAATACAGTTCAAACATCACCTCGCCATTTCAGCTGACGTGTCAATTGTTTGTTTTCGGCGTGGCTATGATGGAGATTTACAGACGGCCGATTGTCAAGAAAACGTCACGTTTCGTCTCCGGTTATGATTCGGTTGAGAAACGTCCGATCATCGTCAGCATAGTAGTGATTATGTCACCGCAAATGGTCTAGCGTCAGGATGCGTAGCATGCTGTGCTGGGTAGCACGCACCAGCATACCAACTACTTTGACCTTCGTTCAGTTCGCACTGTCTGTGGCCGACCATCCACCAAACTGTCCCTCCCCGCCGCAAACGTTTGTGCGACTGCGATCCAATGCGTCGCCACCGTACACTTGCTTCGTTATCCAAAACGTTTCACTTGCGGATTTGCCCACCAGCCGACGCCGCACTCCTTCAGTCCTCACTTAACGCTCTAATAATAATAATAATGTTATTGGTTTTACGTCCCTTTTAACAACTGTGGCTTTTAGAGACGCCGGGGTGCCGGAATTTTGCCCCGAAGGGGATCTTTAACGTGCCAGTAAATCAACTGACACGGCTCCCTCGCATTTGCGCACCCTCAAATGCCAGCTGACTGCGCCAGGATAAGAACCTGCAACCTAGGGCCCAGCAAGCGAGAACGTTACCGCTGAGCCACGCAGCCAGTCACTTAACGCTCTATCTGACTGGTGCCGCACATGGAAGTTGAAACCAAACCCAGATAAATGCAGCCTTTTAACAATTACCCTACGCAATTCGCCAGTACCTACAACATATTCATTACTTGACAGGCCCATTACCGCAGTTGCGCATCAGCGAGATCTCGGGGACATATTCGACAACCAGCTAAGCTTTAAAGAACACATACAATATTCTGTATCCAAAGCCATGAAATTCCTTGGCATACTCTACCGCTTCTCAGAAATATCAAATCCCACAGCCCTTTGCCTCTATTACCTCTCGATAATCCAGCCCATTGCTAACTACTGCTCTCCCATTTGGACAACTTCTTGCCCGTCAAACATAGCTAAATTAAACAGAGTTCAATCCTTGTTTGGTGCCATTGTAAGGAACAGCATGCCAAGGTTGAGACACTTCACCACTCAGCAGGTGAATAAAAATCCACAGCCTGCTTCCAGTCTCCGACCGGGTCAGGAATGGAATGAATGAAGCCCCCATCTAGCGGCGAGGATATGAACTGTGCCGGCTGCCAAGGCCTGACGCACTCCTCTGGGGCAATGATTAAGTGAATGACAGATGAAGTGGAGAGTGTAGCTGGAATGAAATTTTGACAGGGAAAACCGGAGTCCCGGAGAAAAACCTGTCTGCCTCCGTTTTGTCCAGCACAGATCTCACATGGAGTGACCGGGATTCGAACCACAGTCCCAGCGGTGAGAGGCCGGCGTGCTGCCGCCTAAGCCACGGAGGCTCGGTATTTCAGCCATAAACATCCCTCTCCTCAACACGACAAGACAGGTAACTGACCTGTCCTTCCTATATTCTATTTTAAATGGCCATTACCGTTCGGACCACCTGCTGTCACTTTTCATACTAAGAGCCCCTTCCCGTTCTACCAGGCTCAAAGATATTTTGCACATTCCACACACAAAACATTCCATAATCCAAAGATCCTTCCAAATCCGCATATCATCCCTGTACAATAGTATTGCAAGGAAACGCGAGTTGGACATATCCACAAACAAGAGGACGTTCCTGAAGCAGGCGAAGGAGAAGTTAAATTGTATTTAGAACTGTCATCGTGGCCACTGACGACACGGCTACGAGCAAGCACATTCTACCGGCTCTTGATCTGGACTTGTTTTGTTTGGTGATTTGTTAAATTGTATCTTATATTTTATTTTAAATTGTTATTTGGTTGTTATTTGTACAAGCGTGAAGGGCTAGCATAGCTGTAGTTTGTGCTTTGATTAATAAAAAAATTTAAAAAAAAAATCTTGGCAGAACTTGACGTTTGCCCGTTGCTCAACTGCGACATTGACAAGTTCCGCCGCGCCCACTCAACGTCCCTTCACAACAGAGTCTGCACTTCTACTGACACTGTAGGCCATACGATTCCAACTGAAGTGCTCCCACGACTAGCGCTTAGAGACAGCCCAGCGGGGCTAACGAAGCCACCGGAATACTCACGACCGAAACCGATCATCCATCCCCCTTCACGATCTTTTGACACGCACCGAGACAAACCAGCCCAGCGGGGCAAATCGAACGTACCCGAAACTTCAGAACCTAGACCGATCATTACGGCTAGCATTTTATATAAATACATATTCCTTCCCTTTGCTTATACATAACTAAAAATGATAAATGCCCATGAATTAGAACCTTAGCTATCATATAATGACATTTTATTGTTACATATTTTACATATTTGATCATAATGACATTTGTTTTAGATATTTTTACTTTATAATTAATATTCTGTGCTTTTGTTTTACATATTTGATCAAAATGACATTTTTTAAACATAACTTTAGTTGATTAATGTAAAATTACATATTCTGTCTCTTACTGTAAAAGAAAAATATTTTTTCGCAAGTGAAATATATTTGTTCACTAGAAACTCAGGTACATGAAACGGATTTTCCAAGCAATTCATAATCTGTTGAGAAGGGGGCAGGGAACATATTAGTGGAGATAAGGGGATGGACACCCTGCAGGAGACTCGGCGGCTGGCCTTGAGTTTATTTCAGTTGTCCAGTGAGTGCCTGAGACTCTAAGAACAACAAATCAAGCGATTATTCACAGAACAAATAGCCCGTCGATAAACGAAAGAAAAATGGCTGCCCAAGGATCATGCCCCGCTTGGTCTGTCTTATAAGGTACGTGTAAGAGGTTGGCTGATCGGTTATATTCGTGAGCATTCGGGTCACTTCGTTAGCCCCGCTGGGCTGTCTCTAAGCGCTAGTCTCCCACGACCCTGGCCGGCCCCGGCAGCAGCCCCGGCGCTATGCTGTAGCACCGTGGTTGAGGTGGTGGGGGAATGAGGGCAAGGGGCAGAGCAGAACCACAGGTCGTCAAGTAAGCGCGCAGTTATGAAAACAATAGTATTTATGACAATTCTGTGAACACACGAACACACAATTTATTCTCTACATACATTGCGTTTGCCTTAATGTACATTTAGCGTTTAAGTCGATTGAAAGCATCGTTTTGCGGTAACTAATTTACCAATATTGGGTACAATCGATTTGGCAGTAGAAATTCTAAGTAGAGCGTCTAAGACAGCATCAGAATTGAAAACATCTGTTCGCATGCATAAGTTGCTGCGCCAACGATTTCATAGTAGGTTGAAGCATGTATATTGTGGTAGTGTCGTCAAACGGTTGAAGACTTAACGCTTAAAATGACATGGCAAATTAAACGTTGAGATTTCCCTTCGGTATTGACAACAAAATATGCATCCTCCCATGAAGGATTAAACGACATTTTTTAACGTAGGAGAAACCAACTGTTCCGCTGACTGTTCTGTCGAATAGATTCTACTGAGAATTACACACACACACAGTGAGAATGGATGAACTGTCTCTTACGCACACATGCACCGACCACTGCGAGGGGTAGGAGGGGAAGGAGGGGGAACGGTGCTGCTGAGGGCAGCGCTGGTGCGCCCCAGCACTAAGTGCTCGAGTTGGAAAGGCCTGCTGTAGGCACACAGCAGCCTCTAGCCCGGTCAAGTTAGACATGCAAGGTTAAAAAAATTCGCATAGAGCTGAGAATTTGTACTAATGGTCAAAACACCATTATAAATGAAATGTGAAAAGTCCCCTTCGATCCGACAACGGCAAAAAAAAAAAAAAAATCGAAGTCAAAATTCGCATTTTTTTTTTTTTTTTTTTTTTTTTGCGTTTTGCAGCCAAATGGAATGATTTATCATAAAAATAGATCACACTAAACTTGTAGATCTTGCCATTATCTATAAAAATTGTCTCAAAACTTTTTCTCCTAAGAGTCACCTTTTTCGAGATATAACGATTCAAAATGTTGAAAAAGTTGTATTCTTCATAATATGCACACGTTTCCACGCCACCTATGAGGTAGTGTACTTGGCGCGTTTTTTTAAAGTGGTTTCCCCGGCAGGCCTATTCCGCTATCTATTGTGATCCTGTTTAAATCAATAATATTTAATAATAAGAACTGGTACTACGTTATTGGAAATTATGAAAGCGGTGTAAATTTTAAGAAATTGGGGGAAATTATTCGGAATCATATTTCTGCTTCCTCGTGTTCTTATTCTTATTTTCTTCTCGTTCCTCTTCTTCTTGCTCTTCTTCTTCTTCTTCCTGCTGGCTGCAGGTAAATTGTCCTAACAGCGATGAATCAGATGTTTCCTCGCTGATATCGTATGAACGCTCTTCTGATGGCAAATCAACATTGGAGCATGACTGGCCTTGACAACTGGTACATGCTAATGAACAAAATAATCCAGCTTTTTCGCAGCCGCATTTAGCATTACATCCCTTTTTACAATTGCGAAAAACTTTGTTGAGGAGTTTTCCTGTGCAGGTGGGAGTAAAGTCTGGATTGGTTCCAATGTATTGTCGATTAACTTCCAACCCCACTCTTCTGGGTCTAGTTGATTACCAAGCCACACTTGAACTTGATAATATACCCGAAATAGATGTTGATTAGCAGAAGCAGAGGTTGGAGGAAGACAAGGTATTTGCACTTGTTTTTTGTTCCAACTGATGTTCAGCTTTCCCAGGTTAAAAAAATAAAAATAAAAATCTTCGGTTGGAGTTCGAGCAGTAAGTAATATCAGTAAGTCAACGTCTTCACCATCATCAATAGTTCTATTTGTCAAGTTGAACTGTTCTATTGCTCTTTCAATTATCAGGACATCAGCAATTGTAAAAAGGGATGTAATGCTAAATGCGGCTGCAAAAAAGTTGGATTATTTTGTTCATTAGCATGTGCCAGTTGTCAAGGCCAGTCGCCCTAATGTTGATTGCCATCAGAAGAGTGTTCATACGATATCAGCGAGAAGACTTCTGATTCTTCGCTGTTATGACAATTTGCCTGCATCCAGCAGGAAGAAGAAGAAGAAGAGCAAGAAGAAGAGGAACAAGTACAAAAAGAAGAAAAAGAACATGAGGAAGCAGAAATATTAGACGAATCCGAATAATTTCCCCCAATTTCTTAAAATTCACACCGCTTTCATCATTTCCAATGGTACCATTTCTTATTATTAAATATTATTGGATTAAACAGGATCACAATAGATAGTGGAATAGGCCTGCCGGGGAAACCACGTTAAAAAAAACGCGCCAAGTACACTACCTCACAGGTGGCGTGGAAACGTGTGCATATTATGAAGAATACAACTTTTTCAACTTTTTGAATCGTTATATCTCAAAAACGGTGACTCTTACGAGAAAAAGTTTTGAGACAAGATTTATAGATAATGGAAATATCTACAATTTTAGTGTGATCTATTTTTATGATAAAACATACCGTTTGGCTGCAAAACGCCAAAAAAAAAACATATTTGCGAACTTTGAGCTCGAATATTTTTTTTTGCCGTTGTCGGATCGAAGGGGACTTTTCACATTTCATTTATAATGGTGTTTCGACCATTAGTACACATTTTCAGTTCTGTGCGAATTTGTGTAACCTTGCCCCTATTTTTTGGGGCTAACTTGACAGGGCTACTCTTGCTCGGACCATTCTGTCTGGTGTAGTGCAACACAACGGCACCATGCGCCCAGTCCACGAACTTATTGACTCTTAATCTAAGCCCATCTATCTTAAATATAGCTGTTCATTCAGACATACAACGTACCTTGGACAGGGATCACGATATCAAATACGAAACTGCTTGCGATGACTACTTACCTGGAAAGAAAGGAACATAAAATAATAGATTAATCACCAAATACCCACACTCAGAGTTTCAACATTTAATAAGAAACATGTGGTAAAAGTCCATTGCGGGACTTTTAAAGTTCATCATGGTTCAGTATTGACGTTTAAAAATTATAGAAGAAATCTTTCCGCCTAGTCAATACTTTTTTATTTTTTATTGTTTATGTTTAAAAGTTATACCAAATATATTAACAGCCAAAATTGAAATTATTATTCTCTGCAGGACTGCTGATGTGCACTCGATAATAATGTGAATCAGCTGCCCCTAATAATATTGTTTTATGCAACCCAACTAGCGTTGTTATCAGGAAGGTAGATATTTCGCTGCTTCCATCCCATATGGTACTAATACACTGCAAGCATATCCTGCAAACGATACTGAGCATTATTATTTTTCCCTCGATGTGACTACAGACTATTACGACGACTTGAACAAAGTCACTCAATAAAAAAAAGAATTACAGTCAGTCTGAAAGACTAGACGTTATATCATTTCAAATGACGCATGCTACAAATGCTACACATGTTAGAAAGGCTCAGGAGGGCTTCTCGCTTCGCTCCAAGCCCCAGGACTCTTTCAACAGACTCCATTACCCATTAACTTAGGCTTTCCGCGTGGGCACCTCTTTAAGGGTCATCCTGTATTTTAGTCTGACATCTTTTACAACTCTTTGAGGGTCACCCATTATTTGAATCTGATATCTTGCAAACCTCTTTGGCAGGCTGCACACCGGTACGACACGATATATGTCGTAAGGTAAGCGCGGCACGCGATAATTGTCGTAAGATAACTTTGCTGCACACCAGAGCGATGCGATCTCTGCATGACGCACTTCCTAGTGAGTTTCAATAATGAGCTCGTCGAGTGAAGATGACGTAGTCGCGATGTATTTGTATTTAAAGCAGAGAAGAAAGTATTGGGTACATCCGTATAACATCATTAATGTGAGACACAGTTCCACAGTAGTTGCAAGAGAGTTATCTCAACACGAAGAAAAATTCAAGGAATTTTATAGGATGAGCCCCGGCAGTTTTCAATTTTTATTACTCCTTTGCCGGGTGATGAGAATATTAGTCTATTTCCCCACTACGTCGTCGGTGACGAAGCCTTCCCTTTGTTGCCATACTTAATGCGACCGCATCCAAGAAGAGTGTTGACAGATGCAAAAAGAATTTTCAATTTTCGGTTGTCTAGAGCTAGAAAAAGCGTGGAATGCGCATTTGGAATGTTGACATCAAAATTTCGTGTATTTGAGCGACCAATTTCTTCTAACGAGCAATGTGCAGTGAACATCGTGAAGGCAGCATGCGTCCTGCATAATTTTACCGTTTACGAGAAGGAAAGCTCTACGATGAGACCGATTTTAAATCATGTGACGATGTGCCCATATTAGCCAATAACGAAGTGGATAATACTACAAGATCACCAGGCATAAGAATGCGAAATAGACTACTGAATTACTTTTTAATGCCAGGAGGAGCAATCCCCATTCAATGGAAATTTGCTGGTGTAAACCATAATTAAATTAATTGTAGCCGATATTTGACAGTGGTAAATAAAATATATGTTAGTCACTAGGTCACTAACCTGTGTCTTTATTATTATTATTAATAGGAATAACATGCGAAAGGGCATATACAATAAACAATATGTAAGTTACATCAAACAATTCTTTGCTAATTTGAGGTATGATTTTAGTCCTTTTTAAACACAACTCAATATGATATTTTCCGCAGCATTTTCCACAGAGTGAACACAAGCAGTTTTCGTTTGGTAGATGAAATTTCCTATTGCTACATAACTTGTGGTGAAAGCCATGGATGGCTAGAATCTGTGTCTTTAAATTCAACTGCAATTGTCTTCCAGGCCAAACTCGTCACCTCTGATTTACTGTAATCTTTCATAACCATAAACAAGGATACTTTTCAACACTATTAATGAAAGAAATTAAGAATGTTATATCTTCAACCTTGTTTGCTCTACTTTTATTCATGTTTACTACTTTAAATGTCGTACGATACTTCGGCGAAGAGACTAGCAGAGCGTGTCGCTTAATACACATGTCTTTCGATAGATGTCGTAGTCGTACTGGTGTGCAACTGTTGGCTCATTTCCCAATTGTTTGAACGTGCACGAGCGATGTCTATCTTCTGATACAATTATCGCGTACAGCGCTTGTCTTACGACATATGTCGTGTCGTACCGGTGTGCAGCCTGCCTTTAAGGGCCACCCTGTATTTGAATTGAATCTAACATACTGTACACCTCGTTAAGTGTCACCCTGTATTTTGCTCTGACATCCTGCACACCTATTTAGGAGGCACCCTGTATTCTTATCTGGCATCTTGAATATCTCTTTAGAAGTCACCCTGTATTCTTGTGTGACATCTAGTACACCTCTTTAGGAGTCACCCTGTATTCTTGCCTGACATCTTGTGCACCTCTTTAGGAGTCACCCTGTATCCTTCTCTGCCATTTTGTACACCTCTTTAGGAGTCACCCTGTATTCTTATCTGGCATCTTGCACACCTCTTTAGGAGTCACCCTGTATTCTTTCGCTTCGCTCGACGCCCCAGGACTCTTTCAACAGACACTATTAACCATTAACTTAGGCTTCCCGCGTGGCTGCATGACGTCACGCACTCGCCGTCCATTACCCATTAACTTAGGCTTCCCGCGCGGCTGCATGACGTCACCGTCTCCGTCTCCGTCTCCGTCCCGCATAACTTTAGACTCAAGCATAACGATGAAGTCGACAAGATCATTTGAAATGATAAAAAATAGAGGCCTTTCAGACGTGTCTTTATCGACGGATGCTAAGAGTATCAAGGTTAGATCATATCACAAATGCCGAGCTCCTTCGAACAATGGGAAAGGATAAGGAAGTATTGGTAACTGTAAAAAAGAGAAAGATAGTGAGTTATTGTCGTTTTAAGGGGCGGAACTACGAGGTCATCTGCCCGTATTAAAGAGAAAGATGCAATACCGCGATCACATCATGCGCAACAGAAGCAGATACCAACTACTGCAAGGAAAAAGTGACAGTCAGTCTGAAAGACTAGACTTTGTATCATTTTAAATGCTACAAATGCTGAAAAATGCTAGAAAGGCTGGAGGCGTCTCGCTTCGCTCGAAGCCAAAGATTCTTGACATGTTAGAAAATTATCTGAATAATACTTATCTTGCTTATCTTGTTTCAAATTACTCGCGAACGGCAAGTGCAAACCAAGGGCAAAGCGAGGTCAAGCGCGCGGGGACTTGCCCCTTCCATCCAGTCTAAAAACACTTATAGTGGGCGATGTATTGAAGATAGAGATATGCTCTCGCGGACTTTTTTGTAGAACTTTTCATGCTGACCAATTCTTACGCTCATAGTATATTGATATTTTTAACGGGTTGCCCAGTCTAAGCTTAAGAAGCGCACGGACGCCAAGTTTGTTTTCGACTTTTTCTCTGAAATCGTTACTGCTTGGCTTCCTTTGATCATACATAAATTATTTTCTATAGAATCTTTGCTCGAGATATCCTTTACAGAATGGTGAAAATCGCATCAAAATCCATCCAGTGGTTCTCGAGATTACCCGTGACATCCAAGAATCGGGGATTTTTGTCTTATACTAACGAAGTAGAGATTGTCGGGGAACACATGCACCAAGCAGTACTATGACGTCACACACCTCAGTGCATCTGGGTACATTTCGTCCCGTCACCGTAACGTAACGCCAGACCCCAGCGTAACGACGAAGTCGACAAGATCATTTAAAATGATAAAATTCTCGGAAAGAGAAGAATTGGTAGGAGACGAATCTCCTGGCTAAAACACCTCAGAGACTGGACTCTCAAGACATCGGAACACAACAGAGAAAGCGCAGGCAAGTTGGTTGCCGACATCAGGAACGGATAGAGACTAGAAGAAGAAGAAGAAGAAGAAGAAGAAGAAGAAGTGTTTGATATTGTTGTTGGTAATGTTCTGTAATTACACAATTTGCCACCGGGGAACTGCCCCTATTTGCAAATAAAGTATATGAATGACTTAAGAAAAAGTTCCACGGTCGGTTGATTGTTTTATTCATGCCAGAGGGAATATAGGTCACGCGTGACACAGACCGCAGACTGTCCAGTTCGAGCAGGACTCGTACTGGTGGCGGTTCAGTTCGCAACCGGTTCATGCATGCGTGTTGTGGGTGGGTGTGGTCCGCGTAGCCAACAATAGGCCGCCTTCTATGGATAATGATGATAATTGTTGTTTTAAGGGGCGTAATATCTTGGTTATCGGCACCTAATCGTTTGGGTGATACTGAAAATGATAATGTATTGTAAACTAAAACTAATTAAGGCATAAAAAAGAACCTTCCAATAATTACACATGTGGAAGCTAAAATTTGTAAGTTAGTTTGATAACGCTACATTAGTTCCAACGTTCGTCAACGTTCGCCACCGGGTGCTGACTGCGATGGCATTTAGGAGACACGTCCGCAGCTAGGTGTCGTGGACGGTTGCATTTGGTGGCAAAAGTAGGAACTACTTTTAAAAAATCGTATGCAGTCCTTCTACCTGAATCACAGATAACACACACTAATACAGTCAACACAATCAACACCGGTTATCAGACAGATTCTACACACACCCAAAGTACACGGGGCTACATGACCGCGTTGTCACAGCCCCTAAACTAAAACTAACTAACTAACTAACTACAGGTACAAACTTACAATCTAGAAGAGAAAATGGAAAATAAAGGAAGAATAAGGCAAATAAAAGACAGTAGGAAAAGAAATGCCCTCGACCTTCGAAGAATGAGGAGAGGGACTACGGAGGAAGGAGTGCCATGAAAGGCAGATTGGAAAGGGGAAAGAGGAGAGGGTCCACCCCAGAGGCAATGAAAAAAGGGGAAAAAACGGACCCAGCTCAGGAATCCCTCGGGGTCGCAAACCTTCTAACTAGGCGGCTTCGGTGGCGTAGTCGGTAGCATGCTGAGCTTCTATGCCCAAGATAGCGGGTTCAAACCCGGCCGAACCGTCGGATTTTTAAGAGCGTTAAAAATCCCTCAGTATGCCTTCCTTCGGAGAGGAAGTCCCATGTCATAGATTTATGGAATGTTAAAGAACTTTCCACTAATTACACCTGTGTGAAGCTAAATTGTATAGGTTAGGAATGTAAACAACGCTCTTAGGTTTCTACGTTCGTTGCCAAGAGCCGACTGCGGTGGCGTCTAGTAGCTAAGTCCTGAACTTGGCCTAGTAGTCGTTGACCGTGGCTCTTGGCGGCAAAAGTAAGAACTATTTGAAACATTCTAAGTTGCAGTACTTAAATTAAAAAACAGGTAACACACACTAATACAGTCATCACAATTAACACCGGTTATCAGACAGATTCTACACACACCCAAAGTACACGGGGCTACATGACCGCGTTGTCGCAGCCCCTAAACTTAAGAACCAACCAACCAAACCTTCTAACTCACCAGCCGTGAGCTCTTAAGGGTGTAGCACTATCCAGGTTGACTCTACACACACCCTGCCTCCTCCTTAAGGGCCTTGAGCAGAAGGCAGGAGATATAATGAAGAGAACCGGAGAGGTCTGACCCCTAGAAGAAAGAGGGTATCAGGAAATATGAGACAAGGGCCAATTAAGGCGGGAAAATGAAAGACATCCTAGGCCTCGGATACCCTAATATCGTCTGTGTCGGAAGAGAACAAGAGTTGACCAAGGGAGGATGACATAAAGGAGTCTGGACTCAGCTGGGATCCCGTGGTCACCAACCCACGTATCACTAGTTGTGAGCCCCCCTGGGGAACGCCTTCTATGGCTTCTGGGTTAAATTCCTAGCTCTGCCAAGGGATTTTAATTTGGCGTGACGTTTACTTAGTCTCCTCCCGTCTCGTGGTGTAGCGGCAGTCACCCCAGAGGCCAGGGTTAAATTCCCCGTTCTGCCAAGAAATGCAAATCTACTCTAAGGGCTGGAGCGGGGTACACTCAGCCTCGAGTGCCAAAAGTGAGGAGAGGCGGGTTCTATTCTCACCTCACCCATCTTGGAGGTGGTTTCCCCACTTCTCCTCCAGGCGAATGCCGGGATGGTTCCTAACTTAATACCACGTCCACCTCCTTCCCAATCCTCTTCTGAATTAAAATCCAGGTTATCAGAAAAAATACAGACACACACACAAGTACACGGGGCTACACGACCACGATGTCGCGAAGCCCCTAAATGTATCATCAACAGCAACTCACTTAGCCTCAGCAATAATAGAAGTAATTTCCCATACTTTCCCCACTTCCAATCCAGGCAAATGCAGGGATGGTTCCTAGTCAATAACCCGGCCGTCTCCTTTTCACACTTTGTCCGGGTGTCTGTAAGTGCGTCCGTGTCTGTGTCCCCCTAATAACTTCTAAAGGGCTGGAGCGATTTCAATGAAACTCGGTAAGGCCATAGTACTATTTCAGGTTACCCCGACCGTGTCCTTCAAATTTTATGAAGTGTCACCAATCCAACATGGCGGCTGTGCGATATATTTCACCGGCATTTTATATCTCCGAAACCATTACTCATATCATCCTGAAATGTTGTACGGTGATAAAGAGCACTACTAGAAGTTCGCCTATGTAACTTTCAAAAACCATTTTACTACAAAACGAACATGACGACCAAGCGAAATATTTAGACGGTTCTCAATATCTACGAATCTATTAAAGCTCTCAAACTGAAACTTTGTATGTTGATAGTGGCAATTAATATAAGTAAGATATATGAAAATAGGCTGTATAGTTCTTCATGGAACTACTTGTTATATATTAAGAATGTTACAGCGATATTTCACTTTATCGTAAAAGGTCCCCCATTTCAACCCCCTTGATTCGATTTTGTCCTTTAACGAACTAAACCGAAATTTTCAATAATACGAGGCCAGATCAAAAAATAAGTTGCACTTCCCAGGTATGGCCATTTATTACACCACCTATACAACAGCAACACGCCTATAACGACATACAATGTAACGTCACTTTTCCACATAGTTTCCAAGAGACTCCAAACATTTCTGCGAACGCACAACCAACTTGTCGATGCCGGATGCATAGAAAGTTCCTCCAGCGTTCTGCAACCAAACGGAGACAGTCGCCTTCACCTCCTCATTGGTCTGGGAATGTCGACCACCGTTCTGTCTAATTATCGCATTTACACTGTTGACATTTGCACGGGTCCTGGACGTTGCGGGCCTGCCCTCGCGATATTCGTCCGTGATATCCGTGCGTCTGGCTTCGAATTGCTGACACCACTTTACGATCCCTTGCCGGGAAATGGCCCGCTCCCCATACACAGCATTAATTTCACGATAAATGTCCGTGCAATTCTTCCTTTTGGCCCATAGGAATCAGATTGTCACACGCACCTCATATTTGGAGTGAACATCCAGTCGACGCGCCATTGCATTTGGCCGCCATTCATACCATACAAGACGAGACACCACAGCGACCTGCCTAACAGATGCGTGGGCAGTGTCTGTCCCTTTCTCCTCTGTGCCCACGTTTGCGACACACAGCGCACTGCTGCAGCGCGTTAGTGCAACTAACTTTTTGATCCACCTTCGTAATATGTTATGTATAAGGTGCGTTCAAAATGTAACGAGCAGGAGGCTGTAATGCCCAAACCGGTGACGACATCGGCTAATCGTGGCGTGTGTAACGAGGTGTGGTTCCGATCAGAGCGTGGAAAGTCACAGCCCGTCGCTAGGGGGCACGCTTGCACGTAACTTGACGATACAAAGCGTGCAGCAGCATGCATCAATCGTCCAACGCTGCCAGTCGCATTGCAAACGGTGACATGGAAGCGTCAAACGAAGAGCAAAGTGGTGTTGTTCGGTTTCTGACAGCGAAAGGAGTAGGGGGAAAGGACATTCATCGCCGAATGTCACAAGTGTACGGCGAACACTGCATGTCCCTTGCAGGGGTCAAGGCGTGACACAAGCGCTTCAGGGAAGGACGGGTGTCGTTAACCGATGATGCCCGGTCTGGGGCACCCCCCTGCATTACCGATGGCAACGTCCAGCTGGTTGATGCACTCATTACCCAGGACCGCCGAGTGACAGTGAACGCCATAGCCGCCGTGGTCGGATTGAGCGTCGGAAGTGTGCACACCATCATGAAGGAACGACTGCATTTGCAGAAAGTGTGTCCAATGGGTGCCCCACAGTCTTCAACCACACCAGGAAACATGTCGACTAGCCTACTGTCTTGGTCTTGGTTGGACGATTGATGCATGCTGCTGCTTGCTTTGTATCGTCGCGTGACGTGCACGCGTGCCCTCTAGCGACGGGCTGTGACCTTCCACGCTCTGATCGGAACCACACCTCGTTACACACGCCACGATTAGCCGATGTCGTCACCGGTTTTCGCATTCCAGCAGCCGGCTCGTTACTTTTTGTACGCACCTTATATAAATTTGAAAGTGATTAGTGCAAATTAGCGGTAGTTATCGTGTCCACTAGAAAGTGACGTAGGTTTTGGGGGTCTGGGGGATGTGACGCGCGAAGAATGTCCAAATGTTCTGGAAGTCGCAAAATGGTAACTATTACAATAGGTAGCTTTCTCGAGAAATTACCTAAACTGAATACAGGAACAACAAAAGAAAGAAATTATAAACATTTATAATACTTCACCAAAATTTTGACTCCTGTGGGGATCCGGGCGGGGAACAACAAGAGCCCACTGATGAGCCAGCTTGGTGTCCTAAGCGAAACCCCACACAAGGCACGGCATAAACCTAGAAAAATTGCTGAGTTTTAACATAATATTTGTTTATGAATTAAAACATTAAAAACGAAAATACTTAACCTGTACTATTGTTACTAAGCGACATATTGCAAGTTCCAAAGCGAGGCGACGATAGCGCGATGTAAACAGTGTGACAACATAACCTCTTATTACTCTCCAGTGCCTTCGCTCTTGACAACCTACCAAGAACAGCAACAAGTGCCCTTCAAGGGTGTGACAAAAAAAGTGACAGTCAGTCTGAAAGACTAGACTTTGTATCATTTTAAATGCTACAAATGCTGAAAAATGCTAGAAAGGCTGGAGACTTCTCGCTTCGCTTGAAGCCAAAGACTCTTGACATGTTAGAAAATTATCTGCATAATACTTATCTTGCTTATCTTGTTTCAAATTACTCGCGAACGGCAAGTGCAAACCAAGGGCAAAGCAAGGCCAAGCGCGCGGTGACGTGCCCCTTCCATCCAGTCTAAAAACACTTATAGTGGGCGATGTATTGAAGATAGAGATATGCTCTCACGGACTTTTTTGTAGAACTTTTCATGCTGACCAATTCTTATGCTCATAGTATATTGATATTTTTAACGGTTTGCCCAGCGTAAGCTTAAGAAGCGCACGGACGCCAAGTTTGTTTTCGACTTTTTAACTGAAATCGTTACTGCTTGGCTTCCATTGACCATACATAAATTATTTTCTACAGAATCTTTCCTCGAGATATCCTTTACAGAATGGTGAAAACCGCATCTAAATCCATCCAGTGGTTCTCGAGATTACCCGTGACATCCAAGAATCGGGGATTTTTGTCTTATACTAACGAAGTTGAGATTGTCGGGGAACACATGCACCATGCGGTACTATGACGTCACACACCTCAGTGCATCTGGGTACATTTTGTACCGTCACCGTAACGTAACGTCAGACCCCAGCGTAACGACGAAGTCGACAAGATCATTTAAAATGATTTTTAAAAACTTTTATACCCTTATCAAACTTTTGGCAGTTTTGCCTGCCTCTGTAACTACCGCCGACCGGAATTTTTCGAATTTCAGTAGGTTAAAAACACACTTTAGAAATTCTACTTCTGAAAACAGACTCAACTGTCTAGCATTGTTATCTATTCAACGAGACATGCAAATCAGTGA
Source organism: Meconema thalassinum (assembly GCA_946902985.2). NCBI lineage: Eukaryota > Metazoa > Arthropoda > Insecta > Orthoptera > Tettigoniidae > Meconema > Meconema thalassinum. The sequence continues at coordinate 226,142,128 of OX336397.1, forward strand.
CGAAGTTATAAACCAACTTTGTAATGCTTCAAGAAACCTTGATTTTATATTATAGTGTAAGTTGTAAATCAAAACCGTCAGTTATTGAGGTTTTAAGGGGCGTAACAGCGAGGTCATGTGCCCCGAAACGAATCAGTAATTTTCAGTATTTCTATGAAAATACTGTACTATCACGTGAGCTAGATTATTGTATTAATAAAACGTAACCTAAAATTGTCTTACAAGAAGAGGTCGCCAAGTGGTTTTCTAGAAAAGTGTTCAAATTTGGAGGGTTTGCTCTTCATAAGAAAATATTTTGGCCATCCTCAAAATTGTGTAGTCCTATTCTCGCACACGTTCCCGGCTCGTTTCCGTGGCGTAGTCGCTAGCGCATTGGCGTGGGGAATTAAAGGTTTCGAGTTCGAGTCAGATCTTCGTCAGGATTTTTTTACTGTTATTATTGTCTTTTGCGATCTATATAATGTTGATTGTTGACAATCGCACACGCGTAATATTGAATACGCATAAGCGTCAAACAAGAACTCCGACTTATCGAACCCTCTTATACGGCACTTGCGTGACGAAGAGTGTCCCGCGATGTTACTCACACGAGTTCCGTATCGAGTTTTTGATACAGACAGTTTAGCTTGATGGTAGAGCAGAGTGAAACAGAGGGAAGAGCTCTTGCGTTCCTGCATTAGACTCGGCGCAGGGCAAATGAACGTAGCGTCGCCGGCCACGCTGCATTTAAATTTTAACGAATAAAACTTGGTCGCCTCCGTAGCGTAGCGGTCAGCATGGTTAGCTGCCGCCCCGGAGGTCCTGGGTTCGATTCCCGGCTCTGCCACGAAATTTGAAAAGTGGTATGAGGACTGGAACGGGGTCTACTCAGCCTCGGGTGGTCCAAATGAGTAGAGGGGTTCGATTCCACCTCCGCCATCCTCGAAGTGGTTTTCCGTGGTTTCCCACTTCGTCTTCAGGCAAATGCCGGGATGGTACTGTCCCCGAATTCGTATAAAGAGATACGAGGAATTGATATGAAAGGCAGCCTTAAAAAAAAGAAAAAAGAAAGCATTTAATTAATATTGGAAGAGTGAATTTTGGAACAGGTCAATTACACAAGCTTTATGTCATGATGTATTGCTCAACAAGAAGCTTGTTAGCTGAATGTAATCTCCTTCTAGAAAGGGCGGATTTGATTGGATCATCCATTCGAGATAGACCATAGCCGGTTCTTGAAGAAAAAGGAATGGGATTGGAAGATCCGGTGAGCGAAGTTAGAAATGGAATGTTTTATTTTGTCCAGTAGGCTATTTAATGCATTTGGAAGCATTGACCTTGGGAAATAAATTGAAGACATTAATTAAGTTATAATCAGGAAATGTCTTCTGTGGATATTAATGCCCGAAGTATGTATGAGGATATTCATGTCCGAGTTTGGGTAGGCAGCATTGAGTAAGGAACAGGTGCTTCGAGAAGGCGAGAGAAGGATGACGTCAGAGTGTGTCAGGTGACGTGAGGGAGAGTCCACTTGGTCAGAGAGAGGGGAGCAGAGGGCTGCGGAAAGGCATTACGACAGTGGTTGTTCGTGTGGGATGTTTAAGGAAGTGATATGAACGTGTGAAACATCGTGTCTAAATGTGCTAATGTATTGTGAAGCACGGAAGTATGTGTGATTTTGAGTGGGTTTTGGAATATTCCACGGTAAAGACCGGTGTCATGGGGAGACAATGAATTGTCAGTCAGTACTGTATAACATATTCGTGGAGAATAGGGAAATGTGAATATACTTTTTGAAAAGTACTGAACGTGTATGTTTGTAAGGAAACGCCTTGAGACACGTTACTTCGGAACGATATGTTCGAGGAGGTAGTGGTGAGCAATAAAAGGGAGAACATTATGGACACGTGGCCGGAAGGAGAATGTGATTTATCAGAGGAAGTCATGGTATTTTGTTAAATTATGCTGAGGGAAATGTGGCCTACATCATGAAAGTGAGAATTCCTTCGAGTGGAGTCACTTAGAACGATATGCGGAAAAGCAAAGTTCACGCAGCCACTTCAAAAATGCACAATCTAATACAGAACATTATGAATTTTGGCCCACAATTAAGGAAGGAGACTACACGATTTTCTGGAGGGACGAGAAGAAGAAAACGCCAGGACGAAGACCAGGGATCGAACGAGGTGTCTGTCAGGGGGCGAACCGGGTGCCGTGGCAATCAGGCCTTCTCAAGATCTCGGATGGCCGATAGCAGGGAACGAGCAGTTTCTAGGCGGACTCGGGAAGAAGGCTCGTGGTTTGAAGCGAGGCTACCCACATGTCAGCCGTGTGAAATGGAAACCAGCGCCTGTTCTGAACGTGAATGGATCTTCACATTGTTCGTCTCCGATTCAGCTGAATGTAAGACAAGTCTTTCAATATTTGTAGCCCCAGTTCGTAGTTCTATGTTCTTGTAGATGCTTTGTGTGATCATTTTATTTCAGTAGAATTTTTGTTAAGAAGTTGGTTTAGATCTTGTGGTCAGTAATTTTATTCATCGAAGCAAGTTACGTTGTGCTTTTCGTGGGCTAGTAAGCCTCAGTTCCAGCATGTCTGGGGATCTTTGCAGGCGAGTTAACCTGAAAGATTTTTTTTCTTCAGATTTGAAATTTTCGACCTCTTGGGATTCGCAATTAATTATTTTAGGATTTAAGAGTGTTCCGGGATGAACAGTTTCTTGCACACTTTGCTTCTTGGCAGTTTTCATACTTCCGTACTGTTGCCACTTCGCAGCTTCAGAGGAGTAGTTTTTGAAAAAATGCTTTCGAAAATAGATTTTCTTAGATTTTGTATTTTGAATTTTGAGATTTAGCTATTTGATCTTCGATGATTCTTTTCATATTGTGTTGTTGCACTATTATCTGACTTTACCATTTGAATTATTTTCGGTATTTTCAATTTTGAATTATTTTGGATTTTCAAATTTTCATTCTGAAAATTTATTTCATTTAGATATTGGAATTTGAATCAAATCTTTCCTCGGATTTTCAGAAAATCCCGATCAATTTTGATTTTGAGAAATTTGGGACTTCAATCCTGACTTGAGATTTTCCAACAATTTTCTTTCTTTCTTTCTTTCTTTCTTTCTTTCTTTCTTTCTTTCTTTCTTTCTTTGAAAGTATAATTAATTTTCAGTTTTGACTTTTCGAAAATGTCTCGTTGATTTAAAGTTGGTTGCAATTCTGATCGTTCAGATGAAGAGTTCTTTCGAAAACAATTTTGAATTATAAAATGTAATAATGATTCGAGTATTGTTCTCGACTGTTGTTATTGAGTGACACAGTGTATATACATAATTATTTATTTAAAAGTTTACTGAATATAGTGCACACATAAGTGGAAAATGTTTTTTAGTTGACACTCACAATCATTGTAACTTGAAACGGATTATAGTAAGAATTATATCGTGCTTAGTTAACACGCACTAGGAGATCGTCATTCGATCTGTAACTGCTATCGCTTATGAAGCATATTTAAAATTAGTATCAACGTCATTGAATTACTTATAACTTGAGGGAGAGATGATCATTTTTTTTATTAGTGTTGGATGGTGGTGTTTACATTGAAGAGGTGTGCGATAATACCAATCGTTTTTTTGTTGTTGTTGGTGTTTCGAAGGTCGCCCCTGTAAGGGACGTTATGTCCTGGGAACCTTTCCTCGGTCAATGGTTGTTGTTGTTATTTGGGCTGCGTTTAGTATGTGATTAGGATTGCAGTCTTGTTAGTATTATTAGCCGGGGTACTGCCGTTGATATTTGATCCGCTGTCTTGTTGGATTGTGGCATTCACGAAACGGCTGAAATCGGGTACATATACACACATCAAAAAAAGTTTTGCATCACCTCGGTTCCAAGAGTTCCGGAACCGTTAAATACAAAGGGAATAGAGATCAACAGAAACAACATTTCAGCTCGTTTTATTGCTCATGAGACCCACACATTGCATGTTGTACCATCATACAGCTAGACTTTCAGCATTTGTGGTCCAGATTGCAGTACACACCACTACCTCTAATACTCAGTAGCACGTCCTCTTGCATTGATGCATGCCTGTATTCGCCGTGGCATACTATCCACAAGTTCATCAAGACACTGTTGGTCCAAATTGTCCCACTCCTCAACGACAATTCGGCGTAAATCTCTCAGAGTGGTTGGTGGGTCAAGACGTCCATAAACAGCCCTTTTCAACATATCCCAGGCATGTTCGATAGGGTTCATGTCTGGCGAACATGCTGGCCACTGTAGTCGAGCGATGTCGTTATCTTGAAGGAACGCATTCACAAGATGTGCACGATGAGGTCGAGAATTGTCGTCCATGAAGACAAATGCCTCTCCAATATTCTGCCGATATGGTTGCACTATGGGTCGGAGGATGTCATTCAGGTATCGTAAAGCCGTTTCGGAGCCTTCCATGACCACCAGTGGCGTACGTCGGCCCCACATAATGCCACCCCAAAACATCAGGGAACCACCACCTTGCTGCACTCGCTGGACAGTGTGTCTAAGACGTTCAGCCTGACCAGGGTGCCTCCAAACACGTCTCCGACGATTGTCTGGTTGAAGGCATATGCGACACTCATCGGTGAAGAGAACGTGATGCCAATTCCGTGGGGTCCATTCAGCATGTTGTTGGGCCCATCTGTACCGCGCTGCATGGTGTCGGGGTTGCAAAGCTGGACCTCGCCATGGACGTCGGGAGTGAAGTTGCGCATCATGCAGCCTATTGCGCACAGTTTGAGTTGAAACACGACGTCCTGTGGCTGAACGAAACGCATTATTCAACATGGTGGCATTGCTGTCAGGGTTCCTCCGAGCGGCAATCCGTAAGTAGCGGTCATCCACTACAGTAGTAGCCCTTGGGCGGCCTGAGCGAGGCCTGTCATCGACAGTTCCTGTATCTCTGTACCTCCTCCATGTCCGAACAACATCGCTTTGGTTCACTCTGAGACGCCTGGAAACTTCCCTTGTTGAGAGCCCTTCTTGACACAAAGTAACAATGCGGACGCGATCGAACTGCGGTATTGACCTTCTAGGCATGGTAGAACTACAGACAACATGAGCAGCGTACCTTCATCCTGGTGGAATGACTGGAACTGATCGGCTGTCGTACCCCCTCCGTCTAATAGGCCCTGCTCATGCATGGTTGTTTACATCTTTGAGCAGTTTTAGTGACATCTATGAACAGTCAAAGGGACTGTATCTTGGATACAATATACACAGTCAACTTCTATATGCCGGAGATCTGGGAACCGAGGTGATGCAAAACTTTTTTTGATGTGTGTAGGATGGATATTTATGGCTAGCCCATACTAGTGGGGCCCGAGTATATTACATATACCCAATGGAGGAAATGTGTATTCAAGCCATGTTTATTTAGGAGTACGACTTCGACCATATTTGAGGCCTGACGAATATGGTAGTGTCGTTTTGTTTGTTTTGATTTGATGAGGTTCTAGTTAGAGGTGTTGACACAAAGATACAATTGTATTATGTGGGTGCAGGAAGGCTAAGAATTATGTAAGATTAGCCGACCGACACTTATAAAGAAAATGAATTATGAAAATAATGAAAAGGATTCATTTGACTGTGAGACGTCTGACTAGGATAGTTAGCCAGTACAGGTGTAGCCACGTATTGTTGATACTGGATTAACATAGTTTAGAAGCCGGTTGAACGACTTTGGGAGAGCGTTCATTAATATAGGGTGTTGTTTACTAAATGTTTCGATGGCGTTGAGTTTTGATAGACCCACTATCGTAAAGAGTAACGGTTCATGTAGGGATAACTGGATTTTTAGACCAGATTTAAAAATGGGTAAGCATTCGTAAACCAGTATAGGGTGTTAATAAAGCGGAAAACTGTTCATCGGGAACCACTCTGAAATAAAATGATCACAAAAGGTATTCTTATAGACATATGTAATGCTGCATTTCCCCAAGTTTATCAAGAAAAGAAGAATATGTCTGCTGACTTGGAATCAATCCAAGCAATGTTTAAGGTGTTGAGGGAGACACAGAGTAAAATGGACAAGGATATTGAGGCCTTGCACCAAGGAACTCATCAAAATCAGAAAACATTGGAAATACAAATAAAAAAAAGCCAATGAATTAAGAAAAGAAATAGCTCAAGTTCGGGAGGATTGTAAGAATAGTAATGATAACACAAATAAGTCTTTGAGTGTGTTACAAAATAATTCAATATGTACTCCAAACAATTTAGGTGAAATACGAACGAGTTCAGCTGCTATGAAGGAGACGTTGCAGACAACACAAAACACTTTAAAGGTAACACAGGATACTCTTGCTACATTGGAGGCCTCCATAGGTGAACTTCAAACCAGTGCAGATACATCACGTGATAACTATGTTCTTACTCAGCACACTTTAGGAGAACTTCGAGAGAGTGCAGCTACCACACGTAACACGTTAGCCGAACTGCAAACAAGCTCAGCTACCACACGTAACACGTTAGCCGAACTGCAAACAAGCTCAGCTACCACACGTAACACGTTAGCCGAACTGCAAACAAGCTCAGCTACCACACGTAACACGTTAGCCGAACTACAAACAAGCTCAGCTACCACACGTAACACGTTAGCCGAACTGCAAACAAGCTCAGTTGCCACAAAGGAGGAGTTTGTTAAGTTAAGACAGGAAATGTTGAAACAAATAAATACAATCCAATCAAACAATGATGAAAGATTGGAACACTTAAAGGCTACTGTAAAAGCACTACAGGTAGAGGTAAGAAATAAAGCTGATCTGGTGAGAGGAGAGATTGAAATAGAAATTGGTAAGGTTGTCAAGGAAAACATAGAAGTTTTAAAGGTAGAACTAATTAGTGAGGGTAAAAATCAATGTGAATCCGTTACAAAAGAATTGTCAAATAAGCTAGTGTTAGCGGAATATCGTCTCAATAAAGACATTAACAATGTTAAAGAGGACTATGATAAACAATTTAAAAGTATGCAAACATATCATGATAAGGTTATTGAGGAAATTAGGGAGAAAACGGAATCCGAATTGTCAGATATCGCAACCAAACTTAAGGAAGCCGATTTAAAGATGGAAAATATTAAATCGGATTTGCAGTCGCAGGTTAACAACTTAAAGTCAGATCTTCAAGTGAAGATAGCCAAATCTAGTTCTGGTTTAGAACGGAAAATGGATCAAATGGTAAACGATAAAGGTAAAATAGAATTAGAGATAGACCTTATAAAAACTAAATTGCGTGAGGTTACTATAACTGGGAACACAAACATTACGAGGGACGAAACCGGTATATTTACCGCAGAGAGGAGCGAATGTCGATCCACGCTGGAACGATTGGAAGCGGGGGATAACTTGAGAGAAACTCGACCTATTGGAGGAATAGGATCAGAAGAGGATACCCAAAACGAAACAATTCGAACTATACTTCAGGATCGGACTAGTCGTGTGAGATATGACGCTCCAGAATTCTTTCCAAGTAGTGGAAGACCACTTGTTAGAGCAGAAGGAAACAATAGTCAGAACGTTACTATCATCCGTAATATTGACCAAAAGCCTAGGCACTTTTCGGGAAATAACCAATTCACGCTCATAGAATTTATCAACGACGTATCCGAATACTTTCTGGATAACCACATAGGAGAGGAAAGGCAACTACGAGTAGATGAGAGGTTTCTGGACCATGATTGTTTACAGTGGTTTAGAGCATTCAGGTGGACGTTCAGAACATTTGAAGAATTTGCTGAAGCATTGATAAGACGATACTGGTCAATCGAGGATCAACAAAGTCTTAGGGCAGAGGCGTACTCGAAGAAATATGCAAGTACTCATCCAACGAGATACTCGACTTACTTTGCGACACAGCTCGCAAAATTGCAGTATCTTCAACCCCCTCTATCAGAGGTAGAATTAGCGCAAACGATAGCAAGACAACTTCCGGCCGATATACGTAGATATTTGGCATCGTCAGGAGTTAGTAATTTGAAGGATATGGATGAACTTCTTAGGAAACTGGACCATACGAATAACAGTATCAATCCGACAGGAAGAAACACTCGCTGAGAACACAGAGAGGTTAATGCCGTCATGATTGATCAAGTCCAACAGACAGAAAATTCATCGCGAAGAGAAGGGAATGTTGCACCTATTCGCGACAGATATTATGAACGTCGAAACTTCAACAGAAACGATAATGGATATGGAGATTATAGACCCTATCGGCGATACCAAGGCAATAATGAGTCGTATCAGAGCAGACGTTACAACAGAAACGATCAGTATCCACGGAATAACAATGGAAACTTCCAGAGCGATAATAGAGATAATAGGGGATATAATCGTTACAAGAACTGGAACGATAGGAGTTATAATAGACCAGATTATGAGAGGCATCGAGAATCGAAGGAGTACATACAGAGTTTGCGAGGGAAGGACGAAACAAAAAAGGTAAACGAAGATAGACCCAGAAATGATGATGCGCGACCTTGTACTAGTCAACAGGGGGGCAGAGGAGAAGGCCATTCTGAAGAAAAAAAACGCCGATAAACCGACAGAAGTAGGAGACAAGGATTCTGCACCAACTGACCTCTACATAATAAATGAAATCTACCAAACTACGGACGACGACTTATTGTTTGAGGAAGAGAATTGTAAGAAGAGAACGGCTATAATATTACCCATAGTAGAGATTGCTATTGAGGAGAAGAAATTTAAAGCTTTATTGGACACGGGAGCGTCTGCTTCGGTCATGTCGACACAGACGTATGATCAGATAAAATATAGTGAGGAAGTTACTTCGATGCCTGTATCAGCTGTGAAAGTCATGGGAATTTTCCAAGATAAATCAGTCAGATGCAAAATACAAGCTCTTATTGAATTTAAGATTGGAGATCGTAGATATTAACACATCTTCATTATTATGGATAGGATAAATTTCGACGCAATCCTCGGGATGGACTTTATAGTCAAAGTGAGAGCCATCATCGATATGAAGAACAGGATGATTAAGTTCAATGTGAATACTGATACTGAAGAGCCCGGAACGAAGGAAAAGAAAAACATTCCAGATGAGGAAAGACGAGAGATGCCAGGATAGAAACAGCGAGGGAAAACCTGCAGAAAGCAGCGGACAAGAGAAAGAAGAGGATTAAAGGAAAACGATTTAGTAATCCACTCAGAAGAGGAGACCTCGTGTTGATAAGACGTCCTACCAAAGCGAATGATTCCAAGAAGATATATGTGAAATTTAGCAGACTGTTTCGAGGCCCATTTAAGGTAGACTTTGTCTATGGGAATAACTGTTATCGTATTGTGAAGATTGAGGACGAGCAGTTAGTTGGAAAGTTCAATGCAAAGAACCTCAGGAGATTTTACAAGAAGATAAAGTAAAGTACAAATTCGTGTCCAAGATGATGGTTTATTGAAACTGAAGTTGAAAAGTATTTTTCTCACTTTTGCAACCTTGGTTAGGAGGGAAATGTCCCCGAATTCGTATAAAGAGATACGAGGAATTGATATGAAAGGCAGCCTTAAAAAAAAAAAAAAAAAAAGAAAGTATTTAATTAATATTGGAAGAGTGAATTTTGGAACAGGTCAATTACACAAGCTTTATGTCATGATGTATTGCTCAACAAGAAGCTTGTTAGCTGAATGTAATCTCCTCCTAGAAAGGGCGAATTTGATTGGATCAGCCATTCGAGACAGACCATAGCCGGTTCTTGAAGAAAAAGGAATGGGATTGGAAGATCCGGTGAGCGAAGTTAGAAATGGAATGTTTTATTTTGTCTAGTAGGCTATTTAATGCATTTGGAAGCATTGACCTTGGGAAATAAATTGAAGACATTAATTAAGTTATAATCAGGAAATGTCTTCTGTGGATATTAATGCCCGAAGTATGTATGAGGATATTCATGTCCGAGTTTGGGTAGGCAGCATTGAGTAAGGAACAGGTGCTTCGAGAAGGCGAGAGAAGGATGACGTCAGAGTGTGTCAGGTGACGTGAGGGAGAGTCCACTTGGTCAGAGAGAGGGGAGCAGAGGGCTGCGGAAAGGCATTACGACAGTGGTTGTTCGTGTGGGATGTTTAAGGAAGTGATATGAACGTGTGAAACATCGTGTCTAAATGTGCTAATGTATTGTGAAGCACGGAAGTATGTGTGATTTTGAGTGGGTTTTGGAATATTCCACGGTAAAGACCGGTGTCATGGGGAGACAATGAATTGTCAGTCAGTACTGTATAACATATTCGTGGAGAATAGGGAAATGTGAATATACTTTTTGAAAAGTACTGAACGTGTATGTTTGTAAGGAAACGCCTTGAGACACGTTACTTCGGAACGATATGTTCGAGGAGGTAGTGGTGAGCAATAAAAGGGAGAACATTATGGACACGTGGCCGGAAGGAGAATGTGATTTATCAGAGGAAGTCATGGTATTTTGTTAAATTATGCTGAGGGAAATGTGGCCTACATCATGAAAGTGAGAATTCCTTCGAGTGGAGTCACTTAGAACGATATGCGGAAAAGCAAAGTTCACGCAGCCACTTCAAAAATGCACAATCTAATACAGAACATTATGAATTTTGGCCCACAATTATGGAAGGAGACTACACGATTTTCTGGAGGGACGAGAAGAAGAAAACGCCAGGACGAAGACCAGGGATCGAACGAGGTGTCTGTCAGGGGGCGAACCGGGTGCCGTGGCAATCAGGCCTTCTCAAGATCTCGGATGGCCGATAGCAGGGAACGAGCAGTTTCTAGGCGGACTCGGGAAGAAGGCTCGTGGTTTGAAGCGAGGCTACCCACATGTCAGCCGTGTGAAATGGAAACCAGCGCCTGTTCTGAACGTGAATGGATCTTCACATTGTTCGTCTCCGATTCAGCTGAATGTAAGACAAGTCTTTCAATATTTGTAGCCCCAGTTCGTAGTTCTATGTTCTTGTAGATGCTTTGTGTGATCATTTTATTTCAGTAGAATTTTTGTTAAGTAGTTGGTTTAGATCTTGTGGTCAGTAATTTTATTCATCGAAGCAAGTTACGGTGTGCTTTTCGTGGGCTAGTAAGCCTCAGTTCCAGCATGTCTGGGGATCTTTGCAGGCGAGTTAACTGCTTGCTGACCGTGCTTGGGTTAGTGGAGTCCTCATTTCGATGTTTACCGCTGGCTTTTTCCATTGAAAGATTTTTTTTTCTTCAGATTTAAAATTTTCGACCTCTTGGGATTCGCAATTAATTATTTTAGGATTTAAGAGTGTTCCGGGATGAACAGTTTCTTGCGCACTTTGCTTCTTGGCAGTTTTCATACTTCCGTACTGTTGCCACTTCGCAGCTTCAGAGGAGTTAGTTTTTGAAAAAATGCTTTCGAAAATAGATTTTCTTAGATTTTGTATTTTGAATTTTGAGATTTAGCTATTTGATCTTCGATGATTCTTTTGATATTGTGTTGTTGCACTATTATCTGACTTTACCATTTGAATTATTTTCGGTATTTTCAATTTTCATTCTGAAAATTTATTTCATTTAGATATTGGAATTTGAATCAAATCTTTCCTCGGATTTTCAGGAAATCCCGATCAATTTTGATTTTGAGAAATTTGGGACTTCAATCCTGACTTGAGATTTTCCAACAATTTTTTTTCTTTCTTTCATTCTTTCTTTCTTTCTTTCTTTCTTTCTTTCTTTCTTTCTTTGAAAGTATAATTAATTTTCAGTTTTGACTTTTCGAAAATGTCTCGTTGATTTAAAGTTGGTTGCAATTCTGATCGTTCAGATGAAGAGTTCTTTCGAAAACAATTTTGAATTATAAAATGTAATGATGATTCGAGTATTGTTCTCGACTGTTGTTATTGAGTGACACTGTGTATACATAATTATTTATTTAAAAGTTTACTGAATATAGTGCACACATAAGTGGAAAATGTTTTTTTAGTTGACACTCACAATCATTGTAACTTGAAACGGATTATAGTAAGAATTATATCGTGCTTAGTTAACACGCACTAGGAGATCGTCATTCGATCTGTAACTGCTATCGCTTATGAAGCATATTTAAAATTAGTATCAACGTCATTGAATTACTTATAACTTGAGGGAGAGATGATCATTTTTTTTGTTAGTGTTGGATGGTGGTGTTTACATTGAAGAGGTGTGCGATAATACCAATCGTTTTGTTGTTGTTGGTGTTTCGAAGGTCGACCCCTGTAAGGGACGTTATGTCCTGGGAACCTTTCCTCGGTCAATGGTTGTTGTTGTTATTTGGGCTGCGTTTAGTATGTGATTAGGATTGCAGTCTTGTTAGTCAGCTGTGAGCTGCGATTGCCGTTCGTTGGAACGCTGTATTATTAGGGTTTGTGGAGTTTATTTCGACTGCTGTTAGATTATTTTACTGTGTTTGATGACAGTATTTCTTTATATTCGTATTGTTGGACCATTTTTGGTTGTGTTTGTTGTTTGTCTGGTAGACTGTCGCGTTCATGTAGATCAGCTGGGTTGGATACAGGGGGCTCCAAAAGTATGGTGTTCAAGACGTTGATGCTAATTCAGTTATATAATTATTGTTATTGTTTTTGAAGACTGGATAAAACAGGGGCTCAGTGGATAGCATTCTCATCTTCATTGGTCGGAACGCTAAACCATAGTTTGCCCGTTAACCTCGATGTTGATCACCGTCAGTTAATATTGATGAATAATAGGTCTATGTAGATTAGTGGAGGAGCATTGGTGTAGATACTGTCCTAGATTGACACATATATGATTATAATTAGGTATTTCTTAAATTCTTGTAATTAGAATTAAAAGATATTTCGGTAATCCAATGAAGAATAAAACTCAGGCTCTATGTATAGAGTAATATTTTGATACTGTAAATAGTGAGAGGCCGTCACTATTTAATTCTATTAAGGGGGTTGGTTTTTTTTCCTCTTCTCGCTCTTCATAATGTTTTTTTTTTTATTAATCCTGATAGAAAGGGCATTGCGATAAGTTGCCAATTTATTGTTGATCTTTAAGTCGTTATTTTTTTTGTGTATTTTAGCTGACGTTATGTCAGAGTGTGTGCCATAAGACATCAATTGTAATTACATTCAGTTATGGATTTTCGATTTAATTATATCCATTTTTGCGGTGTCTTCTCTTTTCTGAATAAAATTTGGGCTCGCATTTGCGTATGCTTATACCATTTTCAACTTACTCTTGCATTGTGTGTTTTTATAGATAGTGGGGAGGATAGGAACATGCCATGGTTATTATAGCGGCTTGAGCCATTTTATCCATTCCTTTGTCCCTGTTACGCCCGTGTGAATGAGAGTCTTGCGCTCAGGTGTGTGTTGTCGCTGATCCTGTGGAAGATTAACCATTGCGTGTTGAAAATATCACCTGATATGTGTCCACGATTTGCAGAGTGTGTGATGCCGGGTATTACGGTATGTATTATTAGCCGGGGTACTGCCGTTGATATTTGATCCGCTGTCTTCTTGGATTGTGGCATTCACGAAACTGCTGAAATCGGGTACCTACTGTAAGGCCACGGCCGCCTCCTTCCCTCTTAATTTCCTATCCGTCCCAATCTTCCCCTCCCTTCCCATCCCTCATGAGGCGCCTGTTCGCTTTGCAGGTGAGGCCGCCTGGGCGAAGTGCTGAACACACCTCCCCAGTTGTATCCACCCCGACCAGATGTTCCAAGCTCCAGGACACTGCCCGTAGTGGCGGTAGTGGTGAGTTCCCTCGCTGGTCCGTGGGAAGCACCAACCGAGAGGAAAAATCGACTAAATAAAAAGAAAAAAGGGGGAAAAAAAAAACAATAAAACTTACGACTCGTTCAAGCTTCAAGGACGAATAATAATGATGTTAAAATATTGTACAACCGAAGAGACCACAGCAAATACATTATAGAAAACACAAAAGACAATAATAACAGTAAAAGAAAAGCCCTGACCTAGGTCTGACTCGAACTCGAAACCTTTAATTCCCCACGCCAATGCTCTAGCGACTACGCCACGGAAACGAGCCGGGAACGTGTGCGAGAACAGGACTACACAAGTTTGAGGATTGATTTTAATCGTTCAATTTTGATCACACTAAGGCGCATTGGCAAAAACGCTCGAACACGGCGAAAATATTTTCTTATGAAGAGCAAACCCTCCAAATTTGAACACTTTTCTAGAAAACCACTTGGCGACCTCTTCTTGTCAGTTGTGTTTGACGTTACGGTAACCAAACATAAAGCATCACAACAAATTGGTTGAACATGTGATGCCAGATAGCCTAAGAAATCATAATTTTGCATCAAATTATACAACAGTTTCCCGGGGAGGAACCCTGGACCCCCGTTCCTTCGGGAACTATTCCATGTTCCCAAACCCCCCTCACAAAAAAAAGTCTCTATATACGACCCTGTAATAGTTTACTATTTTTTACCAGAATTTTAACCTTATTATAATGGTTATTATTATTGGAGCGTGGTGGCGCAACGGACAAGCTATTGGTCTATATGAAATGGCATGTACTGTGGATCGGATTTCACGTAAAAAGGAGGTCCCGTGGCTCATGATCACATTATTAACGATCACGATTATTATTGTTGTTGTTGTTGTTGTTTCCTTTTAGCTTAAATATTAGTCCAGTTTTCCTTTATTCGTAGACGGTGTTGTTCAGGGGCAGATGACCTCGTAATTCTGCCCCTTAAAACAAAATAGCTAACGGTGTTGTTCTTTTCTCTCTCTTATTGACCCCTTTCCAGTTTTCAGCTTCAGCTTTGGTTGGAAAATCCGATGTTGGAAGAGTTTTCTTTTAAGCTGACCACGCTCCAGGATATCTTCACATGATACCACAATGTCGCGTAGATACTTTTGTATCTCACTGAACCAGACTCAGTAACGGTTTAAAAAGTCGACTGATACGGATGTCGCCAATTGAAGCACTCTGACTGTGCAAAAGTTTTTTTTAATCGTTTCGGTCGTCTATGGACCACGTTATTTCAACTGCTTTTTCCCTCGTTCTTTCACATTGACCAAGTATTCGCGCATTCTTCTTCGGTGAGCTTCCCTTCGTTCTTCGGCCCACTTCTTGCCGGTTTTCAATATGGGTTTTGGCTGAAAACTCTGTATCTCCCCAAGTTTCTTCTTGAAAGAGTCACGTTCCAAGATGTCCTCATGTGATATCCCCAGTTCTTTTAGGTATTTTTCCACCTCTGTAAACCAGATCCCTTTGGTTTTATTTTCCACAAAGTAGGCACAGATTCGATTGGACAATCTTCCGGAGTTCATTCGTGTTCAATGGCCATAAAAGGAAAGTCTCCTTTTGCGAATGGTGTCCGTTATTTTCTCCACGTGTAGATAAAGTTCATCGTTGTGTCGTCTTCTCTACTTTCCTCGTTCCTTGACCGGGCCCAAGATCTTTCTCAGAATCTTCCTCTCTTTGGCTTCGAGTTGTTCTGCCAGGCCTTTCTTATTCATCGCCAGGCATTCTGATGCATATAACGCCTCCGGGAGAATAACGGTAACGAAGTGCCTCAGTTTGGCCTTGAAGGACATTGATCGTGTTTTGTAAATGTCTGGTTAAATGGTAAGCCATTTCCAATTTGTTAATCCGTGCCACGAAGGCTTCCTTTTCACGAATGTTGGGCTCAATCCATTCACCCAGATATTTGAATGTCTCTACCAGTGTTATTTGTCCTCCATTCACCATAAGTTCTCTGGGTTCTGACTTGATGTTCGTTATAAACTGCGTTTTCTCAAATGAAATCTGAAGACCTGCCTTTGCTGCTTGCACCTGTAATTGATTTATTTGTTGTGTGGCCGTGTCAAGAGAATTAGAGAAATTTGCAACATCATCAGCGAAAGCTAAAGTATTATTATTATTCTGTACACAAATACAGTCCCCTAGAGGCAGAATCGCGTCACGGAGCTACATTAATTGCTCTCGGGCACTCCGCGGTCTAATCGCCTGGAACTAACACTCGTTCACGCCCAAGGGATCGCATTTCCGGGATAGGACGGGCGACACAGTCAATATTAAACTGCCAGCTCAGCGACACGGCGTCGTCTAGTCCGTGGCTGCGTTACTCTGGACTTGGTACAAGAGTGGCTTCCCACTTTCAAGCTCAGGCAAATGGTAACTTCTAACCAGGGGCGTATACAAAGGGGGGGGGGGGGGGGGGGGAGCAGCCCCCCCCCCCCCCCCCCAACCCCGAAACTTTTGTCACATATACTGTTTGTTTATGAATTAAAACATTACAAGCCTATATAATCATGTACTATTGTTACTAAGTGACGTCTGGCAACGTTGCAAAGCAAGGCGAAGATAGAGCGATGTAAACAGTGTGACAATCAGTTAGCTCTGATCTTATCTGTGACAACATAACCTCTTATTACTCTCCAGTGCCTTCGCTCTTATGAACAGCAACAAGCGCCCTTGAAGCGTGTGACAAAAGTTTTCCCCCTAACTTTTATATCCTTATCAAACTTTTGGCAAATTTGCCTCTCTCTGTAGCTACTGGTACTGCCGAACGGAGTTTGAGCTGGCTGAAAACGTACTTAAGAAATTCTACTTCTGAAAAGAGACTCAACGGTCTAGTATTGTAATCTATTCACTGAGACATACATCTCACTGACGATGAAGTTATGAACCGATTTGGCAATGCTTCAAGAAACCTTGACTTTATATTATAGTGTGAGTTGTAAATCAAAACAGTAACATTAATTCTTTCCATGTAAACACTATCAAGTGAGCAAGATGATTATATTAATAGAAAGTATCATAAAATGGTCTTAGTTGTGTTTGACATTAACCAAACATAAAACATCACAACAAATTGGCTGAAAAAGTGATGCCAGATAGCCTTAAAACTCATCATTTTGCACCAAATTATACAACAGTTTCCCGGGGAGAACCCCGGACACCCTATTCGTTGGGTCCATACCATGCCCCCTAATCCCCGGTTGGGCATCCCCCGAAATAAACCTCTATATACGCCCCTGCTTCTAACCTTGTCCCGTTTCATACAGAAATATCCTGAATTATGGCATGTTACATGCAATGACTACAAGGGCAACTCTCAACTCTGTGAACAAAGTCGTGAAAGATCGCAGGTTCAAACCCAGCCGGAGTCGTCGGATTTTATAAGAGCGTTAAAAATCCCTCAGTATGCCTTCCTTCGGAGGGTAAGTAAAGTCGACGGTCCCATGACATAGATTTATGGCAGGTGCTGACTGCGATGGCATTTAGTAGCCACGTCCGCAGCTAGGTGTCGTGAACGGTAGCATTTGGTAGCAAAAGTAGTAACTACTTGAAAAAATTAATCGTCTGCAGTCCTTCTACCTGAATCACAGATAACACACTAATACAGTCATCACAATTAACACCGGTTATCAGAGAAATTCTACACATACCAAAGTACATGGGGCTACATGACCGCGTTGTCGCAGCCCCTAAAGAACCAACCAACCAAAGTCGTGAAAGTTCCTTGGAGGAGTCGTGTGGATGTTCCCAGTACCATCTCCCTGTGTTCAAGTAGTTTTTATAAACCATGTATGCAAAAACTGTCGGTTCATGATTGCAATAAACTTAGCGTGTTTGAGAGGAAAATAATGCGGAAAATGTATGGAGCTGTATTGGGATAGAGGAGAATGGAGGATACGAACTAATAGAGAAATAGATGAAATCCTCAAACGCGAAGAAATTGTTCGATATAGATAAGGTGCGATCAAAAAGTAACGAGCCGGAGGCTGGGATGCGCAAACCGGTGATGACATCGGCTAATCGTGGTGTGTGGAACGAAGTGTGGTTCTGACCAGAGCGTGGAAGGTCACAGCCCGTCGCTAGAGGGCAAGCGTGCACGTCACGTAACGATACAAAGCGAGCAGCAGCATGCATCAATCGTCCAACGCTGCCAGTCGCATTGCAAACAGTGACATGGAGGCGTCAAACGAAGAATAAAGAGGTGTTGTTCGGTTTCTGACAGCGAAAGGAGTAGGGGGAACGGACATTCATCGCCGAATGTCACAAGTGTACGGCGAACATTGCATGTCCCTTGCAAGGGTCAAGGCGTGGCACAAGCGCTTCAGGGAAGGACGGGTGTCACTAGCCGATGATGCCCGGTCTGGGGCACCCCCTGCATTACCGATGACAACGTCCAGCTGGTTGATGCACTCATTACCCAGGACTGCCGAGTGACAGTGAACGCCATAGCCGCCGTGGTCGGATTGAGCGTCGGAAGTGTGCACACTATCAGGAAGGAACGACAGCACTTACGGAAAGTGTGTGCCCAATGGGTGCCCCACAGTCTTCAACCACACCAGGAAGCATGTCGAATGGCCTACTGTCTTGGTCTTGGTTGGACGATTGATGCATGCTGCTGCTCGCTTTGTATCGTCACGTGACGTGCACGTGTGCCCTCTAGCGACGGGCTGTGACCTTCCACGCTCTGGTCGGAACCACACCTCGTTACACACGCCAATATTAACCGATGTCGTCACCGGTTTGCGCAATCCAGCCTCCGGCTCATTACTTTTTGAACGCACCTTATAAAATCACTAAGACTACGAATGCCACATTGAAAGGATGGAAGACAAGAGAACACCAAAGATTATATATAAAGCCAGAATGGAAAGAAGACGACGCCCTGGTAGACCAAGGAATCTATGGAAAGATGAAGTGGAGGTAGACTTGCAAACAATGAACGTACGACCCTGGAGAACAGCTGTCCAAGATCGAGATCGATGGAAATCTGTGGTTGGAGAGGCCAAAGCTCACACCGGTCTGTAGTGCCAGATAAAGAAGACGTATGCAAAAACAACTCGCCTCCTTCTGAGCACTTCCATGATAACTTCTTATCTGAAGTTTGCTGATGAGTAGGGCTCGGATTCGAGCTTATTTGCATGTTGAAAGAAGCCTTTCGGTGGTATTTTCACCTCTCTGGGACCAACAGAATTGAAATTTATCGAGCATATAAATGCATAAAACCGCAGTTTACAGAATAAAAGCATATAAATGCATATTCTTGAGGTTTATCGTCTAAATAGTTTGTTTTCCTTCGAATTCCTCCCCCTCCCAACTCCCGTCCCCGAATTCGGGCCCTGACCATCCTTAAGGTTCGAAAACAGAAATAATTATTGAAAAGCCTATCTGGTGTGAATAATAAAACCACTGGTTTTAAACCTTTAGTGAGGTCGATCTCGTCATTGAAACTTTTATTGACTGATTTAAGAAAATGATTCAAAACTGAAAACATAGAAAAAATTCTACTTCATTGACTCACCTAATTTTGAACATTTTGTAAATGAACTTTTAAACTGTAACTTGTTTAAGAAAACTTCTCTTATATACAGTACTTGAAAAACTTGAATGCGAGTATATAGCAGTGTATCATACATACAATTAGAAAGTAAAGCCCGTATATAAAGGTATGTTATTGTTTTTTTCGTTTCACTTTCCTTTCTATAGTTTTTAACGGTGTTTTTAGAACATATTATGCATATTCAACCGCATATAATGTTTTTTCGTGCATATCTATCGAGCATATATCGGGTTTTTCGAGCATAAAACACATGGTCTTCGAGCATATCTGGAGATTTTATCGAGCTTATCGGTCCGAGCCCTACTGATGAGCATACGAGGGTGAATGACGCGCGTCACTTCTATGCTATGTGGGAATTGGTGGGCATCGAGACGCCGCATCATAGCGTCCTTTTGCCGCTAGTGTGCATTGAGCCTAACAGATTCAACTGACGGTTATAGCCGCAGCTTTACACTTTTACGAAATGATCTTGTCGACTTCGTCGTTACGCTGGGGTCTGGCGTTACGTTACGGTGACGGGACGAAATGTACCCAGATGCACTGAGGTGTGTGACGTCATAGTACCGCTTGGTGCATGTGTTCCCCGACAATCTTTACTTCGTTAGTATAAGACAAAAATCCCCGATTCTTGGATGTCACGGGTAATCTTGAGAACCACTAGATGAATTTTGATGCAGTTTTCACCATTCTGTAAAGGATATCTCGAGGAAAGATTCTGTCGAAAATAATTTATGTATGAGCAAAGGAAGCCAAGCAGTAACGATTACAGTGAAAAAGTCGAAAACAAACTTGGCGTCCGTGCGCTTCTTAAGCTTACGCTGGGCAAACCGTTAAACATATCAATATACTGAGCGTAAGAATTGGTCAGCATGAAAAGTTCTACAAAAAAGTCCACGAGAGCATATCTTTATCTTCAATACATCGCCCACTATAAGTGATTTTAGACTGGATGGAAGGGGTACGTCCCCGCGCGCTTGACCTTGCTTTGCCCTTGGTTTGCACTAGCCGTTCGCGAGTAATTTGAAACAAGATAAGCAAGATAAGTATTATGCAGATAATTTTCTAACATGTCAAGAGTCTTTGGCTTCGAGCGAAGCGAGAAGCCTCCAGCCATTCTAGCTTTTTTCAGCATTTGTAGCATTTAAAATGATACAAAGTCTAGTCTTTCAGACTGACTGCCACTTTTTTTTTTACTGATGTCCTTTGACGATTATTACACGAATGTTTCTTATCAAGTTAGTGGTTACAAAAGCGTTATGTTGATTGTAAAATTATAACTGGGTTTCACAATAAGTATTATGTATTTCTTTCTTTCTTTCTTTCTTTCTTTCTTTCTTCGTTTTGCCCACTTAGGGAGCGCGTTTGAACGTGTTGACTCGGGTTGATGGAGCTTTCCTCTTCTTCTCCTCCCAAAATCTCATGAACTCACTATGCCCCTTCTTACGTTCCTCCGTCCATTTTTTTCCATCGATCTATTTATCTTTTTCGGTGTAAGAGTGAATTGTGATTAAAGTTCCAAAAACCTTGCGATTCATGATAATATCTTCTGTAATGTTTATTTCTTTTAAGTCCTGTTTGATTTCTTCTAACCAACTGATTTTGACTTTCTTTGAATTAATTGTATCAAGCAGTGTTTTTTGCATATCTGGTGTTGTACATTCTGCAGTTGCGACCATAACATTTCAATCTTCTCTAATAATAATAATAATAATAATAATAATAATAATAATAATAATAATAATAATAATAATAATAATATTAATAATAATAATAATAATATCGTATGGCCTCGGGTGCCTGGTGCAAGCTTTATTAATTGACACCCAGAGGGTAGCTTGCATGTCGAATTTCGTCGTTCCTTTGAACGCCGCTATGAAAGTCAAGGAGGTTAGATATCTAAACTCCTTGACACTACAGCGCTTTCTAGTAGAGAATGGAGGAACTTTGTGTTGGCGGAAAATCCTGAGATTAATTTTGCCATTGAACACGGCCTACTGAATTCAAATGGGTTCTTTAACATGCCAACAACGTATGACATCCATGTCGTATTTTTGCCGCCTTTCAAAAAAATCACTTGCCATGGCCAGGAGCGAACCTGCAATCTTGGGTGGTAGTCCGACACTATAACCACTCACCCACCGTGGCAAGCACTCCATTAACATGATTAAGGTCAGCTTTGATGGCGTAGTTGGTAGTATGCTGAGCTTCTATGCCCAAGGTCATGGGTTCAAACCCGGCCGAAGTCGTCGGATATTTTAAGAGCGTTAAAAATCCCTCAGTATGCCTTCCTTCGGAGGGGAAGTTAAGCCGGCGCGGCGGACCTATGTCATAGATTTATGGCATGAAAAAGAACCTTCCACTAATTACACTTGTGTGAAGCAAAATTTCTAGGTTAGATTTCGTTGGAACGCTCTATCAAAGTTCAAACGTTCACCATTAGGTATCATTGACATCAGGTAGCGAAAGTTGGAACTACTTGAAATTGAACGAAACTTGTAGCTCTCCCTTTGGGTGTCCGCTAGAAGCAGCTACAGCCTCTGGCGAGCCGAACTATGTCCTCGGACACTCCCGGCACTAAAAGCCATACGATAAATAATATAATAATTATTACTATATGTCGCCTCCGTGTTGTAGTGGTCAGCGTGCTTAGCTACCACCCCGGAAGTCCGAAGTTCGATTCCCGGCTCTGCCACGAAATTTGAAAAGTATGAGGACTGGAAGGGGTCTACTCAGCCTCGGGTGGTCCAAACGAGTAGAGGGGGTTCTATTCCCACCTCAAACATCCTCGAAGTGGTTTTCCATGGTTTCCCACTCCTTCTCCAGGCAAATGCCGGGATGGTCCCTAACGTACGGCCACGGCCGCCTCCTTCCCTCTTCCTTGCCTATCCCTCACAATCTTCATATCCGATCCCATCCCTCATAAGGCCCCTGTTCGCTTTGCAGATGAGGCCACCTGGGCGAGGTGCTCGTCCCGCCTCCCCAGTTGTATCCCCAGACCCGAAGTGTCAAGCTCAAGGACACTGCGCTGGAGGCGGTAAAGGTGGGATCCATCACTGAGTCCGAAGGAAAAGACAACCCTGGAGGGTAAAACGACTAAGAAACAAGGGAAATGTTATTATTATTATTATTATTATTATTATTATTATTATTATTATTATTATTATTATTATTATTATTATTATTATTATTATTATGATTATTTATTTTGCGCATGCGCTTACACATTCTCAGCATTTGCTGGAAAGAAAACATTTACAATCCCAGATAAGGAGCAAATTCTTGGTGACTACACTGTGTAGTAGCTTTAAACTTTTCCCTCACTCCTTCAGGCCTGATTGCCCAAGAACAGCCTTACTACGCGACGTAGGAAGTATGACTGTTTTCTGCATCAGTTTGAAAAGGCCTGGCTCTAATTTCAACTCTGTGAGCGATTCCTTGAAGTTGTTGGGAATCACGCCAGTGCTGGAGATGATAATAGGAACTGCCCTGACTTGTGCCATGTGCCATTGCTTCCTTATCAGTTCTGAAAGCTCTGTGTATTTTGACAGCTTTTCAACATGCTTTGTTAGCATGTTGCCACTGTTTGGGATCGCCACATCTATGAAGGTGGTGTGCTTCATGCATTTGTCAACAAGAACCAAATCAGGTCTGTTGTGCACAGCTGACTGGTCTGTCAATACAGTACGATCCCAGTACAACGTAAAGCTGTCATTTTCCAGTACACTTTCAGGAGCATATTTATAGTACGGCACTTTCTCTTGACTCAGCAGTTGAAGATGTATAGCCAGTTCTTGATGTACTATCTTGGCAACATAATCATGTCTCTTCCTATATTCTGTCCCTGCAAAATGGCAACAACCTGATATAATATGCTGAACAGTCTCAGATGTTGGGCAACCGTATCTGCAATGGTCATCTTGCACAGACGCATCCTTGATAATGAACTTTAGGTAATTCCTCGTGGGGACAACCTGGTCCTGAATAGCCATCATAAAACCTTCTGTTTCAGGAAACATTTGCCCAGAAATCAACCAAAAGTTCGACGCTAGCTTGTCGACGAGTGTTTGGATGACTTCATTGGGATGTCTTCCGTGTAGTGGCTTGGACAACCAGGCATTGAATCTATCCAAATCACTGCGCACCTGAATTTGAGTCTCTTGCTCACTTAAGAGTAGTGGAGTTGAATCATCTGCTTCTGTGACAGCCTTGTGCAGCATCGAATGGTTCGATACAGAACAGAAGTAGGTCTATGCTCATAGACCTGTCGAGCTACTTGGTTGTTTATATCAACAATTCCTCTTCCACCCATATGTCTCGGCAACATGACTCGTTCCACAGATGTCCTGGGATGGTGTTTTCGTGATTTGGTCATTTTTATCATCATCATTATTATTATTATTATTAATATTATTATTATTATTATTATTATTATCATCATCATTATACAGATACATGTTGGAAGTCACCGGTAATAGGCCTAGACCAAAAGGACGACCAAAACGGCGATGGGCCGATACCCTTCACAAAGATCTGAAGAGCGTCAATCTCCACCCTGACATGGCCCAGGACAGAACTAAATGGAGACACAGAATCCATGTAGCGGACCCTGCCACCAGGTGGGACAAAAGTTGAAGAAAAAGAAGAAGATATAGATAAATAGATATAGATAAATTAAAAAATAAATCATTAACCGGGATTTGAACACGGTGCACAAAAGTGTTAAGCCGCGGCAATAACCGCTGCGCCACCGCGTCACGCGTCATTGAAACTGCTACGTGCTAAAAGACACGTAAAGCACGTCGGAAACACTTCGACCGTCATTTTCTTGGAAACGGTCTATTGTCTGCGGATAAACCGAACCGAAACATGTGTTCGCTTATCTCAACCTCCTCTTATATTGAACGAAGTTTCTGGTAAATCGGGTTGTCACACTTGGTGGGTTCCCCTCGTCAGCAGAAGGCCAAATTGTGAGCCCCTGGGGAAGTGGAGAGATAAATATCATTAGTCGAAACAGTCCAACTGTCTACGTTTGAAGAATGCAGGACGATGAATAATCCAGATAAGTACAAGATTATATAACGAGATTACGGAATACATGACGACGTAACTGTCTCTGCACGCAATTCTACTCTCTGCGGGATAATACAATGCTTTCCAGCGGGGTCGAGGTCTATAAAGAGTCCGCTACCAACTTAATGGTAGAAGGGAATTGCCCTGAGTGCTTATTCAAGGTCATGGGCCGTGGAAAACTTGCTCGAAATCATTAACGTATGAGTAAAGAAAATGTCACTAAATGGATATGCACAAATTGTATCACCTACATACCTAGGATAATGAAATAAAAATCCACAGCCTGCTTCCAGTCTCCGACCGGGTCAGGAATGGAATGAATGAAGCCCCCATCTAGCGGCGAGAATATGAACTGTGCCGACTGGCGAGGCCTGACGCACTCCTCTGGGGCAATGATTAAATAAATGATAGTGGAGAGTGTTTCTGGAATGACATTTTGACAGGGAAAACCGGAGTACCCAGAGAAAAACCTGTCTGCCTCCATTTTGTCCAGCACAGATCTCACATGGAGTGACCGGGATTTGAACCACGGACCCAGCGGTGAGAGGCCGGCGTGCTGCCGCCTAAGCCACGGAGGCTTGACCTACGATAATGAATTTTCAAAAGAGCACATCACATTCTGGTTCCTCAGTTTAGGAACTGCAACAACGCGGTGATGTATCCCCGTGTACTTTGGGTGTGTGCAGAATGGTTTCCCACTTCTAGGCAAATGCCGGGATGTTTCATAAATAAAGACCAAATTAATTAATCAAATCCTATCCCAATTACAAATACCCACACTACTACAGACATCACAATAACACAAATCATCAGACAGATTCAACACACACCTAAATGCACGGGGCTACATGACCACGATCTCGCAAAGCCCCTAAATGAAACAACAACAGCAGTTATGTCGCAGTGACAGCTTTTCTTCTGCCAAAATAAAATCAAACTTTGATTTAATAATCGTCAACATGGTCGCTCTGAACCCGATTATTTTCTTGTGAATACAGGATTTTTATAGTTAGTTATTGTTGTTTTAAGGGGCAGAACTACGAGGTCATCTGCCCCTCTTAACACAGATTAGAGTATACAAATTTGGAATGGAATTTAAAATTTAGAGGTGGTCACCTAAATTTGAAAAGACCGAAAATTAATAAAACAAAAAATTGAATAAAACTAATAATTACAAAAATAAACAAAAATTACGGAAAAACATAAAATTCAGAATTCAAAAAAGAACGAGTCCTTGAGTCAATGTACACTGGAAAATTTAGATTACTGGCCCTAACCCACTCTCACTTTTAAAGCGGATGACGAGATCAGCAGCCACAGCGTCATCGTCTATGAGGCGTTCAGATGCAAAAGGGACATTATCCACTTTTTGTGAAATTAGAGTTATTGATACTGCTATCTTGTGGAATTAAATATTCATCTTTTAGTAGTAACATTTTATGTCAAAACGGACATTATCCTGGTTAAGTTACACATTGAATATTGCGTCTTTCTGCATAAGGGACATTATCCATCAATAGGAGACATGATGCTCCTCTTCTAAATGTTTGAAAGTTTCTGTTAGATTCGGTTTTCAAACGCAAATTTTGTAATTGTAATAATTAAAACTTATTTTTGAAATGCATATTATCCAATCCATCATTTCCAATCAAAAGGTACATTATCCATTTTATAATACATTTTTGTTAACTTCTAATGATTTTTGTAACTGGAAATTTCAGACTTAATCTTTATCATCAAATGTTAATGAGTTAGTGAACAGAAATCAATAATTGCATAACTATATGAGCAAGTTTACATTATTTTCTGTTCCTGTAATTTAAAAATAAAAAGGGGGATAATGTCCTTTTTGCATCATTCCCAATCAAAAGGGACATTATCCATTTTATAATACATTCTTTGTTAACTTCTAATGATTTCTGTAACTGAAAATTGCCGCCTTAACCCTTGTCATCAAATGTTAATGAGTTAGTGAACAGAAATCAAGAATTGCACAACTATATGAATGACTATAAGTTTTTCCCTCTTCCTGTAATTTTTTAAAAAGTGGATAATGTCCCTTTTGCATCTGAACGCCTTCTGCAAACCAAGGTTTCTTCGTAAGTCAGCATGATCCAGAAACTCGGTTAAAATGTGGGCCACGGTGATTTCGGCTTGTCGGGATTGTCCCGATCGCGATTGGTGAGGGTATTGTGAGCTGCATGGTACATAACAAGGAAGTGGTTGTGAGCCCCTGTGCCAGTCACCTGTTGCTGTGGGGAAGCTTTTAGCTGATGCTGGTCACAGACAGACGGCGGCGCCAGACAGACGGCACAGTATGGACCATCAGTTGTTCTCTCACTCAACGCAGCGCGTACAGTGTTCACGACCGCAAACAATGAAATTAAAAGTCTCCGGTGCTCCTCAATGAAAGTAATGATGAAGACAGACAGTTTCAGAACCAGGGGAATTAACCATTGAAAATTAAACTTTAGCCACTGGGACGGATACGACTGCAAGGGACAGTTGGAAGTTCGGATATCGAAGGTTTGAATCTTGCCACTAACAAGGGGACTACCCTCACGCGTCATCACCGATTTCGTCCAAATTTGGTTTTTCTGAAACAACTTTAAAAGACCCGTGTAATTCTTAATATGCAGCGTTTAGGCCTAAAGCGTGTGCAAGATTCCGAGAAAATTACTGCTTCCCCTGTTTTTACGATGAATATCACCCCAGCACATCAACTGTAAAATCATAAATGTTATATACGACGTTCTCGAGTACGCCTAAATTGCAATCCCTTCATGGAAATTTATTTGCCATTCCAAATTTCCCTTTACCTTTCCGTTTCATGACTTAAATGCAAATTTTAATAGATACATTATATTGAGCATTATTTCGATTTATTTGCAGTGTTATAACGTATTTATTTTATTTACTTATCGTATGGCTTTTAGTGCCGGGAGTGTCCGAGGACATGTTCGGCTCGCCTGAGTCTGTAGCTCCTTCCAGCGGACACCCGAAAGGGTGAGCTACACGTTCCGTTCAATTTCAAGTAGTTCCAACTTTCACCACCAGATATCAATGATACCTAGTGGTGAACGTTGAAACTTTGATAGAGCGTTCTGACGAAATATAACCTAACAATTTTGCTTTACACAAGTTTAGTCTGTGAAAGGATCTTTTACATGCCATAAATCTATGACATGGGACCGCCGGCTTTACAAATTCTCTCTCAAAACTTTTCAAGATACACCTTAATCAAAATAATAAAATCATATCAATTAATACACATGTTTCGCCACCATTAGTGAAAATTAACCTACGGGTAGAATATTTTGGTGTTTGAAGCCATTTTCAGTGTTGCTTTAGTAAAAAAAAAGTTTGATGCTTTTCAGTCGGTCAACACGATTGTACCCAAATAGATGAGATTAATAAATACACTTGGATGACCAGTTTCGTCAAGCGATCATCATCAGATCCATTTCACTTAGGCTATAAACTCTATGTTTGAAAGTATGGGTGAAAATATTTACAATATATACACTTACTAGCAACCCGACCCGGCTTCACCCGGGAACAGTTATGAATGCATTACGTGATAAGCGCTTTTCCTTTCCATTGTCAATGAACAACGACCAATATCCGTTTTACGTCTCGGCATGATGGGTTAAAATCACTGACTGGACTATTCATTATATTATCATGGAGATGCATGTGCAACGAATTCTT
This sequence comes from Meconema thalassinum, assembly GCA_946902985.2. Lineage (NCBI taxonomy): Eukaryota > Metazoa > Arthropoda > Insecta > Orthoptera > Tettigoniidae > Meconema > Meconema thalassinum. Next base: position 226,170,205 of record OX336397.1, read on the forward strand.
GTCAGACGTAATTTAAGAATGGCGAGGTGCATGAAACACAAATCCTCCTTCCGTCCAATCTTAACTTGACTGTGAATTTTGCGGAACGAAAAGTTCACAGGCGAAATGAAGAAAAGCCGAGTTGCACTTCCAGGGAAACTCCAAACACAATCACTCTTCTCTAAAGTTTTTAACTCAACACAACTCGACAGTTTGCTGCTGGCTGTATCTGTGGCAATAGGTTCGCCCGCTAGGCAGGCTGTAACAGGGATGATAGACTCGCCCTTAGCTAGCTCGTAAACTGTCGCCTCAGTAGTTGAATGGACATGGTTGGAAAAAATTAAAACGTAAAAACACTTATAGTGGGCGATGTATTGAAGATAAACATATGCTCTCGCGGACGTTTTTGTAGAACTATTCATGCTGAACAATTCTTACACTGATAGTATTTAGATATTTTTAACGGTTTGCCCAGCGTGAGCTTACAAAGCGTTGGACGCCAGGTTTTTTTTTCGAGTTTCGTTACTGCTCTGCTTCCTTTGATCATAAATAAATTATTTTCTACAGAAATCATCCTCGAGATATCCTTTACAGAATGGTGAAAACCGCATCAAAATCCATCCAGTGGTTCTCGAGTTTACCCGTAACATCCAAGAATCTGGGACTTTGTTTTATACTTAGTAGAGATTTAGTTGCAGTATTAGTTGATATAATGCAACTCGTCAGTATTTGTTATTTGTGGTCTATGTGATGTATTTTTAAGATAGTGGTGATTGACCTCCGGAATTTGATTGTTTGGAGTGAATATGCGGTTGTTGTAAATGGCCAATTCAGATTGTATTGTACAGGCTACTTATCAGGCCGAGTCTTGCGCGCAGTCTGATGATGATCACTTGACGATCGAAACTAGTCATCCGTGTATTTATTAATCTCATGTTTTTTTTTCAGGATTAGGGAATAACCTATCTCATTTAGGGTACAATCGTGTTGACCGACTGAAAAGCACCAAACTTTTGTTTTTGTAACGTCAAATGCATGCCACGGTGGGTGAGTGGTTATCGTGTCGGTCTACTAACCCCAAGCTTGCAGGTTCGCTCCTGGCCGTGGTAAGTGATTTTTGAAAGGCGACAAAAAATCACGTCACGCATGTCATACGTTGTGGGCATGTTAAAGATCCCATTTTAATTCAATAGACCGTGTTCATAATGGCAAAATTAATCTCGGGATTTTCCGCCAACACAAAAAGTTTCTCCTTTCTCTGCTAGAAGGCACTATAGTGTCAAGGAGTTTAGATATCTAACTTCCTTGAATTTAATAGCGCTCCAAAGGGCGATAAAATTCAACATGAAAGCTGCCCTCTGGGCGTCAATTAACAAAGCTTGCACCCGGCACCGTAGGCCAAACGATTTCTCCGGGTACTCCGGTTTTCCCTGTCACAACTTCCATTCCAGCAACACTCTCCCCTAAAATTTCACTTCATCTGTCATTCATTTAATCATTGCCCCCCAGGGCAGTGCAACAGGCTTCGGCAGCCGGCACAGTTCCTATCCTCACCGCTAGATGGGGGCTTCATTCATGGCATTCCCTGGCCCGGTCGGTCGACTAAAAGCAGGTTGTGGATTTTCAATACAGTATTCTTACCAGAAGCCTCATACGCTTCAGAAACGACAGGTAGCGGCTTCGGTGGCGTAGTTGGTAGCATGCTGAGCTTCTATGCCCAAGATCGCAGGTTCAAACCTGGCCGAAGTCGTCAGATTTTTTAAGAGTGTTAAAAATCCCTCAGTATGCCTTCCTTCGGAGGGGAAGTAAAGCCCATGTCATAGATTTATGGCATGAAAAAAAAACCTTCCACTAACTACACCTGTGAGAAGCTAAATTGTATAGTTTAAGAATGTAAACAACGCTTTTAAGTTCCTACGTTCGTTGCCAAGAGCCGACTGCAGTGGCGTCTGGTAGCTAAGTTCTGAACTAGTAGTCGTTGACGGTTGCGTTTGGCGGCAAGAGTAGGAACTATTTGAAAAATTCAAAGTTGCAGTCCTTACTTGAATTAAAAAACAGATAACACACACTAATACAGCCATCACAATTAACACCGGTTATCAGACAGATTCTACACACACCCAAAGTACACGGGGCTACATGACCGCATTGACGCGGCCCCCAAACTGAGGAACCAACCAACCAGAAACGACAGCAATCAAGAGGAAGAACAAAAATCAAGGAACTACTCTAGAAAGTTAGTTATTGTTGTTTTAAGGGGCGGAACTACGAGGTCATCTTCCCATCTTAACACAGATTAAAGTATACAAATTTGGAATGGAATTTAAAATTTAGAGACGGACACCTAAATTTGAAAAGACCGAAAATTAATCAAACTTAACATTATATTATACGAGGGCCGTTTTTTAAGTAAGGGCCGTTTTTTAAGTAAGGGCCGTTTTTTAAGTAAGGGCCGTTTAACCGAACATTTTATTTTGAAACCATATTTATTTTTTGGTTTTACATACCTTCCTCTATTTTTCTACATAGTTACCTTGTTTATTTAGGCACTTGTCATACCTTCAAACTAAGTTCTGAAATCCCTCTGCATAAAAGTTTGCCGCCTGCTCTGACAACCAAGAATTCACTTCCTCATCGTCGGCGAAGAGCTTCCCACCAAGATGACGAAGGACTATACGGTGGGTGATCCAAAACTTCCCACCAAAAGAGTCAATCAGTTCCCGAGTCTGGGGGCAGCAGTGTGAGGTCTTACCATGATCTTGCGCTGTGACGGTAAAGTGCGAAAATTGGTACGCGAGTTCAAAAGTGGCCGTGAAAATATTCACTGCATTATCACCATACACCTCACAAAGCTGTCATGTTTCTTGCACTCAAAAAACGCATCACACGCGGCGGGCGAATCAATAATCTTGAACATTGTAAAGGTTAGCTACACAGCTGCAACTGACGCCTGCTTGTTAGCGAAGGATGCCGGGAGGTAGCGGGCATGTTTGTTGCGGCGTGCGCACGAATTACGGGCTTAAAAAAGCGGCCCTTACTTAAAAGAAAAACAGCCTTCGTACCTAGGAAAACAAAAATTACGGAAAAACAAAAATTCTCCAATCAAAAAAGAAGTCTTTGAGTCAATGTACACTGGGAAATTTAGATTAAGGAACTAGAAAAACAAGAGAGAAAATTACTGAGAAAGATCTACGGGCCAGTTTAGGAAGAGTGGATATGAATAAACATGATGATGATGAGGATGATAATTGTTGTTTTAGGGGGCCTAACAGCTACGTTATTGGCCCCTAATGGTTTGGGTGATAGTGATAAAAATAGGGCCGGATGTTGATGACATATCATCTTCTTACTGAGCTGTCTAAAACAATGCTGAACTACATAGGAACTCCTGACGGGCCACCCCGTCTTCAAATATGTAATTTTTATTATGCATTTTTTGCTATTTTCACATTTAAGAGCATATTTTTAAGTTTGGTATATTTTTTGGGTCATATTTTAGAGAAATCGGCCTTTTAAGGTCATTCTTTTTTCAATTTAGTCATGTCACAGCTTTATATGAGGGAGTTACGTATCTCCGAGTTAGCAGCAAACGACCTTCCTCACTTTAAGTACGCTCCGATCACATCAGTTGATGTTGAAAGCAACTTTTCGAGATATAAAAACTTGTTGGCTGAGACCGCAGATCATTTACATTTGAAAACATTAGAATGACATTCGTAGTCCATTGCAACTCGGACTAAAGTGAACATAAACCCTTTGTTAAATGCGAGAAATCTATTTTGATTGACTATTCAGTTTGAGCTTAAGATGTCATTTTTGAATTATTGGTGATTTGATTATTATAAGATAATTTTCTCTATTATATAGTGCATTTTTCGAATTTTTAGGCCATTTATTACAGTCATTTAAAAAAAATTAAGTGCATCTTTTAAACTTTTTTATGGCATCAACATCCGGGCTCTAGTGATAATGAATAATGGCATGAACCTACAGCCAGAACTAACTACTGTCTTACCAAAAACTTACATACTAGAAGAAAGTAAAAAAATAATGGACAGGAGAAAAAGAAATGCCCTCCACCCTCAAAGAATGAGGATTGAGGAGCTTGGAAGGACGGAGAGCCATGAGAGGCAGATAGGAAAGGGAAAGAGGAGAGAGCTCGCCCCTGAGTCAGTGGAAAAAGGCAAAAGAACGGACTCATCTCAGGAATCCCTCGGGGGTCGCCAACTCACCAGCCATGAGCCCTTGAGGGTGTAGCACTATCCAGGGTGGGGCTACATACACCCTGCCTCCTTGAGGGCCTTGTGCAGAAGGAAGGAGATACCATGAAAAGGAAAAAAGAAGGCTGACCCCTCGAAGAATGAGGGTATCAGGAAAGATTAGACAAGGACCAATTAAGGCGGGAAAGGAAGATACTCCCTAGGACTCGGATACCCTAATACCGTCGGGGTCAGAAGAGAAAAAGAGTTGACCAAGAGAGGTCGAAAGGAAAGACGACGGGGAGGAGCCCAGCACAAGTAAGTGGAAGCAATGCCGGACTCAGCTGGGATCCCGTGGTCGTCCGACTAGATGTGAGCCCCTGGGGGGATGCATAAAGAGACGGACAATAGAACTATACAAAGACAGAGACGATTACAAACAACATCAGGAAAATAAGGCCAAAATTTTATGGACACATACATAGGATGAACGAAGACAGACTTGCCAAGGAAATAGTACACTGAACACAAATTTAGTAAAAGAAACTGTGGAAGAACTCAAGAAAGTAAACATTCCTATAGAATTATCAATTAATATGATAAAATTGGTCCTGTTAACTCAAACATAAAATGCCAGTGTTTCGCCCCAGTGTGCCGTTGGGCTCGTCAGCTGGTACAGACACACCTCACCAATACGCGTGGCTAGCACATACTGAGAAGGCCATCACAAGACACAAAATACAAGTAGTATTGACGTCACGAGTGATGCCAATGTGCTACGGAAGTCAAGCTCCCTTTATAAAACAAAAGCCTTACCTTGGCAATCCAAATAGGTTGTGAATATTCCCGAATGGGAATATGATGTTATTTCCGTTTGAGCAGATGAATTATTAATCAATATGACACAGGTGTGTCTGTACCAACTGACGAGCCCAACGGCACACCTGGGCGAAACGCTGGCATTTTATGTTTGAGTTAACCAGACCAATTTTATCATGTTAATTGATAATTCATCTGCTCAAACAGAAATAACATCATATTCCCATTCGGGAATATTCACAACCTATAATATATGCCTACAGAAGACAGGAAAATATACGGAGAACAAATCAGAAAATAGAAATTTCAGCAAAATCCAAAAGAGAGAAAAAAAAACCAGGAAAGAAGTGGACAAAAGGGAGAAAGAGGAAGCATAGTGAATATACAGGGTGAACAAAAAAATTTGCACTTGGAGGACGGCATGGGGTTCCTCGTCGAAATTCACGACAAAAGTTTATGTTGCGAAACCTAGTCCCGCCAATAGGTTTAACAGAAATGCGTGTTAAGAAACGAGACTCCGGCAACGCTGTAACTGCATGCAGCGTGGCCAAAAGCAGGTCGCAGGAACTCTGCCGGAGCTTTCTCTGTACATTCCGATGCACGGTGAGTCAAAATCAAAATCTAGGGGGACAAAATAACTTTTACGTTTTAATCATGAATTTAGAGTGAAAGCAACGTATATAATTTGTTTACTTCATAATAAACATCAGTTAAGACCTTTTTTAAGCTACGTCTACACATGCAAGAAATTGTCTATGACTAAGAGTTGGATAAAGCATTCAGTTATCTCTTCAGAACAATTTTCTACCCCTAATTTACTTTCAACAAAGTCACAAAGTTCCACTTTTGGCATAATCGTCGAACCCAGTGCTTCAAACAGTTGTAAACGTGTGAGAACTGGTTGCGCGTCATCTTCTAAAACGTCAAATAACTAAGTAAAAAATCTTATAATAGGCGTAAATTAGAAGACTTTATCTACATTTTAACATTAAGTAGAAAGTGATGCAGAGTGACGCGACATACTAAAATTCTAAGTGAAAATATAATTTTAAAAATAATAGTTAAATATTATATAATGCAAATATAGCTAAAACTAGCAGAAGTACCCATTCTTCGAACGGTCTTTGGTATTAATAGCCAGACGTAATCAATTGAGCTACTGTTGCAATGATTAGAGGCTTGGAACCTGTTTGTCGACAAAGATAAATGATTAGTTAAAATATGCTCAGAAAATAAATTTAGCCTACCTAACGTGTACTTCCTGCCATGAAAATAAAATTGAAAAACTCGTAGACGAAACGCAATACACGTCATGTTGCTGTTTGGAGATATAATAGACCTTCTGTACCACATATCGCACGTTTAAATCGTGTGAAAAAAATCTATGGTAACCCCATGGTAAGCGCATTAATGAATTTTACAGTTTTAGTTGGTTCCGTGATAACCTTATTGCCATTTGCAAACGTTCTCAGAAATTTAATAAATGGAGTGGCATTACTTCTTGCAGAAATAGATGGAAAGTTGGATGTCACCTTTTGAGATGCTTTTGTCATGGCTATTGGCGTGCATTCCTTCATTAGTTTATTAAATGAAATTCGTTTTCTTGGAATATCAGAAACTGTTGGTGTAAGAGGCTTAAAATGTAGTTTTCGGGAACCCTTTACGGCTATTTAGAGTCCCCGAGTTTTGTTTCTGACACCAAGGGGCAGAAAATAAGCTCTGTCTCGTCGTTGTAGGCCGTAGTATAATAATAATAATAATAATAATATCGTATGGCCTCGTATGCCGGGTGCAAGATTTGTTATTTGACACCCAGAGGGTAGCTTGCATGTCGAATTTCGTTGTTCCTTGACTATTAAAGTCAAGGAGGTTAGATGTTAGATATCTACCCTCCATGAACACTATAGCGCTTTCTAGTAGAGAAATGAGGAACTTTGTGTTGGCGGAAACTCCCGAGATTAATTTTGCCATTATGAACTCAGCCTACTGAATTCAAGTGGGTTATTTGACATGCCAACATCGTATGACATGCGTATCGTATTTTTGTCGCCTTTCAAAAATCACTCACCACGGCTAGGAGCGAACCTGCAATCTTGGGGTTAGTAGACCGACACGATATCCACTCACCCACCGTGGCAAGCTAATAATAATATAACAATATAGAGATTGGGACGTAATAGACCTTCCGTACCACACCCGCACGTGTAAATCGCGTGAAAAAATTCTAGAGTACCCCTTGACCCCCTTAAGCGCATTATACCCTATGTATTAATGAATTTTACAGCTTGATTTTGTTCCGTTATAACCTTATAACCGTTTGCAAACTATCTCAGTAATGTAATAAATGGAATTGTATTGCGTCCTACAGTAAAAGATGGACCTGTGAGTTTCTGTTGCCATGGTTACCGGATTGCATTCTTTCATTATTGTATTAAATGAAATTAGTTTTCTGGGAATATCTCAAAAACGGTTGCCTTTAGGGCCTAAAAAGATGGTTTTCGGGGTCCCTTTAGGGCCTAAAAAGATGGTTTTCGGGGTCCCTTTAGGGCCCCCGAGTTTCATTTCTCACATTGAGGGGCTGAAAATGAGCTTTGTCTCGCCCTTCTACGCCTATTTCAGCAAGTGTTTTAAGGGGGTAGGTCCCCTTTTATTGGAGCTACAGAGAAGAGTTACATCAATGATTAGTGTCGTGCCTCTGAAGGATATCTTTACTAAATCTTACGTTGATCCACCCAGCCGTTCTCGAGTTATAAGGGATCATACTTGTCCACAGACAAACAGACAGACAAAAATTTTATTTTCGCGCGCATCCATCATAAAACAGTCTGAAACGCGTAAATAACGCAAATTTCCGTAGAAATTCAGAAAAAACAGAAAACTTTCATTCTTATATATAGAGAGATTACGTAACCATTACGCCCATTAATAAACGAAACACGTTACAAAGATCATACCTTCAGCTGCATGTTCCATCTTAAAGCAGCATGGGGCGTGGTGGCTCAGCGGTCTAGCTGTATGCCTCTCACCAAGGCGGTCCGGGTTCGATTCCCGGTCAATGCATGTGAGATTTTCGAAGTGAAATGCCACGTCCTGTGGTTCGGATTCCACGTAAAATGGAGGTCCCGTGGCTCATGATCTCTAGATTAACGGTCACGTTAAACAACAAGCTTCCTTTTTTCCATCTTAAAGCATCACACTAACCACAAAAACAACCAAACCACAGCCACTTACATTCACCCTCCAATTCAGACTGCTCGAACAGTGGTGACAGATTTACACTAAGATGCGTTTATATCCCAGAATAGTGAGCGGCAATTATATGAGAATGCAGCAGAAGTAATAATTTTTTATTTTTTTTATTATGAAAATAAATAATTTTGTTCTCCAAGATTTCGATTTTGACCCACTGTGCGATGCACTGCAGGATGTGACAGTGTTGCCAGCTTCTCGTTTTCATACTTGTGTTTTCAAACAGCATCCGATCCGATTTTGCTATTGAAACGTTTGTCTTGCAATTGGATGAGGAATCGCATGCCGACCTCCAAGTGCGGCATATTTTGTTCACACTGGATGTGAAATGCCATGCCCTGTGGTTCGGATTCCACGTAAAACGGAGGTCCCGTGGCTTATGATCGCGAGATTAACGGTCACGTTAAACTACAAGCTTCCTTTTTTTTTTGTTCACACTGTATATGAAAGGTTTTTGGGAAGAAAGAAAATAAGAGACAGAAAAAATAACATGAAAATTGATTGTGTTTCAACGCTCTCCTTAAGGGGGAATTAACGAAAATAATACCGACAACAGTGGCTACGCTCGCTAAAGCGCAGCGTTAGGTCTTGGGGCCAAGCTCTCTGCTGACTCGGTAGACGCGTGGGTTCGAGCCCCACCGTTGGCCGTCCTTGAAATGGTTTTCCGTGGTTTCCCCATTTTCAACACCAGGCAAATGCTGGGATGGTACCTTCTGACAGGCCATGGCCGCTTCCTTCCACATCCTGGCCCAGTTTCATTCATCTTCATCCATTCATCTCTCATCCCGACGCGCAGGTCGCCCACGGGCGTCGACTAGAAAGACCTGCACTCGGCCTCTCTGGAGGCCACACGACAAAATAATAATAATAATAATAATAATATTTTTTATCTCAGCCTTTTCCCACGTCACGAAGAATCAGCGTTACTTTTCTGGATTCTTCTCTAAAAAGCATAACATTTACCATGTTACGAGAATGTATGATTTTTTAATTATTGTTTTAAGGGGCGGAACTACGAGGTCATCTGCCCCAGAATGTATGATATTTACCGTAGCTTCTATGCCCAATATAGCGGGTTCAAAGCCGGCCGAAGCCGTCGGATATTTTAAGAGCGTTAAAAAGCCCTCAGTATGCCTTCCTTCGGAGGGGAAGTAAAGCCGGTGGTCCCATGTCATAGATTTATGGCATGCCTAAAAACCTTCCACTAATTGCACCTGTGTGAATGTAAATTGGATAGGTTAAGAATGTAAACAACGCTTTTAGGTTTCTACGTTCGTTGCCAAGAGCCGACTGCGGTGGCGTCTAGTAGCTAAGTTCTGAACTTGGCCTAGTAGTCGTTGACGGTAGCGCTTGGCGGCAAAAGTAGGAACTATTTGAAAAACTCTAAGTTGCAGTACTCAAATGAAAAAACAGATATCACACACTAATACAGTCATCACAATTAACACCGGTTATCAGACAGATTCTACACACACCCAAAGTACACGGGGTTACATGACCGCGTTGTCGCAGACCCTAAACTTAAGAACCAATCAAGACATTTGTTTAATAAATAACTCTTAGAAATAAACGTAAAACAAAAATATTGAAAAAAGCAGTCGAAAGAAATCAGAAACCCTTATGGATGTCATATTGGCAGGTGAAAAGCTAAAGGATGTAGGAGACTTCTGTTACTTAGGAAGCAAAATGACCAGTGATGGACGAAGCAAAGAGGATATAAAAAGTAGGTTAGCACAGGCATGGAATATATATCTACAGTAAAGGAAACCGATGACATCGAATATAGATTTAGATATTATGAAGTCATTTTTGTGTCTGGAGCGTGGCGATCTATGGAAGTGAAACTTGCACTGTTGATTCAGCAGAAAAGAGGAGAATTGAAATGTGGTGTTACCGGAGAATGTTGAAGATCAGATAAAGTAACAAATGAACAGGAATTGAGACGAGTGGGAGAGGAGAGATGTTTCTGGTTGGTAGAACACATGCTAAGACAGCCAGGAATAACAAAGTTCATTATGGAAGGAAGGGCCAAGGATAAGAACTGTAGGGGTAGAGAAAGGTAATAATAATATCGTATGGCCTCGGGTGCCGGGTGCAAGCTTTGTAATTTGACACCCAGAGGGTAGCTTGAATGTCGAATTTCGTTGTTCCTTGAATCACTATGGAAGTCAAGGAGGTTAGATATCTAAGCTCCTTGAAGACTATAGCGCTTTCTAGTAGAGAAATGAGGAACTTTGTGTTGGCGGAAACTCCCGAGATTAATTTTGCCATTATGAACACGGCCTACTGAATTCAAATGGGTTCTTTGACATGCCAACATCGTATGGCATGCGTGTCGTATTTTTGACGCCTTTAAAAAAAAAAGCACTTACCACGGCCAGGAGCGAACCTGAAATCTTGGGGTTAGTAGACCGACACGCTATCCACTCACCCACCGTGGCAAGCTAGAGCAAGGTTAGAATATGTTCGACAGATTGTAGGGAGTGGAAGCTATGTAGAGATGAAACGATCAGCGCAGGACAGGGAGGCATGGAGGGCTGCATCAAACCGGTCCAAAGACTCAAACACAGGTACATCTAGCTCCAAAATACAGTAACGCTGTGGTGGATCCAGGCTGACAATCCAACAGACAGTAGACGAATCAGTGGCGCCACAAGATTGCTATCTATATCGGCCGAGTCAACAACCTTACAAAAGACAACCAAAACATTTCCACCATCCAAGTACAAGATGGCTTTTAGAGAAGGGACAACTCGCAATGAAAGAGAAGGAAGGAAGGATCAATAGTGCGTTGGGCGCCACGATTACATTCAGCAGATAAATGACCGGCGATTACTCTTTCAGAAACTAATTAAAGAGAATCATCATAGGCCTACCTGTGTAAGTATTGATTATGAGGGCGAACGCACACATTAGTCTAATCGAGTGGCGCTTCAGTTAAAAGTTATTAGACTGCGCGCTTCTCGTCTCTTATTGGTCACTACTTGGCCAACATACGAGAAGATTTTTTTTTTCGAAATTTGATGTTTTTCAATCGGTCAACGTGATTGTACCCAATTGCCATGGGTTATTCATTAACCCAGAAAAAATATATGAGTTTAAAAAAAGGTTCTTTTTTCATAGTCAGTTTATTCTATTATTTGAATTGCTTTCCATGATGGTTCCGTATTGACTTACTAAATAATTTTAAAACAAGAAACAAACATCCGCCTTAGTCAATACATAAACGAAAGGAAATATAATTAAATATGCTCCTGGTACATGTTTCAGGGATTAATAGCTTTTATCCCCTTCATCAGCCAATATATTTTAAAGCATAAATATAAAATAGCGTTGTTGTTGTTCTTGTTTGAATCCTCAGTATTTTGACTGGTTTGATGCAGCTCTCCATGGCTCCCTGTCCTGAGCTAATCGTTTCATCTCTACATAGCTATCACACCCTACATCCGAGGCAATCTGTTTAACATATTCTAACCTTGGTCTACTCCTACAGTTCTTGTCCTCAACCCTTCCTTCCATAACTAAGCTTGCTATTCCTGGGTGTCTTAGTATGTGTCCTACCAACCTATCTCTTCTCTTCATTAGCAGTCGCCAGAAACATCTCTCCTCTCCCACTCGTCTTAATACCTCTTTGTTTGTAACCCTATCTACCCATCTGATCTTCATCATTCTCCTGTAACACCACATTTCAAACGCTTCAATTCTCCTCTTTTCTGCTGCACCAATAGTCCAAGTTTCACTTCCATACAGCGCCACGCTCCAGACAAACGCTTTCAAAAATGACATCCTAATACCTAAATCTATATTCGATGTCAACAGATTCCTTTTTTGTAGAAATGCTTTCCTCGCCTGAGCTAACCTACTTTTTATATCCTCTTTGCTTCGTCCATCACTGGTTATTTTGCTTCCTAAGTAACAGAATTCTCCTACTTCCTTTAGCTTTTCACCTGCCAATTTCATGTCCAAAGAGGTTTCTGATTTATTTTGGCAGCATTCCAATATTTTTGTTTTACATTTATTAATTCTCATCATGTATTGTTTCCTCAAGACGGAGTCCATACCATTCAAAAATTCATTCAAATCCTCAGGCGTGTCGGCCAAGATGACTACGTCATCGGCAAATATCAGAGTTGAAATTATTTCTCCTTGAATCTTCACTCCCACTTTACTTTTTTCTCCAATTTCCTCCATTGCTTGTTAATGTAAAGATTGAAAGGTATGGGTGATAAGTTGCAGCCTTGCCTTACACCTTTCTGAATACCAGCTTCTCTCTTATGTCCTTCAGCTCGAATAACTGCTGTCTGTATAGATTGTAGATCACCCTCTTATCCCTGTACTTTATTCCAATCGTTTTCAAAATGTCAAACAATTTAGTCCAATCAACGTTAGAGTAACACTCAAAAAACATAAGACAAATCTTTTCATAATTGATACCTTGATTTAACCTGATGTAAGTTTATCAAATACTATTAAGTTTGTACTCGTTCAATGTCATTTTAAATTAATTTTTATAGTTCTTCATAATTATTTCAGTCTATAAATTTCCCCTTGGTCCCTTTTATTATGTTTTTTGTTATTCCTTTGCTTCTTTTTAGGTTATGCATTGAGCTAACCTCATTGCTATATGAAGTTCTTCCTTCCACGTTCGTTTCGTTGGCATGCAGGCATTTGATTTGGCTTATGGACCTCTTAAGCATAAGGCTTCTTCATTGGTTGTGTACATATGGTGAAATATTGTGGTCCCATTTTTTCCAATTCAAGCTTTGACATGTGTTTTGGAGCCAATATGTGAATGAACTGTCCACTGATTCTCTTCGTATATCGTCGCTTGTGTTTAATGGCTGAATTCATTCCGTCTCATATCTTTTACCTACTTATATGGTGCACCATATTAAGTCTAATAACCATTTGTTTTTTTAAGTGCTACGCTATTTTATATTTATGCTTTAAAATATATTGGCTGATGAAGGGGATGAAAGCTATTAATCCCTGAAACATGTACCAGGAGCATATTTAATTATATTTCCTTTCGTTTATGTATTGACGAAGGCGGATGTTTATTTGTTGTTTTAAAACTATATAGTCAGTTTATCCTGCAGGTAAGCTTTTCCCACGAACTCAGCGAGTCATTCCACCATTACCGCCTCTACGGGCAATATGGTTGGTTGGTTCCTCAGTTTAGGGGTTGCGACAACGCGGTCATGTAGCCCCGTGTTCTTTGGGTGTGTGTAGAATCTGTCTGGTAACCGGTGTTAATTGTGATGGCTATATTAGTGTGTGTATCTGTTTTTTTTTATTCAAGTAAGGATTGCAACTTCGAATTTTTCAAATAATTCCGAATTTTGCCGCCAAACGCCACCATCAACGACTACTAGGCCTAGTTCAGAACTTAGCTACTAGACGCCACCGCAATCGGCTCTTGGCAACGAACGTAGAAACCTAAGAGCGTTGTTTACATTCTTAACCTATACAATTTAGCTTCACACAGGTGTAATTAGTGGAAGGTTCTTTAACAGGCCATAAATCTATGACATGGGACCGCCGGCTTTACTTCCCCTCCGAAGGAAGGCATACTGAGGGATTTTTATCGCTCTTAAAAAATCCGACGGCTTCAGCCGGGTTTGAACCCGCTACCTTGGGCATAGAAGCTCAGCATGCTACCGACTACGCCACCGAAGCCGCTACGGGCAGTATCTTCGAGCTTTACATCGAGTCGGGGAATACAACTGGGGAGGCGGGACTAGCACCTCAACTGCAAAGCGAACAGGGGGCCACATGAGGAATAGACTAGGAGGAGGAAAGGAGGCGGCCGTGGCGTAACGGTAGGTACCATCATTTGCCCGAAGACGAAGTGGGAAACCACTTCGAGGATGGCTGAGGTGGGAATCGAACCCCCTCGACTCATTTGGACCTCCCGAGGCTGAGTAGACCCCGTTCCAGTCCTCATACTACTTTTCAAATTTCGTGGCAGAGCCAGGAATCAAACCTCGGACCTCCGGGGTGGCCGCTAAGCACGCTAACCACTACACCACGGGGGCGACAGTAATATTAATAATTAATTAATCTTTTTTTTTTAGGATTAGCGAATAACCCATCACAATCATGTTGACCGACTGAAAAACATCAAATTTCGATTTCCTAAGGAAACACTAAAAAATGGCTTCAATTGCCACAATAGAAATCTCTTTCAATAAATGCTAAATTTCCGTCGTTAAACCTGAAGCGGCTTACTCTTGTGAATCACCATTTAAATTTATTTAGCGTATGATGCATACAAGACAGTACTGTAATTAATGTATATAAATTTTCAAATAAACAATTTACAGCATTAGGACCCTCCATATATGGGCTGCCAGGACTTGAATCCATTCAAGAGCTTGTGGAGTGGCTGCATGGAGCTCTTCTAAGGTCCCAGAGTACATATATAGAGGGCATTCCTGCACGACATGCTTGATGGTTTGCACTTCATATCCACAATCACAAAGAGGCGAGTCTATCCAACCCCACTGATGTAAGGCTGCTCTAGTTCGAGCAGTGCCACATCGAATTCTGTTCAGACGGGACCAGACAGCTCGAGGGAGATGGAATCCAGGTAGTTTGATGGTAGGATCAAGTACTTCAATTAGGCCACGAGGTGGAGAGGTAGACCATTCAACTTTCCATGAATTACTATCGATCGTTGCTTCACGTCCGTAGGTGAAACCTTAAATTACCCCTGGTTGGTGCTAAGAAAGCAACAGTGATAGATAAGATGTCGCCGTACTGCCCCTTGGGGCCTCACGGCCATGACAGTAAAATTGATACTATTTAAATTAAACACCAAATCAACGACAGATCAACTGCAGAAGGTTGACAGAAGGATAAGCAGAACACCAGGTGGATGGACAATGGAGATTGTTGCCTAATGCAGTTGTCTATCGGGAAAGTGATTCAATAATAAACACGATGAGAAAATCGAGATTACATGACAATAGATTTCTAAAACAACTATTTAACTACTTTTGGAAAAGTAAAACTAAAAATAATTGTTTCAAAGAAGTTCAAAATGATTTAGAATATTACATTGAATATTATTCAACTCCATGATGACGTAAAGCTCCTAAAGTAACCTGCATATATGTACACCCATCTATCGACTTTTCAATGAAAGTACAGTTCACTATCTCTCTTGTAATTTTCTTCCTTCCTTTCGTGGCACGCGATCTGGATCTATAATTGCAATCCCTCATCATTCATCTGCGTTCAGTAACTCTTTCCTCATGGCAGGAACTAGAAATTTTGTCCTCGTGACGTTAGAAATTGTACATCCTTCAAACGTGCATGTAAAGATTTCCTCTTGAATTCGTAGGCCAAGTGGCAAGTCGGCAGGCGAACTGCTTACCTAACGCTTTCAGATAGTTAAATAATACTTGGCTCTACTAGGTCAGGGTTGGGGGTTTAGTGTGTAATCAAATAAGCTGCAAGACCAAGGAGGTTATGACTAATAATTGGTTTAATGACTACTTCTTTAGTGAAGTATTATTATTTCACAGACCAGCTCTAGTGCTGATGACCTTAGTGTTCAGCAAGACAAATACAAAGTGTAATGGGGGTGGAGTGTAGGTGTGAATGTAAAGGATGTATCTCGTAAGTACACTTACCAAGATGGCGTCGCGATGTAGACAGGCAAAGGCTCCGCTGGACACAGACCAAGCCTATTGGGCTATGCGGTCTCTTATAGCTTCGGCTACTGCAAGACTGGCAATTCCGTACATAGTTGACCCAGATAGTGCCTGTTGGCAGTAATGAGCCGTAGTGGCGAAATGATAATGATGTGTTGTTGTTGGTTCAGGGTCTGATGGTGTATGGAGGTATGGGACAGATAGTGTATTTTAGGGGGCGCAGCCCCATAAGGTCCCTAGGGGACCTTAGGGATGCAACAATACTCTCCTCGTTCCTTGACCGGGCCCAAGATCTTTCTCAAAACCTTCCTCTCTTTGGCTTCTAGTTGTTCAGCCAAGCCTTTCGTATTCATCGCCAGACATTCTGATGCATATAAAGCATATATAGGGGTTGCTATTTTTTGTTATTGTAGATAAAAGCGTATTATTTTATGTTAAATATCTTATGTAATATTTTTCATGTTAGGGTATATAAATACTACTTGTTTTCACACGTAATGTAATAGGCACAAAATTTGTGTTGACCGACTGAAAAGCTTTCTTTAATAGAGCTAGACAACACTGAAAAATGGCTTCTATCGCTTCAATTACTAGAGTTTAAACTCGTTTCTAAGCTTGGGAGAGTAGGGAATAATATACGCTTAATTCTTAAATATTGAGCCGACTCTAACACTATTCAGACCCTAACCAGAGCAACTCCGAACGACAATGCTAGCATGATCTTTAAAATGTAAACACTAGGAAAATAAATGGTGACAAAAGATATCCATTGAGAGCACGGAGGTACCTTTGATAACTTCGCACAATGTCATCAAAATATAATGTACTTACTTTATGGATATTTTTCACTGCACTCTTCAAATTATAACTAACATTGTTTGTGTGTCTATTTTCCAGGTGGAGATTCTACAATGCCGAGAACGAACTCTTCCTCCAATAGATCGTGTTTGTTCCCCTACAATTTCTTCCACAAGAGACCTCGTGGGTACAAATCGTTACCCCATTAGTTATTAACGATAACTTCAAACGATACACAATGGACGTGCCATCAAGAAGACATACATAATAGCTGAAGACATTACGAGAACTGAGGACCAATAATTGAATTCTAAATTAATAAGCACCACAAGCCTTTCAACAGGTTAGACAACAACCATTAACTGGCTTGACAGAAACAGTTTAATGTACTTTTATAAATATTTAAAAGGCAAAGAAAAATTGAAAATACATAGAAAGATAGAGAAAAAAGAGGAATTGATTATATTTATACACTAAATACTAATTAGACCCTGGAAGATAACATTCAAAATTATTTTCTGCTAACATCGATGAAATAAAAATTGTATACACTTGAACAAAAATAATACAACAACCTAAATAAGAGCCAAGTAACAACCTCCCTTTTCCATTCTCATCCACTCACTGTTTGAACATAGGCGTGATGACTGTTCAACTACTTCCACTGTGTGCACAGCCAAAATACTATGCAGTTACGTTATTGTTTTAGCATAACAGACGATGAAGAACTATAGAGCACAAAACACGGAGAAAGGACTGAAATGAAGATATCTAAACCAAACGACAGAAGAAAATCGTAACTAAATGGAAATAGTATCCGCAAAATGAGTCTTCTAATCAAAGTAACATAGAGAAAAAATATGAGAAAAAACAAATGGAATGGATAATCTTTTATTAAACAGTATAAGGATAGTAAGAAAAGGGAAATAATGAATGGATTGACTTCATTGCTATAGCTCCTCCAAGAAGCCTACTGCCTGTTTTTGTTATTTCTTTGAAGGGCAACAACTTTAAATAGTGCTTGACATCAGTCTACATAATTAATGACCAGTGTTAGGCCTGGATTACGTGGTTTGTTATTGAATTTTCCTGCTACGGCTCATAGAATCCTATCTACACTATCAGCGTTGAAGACAGCCTCAGAATACATCATCATCCACCATTCTTAAAATCGGTCACCCTGTATTCACAACTGGATCGGCTAAGGCAGAATTAAAGGACTAAAAGAAGGAATTGTTAAAGCAAATAATCTTCTAATTTACAACAGGAACAAATAACTTCAGGAAGGAATACTTTTACTGAAATATTCTAATCGAATAGTGACAACGATCATACAGTTCCAGGTAGTAATCGTCAAAAGACATACACATTTTATGCGGTTAACTAAACCACTTCTGTGTTAACTGAGACTTGTGGCAAACCCGAATTATTAGTGTGAGAATAAACAGAAGTCAAGTGCGCATCAAAGTAGGAACTGTGCAAATTAAATGTGTATATGACAAAGAAGGGAGTTAAGATGTATGCCTGAGTAACACCACTTATACGCTGCTACTCTTTGTGCAAGAGGCAACCCTAAAATAGGCTCATAATAAACTATAGTGAGATAAGGGCCGCAGAGATGGGTCGCCAGTACAAACCGCGCCTCATCCCGGAGCAGAACCAGCGCATCTGCGGCAGTATCTGCCTTTGCCAGCTGACGATGGTGCTGAGCTGTGTGGCACTCGTGTATCTGACAGTGGCGATCTACGTACCATCACATCGAGCCTTCAAGAGCGGTTTGGAGACAGTTCCCGTCAAGTGCATGACACACAACACCACCATGGCCAAGAACTGTCAGTGGGCCTCGTGTGGTGAGTGGTGTCTCACCAAGACCTCCGGCTTCTGCCCCCAGATACACGTTACCGTCATGCAGAACGGCACCGCCATCAGGATGACCAACTGTACCACCAGCGTCCCCATCACCTGCCCGCCGGTAAGCCTATTCTCATCTCACATTATATTCGCCTTTCAAGATACCCCCCTTAGGGGGTCATATCTAGTGGGACGTGGCTCAGCTGAGTCTGACATTGCTTCCACTTACTTGTGATGGGCTCCTCTCCGTCTTCTTTCCTGTCGAGCTCTCTTGGTCAACTCTTGTTCTCTTCCGACCCCGAAGGTATTAGAGTCTCCGAGGCCTAGGGAGTCTTTCACTTTCCCGCCTTCATTGGCTCATGTCTCATCTTTTCTGATACCCTCATTCTTCGAGAGATCAGCCTTCTTTTGCATTTCATGTTATCTCCTGCCTTCTGCTCAAGGCCCTCAAGGAGGCAGGGTGTATGTAGCCCCACCACTTCTGGTGCACCCGGGATAGTGCTACACCCCAAAGTGCTTATGCTTGGTGAGTTTGGGAGTTGGCGACCCCGAGGGATTCCTGAGCTGGGTCCGTTTTGTCCCCTTTTTCCTCTGATCTTGGGGCGGGCCCTCTCCTCTTTCCCTTTTCTATCTGCCTTTCATGGCTCTCCTTCCTTCCAAGCCCCTCAATCCTCATTCTTCTTCCTTATTTGCCTTATCCTTTATTTGTTTACCATTTCTTCTTCTAGTATGTAAGTCTGTAGTTAGTATTAGTTATAGTTTTCATTCTCATCTCATCTCTCACTATTACCCAAACCATTAGGGGCCGATAACCTAGATGTTAGGCCCCTTAAAACAACAATTATCATCATCATCACCTTTCAAGATACAAGTGCCACTACGCCAGCGATTGTTGCTTATAGCATCAGGAGCTGATTGTAGTTCTTCCAGTTAGGGGCTTGAGGATGGTGTTCACTTCAACCCCTTGTTCGCCGGTAACATGCTATGCTCTAACCAGTGTATCGATTCTACTTTGCCATGTTGGTTTCTCGTTCAGGTTGTAAGTGATTATTTCACCTAAATATTTAAAATGTTCCACAATTTTTTATATTTTGGCCTCCCAGCTCAATTTTGTTTACTAGCGGAAGTTGAGTTAACATGATTTTTGTTATAATAATATTTATAAAACCATATATAATAATAATATTATTATTAATAATAATAATAATAATAATAATAACCCCTTGCACTACAGTCAATGAAGGGCCTAGGCCTACCAAGCGACCACTGCTCAGCCATTTGGCCTGTAGATATTGGGGTGACACGTGATCAGCGCATCGAGTCCCCTCGGCCGTTAATCTTGGTTTTCATGATCGGGGTGCTGTCCCACTGTCAGACAGCTACTCAATTGTCCTCACGAGGCTGAGTGCACCCCATTACAGCCCTCACGTCAGTTTCTAAAATCCCTGGCGGAGCCGGGAATCGAACCCGGGGCCTCCGGGAGAGAGGCAGGCGCGCTACTCCAACACCAAGGGACCGGCTATAAAACCATAAGTCAATATATATTCGCTTTTTTTCGCTATCGTTTTCCCCTCAAGGGTTGGCTTTTCCCACGGACTAAGCGAGGGATCCCACCTCTACCACCACTGAGGGCAGTGTCCTGGAGCTTGAGACTCTGAGTCAGGGATACAACTGGGGTGTGTGACCATCACCACGCCCAGGAGGCCTCACCTGCAAAGCGAACACGAGGCCTGATGAAGGGATGGGAAGAGTGGGACAGGCAATGAAATGGGAAGGAGGTGGCCGTGGCCTTACAGTAGGAACCATCCCGGCATTTACCCGAAGACGGAGTGGGAAACCACGGAAAACCACGTCGAGGATGGCTGATGTGGGAATCGAACCCCCTCTGCTCATTTCGGCCACCCGAGGCTGAGAAGACCCCGTTCCAGTCCTCACACCACTTTTCAAATTTCGTGGCAGAGCCGGGAATCGAACCCAGGACCTCCGGGGAGGCAGCTAACCATGCTACGCTACGGAGGCGGTTTAAGTCACACTGTGACCTTCCTCAGTGTAATTTGGGACATGAAAAGGTGCAAGAACATATACTTAATATAAATTTGTTATCAAAAATTCTAAAAATATTCTTCGTCCAAAAGCAAACACATTCTTCTTTTTCTTCTTCTTCTCCATCATGAGTAATCCCACATATGTGGGGTCGCTGATGCGGATATTCCTCCTCCACGTTGTTCTATCCCGGACCATTTCCTCCACAAGCCCCCGCTGTTTCATACTATCCATCCATCGCCATTTTGGTCGTCCTCAACTCCGTTTCCCTTGGGGAAGCATTTCCATCATCCTATTCCCCACATAATCTTTATCTCTTCTCTTAACATGGTCATACCATCTGAGGCCAGCTTCTCTGACTTTCTCAGAAACTTGCACCACGTTAAGTCGTCTCCTAATCATTTCTCACTTTGTCCAACCTTGCATGTCCACTTGCCCATCTCAGCATACGCATTTCTGACACGTCCAGTTTTTCTGCCCATATCCTTGTTATCTGCCCCGTATATCATTGCTGTTACAAAATGTGTAAAGTAAAACAAATATGAAAAATATAAGTCTTGATAAAAAAACAGCGTGGAATAGAAGAGATGTGGATATGAAACTTCAAGTACAGGGTCTTTCATATAATATAAGAGCGCCAAGCGGCGGCTTTGTTAACCGCTGCTGCGGTCACCTTGACCGTGCTTGTGGCGCGCCAAGGCCCCCTGCTTTAAGCGTGTGTACAATCCTATATGATGCAGCGGCCTTGCTAGCGTGTGTACAATGCTGAAATCTTACTTTAGTAAGTTATTGTTGATGAAACCGAAACCCCTACTTGTGCTAATTTTGTGAGTGATTTATTCGGAGACCGTTCAAGATTCTCGCCAATGTCATCTAGCTCATCCTCTGTTAAAACTGTTCGTGTGCTGGCATGTTTTTTTATTGAGCACCGAGCCAGTAGTGTCAAACTCATTTGCTATTACGTGAATCTGTGCTAGTGAAGGTGGCACTTCATCAGGAAATTGCTGAACAACTGCATCACGTATCCGCCGAGCTGACTCGTACTTAAAATAAGGGTTTACATAAAAAATACGATGTTGCAATGATAACTGTCTCACCATGTTAGCACTTGAGGTTTAGACTGGCGACTGAGCAACTGCACGCTTATTGCAAGGTCAAGTTTGGTAATGTCAATCTGTTATTTTTATACAGTCCATCGGAACTTGAAGAAAAAAAACAGCCATCGAAGGCCTATGTACTATGCGCGCGCTTTCAATACTATAGGGGTTTCGGTTTCATCAACAATAACTAACTAACTAACTAAAGTAAGATTTCAGCTTTGTACACACGCTAGCAAGGCCGCTGCATCATATAGGATTGTACACACGCTTAAAGCAGGGGGCCTTGGCGCGCCCCAAGCTCGGCCAAGGTGACCGCAGCTGCGAATAACAAAGCCGCCGCTTGGCGCTCTTATTTTATATGAAAGACCCTGTATATGAGTGGAAATAGCGAGGCTAGAACTGATAGTTTGGTATGTGTTTGGGAAATAATGGAATGAAAACTTTGGAATATGTGTTACGAGGTAATGTTATGAATGGGCAAGGAATGTATTCTGTTTTTTTTTTTTGCAAATTAAATTTTCAAACCAATATTCTGAGATATTTTCTGTAAGGACTTTATTTGTTGTTTTGTTTCCTGAATGAGATTGGCCAGAACCCAGAATAGCTAGGTCATCAGCAAACCCTAGACTGTTCAAATGTATGTTGTCCTTTGTGGTTCCAAATTTTATATTTTTCGGGTTGTTCGTGTACCATTATCTCATAACGTGCCCTGTCTCAAACCAGTTTTTATCAAGAATGGTTCAGAAAGTTCTCTTCTAAACTCTATTTTATAAAGTGTATTAGTTATAGTAGTTCGGCTCCATGGCTAAATGGTTAGCGTGCTAGGCTTTGACCCTCTGGGTCCCGGGTTCGATTCCCAGCCGGGAGATTAGGGATTTTAATCTTCTGGGGTTAATTCCCGTGGTCCGGGGACTGGGTGTATGTGACGTCTTCATCACTTCGTCCTCATTACGACGCGCAGGTCGCCCACGGACGTCAACTAGAAAGACCTGCACTCGACCTCTCAGGAAAAAGAAGTTAGAGTAAGTTCTATCAATTTGATTCGTTATGGGTGAAATCCAAAATGTATTGTGCCCGTTTAGACCGGAATCCGCACGACCACATATGCATTTTACCGAGAATCAGTCAGCACGAGAGTCAAAATATCCCGGGGCGCCAGATGGGTTAAAGCTAATCGCAAAAACGACATCAAATGAAAAAAATGCTTTACTGATTTTTGGCTCAATGCAACAATAAGGATAGAAGGAGATTCAACTGGGCATAACACATCATGTAAAATTATCTCATTTTATTCTGAATTTAAAATTGACTGCAAAATAAAATGCTCTAAGCAGCATCATTCATGTGTGGCGACCCACATTACTATTTACACAATGTACAGAAATTTTCCAACACATTGGACAATTATCTTTGGAGACACAAGTCTGATTATCAGTCCTGTAGACTGTGTTCCAAAATTATATCCATTATTTATGATTAAATCCAGTTCAAATTTAATTGTCTTTACTGGAAATACTGTAGTTCACTGGTTGAATTTTTATATAATATTAACACTCGTAGAATAATTGTTCATAGAATTTTTTTAAACTTTCACTTATTTTTCCAGTTTCAAAAAATATTGTCAAAAATATTATTATCTCTGAATCAACACAAATTATGTACACATATTAATAACAACATCTGAAAAGTATCTGACCCTTGAGCATAGCATCGAAGAACTGTGCGAAGCACAACAAAATTAATTGTTCTTCTGACATTAAACGTTTCGAGAAGTGACTCGATTATGAACTTCAAGTTCCTAACAAAATATATGATTTCTGAATCATCAACTTGATCAATAAATTGTTGGATCATTCAACTATTCGATTTTCCACTTGGAATCATTATTAAGAAAAATATTTATATTTGTTGCTATTTTAGTAATTTTCACAACTTGCAATTCTTGAACAGAATGCGGAAATAAGAATTGTAGCTTCATAATAAATTCATTTAGTTCATGACACTAGGATTGAAAACATCCTTCAAATTATTCGTGGTTATAGAATTATTTTTTAATTGGCAGTGGCCCATTCTATTATTTTTATAAGAACACAATATTCCAACAACAACGGCAAAGGTCTTCCTCTGAAGAAGAATAAAATATTATCATGACAAATCCGGGTTCTAGCAAAATCAAAGTCTTAATGGAATCCGTAAACAAGGTTGAAATAAGAACTGATGGTTTTTTAAGAAATAACCTTTGGGTCATTCATACGACGCAATGTGTAGTTCCAATACTCCTTCTTTAACACTGAGTCATCGAACCTGCTATTTGATTGATGCTCAAATAAAAACCTCCTCATTCCTGCGACTTAAACATGCGCACCTGGGAATGGCATTTCAACTACTCTACACACATAAATTTTCTTCCAAAAATTTATACAATAAATCAAGCCTCTGCTTATTATCAACACTGGAAGATTTATAAACTTACAAGTTTATTTTATTTTACCATTCAGTTCAAATCGTGAAGTTACCACACTTATGATACTCTCTATTTCACTTTCGAATGTGTATCTACGTCATGATTTTATATAAATACAAAAATATCTTAATTGATACAAATATAATTTGCTTCCCGTTTCATGCCTCTCCATGTTATCTGAAAAATATACTTTGCTCAATGCAAATATTAACTGTTCAACCAGAACTGTAATGTTGGTTGAATGCGGGCTTGCGCTAACCACTATCCTCCGGAAAATCACCTGTTCCGAACTAGAAATGATTAAACTACTTCATAAGCTCTCTCTCAATGAATGTGATTATTAGAAAATATAAGATCCAAGAATTATTTAGAAAAGTTATGAAAATCATTATTATTATTATTATTAGTGGATTATTATTATTATTATTATTATTATTAGTTATATTATTGTAGATGTGTTTAATTATTATTTCATTATGTGAGAATCCACATGTTCGATTCTTCGAATATGGATAAAATAGCCATTTCTCAACAAAAATAATTATTAACTTTTACAGTTACCTCGGCTGATTACCGTGATTATCAAAAAAATATGAAACATTCAAATAAATGCTCGTTATGCTCGGTCATCGATCCTAAACTGTTCTGAGTACTGAAAATACTCAGAATAACCCTAATGTGTCTTGCGTAAATCATTGCAAGATTTAAATACGAAGAAAAACAAATGTGTTGGTCATCTGCAGAAAATGAGTTTGTTCCAATTAGCTAGGCATAATATAAAAGTCAAATGTGGCTTACATTTCTCGTTGGTCTTGAAGCGTAGTGAACCTGGTCTGTACCAGATTTATCCAGATACATGCCCTATTGGACACGCACGTCTAATCCTTGTATCGGCCGCCATTATATACCCACAATCTGTCTAACACGACATAGTGGAAATATTTCTTGAAGTTTGAAGTAACTGCTGATCCATTTTAATATTGACTTCAATTAAATCCATAGCGGTTTGCTTAAATGGGGTCAGATCCAAATGATCTATTCTCAAATACGCCAGTTGTAACATAACTCACGGTAATCTTTTCAGTACAGGAAAACACTGACGGTCTAAATCAATCAACGGCTGTTCTGAAGATCGTTCCCTGGGCATGGTTTATCACCATCTATCATGCGCGAAGCAACTTATAGTTTCCCTTTGTCGGCTAATGAACAACACCGTGATAGACTGGCCTTCAATATACTGAAAGATCGGAGTGGTTATCAAGTTACAATTTATGGAACTGACTAATTGGATTAAAATATCCAAGTATTGAATTAGTATTACTGGACTGTGACAAAGTACTTTCTAGACAAAGTCTAGCATGTGTCCATATATAAATAAAGTATTTCACTGGTGTCCGTAGAAAAATAACAATCACCTTAGTGATTCCCTCTGCCGGAAACTTACTATGTTCCACACGTATCGCAACACTTTTGTGACTATCACAATTTAAAGATATCTTCTGCGTAGATCCGGCAACCATGTGCCTTGGCTCAACGTAGCAGCAGCACCTTGTCATGCAAGAGCTTGGTTCGAAGTGAGCTGATGATGCTTGGGCCGGTCGGCTTTTATTCAAAACGGTCGGGTCCACGCTGGATTACGCTGAAAACTGGAAATCCTCATATCTCCGGTGTCTCTGGTCCGATTAACTTGAGACTAAGTGCATTCTCTTTCATTTGGCCGTGCCAGTAATCTGATCCAAGTCTCAAGTCTCTACTCCATGGCTAACTATTTAATCAACAAATAGTCTCGACCTCTGCTATTACTCGCTACGTCACTTAACATGCTCTTGGCTGCACAAAGTTTCCTTTCCATTCTAGAAGTAATGGAGCGCGATATTCAAATATCTCAACTTTCAAAAGCGGCTGTAGCCTTTCCCTTGATATCTAGGTGTCTGAATCTTGGAATACCCATTCCTAGAGTTGGGCACATCCACCCCACACCTAGCAAAAAATAAAAATTGGAAAATTTTTATTTTTCATATCTACACATTAAATCATCTGGTTCTTGAATAATAAATCTTCAAATTCGGTGCATTATAAGTTCCCACGATGTTACCAGTTCGTGTATTGGCGATTTCATAGCTTCCATTGTTGTTTACTTCCACAATACGATAGGGTCCAGCGTAAAGGCTTGCAAACTTGTAGACTAAACCATCTAACATCAAATAATCTCTTGAAATTCTTTCAGTTTCCACAAAATCATCATCATTTGGATCCATGTCTCCCTGTAGAAAACGAAAAATGTTTCTAAAACGTCGGTCTCTCCTCCGGGATAAATGCAACAATCTTAACCTTCTCAAGGTATCCTCATCCTCCTGCGTCAGGTTAACTTGAAAAACCTTAGATGTAGACTCCACTGCTCTACTCAATAAATCGGCCCCAACGTTCAATTTTCCAGGAGTGTGTTCAATAACTAGGTTGAATTGTTGAATAAAAAGTGACCATCTAGTTATCCTATCACTGGCAAAGTTTGTTCTCAAGATAAACTCCAATGCATGGTGATCAGTCCTCACAATTACTGAATGTCCAATTAACATTTTCTTCCACGACTCCAACGCGAAGATTACAGCAAGGGCTTCTAACTCTGTGGTGTAATAATTCCTTTCTGATGGACGAAGTTTCCTGCTTATGAACGCCAGGTAACGTCTCTTGTGATCGTCATCTTCTTGAAGAAGAATAGCTCCAATCCCTACGGTGGATGCATCGGATTCTATGATGAAATTCTTGGTAATGTCAGGATACTCTAATTTCACGCTGTTTACCAATAACCTCTTGGCATCTTGAAATGATTGTTCACAATCTTCATTCCATTTCCATTTGTTTCCTTTTTTTAATAATTCCTGCAATGGAGCAACCGTCTTGGTGAAGCTTGGACAATGCCCTGCAAAGAATTGGCATGTCCCGAGAAAACTGCGGACATTCTTCACTCTAGTAGGTCTAGGGAAATTTGCAATCACCTGTATCTTTGTCTCATTGGGACGGTATCCTTCACCATCCAAAATGTGGCCCAAAAATGTTATTTCCTTCCGAAAGAACTGACATTTTCGAAGGTTTACTTTAAAGTTCGCTTTTCTCAAATCTGCGAATAACATCTGAAGATGTAACAAATGTTCCTCCTTAGTCTCAGATGCAATTAGGATATCATCTATGTAACGAATTGCTATCTCTTTTACTTCAGGACTCAAGTTTTGTTCCAGTGCTCTGATCAAAACAGATCCAGATGTTCTGACCCCAAATGGTAGACGGCGGAATACATATGTCTGCTGGTCAAACATAAACCCTGTAAACTTTTTGGAATCTTCACTAAGACTAATATGGTGGTAGGAAGAAGTGAGATCAATATTAGAGAACCACACCTTGCCTTGGAATTTCCTTAACAGTTCCCTAATGATTGGTGGTCTGTCATACTCTGGCAGCAATCTTGAATTCAAATTTCGACTTCCATCTGGCTTAGACACTACTGCTAATGGATTGACATAAGAGGTAGTGTACTTTTCAATCACATTGTTACTTTCCATCTCTTTGATAAGCACTTTTACCATTTCTCGATGCTTTTCCGCTACCGGATACAATTTAGCATGGAAAGGTGCATCATCAGTTACACGAATACGATATTCAAAATCTTTAATTTCACCAGGTTTAATATCAAAAATATCGTGGTACTCTTCCAAAAATTTTCCTAGCTCTGGGGACTCCTTCTCAGTGTAGACTTCTCTTCCTTCAGCTTCATGAAAAATCAGAGACCATTGAGCATTTCCCTCGATGTCTTCCTCTTCTTTTCCCTCGAAGTTTATCTCTTCGGTATTCTTGAATCTGATCGTCTCTGTCTTCATGTCTATCACTGCTTGATATTTCTGAATGAAATCCGCTCCCAATATCATGTCAAAAACAATGTCCTTCATTACTACAAACACATGTCGGAAATCATGTCATCCAATAGTAACACATAAGTATAATTGTGTTTTACACAGAGATATTTTGTTGGGTATTATTCCTTGGATTTTAATTCCTGATACTGGAATCTCCTCTAAATTCTCTTTGAGCTTCCACAGAATATAAAGCTTCTCGCTCACAAGACAAAGCATAGCCCCAGTATCAATTAAAGTATCGACAGGCATACCGAATACTTCGCATGATATGATTGGCATTTTAGTTTTTGTACCCATTTCTTTCCATTCGTCATTATGTTGAATTAAGTCATCATCCTCTGCTTGCCATTTAATAATCCTGGAAGTGAAAGTGTTTAAAATTCTATCTTCTACTGTGAATTCGAAGTTTTTTTTCTTTTCCATTCCCTCGGGATTGTTGTGTTCCCGATGGACCTGGTTCATTGGACTTCTGTTCCAAGAACTGCAAGTTTTCTTGGTGTCTTTCTTCCAAGTTCTTCCTCGTCTCCTTATTGAACTCTTCATTAGACTGACGAGTGTTCACATTCCCTCTGTTATTGTAGTTATTGTTTCTACCATAGTACCTTCTTTCCTGGTACCTTCCTTGATTATCCCTTGGCCTTCTCCATCGAGTATTATATCGATATCCACCATCCGGTCTCGCATAAGGCTTGTAACTGTATCTGTTATTGTTCTGATTCCATCCTCTTTTATCGGGCTCTTCCCTCGGCGTTTTCTCTTCTCGCCCCTCTCGAATCTCTCGAGGTATTTGGGAATAACTGTCGGCCATAAAAGCGTACACAGCGTTGTTATTCTTTCCTCCCTTCTGATGGAAGAATTGAGCGTTCGTGTGATCAAGTTTCTGCAATACCTCGTCAAATTGCTCCATACTATAAATGTCAGCAGCGATCAAAGTTCTTTGGACTTCTGCTGGAAACTGACGTATTAATGCGGTAATTAATTCATTATCTGGCATCGGCGGATCTAAATGTTGTAGTTTAGAAAGCTGTCCAGAAAAGTACGTAGAGTATCGAGTAGGTTGTGACGTCGATAATCTCTTTGAATATAATTCTGCTCTGATTTGCTGTTGGGTTTCCGGGGACCAAAACCTTTTTAATAACCCACGGGAAAACTCCTCAAAATTGGTGAGGTGGACCTAAATGCTCTAAACCAGAGAAGTGCGGGACCTTCCAAAAATTTCCCTATCACTCGGATCTGTCTTTCCTTAGGGATTTTGGAATCTTTTAGGTAATCACCTGCTTCTCTCAAGAATTCTACGGGTGTCACAGAATCTCGCCCTGAAAATTTAGAAGGCTTATCCTCTACATTCTTGAATACAGTTATGGGGTTGGATTGAAATACTGTCCTGACCTCATCCTGTCTTTGACTATCAGTTTCTCTAGCTGCTCCTAGGTTTATCTGTATCTGTTCTTCTCCCCTTATACTTGGCATTTTCAACAGATGGTCAGACTGTTTCTCGTCCTTGATTTGGGTTTTCATAGCCTCAATTTCCTTATGGTTTTCTTCTGCCATTTTTCTAATTTCTTCGGTTTCCTTACAGTTCTCCTTGACATCAGTGGATATCTGGTTCATAACAGCCTCGTGACTTTTCAACGACCCTGTCACATCTGATATGTCCTTCTGAGTTGCTTGAATGTCTTTGGAAATTATTTGAATATGGGATGACAAAGATTCCCTAATTTCCTTGACTCCCTCTTGGTTTTCCAGCTTGAGTGTGTCTTTAATCTCATCGATAACTGTGGTTTTAACTTCAGTTTGTAATTCATTAATCACACCTTCTCTTATTTCTCCCACTATGAGTTCTTTGAATTGTTCTGTCAAACGTTGAACAACTAGAGTTGCCATCTCATTGCTCTCTTTCTTCACTCTGACTTCTAGGTTGATCATGTCTTCACCAACTTTCCTAAGACCATGTTCTATCCTATCAGCTAAGCTTTGGGATCTTAGATCGGCATCGCGAAATTTATCGTCCATTAAACTTGCGTTAGTGGCTAATGAAGTTTCGAGCTCATGTGTGTTTTGCATAATTTAGTCATTTTACTCTCAAGTGACATTTTCAAGATTTCTGAATTTTCTTTAAATTTATTTTCCATAGAATTAAATTTACTATTTATAATTTTCTTTCAAGTTATCTTTTAACCTGCTTTCTAACAAATCGGAATTTTCCTTGAGTTTATCATCTAAACTTTCTTTCAAGTTATCTTTTAAAGAATCAGAATTTTCTTTTAAGTTTATCATTTAAACTTTCTTTAAGTTTATTTTCTAAAGAATCAGAATTTTCTTTAAGTTTCTCATTTAAACTTTCTTTAAGTTTATTTTCTAAAGAATCAGAATTTTCTTTAAGTTTCTTTTCCAAAGCCTCTGTATTTTCTTTCATAATGGCTGCTACACGCAGTCCAGCTTCTTTGGAACTCTCTTCCAAACTCCTCCTCATCCTCATCATCTCTTCCATAATTTTCAATTATTATTCAAAACTTAGGGGTATACATGTTGGCAGACACAAGATTATAATTAGAACAAGAAATATGAATAGCTAATTGGAACACTCTAATAAAATGAGATTTGTCCTAATGTCGACGTGATGGAAAAACAAAATTCTCTACTTTTACGAATTACATTTACCACAATATCACAAGAAAAATATGCAAGTTCTCAAATATCCTCCACCTGGATTCTAATAATGCGTATGTCCAGTCATCGAACGTTTACTACTGAATTTACTTGACGCCCTAATGGTTAAGCCATTATCAAAAATAATCAAACCCATTCTAATTATTAACCCAGTTAAATTTTTAACTTTCCCCACTAATTGGGTTTCCCACTAATTTATTCATCCAAACCAGACATCTCTCAATTCCCAAAATATCTATATAAAAATTATCACAATTTAAATAGGCATGCGATTGACCGTGTCTAACTCGAGCCCCACGTTCGAAGCCATTTTCTCTCTCTATCTTATTTTATGTGCCCGTTTAGACCGGAGTCCGCACGACCACATATGCATTTTACAGAGAATCAGTCATCACGAGAGTCAAAATATCCCGGGGCGCCAGATGGGTTAAAGCTAATCGCAAAAACGACATCAAATGAAAAAAAATGCTTTACTGATTTTTGGCTCAATGCAACAATCAGGATAGAAGGAGATTCAACTGGGCATAACACATCATGTAAAATTATCTCATTTTATTCTGAATTTAAAATTGACTGCAAAATAAAATGCTCTAAGCAACATCATTCATGTGTGGCGACCCACATTACTATTTACACAATGTACAGAAATTTTCCAACACATTGGACAATTATCTTTGGAGACACAAGTCTGATTATCAGTCCTGTAGACTGTGTTCCAAAATTATATCCATTATTTATGATTAAATCCAGTTCAAATTTAATTGTCTTTACTGGAAATACTGTAGTTCACTGGTTGAATTTTTATATAATATTAACACTCGTAGAATAATTGTTCATAGAATTTTTTTAAACTTTCACTTATTTTTCCAGTTTCAAAAAATATTGTCAAAAAATATTATTATCTCTGAATCAACACAAATTATGTACACATATTAATAACAACATCTGAAAAGTATCTGACCCTTGAGCATAGCATCGAAGAACTGTGCGAAGCACAACAAAATTAATTGTTCTTCTGACATTAAACGTTTCGAGAAGTGACTCGATTATGAACTTCAAGTTCCTAACAAAATATATGATTTCTGAATCATCAACTTGATCAATAAATTGTTGGATCATTCAACTATTCGATTTTCCACTTGGAATCATTATTAAGAAAAATATTTATATTTGTGCTATTTTAGTAACTTTCACAACTTGCAATTCTTGAACAGAATGCGGAAATAAGAATTGTAGCTTCATAATAAATTCATTTAGTTCATGACACTAGGATTGAAAACATCCTTCAAATTATTCGTGGTTATAGAATTATTTTTTAATTGGCAGTGGCCCATTCTATTATTTTTATAAGAACACAATATTCCAACAACAACGGCAAAGGTCTTCCTCTGAAGAAGAATAAAATATTATCATGACAAATCCGGGTTCTAGCAAAATCAAAGTCTTAATGGAATCCGTAAACAAGGTTGAAATAAGAACTGATGGTTTTTTAAGAAATAACCTTTGGGTCATTCATACGACGCAATGTGTAGTTCCAATACTCCTTCTTTAACACTGAGTCATCGAACCTGCTATTTGATTGATGCTCAAATAAAAACCTCCTCATTCCTGCGACTTAAACATGCGCACCTGGGAATGGCATTTCAACTACTCTACACACATAAATTTTCTTCCCAAAATTTATACAATAAATCAAGCCTCTGCTTATTATCAACACTGGAAGATTTATAAACTTACAAGTTTATTTTATTTTACCATTCAGTTCAAATCGTGAAGTTACCACACTTATGATACTCTCTATTTCACTTTCGAATGTGTATCTACGTCATGATTTTATATAAATACAAAAATATCTTAATTGATACAAATATCATTTGCTTCCCGTTTCATGCCTCTCCATGTTATCTGAAAAATATACTTTGCTCAATGCAAATATTAACTGTTCAACCAGAACTGTAATGTTGGTTGAATGCGGGCTTGCGCTAACCACTATCCTCCGGAAAATCACCTGTTCCAAACTAGAAATGATTAAACTACTTCATAAGCTCTCTCTCAATGAATGTGATTATTAGAAAATATAAGATCCAAGAATTATTTAGAAAAGTTATGAAAATCATTATTATTATTATTATTAGTGGATTATTATTATTATTATTATTATTATTAGTTATATTATTGTAGATGTGTTTAATTATTATTTCATTATGTGAGAATCCACATGTTCGATTCTTCGAATATGGATAAAATAGCCATTTCTCAACAAAAATAATTATTAACTTTTACAGTTACCTCGGCTGATTACCGTGATTATCAAAAAAATATGAAACATTCAAATAAATGCTCGTTATGCTCGGTCATCGATCCTAAACTGTTCTGAGTACTGAAAATACTCAGAATAACCCTAATGTGTCTTGCGTAAATCATTGCAAGATTTAAATACGAAGAAAAACAAATGTGTTGGTCATCTGCAGAAAATGAGTTTGTTCCAATTAGCTAGGCATAATATAAAAGTCAAATGTGGCTTACATTTCTCGTTGGTCTTGAAGCGTAGTGAACCTGGTCTGTACCAGATTTATCCAGATACATGCCCTATTGGACACGCACGTCTAATCCTTGTATCGGCCGCCATTATATACCCACAATCTGTCTAACACGACATAGTGGAAATATTTCTTGAAGTTTGAAGTAACTGCTGATCCATTTTAATATTGACTTCAATTAAATCCATAGCGGTTTGTTTAAATGGGGTCAGATCCAAATGATCTATTCTCAAATACGCCAGTTGTAACATAACTCACGGTAATCTTTTCAGTACAGGAAAACACTGACGGTCTAAATCAATCAACGGCTGTTCTGAAGATCGTTCCCTGGGCATGGTTTATCACCATCTATCATGCGCGAAGCAACTTATAGTTTCCCTTTGTCGGCTAATGAACAACACCGTGATAGACTGGCCTTCAATATACTGAAAGATCGGAGTGGTTATCAAGTTACAATTTATGGAACTGACTAATTGGATTAAAATATCCAAGTATTGAATTATTATTACTGGACTGTGACAAAGTACTTTCTAGACAAAGTCTAGCATGTGTCCATATATAAATAAAGTATTTCACTGGTGTCCGTAGAAAAATAACAATCACCTTAGTGATTCCCTCTGCCGGAAACTTACTATGTTCCACACGTATCGCAACACTTTTGTGACTATCACAATTTAAAGATATCTTCTGCGTAGATCCGGCAACCATGTGCCTTGGCTCAACGTAGCAGCAGCACCTTGTCATGCAAGAGCTTGGTTCGAAGTGAGCTGATGATGCTTGGGCCGGTCGGCTTTTATTCAAAACGGTCGGGTCCACGCTGGATTACGCTGAAAACTGGAAATCCTCATATCTCCGGTGTCTCTGGTCCGATTAACTTGAGACTAAGTGCATTCTCTTTCATTTGGCCGTGCCAGTAATCTGATCCAAGTCTCAAGTCTCTACTCCATGGCTAACTATTTAATCAACAAATAGTCTCGACCTCTGCTATTACTCGCTACGTCACTTAACATGCTCTTGGCTGCACAAAGTTTCCTTTCCATTCTAGAAGTAATGGAGCGCGATATTCAAATATCTCAACTTTCAAAAGCGGCTGTAGCCTTTCCCTTGATATCTAGGTGTCTGAATCTTGGAATACCCATTCCTAGAGTTGGGCACATCCACCCCACACCTAGCAAAAAATAAAAATTGGAAAATTTTTATTTTTCATATCTACACATTAAATCATCTGGTTCTTGAATAATAAATCTTCAAATTCGGTGCATTATAAGTTCCCACGATGTTACCAGTTCGTGTATTGGCGATTTCATAGCTTCCATTGTTGTTTACTTCCACAATACGATAGGGTCCAGCGTAAAGGCTTGCAAACTTGTAGACTAAACCATCTAACATCAAATAATCTCTTGAAATTCTTTCAGTTTCCACAAAATCATCATCATTTGGATCCATGTCTCCCTGTAGAAAACGAATAATGTTTCTAAAACGTCGGTCTCTCCTCCGGGATAAATGCAACAATCTTAACCTTCTCAAGGTATCCTCATCCTCCTGCGTCAGGTTAACTTGAAAAACCTTAGATGTAGACTCCACTGCTCAACTCAATAAATCGGCCCCAACGTTCAATTTTCCAGGAGTGTGTTCAATAACTAGGTTGAATTGTTGAATAAAAAGTGACCATCTAGTTATCCTATCACTGGCAAAGTTTGTTCTCAAGATAAACTCCAATGCATGGTGATCAGTCCTCACAATTACTGAATGTCCAATTAACATTTTCTTCCACGACTCCAACGCGAAGATTACAGCAAGGGCTTCTAACTCTGTGGTGTAATAATTCCTTTCTGATGGACGAAGTTTCCTGCTTATGAACGCCAGGTAACGTCTCTTGTGATCGTCATCTTCTTGAAGAAGAATAGCTCCAATCCCTACGGTGGATGCATCGGATTCTATGATGAAATTCTTGGTAATGTCAGGATACTCTAATTTCACGCTGTTTACCAATAACCTCTTGGCATCTTGAAATGATTGTTCACAATCTTCATTCCATTTCCATTTGTTTCCTTTTTTTAATAATTCCTGCAATGGAGCAACCGTCTTGGTGAAGCTTGGACAATGCCCTGCAAAGGATTGGCATGTCCCGAGAAAACTGCGGACATTCTTCACTCTAGTAGGTCTAGGGAAATTTGCAATCACCTGTATCTTTGTCTCATTGGGTCGGTATCCTTCACCATCCAAAATGTGGCCCAAAAATGTTATTTCCTTCCGAAAGAACTGACATTTTCGAAGGTTTACTTTAAAGTTCGCTTTTCTCAAATCTGCGAATAACATCTGAAGATGTAACAAATGTTCCTCCTTAGTCTCAGATGCAATTAGGATATCATCTATGTAACGAATTGCTATCTCTTTTACTTCAGGACTCAAGTTTTGTTCCAGTGCTCTGATCAAAACAGATCCAGATGTTCTGACCCCAAATGGTAGACGGCGGAATACATATGTCTGCTGGTCAAACATAAACCCTGTAAACTTTTTGGAATCTTCACTAAGACTAATATGGTGGTAGGAAGAAGTGAGATCAATATTAGAGAACCACACCTTGCCTTGGAATTTCCTTAACAGTTCCCTAATGATTGGTGGTCTGTCATACTCTGGCAGCAATCTTGAATTCAAATTTCGACTTCCATCTGGTTTAGACACTACTGCTAATGGATTGACATAAGAGGTAGTGTACTTTTCAATCACATTGTTACTTTCCATCTCTTTGATAAGCACTTTTACCATTTCTCGATGCTTTTCCGCTACCGGATACAATTTAGCATGGAAAGGTGCATCATCAGTTACACGAATACGATATTCAAAATCTTTAATTTCACCAGGTTTAATATCAAAAATATCGTGGTACTCTTCCAAAAATTTTCCTAGCTCTGGGGACTCCTTCTCAGTGTAGACTTCTCTTCCTTCAGCTTCATGAAAAATCAGAGACCATTGAGCATTTCCCTCGATATCTTCCTCTTCTTTTCCCTCGAAGTTTATCTCTTCGGTATTCTTGAATCTGATCGTCTCTGTCTTCATGTCTATCACTGCTTGATATTTCTGAATGAAATCCGCTCCCAATATCATGTCAAAAACAATGTCCTTCATTACTACAAACACATGTCGGAAATCATGTCCTCCAATAGTAACACATAAGTATAACTGTGTTTTACACAGAGATATTTTGTTGGGTATTATTCCTTGGATTTTAATTCCTGATACTGGAATCTCCTCTAAATTCTCTTTGAGCTTCCACAGAATATAAAGCTTCTCGCTCACAAGACAAAGCATAGCCCCAGTATCAATTAAAGTATCGACAGGCATACCGAATACTTCGCATGATATGATTGGCATTTTAGTTTTTGTACCCATTTCTTTCCATTCGTCATTATGTTGAATTAAGTCATCATCCTCTGCTTGCCATTTAATAATCCTGGAAGTGAAAGTGTTTAAAATTCTATCTTCTACTGTGAATTCGAAGTTTTTTTTCTTTTCCATTCCCTCGGGATTGTTGTGTTCCCGATGGACCTGGTTCATTGGACTTCTGTTCCAAGAACTGCAAGTTTTCTTGGTGTCTTTCTTCCAAGTTCTTCCTCGTCTCCTTATTGAACTCTTCATTAGACTGACGAGTGTTCACATTCCCTCTGTTATTGTAGTTATTGTTTCTACCATAGTACCTTCTTTCCTGGTACCTTCCTTGATTATCCCTTGGCCTTCTCCATCGAGTATTATATCGATATCCACCATCCGGTCTCGCATAAGGCTTGTAACTGTATCTGTTATTGTTCTGATTCCATCCTCTTTTATCGGGCTCTTCCCTCGGCGTTTTCTCTTCTCGCCCCTCTCGAATCTCTCGAGGTATTTGGGAATAACTGTCGGCCATAAAAGCGTACACAGCGTTGTTATTCTTTCCTCCCTTCTGATGGAAGAATTGAGCGTTCGTGTGATCAAGTTTCTGCAATACCTCGTCAAATTGCTCCATATTATAAATGTCAGCAGCGATCAAAGTTCTTTGGACTTCTGCTGGAAACTGACGTATTAATGCGGTAATTAATTCATTATCTGGCATCGGCGGATCTAAATGTTGTAGTTTAGAAAGCTGTCCAGAAAAGTACGTAGAGTATCGAGTAGGTTGTGACGTCGATAATCTCTTTGAATATAATTCTGCTCTGATTTGCTGTTGGGTTTCCGGGGACCAAAACCTTTTTAATAACCCACGGGAAAACTCCTCAAAATTGGTGAGGTGGACCTAAATGCTCTAAACCAGAGAAGTGCGGGACCTTCCAAAAATTTCCCTATCACTCGGATCTGTCTTTCCTTAGGGATTTTGGAATCTTTTAGGTAATCACCTGCTTCTCTCAAGAATTCTACGGGTGTCACAGAATCTCGCCCTGAAAATTTAGAAGGCTTATCCTCTACATTCTTGAATACAGTTATGGGGTTGGATTGAAATACTGTCCTGACCTCATCCTGTCTTTGACTATCAGTTTCTCTAGCTGCTCCTAGGTTTATCTGTATCTGTTCTTCTCCCCTTATACTTGGCATTTTCAACAGATGGTCAGACTGTTTCTCGTCCTTGATTTGGGTTTTCATAGCCTCAATTTCCTTATGGTTTTCTTCTGCCATTTTTCTAATTTCTTCGGTTTCCTTACAGTTCTCCTTGACATCAGTGGATATCTGGTTCATAACAGCCTCGTGACTTTTCAACGACCCTGTCACATCTGATATGTCCTTCTGAGTTGCTTGAATGTCTTTGGAAATTATTTGAATATGGGATGACAAAGATTCCCTAATTTCCTTGACTCCCTCTTGGTTTTCCAGCTTGAGTGTGTCTTTAATCTCATCGATAACTGTGGTTTTAACTTCAGTTTGTAATTCATTAATCACACCTTCTCTTATTTCTCCCACTATGAGTTCTTTGAATTGTTCTGTCAAACGTTGAACAACTAGAGTTGCCATCTCATTGCTCTCTTTCTTCACTCTGACTTCTAGGTTGATCATGTCTTCACCAACTTTCCTAAGACCATGTTCTATCCTATCAGCTAAGCTTTGAGATCTTAGATCGGCATCACGAAATTTATCGTCCATTAAACTTGCGTTAGTGGCTAATGAAGTTTCGAGCTCATGTGTGTTTTGCATAATTTAGTCATTTTACTCTCAAGTGACATTTTCAAGATTTCGGAATTTTCTTTAAATTTATTTTCCATAGAATTAAATTTACTATTTATAATTTTCTTTCAAGTTATCTTTTAACCTGCTTTCTAACAAATCGGAATTTTCCTTGAGTTTATCATCTAAACTTTCTTTCAAGTTATCTTTTAAAGAATCAGAATTTTCTTTTAAGTTTATCATTTAAACTTTCTTTAAGTTTATTTTCTAAAGAATCAGAATTTTCTTTAAGTTTCTCATTTAAACTTTCTTTGAGTTTATTTTCTAAAGAATCAGAATTTTCTTTAAGTTTCTTTTCCAAAGCCTCTGTATTTTCTTTCATAATGGCTGCTACACGCAGTCCAGCTTCTTTGGAACTCTCTTCCAAACTCCTCCTCATCCTCATCATCTCTTCCATAATTTTCAATTATTATTCAAAACTTAGGGGTATACATGTTGGCAGACACAAGATTATAATTAGAACAAGAAATATGAATAGCTAATTGGAACACTCTAATAAAATGAGATTTGTCCTAATGTCGACGTGATGGAAAAACAAAATTCTCTACTTTTACGAATTACATTTACCACAATATCACAAGAAAAATATGCAAGTTCTCAAATATCCTCCACCTGGATTCTAATAATGCGTATGTCCAGTCATCGAACGTTTACTACTGAATTTACTTGACGCCCTAATGGTTAAGCCATTATAAAAAATAATCAAACCCATTCTAATTATTAACCCAGTTAAATTTTTAACTTTCCCCACTAATTGGGTTTCCCACTAATTTATTCATCCAAACCAGACATCTCTCAATTCCCAAAATATCTATATAAAAATTATCACAATTTAAATAGGCATGCGATTGACCGTGTCTAACTCGAGCCCCACGTTCGAAGCCATTTTCTCTCTCTATCTTATTTTATGTGCCCGTTTAGACCGGAGTCCGCACGACCACATATGCATTTTACCGAGAATCAGTCAGCACGAGAGTCAAAATATCCCGGGGCGCCAGATGGGTTAAAGCTAATCGCAAAAACGACATCAAATGAAAAAAAAAATGCTTTACTGATTTTTGGCTCAATGCAACAATCAGGATAGAAGGAGATTCAACTGGGCATAACACATCATGTAAAATTATCTCATTTTATTCTGAATTTAAAATTGACTGCAAAATAAAATGCTCTAAGCAACATCATTCATGTGTGGCGACCCACATTACTATTTACACAATGTACAGAAATTTTCCAACACATTGGACAATTATCTTTGGAGACACAAGTCTGATTATCAGTCCTGTAGACTGTGTTCCAAAATTATATCCATTATTTATGATTAAATCCAGTTCAAATTTAATTGTCTTTACTGGAAATACTGTAGTTCACTGGTTGAATTGTTATATAATATTAACACTCGTAGAATAATTGTTCATAGAATTTTTTTAAGCTTTCACTTATTTTTCCAGTTTCAAAAAATATTGTCAAAAAATATTATTATCTCTGAATCAACACAAATTATGTACACATATTAATAACAACATCTGAAAAGTATCTGACCCTTGAGCATAGCATCGAAGAACTGTGCGAAGCACAACAAAATTAATTGTTCTTCTGACATTAAACGTTTCGAGAAGTGACTCGATTATGAACTTCAAGTTCCTAACAAAATATATGATTTCTGAATCATCAACTTGATCAATAAATTGTTGGATCATTCAACTATTCGATTTTCCACTTGGAATCATTATTAAGAAAAATATTTATATTTGTTGCTATTTTAGTAACTTTCACAACTTGCAATTCTTGAACAGAATGCGGAAATAAGAATTGTAGCTTCATAATAAATTCATTTAGTTCATGACACTAGGATTGAAAACATCCTTCAAATTATTCGTGGTTATAGAATTATTTTTTAATTGGCAGTGGCCCATTCTATTATTTTTATAAGAACACAATATTCCAACAACAACAGCAAAGGTCTTCCTCTGAAGAAGAATAAAATATTATCATGACAAATCCGGGTTCTAGCAAAATCAAAGTCTTAATGGAATCCGTAAACAAGGTTGAAATAAGAACTGATGGTTTTTTAAGAAATAACCTTAGGGTCATTCATACGACGCAATGTGTAGTTCCAATACTCCTTCTTTAACACTGAGTCATCGAACCTGCTATTTGATTGATGCTCAAATAAAAACCTCCTCATTCCTGCGACTTAAACATGCGCACCTGGGAATGGCATTTCAACTACTCTACACACATAAATTTCCTTCCCAAAATTTATACAATAAATCAAGCCTCTGCTTATTATCAACACTGGAAGATTTATAAACTTACAAGTTTATTTTATTTTACCATTCAGTTCAAATCGTGAAGTTACCACACTTATGATACTCTCTATTTCACTTTCGAATGTGTATCTACGTCATGATTTTATATAAATACAAAAATATCTTAATTGATACAAATATCATTTGCTTCCCGTT
The DNA here is from genome assembly GCA_946902985.2 of Meconema thalassinum. Taxonomy (NCBI): domain Eukaryota; kingdom Metazoa; phylum Arthropoda; class Insecta; order Orthoptera; family Tettigoniidae; genus Meconema; species Meconema thalassinum. Next base: position 226,211,141 of record OX336397.1, read on the forward strand.
TCATGCCTCTCCGTGTTATCTGAAAAAATATACTTTGCTCAATGCAAATATTAACTGTTCAACCAGAACTGTAATGTTGGTTGAATGCGGGCTTGCGCTAACCACTATCCTTCGGAAAATCACCTGTTCCAAACTAGAAATGATTAAACTACTTCATAAGCTCTCTCTCAATGAATGTGATTATTAGAAAATATAAGATCCAAGAATTATTTAGAAAAGTTATGAAAATCATTATTATTATTATTAGTGGATTATTATCATTATTATTATTAGTTATATTATTGTAGATGTGTTTAATTATTATTTCATTATGTGAGAATCCACATGTTCGATTCTTCGAATATGGATAAAATATCCATTTCTCAACAAAAATAATTATTAACTTTTACAGTTACCTCGGCTGATTACCGTGATTATCAAAAAAATATGAAACATTCAAATAAATGCTTGTTATGCTCGGTCATCGATCCGAAACTGTTCTGAGTGCTGAAAATACTCAGAATAACCCTAATGTGTCTTGCGTAAATCATTGCAAGATTTAAATACGAAGAAAAACAAATGTGTTGGTCATCTGCAGAAAATGAGTTTGTTCCAATTAGCTAGGCATAATATAAAAGTCAAATGTGGCTTACATTTCTCGTTGGTCTTGAAGCGTAGTGAAGAACCTGGTCTGTACCATATTTATCCAGATACATGCCCTATTGGACACGCACGTCTAATCCTTGTATCGGTCGCCATTATATACCCACAATCTGTCTAACACGACATAGTGGAAATATTTCTTGAAGTTTGAAGTAACTGCTGATCCATTTTAATATTGACTTCAATTAAATCCATAGCAGTTTGCTTAAATGGGGTCAGATCCAAATGATCTATTCTCAAATACGTCAGTTGTAACATAACTCACGGTAATCTTTTCAGTACAGGAAAACACTGACGGTCTAAATCAATCAACGGCTGTTCTGAAGATCGTTCCCTGGGCATGGTTTATCACCATCTATCATGCGCGAAGCAACTTATAGTTTCCCTTTGTCGGCTAATGAACAACACCGTGATAGACTGGCCTTCAATATACTGAAAGATCGGAGTGGTTATCAAGTTACAATTTATGAAACTGACTAATTGGATTAAAATATCCAAGTATTGAATTATTATTACTGGACTGTGACAAAGTACTTTCTAGACAAAGTCTAGCATGTGTCCATATAGAAATAAAGTATTTCACCAGTGTCCGTAGAAAAATAACAATCACCTTAGTGATTCCCTCTGCCGGAAACTTACTATGTTCCACACGTATCGCAACACTTTTGTGACTATCACAATTTAAAGATATCTTCTGCGTAGATCCGGCAACCATGTGCCTTGGCTCAACGTAGCAGCAGCACCTTGTCATGCAAGAGCTTGGTTCGAAGTGATCTGATGATGCTTGGGCCGGTCGGCTTTTATTCAAAACGGTCGGGTCCACGCTGGATTACGCTGAAAACTGGAAATCCTCATATCTCCGGTGTTTCTGGTCCGATTAACTTGAGACTAAGTGCATTCTCTTTCATTTGGCCGTGCCAGTAATCTGATCCAAGTCTCAAGTCTCTACTCCATGGCTAACTATTTATTCAACAAATAGTCTCGACCTCTGCTATTACTCGCTACGTCACTTAACATGCTCTTGGCTGCACAAAGTTTCCATTCCATTCTAGAAGTAATGGAGCGCGATATTCAAATATCTCAACTTTCAAAAGCGGCTGTAGCCTTTCCCTTGATATCTAGGTGTCTGAATCTTGGAATACCCATTCCTAGAGTTGGGCACAGTATAATAATGATGGTCTGTGGATGGAGTCGTATGCTTTCCTGAAATCTATAGACGTTATCGAAAGGGGCTTGTTTTGTTTTCTATAATACGACATGACTAGCTTATTTGTTCAGCGTAGCTCCTCCAAGGTCTGAAGCCTCCTTGGTTTTCACCTAATTCTTGATCTAGCTGTTCTTTAATCTTGCAATAATAATAATAATAATAATAATAATAATAATACAGGTACAGAGAGACTTAAAAATAATCAGTATACAAAATTTCGAAGACCGAACTGAGTGCCAGACGAAAATCGCGAATGTTAAGTTCGAACCAAGATCATTACGACAACCAGTAAAAAAGTGGACGGATGAGAGGAAGAGGGAACATTTCGTGAGAATGAAGAGATTTTGGGAGGAGCGGAGGAGACACACCTCCAAATGACATCCTGTGATCCAAGTTTAATCGCTCTCCTGTAGGGGAATTTTCGCTTAAATAAATAAATAAATAAATAAATAAATAAATAAGAAAAAATGTGTGGAAATTTGAAGCCATTCTTTTTTCAGTGTTGCCTATAAAAATTGTCTTTTGCTGCTTTTTATTTCAACACGATTGTTCCCAATGAATTGGGCAGGATACAACTTATAAATGTGTAAACACATTCCTGTAAAAAAATTACATGCATTAATTAGTTATCACTCTTAAATGGGCAATTTACGTTTCGGCCCTGAAGTGGCCATCATCAGATCCTGGTCACTGTCTTAAGGTTCATTTTCACTGTTGTACATTCACTACTGTGGTTCAATAACACGTCGTTAGGTGATTATTGTATAATGTTTGATTCACAGTTTGAACCTCGTTATACTTCAGGTTTGTTTTGTGTTGCAACGTTTTGTGGTTGGCTGGTTGGTTGGTTGGTTGGTTCCTCGGTTTAGGGGCTGTGACAACGCAGTCATGTAGCCCCGTGTACTTTGGGTGTGTGTAGAATCTGTCTGATAACCGGTGTTAATTGAACAGATTCTACACACACCCAAAGTACACGGGGCTATATGATCGCGTTGTCGCAGCCCCTAAACTTAAGAACCAAAAATGAAAAATCCACAGCCTGCTTCCAGTCTCCGACCGGGTCAGGAATGGAATGAATGAAGCCCCCATCTAGCGGCGAGGATATGAACTGTGCCGGCTGTCGAGGCCTGACGCACTCCTCTGGAGCAATGTTTAAATGAATGACAGATGAAATGAAATGATAGTGGAGAGTGTTGCTGGAATGAAATTTTGACAGGGAAAACTGGAGTACCCGGAGAAAAACCTGTCTGTCTCCGTTTTGTCCAGCACAGATCTCACATGGAGTGACCGGGATTTGAACCACGGACCCAGCAGTGAGAGGCCGGCGTGCTGCCGCCTAAGCCACGGAGGCTTTTCTAGGAGTGTGTTTACGTATTTATAACTTGTACCCCGCCCAATTCACTGGGCACAATCGTGGGGGCCGACTGTAAAGCAACAAAAGACAATAATAATGTGTGTCTATAAGTAACTTATATAAAAAGTCACAAGATTCAACGAAAAGTTGTTATATAATAAGATATAAGGTATCGGTGTAACTTTATTAGTACTGTGTCAAACTTGAAGCCTATAACATCCCCGTGGGAAAGCGGCTAAATTCAACACTGCGTAAAGTGAAGAAAACTTCAGCCAAGTGAAGACCATCAAGAAAGAGCCGTCTGGAGACGTCAGCAAGTACGAATAACAGCTGCGTGTGATATCTCTGACGTCATGATCCTCCTTATCCACCAGCTATTCTAGTTGGCTAAAGGTGGGTATACACTTGCGCGCGGTGCATGCGCGGCGCGTGTGTTGCTCGACCAGAATTATTATTTAAACGAACCTCTCGCGATCCATAGGAAACTCACGAACATTCACTAGTCAGTTTGGAGTGTGGTAAATATAATCATGTCTCCGCCGCACGAGGAAAACCTCGCGATTGCGGTGATGAGTGGTGCTGCTGTTTTAATGGCACGTTTGTGCAAAAAGAAAAAGAAACGACGACGACGTTGGTGGCACACTGACATGTTTAAAAAAAAAGGAATGGTGCGGAGCTAATGATGGACTTGAAGTCACAAGAAATAAGCGGCCAGTATAAGAATTTTACTCGAATGTCACCTTCTGACTTTGAGAATCTGCTGCAGAAGATTGGACCCCACATTTCCAAAGAAGATACGTATTTCCGCCCTGCGATTTATTTTACTTTCTCACGCCGGTAGGAAGACAGCAGAGATATCACCTTCTTCTTGCATTGGTCCGCAGATATATCCATCTCAGCTCCTATTTCCCTCCAGGCATCTGCTTATAGTATATTGGTTTCTTAAAATGATCCTTACGTTGAGGATCCCACAGAAGAGGCTTTTTGCGATAAGCATCGAAAATTTTATCACAGATTCGTCAGACCACTCCATTATCACCACTCAAAACGCACAAATATTGCAATCAGATGCGCGCGAGAAACAACGAACTTCTCACAATCCCGTCCAAATCTGAACTGCGAACATTCAAAGTGCGCGTGGAAAAAACCGACAGGAGATGGATCGTCGTGCGCCGCGCGCGCGCAGCTTCGAAACCCCGTACTAACCTAGCGAATTTGCTGCGCGCGAGCGGCGCGGCGCGCAAGTGTATACGCACCTTAATATAATAAGAACCACGAAGCGTCCGTGACGACATTCACGACAAAGATATCCCCCATTTGACGGGTAAATTCTTTTTATATAACCACCACTCTCTCTCAAAATAAGGTTACCGTACTTCCTCTCTTTTCAGATCATGGAATGATGATTTTCTTTTCGAACTTAAAATGTCTGGGTTCTCTGCAAATCATTAGCAAACATTTTAAAAACCTTGAAAATAATTGTGGAATAAATCACAGGTTAATCGCTAGATGCCAGCTTCTCACGCTGTCTGAGTGCGAATATGATCGCAAAAATCCATAACACCGTTGTTGCTCGATATAAATCTACACGAAGCATATCGATCTCACACGTCTCTTAAGATTCGGATGTTACTGACACGTCATATTTTCTTTCTGGTCGTAGTTTTGAATGAGATATAAACTGAACTTTTCTGAGTACTTTTAGATATCAGAAACTGGGAGGAGAAAGGGCGAATCTGCAATAAGATTACATACAATTTCGCCCTTTCTCCTCCCAGTCTCTAATATGTTTTATACGTCATATATTTGCATATTTAGCAGTGGCGGCACGTGTATATTTGTTGAGAGGAGGAAAGAAGTTAACTGCTTAAAATGACCCCATCTTAAATAAACATACAATAAATTAGCCTACATCCAGATGCATAATTTCAAACATCCCTTTATAAAATAGACAACCTGGCTATAGATTTCAATTTATATTGAAAGTTTCATTGCATGAATAGTGTATGCAATAAAGTCAATAATATTCAGTTTGAAAGTAAAATAAATCAGATTTTCACAGCTCTTCTTGTAGCCATTAGCGTAATGGTCTGGTAACTGACTGAATAGAACACCGCAAGCCGGAATTAAGACGCATGCGCAGAACAAGGGGAGGATATCCTCTCCTGCCGTTCATTTGGCTGCGTTAAAACTGTAGTTCTCTCTGGTGTCACTAGTGCTCCTGCGTCTTTGTGTTTCAACTGCAGTTCAGGAAGAAAGCATGTGCTTTCTTCCGTACAACCAACCAACCAGACTTTTCAAGTACCATTACATCTTAACCTCGAAGTCCCCCAGTGAGGTGAGAGGTCCCACAAGGACCGGCTGACATTTGCCCCGAACCGGCGACCAAACATACCCACCTGAGCGATGCTGTCATACAAGTGGCCTGCTTATCTCCACATAACATTACAAACGCACAAAATAAAATGAAAATCATCTATCTACTTTAACATTAACTAATTATAACACTCATGTGCAACCAAATACAAGGTGCACGTGAATGAACAAAACATTAAAAGTATTTTCACCAAAATAAAAAGGTTAAAAGGAGACCAGTAGGTGCACCAGTCCCTTCTACAAGGCGTCTTCATTTAGATGACGTCTCCCCGTTTGAGATTAACAACATGGTCGCTTTATGGTTGTGAAATTTAAAATAATCCAATCTACCTTGAATTTCAAGGTAAACATTTTATATATCAATTACCGAAAAATGTATGGAGAAAGTTACCCGCTTCCTCCCCACCACCGCCCTTCCTCCATCCCTTTCTACCTCGAGGAACCACCGCTGGTCTTTAGGTCATTTTTAAAAATCATTTTCGTCAGCCATGGGTAGTATCCTGGAATTCTAAACTAGATCATAACTGTTTAAAGACTTGTAAGTGTAAACGCAGACTGACACCTATGAGGTCACTCTCCAACCGCCACACATTTCCAAATCTTACAAAGGAACTCTAATAGCATCGCATTGGCAGAGGATACTCTGGGAGGTCACTCTATACGATGGTGGTAAAAAGAAATCGGCTAAAATTAACAGTAAGCCTCAGAGCTCCGGGATGACAGCCAAGAATACTAGTCACTAAACCACCATCTCTTAAGCAATGCAGACAGCAATAATAATAATAATAATAATAATAATAATAAGTTACATGAGTTAGCATCAAAGACAGGACTCCAAATATCGTATGAGAAGACGCATTTCATAGTAAATGGACACCAGAATATCCTAAGATCTCCACTACAGACCAACTATGGAATAATTAGACACGTACCTTCCTTCAAATATTTAGGAGAAATTATTGTACCAGCTGGATTGGACAGGAAAGCTAATTTAGAAAGAGCTACCAAACTTCAGAAAGCATACGGCATAACATGGAATCACTATAATAAAAGAGTGATGTCACGAAATGCAAAACTACGGCACTACCAGACAGTTGTTCTTCCGGAAGCATTGTACGCCTCCGAAACTATATCTCTAGGAGGCCACTCTCAAATTGGTGAAATCGAAATCCAGGAACGTAAAATTCTCAGGAGAATATATGGCCCCGTTTATGTTAATGGTATATGGATTAAAAGGAAAACCACAGACTTGTACACAGTAATCAATAAGTTCACTGAAGCCGTGCGTAAGAGACGATTGAAATTTTATGGTCACATCTGCCGAATGGACAACACCAGATATGCAAAAAACTGCTTGATATAATTAATTCAAAGAAGGTCAAAATCAGTTGGTTAGAAGAAATCAAACAGGACTTACAGGAAATAAACATTACAGAAGATATCATCATGAATCGCAAGACTTTTGGAACTCTAGTTACAAATCACTCTTTCACCGAAAAAGCTAAAAAGACCACTGGAAAAAAATGGACGGAGGAACGTAAGAAGGGGCATAGTGAGTTCATGAGGAGATTTTGGGAGAAGAAGAAGAAGACACCATCAACCCGAGTCAACAAGTTCAAGCGCGCTCCCTAAGTGGGCAAAACGAAGAAAGAATAATAATAATAATAATAATAGACCTAATAATAATAATAATATAATTAGAGAGCCTGTGCGGGAAACCTCGCGAGTGCCACCCACCCGGCAAAACTGTTATGCGGGCTGGCCGCGACACAGTTCTGGCAGGGGCTATAGTCTTGTTTATTCGTTTTAACGCACTTTTTAATCCAAAAATATACAGTATTTCCGTTGACTTTTCACGAAATGCAAGATATTTCCTGTACTATTGAGATGATTTAGAATACTTTGGTACAATCCACACCTTCTAACTCCCTCTGTTTTAAGAGCTTGCGTTTTGTGAATAATACACCTTAGCGCTTTATGATATGTAGGAACTTTGTAAAGGACGGAAGAAATGGCGATATCCACGCAAATCAAGCTGTGGCGTTCTCTGAGGAACGGGAGTGATTGCATCAAGAGAGAGAAGCCTTGGACAGGAACCCACAAGGGAAAAGTAAGATAGGGAGACCTAGATATCGTGGAGAAGATCTGTTCGCACCGAGGCACTGAAAGATCTGAAAGGACATGGAGCGAAGTAAAGAGGATGGCCGACAGTAGAACAAAATGGAGATGTTCTGTTGGTGCTCTATGTTCCACGAGGGTCAACAGGAATTAAGCAAAATCAATAATAATAATAATAATAATAACCAAACAGAGGGTGTTAACAACAAGAAATCAATATCTCTAAATGCCAAGCTAAGACACAATCACATAGCCATCCCCCCGGAGACATTAAATGCTGCGGGATGCCTTGAAATGCATAGGAAAGGACTTATGGAGAAACTGGAAGTGAAAGAAAGAAAGAAAGAAAGAAAGAAAGAAAGAAAGAAAGAAAGATCCTAAGAAAAATCTTGGGCCCAGTAAAAGAAAATGGTGAATACAGGAGACAGCACAAACACGAGCTCTACGCACGTGTGGACAAAATAACTGATGTGATGAGGAAAAAAAGAATTACATTTGATGGTCACATGACACGAATGAGCTCTGTGAGATTGACAAACAGGATCTTTACCAACTTTCTAGAGAATAAAACTAAGGTGGCTTGGTTCACTGAGGTAGGCAGAGATTTACAAGAAATTGGGATTTCATGTGACGATGTGCGATATTAGGAGGTAATGTCGTGGTAGATCGTGGCCCACTTCCGAGCCTGAGCTCACCCCTGCAATCTACTGGCCTTTCCACATACGAGTCAATGGAATTCCGATGTGGCGGTTTTCCACCCAAAAATAAACACACATTTTCCGTGTTCTTATCAGATCAGTTCAGTTCAGTCTTGTTTAGTGTGTTGTAAGTGCAGATTCCTGCAAGATGCCTCCAAGAATTGCATTTACTGTATTTGAGCTGCAAATGCTCGTGAGTGCCGTTTGTTCTTTTACTCTAGAGGCAGGAAAGCTACATGAAAAGCGGTTTCCTATTTATCGACGAACAGCTGATTGCCTTGGAATATCACTTCGGTCTGTAAAACATGTAGTGAAGAAGAATATAAAGAGAATGACAACAAAGAAAACAGAGAAGAATCTCCTGCGGCAAAGAAGAGACGTCTGTCAGCAGGACGACCTCACATTGTAGATCAATTTACTATTGGAGTTGTTAGGCTTACCATTTACAATATTTTTTTGGAGAAGGTGTTTCCAACAATTTCAAAATTAAAAGAGAGACTTGAAAATTCAATGAAAGACTTTCCAGAAATGTCCCTTGAAAATATTCGGCAAATTGTTCACAGCATAGGATTTCGATTTCAAAAACTGAATCAATCGCAGTCTCAAAACACGCGTTGAATTATAAGGTGACTTAAACCAATGTGTGTGTATGTCTAACCCTTAATATTCCCGTTTTCAATGGGGTCGGGGATGAGATGCGATGAAATTCTATGTGGTGGGTGGTTTTTACGTCCGTATTGAGAGATGAAATGAATGAAACTGGGCAAGGATGTGGAAGGAAGCGGCCGTGGCCTATCACATCATTTACCTGGAGTTGGAAATGGGAAATAACGGAAAACCATTTCAAGGACGGCCGTCGGTGGGGCTCGAACCAACATCTACCGAGTCCGCAGATAGCTTGGCCCCATGGCCTAGTGCTTCGCGTTAGCGAGTGTAGCTACCGCTGTCGGTGACTTAAACCAATGTATATATTGTAAATAGATAACGCAAATAATAAAAGAACATTAAAACTTAACAATAATCTAAAAATGACGAAAAAATTAGAACTGCTATTGGAGGTCCAAAGCCCTCACGAGAAAAGCTGATGGGAAATGTTTTTCACGTCTTCTTAATATAATTTGCTTGAATTAATGAAGTTAATGCCGCGTGGGGTTGCTCCATCTCGGCAACGCTGTACAGCTTTCCCCGTATCGGCGAGCTACTGAACCATGTCGTTTTATCGCGTACAAATACAAACCGATATAAAATAAGTGAATTCATTTACGTATTTCACAGTCCTACAGCATAACCTTTTGATGTATAAGGATTACAACGCGACCAAGAACGCAATTTTCCAACGAACCCGAGCCGAGAAAACGTTTCCTTACAAAAGTGATAACAACTTTGTTCCTTGAACACACAAAATTTTGAAATTAATATACCAGTTATAAAACACTCCAATGTACATTGTGTTAAAAATTGGATTCTATCTGAAGACGGGTGTTTGAGAAACTAATTCTTAAATGTGACGCATGGTTGAAACACGCTTAAAAACGTGCACTTTTTGTGTTCCAACTGCGATAAAAAAATATTAAAATATACATTAAAAATTCCAAACTTACATGACCTTACGTAAAACAGAACGACAAAAATGATGATGTTATTGGATTTTATTTAGGCCTATTGGTTACTTCACAAACAACTTTCAAACTCGAGAGCACATAATACTGTGGTCGACAGTAGCCTAAGTATGCTGTCGAGAAGTTGCAGTTTAGGATCACTGGTACGTCTTCATATATCGAGAAAACCAAGTAGGCCTCTCTAGAAAACCTTTGGCAAAAGTGCAAGAAAGATAGGCCTATTTGGGCACATATTCAGGATGGACAACAATAGACTAACGAAAAGATTATTCAATATAATTAACACACAAAATACTGGAATAAATTGACTGGAGGAAAGAAGGAGGGACCTTAATGAGATGAACATCGGGGAGAACATAAATGAAAACCCGAGACATCTTCAGAACCTCAGCAAATAAGTACACATTTAGAGTGAGGACTAGTACAATACAGTGAGTTCATGAAGAGATTTTGGGAGAACGGGACGGCAAAATGCATCAAGCCCATAATAATAATAACATCGTAAGGCCTCGGGTGCCGGGTGCAAGCTTTGTTATTTGACACCCAGAGGGCAGCTTGCATGTCGAATTTTGTTGTTCCTTGAAGCACTATGAAAGTCAAGGAGGTTACATATCTAAGCTAAGGAACTTTGTGTTAGCAGAAAATCCCGAGATTAATTTTGCCATTATGAATACGGCCTACTGAATTCAAATGGGTTATTTAACATCGTATGACATGCGCATCGTGATTTTTGTCGCCGTTCAAAAAAATCACTTACCACGGCCAGGAGCGAACCTGCATACTTGGGGGGTTAGTAATCCGACACGATAATCACTCACCCACCGTGGAACTAATAAACTTCATATGGAATTGATAACCTTTCATGAAACGCAAAGATATCTCTTCCATCCTTAAAGTAACGGAATAAGCATTTGCCCTAAAATCCGAGGTCTGAAGATAATATTGCGTATCATAATCTCTTCCACTGGCATCATAGCGAAGTCGCTGAGGGCCAACCTCGATAAACTGTGCGAGGGGGGATATCAATGTGCAGAAAGCAGTCATTTTAGAGACCTGCTCCATAGTTCATTCGTTTCTCAACCTACCAATTCCCCGCCATCTTGCAAAAATTGCCGATGAAATGGTATATTATACCGTACCCAATGGCATGGTGAACATATGACTGTAAATAATAATAATAATGATGATACATGTGTTCACATGTCGGAACTCCTCCCTCCCTAAATGTCAACCTGTAGCTGGGGAGTGTGACGTCACTACGGCGTCTGTCACGGAGCCAGTCGCAATCGATCGCGTCTCGCCGAGTGCATACAACAATAACAAGAAGGGAGTATCATTAACTCATTATTGAGGTTTCGTACACATTTACTTATTAATGCTATGTAGTGGCTTATGAACTGAAGCCTCCGTGGCTTATGCGGCAGCACGCCGGCCTCTCACCGCTGGGTCCGTGGTTCAAATCCCGGTCACTCCATGTGAGATCTGTGCTGGACAAAACGGAGGCAGACAGGTTTTTCTCCGGGTACTCCGGTTTTCCCTGTCGAAATTTCATTCCAGCAACACTCTCCGCTATCATTTCATTTCATCTGCCATTCATTTAATCATTGCCCCAGAGGAGTGCGACAGGCCTCGGCAGCCGGCACAGATCATATCCTCGCCGCTAGATGGGGGCTTCATTCATTCCATTCCTGACCCGGTCGGAGACTGGAAGCAGGCTGTGGATTTTCATTTTTCAGTGGCTTATGAACTAATAAGACTATGTAGCGTGGCAAGGTGGGGCTGACATCGCCGCTCCCCCTCGAAATTATTCCCTCACACCCTCCGAATAATACCAAGATGGCACCTTACTTCAAGCCCTGTGCCACCTAGATAGTTAGTTATTGTTGTTTTAAGGGGCGGAACTAAGAGGTCATCTGCCTCTCTTAACACAGATTAAAGTACACAAATTTGGAATGGAATTTAATATTTAGAGGTGGATACCTACATTTCAAAAGACCGAAAATTAATAAAACAAAAAAAAAATGAATAACACTAATAATTATAATACAAAAAAATACGGAAAAACAAAAATTCAGCATTCAAAAACGAACAAGTCTTTGAATCAATATTCAATGGAAAATTTAGGTAGCAGGCCCTAACCCACTCGCACTTATAAAGCGGATGAAGAGATCAGCAGCCACCGCGTCATCGGCTAATATAAGTTTGAGTGTCATCCACAAACCAAGGTTTCTTCGTAAGTCAGCAAGATCCACACACTCGGTTAAAGTGTGGGCCACGATGAATACGGCTCCACGGGTACAAAGTGAGGGGTCTTCCCTTCTCATCAGATACGAGTGGGTGGATCTTGTATGATCTATCCTTAGCCTACACAAAATGACGGACTCCCTCTGTTACCAGAAAGAGCTCCACCACACGCGTGTAGTTCCCTTGATGAGCCACCTACAAAGACACTATAACACAGGTTATCAGAGAAATTTAACACTCCCACAAGTACACGAGGCTAATGACTGATGTGTCCCAAACCCCAAAAACAAACTAGATCAGAGCTCTTATAATATATTATGAGAGCCAGGTTCAATTCCCATCTCTGACGAAACTAAATGTCATTCTGGTCTGAGGGAAGCTATGACTGCTACAAAATTAAACACATAATAATAATATCGTATGGCCTCGGGTGCCGGGTGCAAGCTTTGTTATTTGACACCCAGAGGGTAGCTTGCATATCGAATTTCGTTGTTCCTTGACTATGAAAGTCAAGGAGGGTAGATATCTAAGCTCCTTGAACACTATAGCGCTTTCTAGTAGAGAAATTAGGAACTTTGTGTTGGCGGAAACTCCCGAGATTAATTTTGCCATTATGAACTCGGCCTACTGAATTCAAATGGGTTCTTTAACATGCCAACATCGTATGACATGAGTATCGTATATTTTACGCCTTTCAAAAATCACTCACCACGGCCAGGAGCGAACCTGCAATCTTGGGGTTAGTAGACCGACACGATATCCACTCACCCACCGTGGCAAGCTATTAAACACATTATAGCGAAAGAAGGAACCTGAATATTTCTATGGAGAATTTCGATTTGATAACCTTAATCCGGACGTATTACTTTAAGTTCTCATTGACATAATTGTTCCAAGATTTTAATGAGCACGGGTTATGCATGGCTATTTCGGATTAGGATAAAATGTCCGTGCACGGATCATTTTCTTGATATTTGCTTAAACTTTCCTGTTGGCAAGTGTCCCGGATTTGTTAGTTAGTTATTTGGTTAGTTAATTATTAATTTATTCATTGATTTAATCGTTTATTTATTAATTAATTAATTTATGTATTTATTTATTCATTTATTCATTGATTTATTTATTTATCCATTGATTTATTTATTTATTCATTTATTCATTTATTTATTCATTTATTCATTTATTTATTCGTTTATTAAATTATTCATTAATTATTTATCCATTTATTAATTTATTCATTGATTGATTTATTTATTCATTTATTCATTTATTTATTCATTCATTTATTCATTTATTTATTCTTTGATTTATTTATTTATTCATTTATTCATTTATTTATTCTTTGATTTATTCATTTATTTATTTATTTATTGATTTATTAAATTATTCATTAATTATTTATCCACTAATTAATTTATTAAGTTATTCATTTATTCATTGATTTATTTATTTATTCATTTATTAAATTATTCATTAATTATTTATCCATTTATTCATTTATTAAGTTATTCATTGATTTATTTATTCATTTATTTTATTTTTATTCGTTTATTTATTAATTTATTTATTTATTTATTTGTTTACTAGCTGAAGTACCCGTTCTTCGAACGGCATTTAGTACTTGCTGGCCTAAATCATTGTATGTCTACCCCATTTTACTCCCGTTTTCCAACGGGGTCGGGGATGAGATGCGATGGAAGTCTTTGTGGCGATGGTTTTTACGGCCGGATGCCCTTCCTGACGCCAACCTCGTGAGAGGAGTTAATGAGAGATGAAATGAATGATGGTGAATGTAACTGGGCAAGGATGGGGAAGGAAGCAGCCGTGGCCTGTCAGAAGGTACCGTCCCAGCATTTGCCTGGTGTTGAAAATGGGAAACCACGGAAAACCATTTCAAGGACGGCCGACGGTGGGGCTCGAACCCACGCGGCTACCGAGTCAGCAGAGAGCTTGGTCCCATGACCTAATGCTGCGTTTTAGCCAGCATAGCCACTACTGTCGGTTGCTGGCCTAAATTATTAATATATATAATCACACATTCCTAATGTGGTTATGTTATTTCTAGGTTACCAACTGTAAGTGTATACTACATGCATTTTCACTCACCAAATTATTAATCAGAGGTAGGAAAGTGAAAATCCTTAGCCTGCTTTCAGTCGACCGACCGGGTCAGGGAATGAAATGAATGAAACCCCCATCTAGCAGCGAGGATATGAACTGTGCCAGCTGCCGAAGCCTGTCGCACTCCCCTGGGGCAATGATTAAATGAATGACAGATGAAATGAAATGATAGTGGAGATTGTTGCTGGAATGAAATTGTGACAGGGAAAACCGGAGTACCCGGAGAAAAGCCTGTCTGTCTCCGCTTTGTAGGTGAGAAAGTGCGTGTATATTGGAAATAAATATCAACTTCATTGTAGTAAAAGTTAAATAACCTAATTATCATATCCGCAATGAGTAATATTTCGGAAAGTACGTACCATGTCATGATAAAGAGTAACAGTAACGGAACAAACTTAAATCATCCCAAGTAATAATAACAAAAACAAATTAATCACAGAAAAATTTTCTAAGTTTATGTCGTGACTTGTCCGAGATTATGCCTAGTAATTCCGAGATGGTTCATCAGCGGGCTCTTGTGGTTTATTTGCGGACTACCAAAGGAGCAGAAAACTGCGCGATACCTCAATTCTTATTTAGAACACCTCCGCTACTTTACTGCGAGAACTAAACGCTAAAACAGTCTTTCACCTCCCTATAAAGGCTTCCAAAATGATTGTAGCCTATATTGAATTCCAGGGCCATGGAATTAAAACTCAGCAACTTTTCTAGGTTTACGCCGTGTTTTGTGTGTTTTCTTTATTGGCCGATAAAGTCAAAATACCTACTTTATTGAAATAAATTTGCCCAGTTCTGCAGTAAGATTAATAAACTAATGTGACAGTCGTTAGTCTCCGACACATTTGTCTGTGAACTTGGGTTTCTGATTATAGTAAAAAAACGACAAAAAGCAGATACATATTACCCAACTGAAAAAATCATTTAACGAAAAACAAATCGATAAAAAGGATGAAAGCATACCGTGCAAAGTAGAAAGCACTATAACGTTGTGAAACAGCGGAAAGATCCAAATACTCACATACAATAACCGGCACGAAGAGTATAAAATTAGACTCAAAATTACGTCTAGTTTCGGACCACACAAACTACCTATATAAATAAAACAGTTCATGTAGAGACTAACATAGACTAACTTCGCTCGGCGTTGACCTTGTTTTAAAATACATATTTAGGTTTTACTCGCTAACCGTTGGAGATACACGAAAAGTGATAAGGACCTTTCGGATAGAAAATTAAATTTTAAAGTTCGTAGTGCCATTAAAAGTTTGCTATTTCTTAGCGTTCTCTTTTTATTAGAAATGAAAATATGAAAATAATCGCCATTTTGAAATAGTACAAAATATCGAAATCAAAAGTAGCCTATATGTAAGCCTGGTAAATCAGTTACATCCATGCAAAATTTAATTTAAATCGGACCAGTGGTTCTTGCGTGATTGAGTAACAGACAGACACACAGGCACACACCATCCCATTTTTATATATTAGTATGATTTATGAATTGATTGAGTTATTGATTGATTTTGCAGGGCGATTTGGGCGCGCTGACCAGATACAACTGTAACCAAGGCTCAGGCTGTGACCACCTGACGGGTGTGTTCAACTGCACTCTGGGCCATTGCACCAACATGTCAGCGCTGTACCAGTGCGACCCCAAGGTGGAGGGTGGGCCGATGATCGACAGCGAGCGAGACAACCTCAAGCTGAACGGTCACTTTCTGTGCAAGGAGGCGGCGTGCGCCAAGATCAAGCAGAGCTTTGAGTGCGACAGACGGTGTCCTGAGAATATCCCCACCATGAGGATGAACGTGTTCCTCACCAAGGGCGACACGGTGGTGGCCAGTCGCTGTGAGGCAGCCTACTCTCTGCACGAGGCTAACGGCACACAGCCTGGCAGAGCCATCAATGCTACTCGCTTCTGGACCAAGGAAGACGGGACCGTCCTGTTCGCGTCCTGCATTGATGTGGTGCGCTCGCCCGGGTATCAACTCAAGTACGTACTTAATCTTCAAAAAGTATTAAATCCTATTTTTTAAAATTACAGTCTGAAAGACTAGACGTTATATCATTTCAAATGACGCATGCTACAAATACTACACGTGTTAGAAAGGCTCAGGAGGGCTCTTTCAACAGACTCCATTACCCATTAACTTAGGCTACCCGCGCGGGCTCCTCTTTAAGGGTCACCCTGTGCTTGAGTCTGACATATTTTACAACTCTTTAAGGGTCACCCATTATTTGAATATTATATCTTGCAAACCTCTTTAAGGGTCACCCTGTATTAGAATTGAATCTAACATACTGAACACCTCGTTAAGTGTCACCCTGTATTTTGCTCTGACATCCTCCACACCTCTTTAGGAAGCACCCTGTATTCTTATCTGGCATCTTGTATATCTCTTAAGAAGTCACCCTGTATTCTTGTGTGACATCTTGTACACCTCTTTAGGAGTCACCCTGCATTCTTGTCTCACATCTTGAGCGACTCTTTAGGAGTCACCCTGTATTCTTCTCTGCCATCTTGTACACCTCTTTAAGAGTCACCTTGTATTCTTATCTGCCGTCTTGTATATCTCTTTAGGAGTCACCCTGTATTCTTATCTGGCATCTTGTACACCTCTTTAAGAGTCACCTTCTTATCTGCCGTCTTGTATATCTCTTTAGGAGTCACCCTGTATTCTTATCTGGCATCTTGTACTGTATTTTGCTCTGACATCCTGCACACCTCTTTAGGAGGCACCCTGTATTCTTATCTGGCATCTTGTATATCTCTTTAGGAGTCACCCTGTATTCTTATCTGGCATCTTGTACACCTCTTTAAGAGTCACCTTCTTATCTGCAGTCTTGTATATCTCTTTAGGAGTCACCCTGTAATCTTATCTGGCATCTTGTACTGTATTTTGCTCTGACATCCTGCACACCTCTTTAGGAGGCACCCTGTATTCTTATCTGGCATCTTGTACACCTCTTTAAGAGTCACCTTCTTATCTACCGTCTTGTATATCTCTTTAGGAGTCACCCTGTAATCTTATCTGGCATCTTGTACTGTATTTTGCTCTGACATCCTGCACACCTCTTTAGGAGGCACCCTGTATTCTTATCTGGCATCTTGTATATCTCTTTAGGAGTCACCCTGTATTCTTATCTGGCATCTTGTACACCTCTTTAAGAGTCACCTTCTTATCTGCCGTCTTGTATATCTCTTTAGGAGTCACCCTGTAATCTTATCTGGCATCTTGTACTGTATTTTGCTCTGACATCCTGCACACCTCTTTAGGAGGCACCCTGTATTCTTATCTGGCATCTTGTACACCTCTTTAAGAGTCACCTTCTTATCTGCCGTTTTGTATATCTCTTTAGGAGTCACCCTGTAATCTTATCTGGCATCTTGTACTGTATTTTGCTCTGACATCCTGCACACCTCTTTAGGAGGCACCCTGTATTCTTATCTGGCATCTTGTACACCCCTTTAAGAGTCACCTTCTTATCTGCCGTCTTGTATATCTCTTTAGGAGTCACCCTGTAATCTTATCTGGCATCTTGTACTGTATTTTGCTCTGACATCCTGCACACCTCTTTAGGAGGCACCCTGTATTCTTATCTGGCATCTTGTACACCTCTTTAAGAGTCACCTTCTTACCTGCCGTTTTGTATATCTCTTTAGGAGTCACCCTGTAATCTTATCTGGCATCTTGTACTGTATTTTGCTCTGACATCCTGCACACCTCTTTAGGAGGCACCCTGTATTCTTATCTGGCATCTTGTACACCCCTTTAAGAGTCACCTTCTTATCTGCCGTCTTGTATATCTCTTTAGGAGTCACCCTGTAATCTTATCTGGCATCTTGTACTGTATTTTGCTCTGACATCCTGCACACCTCTTTAGGAGGCACCCTGTAATCTTATCTGGCATCTTGTACTGTATTTTGCTCTGCCATCCTGCACACCTCTTTAGGAGTCACCCTGTATTCTTATCTGGCATCTTGTATATATCTTTAGGAGGCACCCTGTATTCTTTTCGTTTCGCTCGAAGCCCCATTACCGATTAACTTAGGCTTCCCGCGCGGCTGCATGACGTCACAGTCTCCGTCTCGCATAACGTTAGACCCAAAGCATAACGGCGAAATCTACAAGATCATTTGAAATGATAAAAATCATGCTTTCTATTGTTGGTTGGTTAGTTTAGGGGCTGCGACAACGCGGTCATGTAGCCCTGTGTACTTTGGGTGTGTGTAGAATGTGTCTGATAACCGGTGTTAATTGTGATGGCTGTATTAGTGTGTGTTATCTGTTTTAATAGCGTATCGATCTACTAACCCCAAGCTTGCAGGTTCGCTCCTGGCCGTGGTAAGTGATTTTTTTTTGAAAGGCGGCAAAAAAAATACGACACGCATACGATGTTGGCATGTCAAAGAACCCATTTGAATTCAGTAGGCCGTGTTCATAATGGTAAAATTAATCTCAGGAGTTTCCGCCAACACAAAGTTCCTCATTTCTCTACTAGAAAGCGCTAAAGTGATCAAGGAGCTTAGATATCTAACCTCCTTGACTTTCATAGTGATTCAAGGAACAACGAAATTCGACATGCAAGCTACCCTCTGGGTGTCAAATTACAAAGCTTGCACCCGGCACCCGAGGCCATACGATATTATTATTATTATTATTATTATTATTATTATTATTATTATTATTATTATTATCTGTTTTAATTCAAGTAAGGACTGCATACATTCAATTTCAAGTAGTTCCTACTTTTGATACCAAATGCTACCATCAACGGCACCTAGCTCTGAACTTGGCTACTAGAAGCCACCGCATCTGGCACCTGGCGGCGAACGTTGGAACTTACTAGAGCGTTAATGAAATCTAACTTACAAATTAGGGGCAGATGACTTCGTAGTTCCGCCCCTTTAAACAACAATTACTAACTAACTTACAAATTTAGCTTCCACAAGTTTAGTTGGTGGAAGGTTCTTTTACATAACATAAATATATGACATCGGACCACCGCGCCGGCTTTACTTCCCCTCCGAAGGAAGGCATACTGAGGGCTTTTAACGCTCATAAAAAATCCGACGGATTCGGCCGGGTTTGAACCCGCGATCTTGGGCATAGAAGCTCAGCATGCTACCAACTACGCCACCGAAGTCGCCCCCAATAATAAATGTAACACATTAAATCACGCCATTCCGAGCGTGTTATTATCTTAAACAACAGACATTTTCTGATATGGACACAGTCGACGTAGTTAATTGTTGTTTTGGCATCGGCGCTTTCTTATCGCGCTCTCGCTCTCTCCCCCTTCCCCCCCCCCCCCCCCAGTGCTAGCCCTCCTCCCTCCCTCACTCGCGCCGGCAACGCCCTCACTCAGGTCTTCAGTTGAACTTGCCGAGTAATACATGGTGTCTCAAAAAATGTACTAAAACTTTGAATGACTATAAAATGATTATTTATGAACATAGAGAAACGTTTAAGGGCTTCAATTATTGAAGAGACATGTAATTAAAGACTCGTGTTCGCAAATTTTCAAAATGATCACCGTCAGTGTCCAGGAGTTTGACAAACCGCCACCAACACACCGGACCATTGCTCGCATCAGATATAAATTTGAAGCAGATGGTACCGTTCACAACGTCAACAAGATACGTTCTGGGCGACCACGGACATCCACCAGTCCTGGACATGAAGAACAGGTGCAGGAAGCCCTCACTCGATCTCCACCGAAATCATTACGACAAACGGCACGAGAGACACACATCTCCAAAGATAGCGTCCATCGCATCATGAAGCGTCTGCGCTGGAAATCCTACATTCCAACACGAAATTGGAAATCGACATACAATGTCACGAAATTGCAAATGAACTTTGTCGTAACGGTTGTGAATCCATTGCTTCGCGGTATCAGCTTTGTCTGGACACTGACGGTCATCAATTTGAACATTTGCGAACAAGAGTCTTTAATTACATGTCTCCTCTATAATTGAAGCCCTTAAACCTGTCTCTATGTTCATAAATGATCATTTTATAGTCATTCGAAGTGTTAGTACATTTTTGAGACACCCTGTAGATTACCAGTTCAATAATAAATCCATGTATGTATTCTAATATCAAACCATTTTAAGTCTTCTAAACAACATGTTACCTGAGAGATATTTGCAAGTGGTTCTTGGCAATCAATTAAGCAGACAGAAAAAAACTTAACAATGGTCTTCCTCAGGGTTCAGTTTTGTCCCCAGTTCTATCCAACTTATATACAGTTGACCTACCTGCAACAGAGTCAAGGAAATTCATATATGCAGACGATCTGGCTTTATTAACACAACATTGAAGCTGGTGAAGAGATACTTACTGCAGATCTAAATATTATGCATGATTACTTCAAGAAATGGAGATTGACACCAAATCCAACAAAGACCGAAGTTAGCTGTTTTCATCTTAGCAATAGACTGGCTAATGCAAATCTCAACGTAACCTTCAACGGTCAAGTCCTTCACCATCAAGTCTACCCAAAATATTTGGGTGTTACTCTTGATAGAACTTTGTCCTACAAGAAACACATAGAAAACACCGCTGCAAAGTTGAGCTCACGTAATAACATCATACACAAGTTGAGTGGAAGTTCATGGGGTGCAACAGCTACAATTTTAAGATGCTCTTCCTTAGGTCTTGTCTACTCTGCTGCTGAATATTGCGCCCCAGTATGGCTTAATAGCCCTCATGTGAGGAAAATTGATGTTCAACTACATACAGCAATTAGGACAATAACAGGATGCATTAAATCTACTCCTCTACACTGGCTACCTCCTTTAAGTCATATTGCTCCACCAGATTTGCGAAGACAGAATGCCCTTCTCAAGGAATATGAAAAATTGATTAAAAATCCACAGCTCCCAATTCACTGTGACGTTCCTATACTTAAAAGGAGTAGATTAAAATCTAGGCGGCCATCCATAATATTGGCAGAATCGTTACAAGAAATGGGCTTTAACATGAACAAGAAGTGGTCGGAAATGTGGAGTAGAACTAATAACGTCGAACATCAGACTCTAATAAGAACCACCACAAAGCCACCAGGCATGGAACTCCCGCGACATGCATGGAAGACAATTAACAGGATTCGAACAGGCCATGGCATCTGCGCAGAGAGTCTTCACCGCTGGGGAAAGGTCCCATCTCCCCAATGTGATTGTGGCAATGAACATCAGACCATTCAACACATAATATCAAGTTGCAGTCATCGAGCGTACCCTGGAAATCTTAACGATTTCTATGAAGTGACAGAGGCAGCCCTTCAATGCATAGAGAATTTAGATATTAAATTATAAATTTAATGACTTAGTTAAATTAATTTTGTATTCTTATTATGTTGTAATTCAGTTTTGTTATTGCCATACGCTAAATAAATAAATAAATAACAGTGGATGAGACGAGAACCTGCGTTTGACTCTCACAACTTCGTTAATACGGATAATACATGATTTTCATACCTTTCTAGGGGAAAATACCAATTGAAATAGACGTCTATTATGACTAGTGCACTAGAAATATGTACCAAATAAGTGTGTTTGTTTCTTGTTCATTCAAGCGCCTGTGCTTCCTTCTAGATGAACACATTGACGAGACATGACGACACATTGACGTCACGGTAGTGTTTCCAACATGTAAGAAAAAAATACACCACCACATGAGGTCAGCCATATGCGTGACTATTTCCACTGTGCGTGACAAAAACCAGGGTTGCATATATGGCTAACCAGGGCCACCCTACTTAGTAGAAAACCACCTATATTTTAAAACTATTAATAACAAAAACAAGACTAGATTTGGAAATTAGCAGAAGAATACAACTCGGGAGTGCTTTCTACCAACAGGTACGGGGACTAGTATGGAACAAGGATATACCAATTAAGGCTAAAGAAGTTCTGTACAAAGCATATTATGTTCCTATAATGACATATGCAACAGAAACTTGGACAATGACTAAGAGGGATGAGAGCAGAGTACAGGCAGCTGAGATGAGATTCCTGAGAAGTATGGTTCAGAAAACGAGGAGGGACAGAGTGAGAAATGAAGATATACGGAAAGAACTGGGAGTACAGAAATTAAATGACAAACTGGAGAAAAACAGATTGAGATGGTTTGGACATGTCAAACGGATGGATGAAGTAAGGCTACCAAGACGAGCACTGGAACGACGGATGACAGGGAAGAGAGGACGAGGAAGACCAAGAATGCGTTGGATGGACTCTGTGGAGAATAGTATTAGAAAACGGAACCTGGATTGGAACACTGTGTCGGAAGAGGAATGGTGGAACGACAGAACAAAGTAGAGTGCCCCCACCCAGTGTCAACTGGAAAAGGGGAAATGAAGATGATGATGATGAATAACAAAAAGTTTTATGTTGGCTTAAACCAAAGGTAGACCCTATCTACCTAAGATTCATTTCAAAACAGTTCAATTTGGAAAGTAGGCTATATTTTCAAAACTGATAATCACAGAAAGTTGTATGTTTGACTTAAACTAGATGTCTTTATCCCCTCTACCCCTCCCCCCCCCCCCTCCAAACAAGTCCAATGTCCCTACGACAAAAACAATAGTAGAAGGTGGGGGTTCTGCTCAAGGTAGTTAGGTTCCAAAAAAAAAAAAATGGGTGAGTTAGGATCCCCACCATCTCTCTACTTTCTCTTACTTTCCAAATACGTATCTTTTCCTTTTAATTTTTAAAAATACAATGTTTTGTTCTAACAATAGTACTGTATGCGTGGGGTTGGCAATAGTGCACCAACGCGGATAATGGCCGACACAGCTGGAATATTACTATGTAAGTCGAGATATAAAAAGCACGGGAGGGATTATAGACAGCGGAGGAGTAAACTACATCAGTAGTGGTTTTTGAGGGGTTCTACACCCACCTCCACCTCCCCACCTCACAAGATGGCGGCAGCCCGATATCTCTCGAACGCATGGTTGGATTTTGACAAATGAGGTGTCATTGAACTCGGGCTAACACCCCCTTTCCAATGGACAACATATTTCAACCCCAAAAGTAAAACCTACCCCTACTAGAGGGTGAAATTGTATTTTTTTTAGAGAATCTCTCCTTCCAATTGCAACATGTGAGAGTTTGAATGCCGATATGGAATGAAACGTTGTTCTACATAAAGTGCATGTGTTCGATGGATAGCCACTATGAATTAACATGCTTGTTTTTTGTTTTTACGCATGCCCACTCATGGCTTTTGTAAGAGGGTGGGGGAGCGGTTCCCTGTGGACGGGTCCTTGTTGACAGGTCCCTGTTGACGGGTCATTGTTGCCGGGTCCTCGTGGGCAAGTCCTTGTGGACAGGTCCTTGTGGACAAGTCCATGTGGACAGGTCCTTGTGGACGAGTCCTTGTGGATGAGTCCTTGTGGATGAGCCCCTTTGGACTGATCCCTTTTGGACCGGTTTCTACGGACTGGCTCATGAATTTATTTAAATTATGTCAAAGGGCGTGGAATGGAGTTGAGAGACCATCATTAACCTTAGAGTAGTTTGGATTCTTGGAATTTTAGTGTGTTGTTGTTGCTTACAAACATGACGGTAAGCATTATGCTATCATAAAAAGGGCTGAGATACTCTCCATGAACAAGAGAAATATCCTCTAAATACATTGACAAAAACAACTTGTGAAATAAGCCATTACGAATAGGGTACCACAAAATAACTTGTCAAATAAGCCATTACAAATAGGGTACCACTTTTACACCCCACTTTTGCACTCACTTTTGCACTCACTTTGCACTCACTTTTACAACTACTTTTACACTTACTTTGCACTCACATTTACACTCACTTTGCACTCACTTTTACATTCACTTTGCACTCGAACATTACATCATCTGACATAATAAAAATAGGCATGGTTGTTGTCGAGACCGAGATAAGAGTGGGGGGTAATGAATTTATAGTGATAGGATCGGAAAACCCATTATCACTTTAGTATTGACATCAAGCAAAAATTTAAAAAAAAAAAAAAACGTGTTTTTGACAGAGTGGGATAGACATAGTTATAAGAGTTGAGAGTCGATAATTAATCTAAAAGTACTCTGGAATTCATGGAATCTTAGTGTGTTGTTGTTGCTTACAAACCGGTATGGTCACGTCAGGTGAAGTTAGCTAGGATTAGATTAGGATATGTTCAGGTAGTTTCCATAGTCACCGCTAGATAGCGGAAACATACTTTGCGTGTCGCATGTGGCTATTTGACAAAGTTTTACTGTGTGAAAAAACGTGCTTTTATAACCTGTGTATATAAATTTAATATACAAATAACAACTAAGTGTTTAGAACTAACATGTATAGCCTTGTATAGGGAATATATAGGGGTCCTTAACAAGATAGAGTGTCTAACACACGAGTGTACAGCCTTTTGATATGCAGTAAGTACCTGATCACACCTACTATCAATTGCGCCTACCATTAATCGCGTCTACTATCAATTGCGTCTACTACCAATCGCGCCTGCTAGGACATGACTTTTCATTAAACCAAAACATTTCCTTTTTTGTCAGCCTCCCACCCCTCTCATCAATCTATGACGTCATAGTCATAGTCAGCCTTAAAGCAAGTCTAAACTTGTAGAACATGTCACGTGACAAAGTTAGGTTAGGTAAAGTTAGGTTATGTTAGGTGAGCTGAGGTTAAGTCTTAAAATACCCCCTCTCTGCCTTGTACTTTGTATAAACATTGACACTGTAACTTTGTAATATCAAAAATGATCTAAGTCGCGCCCATATCAATCACGTCTACTATCAATCGCGCCTACTATCAATCACGTCTACTATCAATTGCATCTACTATCAATTGAGCCTACTATGAAATGCGCTTACTACAAATCACGCCTACTATCAATCACGCCTAGTATCAATTGCGTCTACTATCAATCACGCCTACTATCATTTGCGTCTACTATCAATTGCGTCTACTATTAATCACGCCTACTATCAATTGCGTCTACAATAAATCGCGCCTACTAGGACATGACGTTTCATTAAACCAGAACATTTCCTTTTTTGTCAGCCTCTCACCCCTCCCATCAATCTATGACGTCATAATCAGTCTTAAAGCAAGTCTAAACTTGTAGAACATGTCACGTGACAAAGTTAGGTTAGGTAAAGTTAGGTTATGTTAAGTGAGCTGAGGTTATGTCTTAAAATACCCCCTCTCTACCTTGTACTTTGTATAAACATTGACACTGTAACTTTATGATATCAAAAATGATCTGGGTCGCGCCCATGTCAAATTGCGCCTACTATCAATCGCGTCTACTATCAATCACACCTACTATCAATCGCGCCTACTATCATTTGCGTCTACTATAAATCGCGCTCATGTCAAATCACGCCTACTATCAATCACGCCTACTATCAATTGCGTCTACTATTAATCGCGCCTACTATCAATTGCGTCTACTATAAATCGCGCCTACTAGGACATGACGTTTCATTAAATTAAACATTTCCTTTTTGTCAGCCTCTCACTCCTCCCATCAATCTATGACGACATAATCAGTCTTAAAGCAAGTCTAAACTTGTAGAACATGTCACGTGACAAAGTTAGGTTAGGTAAAGTTAGGTTATGTTAAGTGAGCTGAGGTTATGTCTTAAAATACCCTCTACCTTGTACTTTGTATAAACATTGACACTGTAACTTTATAATATCAAAAATGATCTGAGTCGCGCCCATGTCAAATTGCGCCTACTATCAATCGCGTCTACTACAAATCACGCCTACTATCAATCACGCCTAGTATCAATTGCGTCTACTATTAATCACGTCTAGTATTGATTACACCTAATATCAATTACGTCTACTATCAATTGCGTCTACTATAAATCACGCCTACTAGGACATGACGTTTCATTAAACTAAAATATTTCCTTTTTTGCTAGCCTCTCACCCCTCCCATCCGCAAAACGTGCTTGTATGAGCTGTGTATTTAAATTCAATATATACAATTAACCACTAAGTGTTCAGAACTAACATGTCTAGGGTATATATGGGATCCTTAGCAATAAACAAAAAATACGGTCTAACCTACGAGTGTACGGTCTTGTCATACGCAGTAAGTACCTGTTAACCTTGACTAGGGTATAAGAATATTGTCAGTTGACTACTGCCTGTTACAGTGTTCACATCGTGAAAGACCGTCTCACCTACCAGTCTCCAGCCTTGTCATACGCAGTAAGCAGCTGTTGGCGGAAAACAACATCCATAAATCTTGACATTTAGGAAAGTGTGTGTGTGTGTAAATCACTTGTAATCTAAAGATTGTTCATGTGACTTTACTAAAAATTTAATTCATATGTATTAGTTGATATGGAAGTCTCAACAACCAGTCATGGCAAGCCATGTGTCTTCTATAAAGGATATACATATATTGTAAAAACAACCAATAAAGATGGAACTGTTATTTGGCGATGTTCAAAACAACGATCCAAAAAGTGTCGAGGAACGATTAAAACAAAAGACTCCAACGTACTTACTTCAAAAGAACATCATTGTGAATCTCAAATTAATACACATTTAAATACGCAAAATACTCTAACCCAGGTAAAAAAGCAAGTCCAAGAAAAATATATTGCTGCTCAAGATAGTGCATTGTTTGTTAAAAAGCATTCATCATCACCTCAAAAAGACATGTTAGGACAAATACCATCGTTCAAAAAACCCTTAACACTATCAAAAGCAACGCAGACTCTACAAGAGGTCCCTGTGGAAAACAAACAAGAGGAATTGGATAGTTCTAGTGATGTTGAGAATGATGATGATGATGATGATGATGATGATGATGATAATGATGGTGACAATGACTATAATAATTTTGATGATAATATTCATAATGATGATGATGATGATGATGATGATAATTATGAAAAAGAAGAGGATGAGAGTTTTATGTTTATAAAACCATTGCGGTTTCCCCAGTTTTTAAGAGCAAGAGTACCTGGAGAAAGTTGTAAAAGGATCTACAACAAGCGTTGTGTTTAAAAATCTATATAGAACAATGGTAAAGAGATAGAGTTGAATTCAGTGTGTAACTATTATAAAATGAATTTAATAAAAATATTGTATGGGTATTGTCTGTTTTTCTTAATTACTATCCCCATGTCCCACTATTAATACAATTGTTAACCATCAACAGTCTCTGACTATGTTCAGAAAGAGAGTGGTCTTAAACAATACACTATATCTATGGTTTGTGTACCGAGTATCATAATAATGCAGTGTGGCCAAGCCATGTCAAGGCAATAGTTATGTCAGGTAAGGGATTCGAACCCTTGCTTCCTTATACAGAAAATTTGATCTTAAGTCAAACACCTTAACCACTCGGTCAACCTGACAGTTACTAATTTAATTAGTCTTGAGGACTTGAGTGTTTACAAAACTTTTTCCAGTATACATTGACTAAACCACTTGCATGTTTTGAAATATAGATTTTGTTTTGTTTTACCATAACATTGCAGTTATGAGTCTTGTGAACTGGGTGTTCAATATAGGGTTAAAGGCATTTAAAAATCATTTTAGAAAAGCTCTTAGGTATCGTGTCATGGGTTTTAGTAATGCATTACTGTTCGTTGACTAACATTTACCGTTACACAACATTATTTTAGTGAACTTACATGTTGTTGTTTGAGTCTTTAGTCCTTTGACTGGTTTGATGCAGATCTCAGCGCCTATCTGTCCCGAGCTAATCGTTTCATCTCTATATAGCTACCACACCCTACATTCAAGGCTATCTGTTTAACATATTCTAAACTTGGTCTACCCCTACAGTTCTCGTCCTCGAACCTTTCTTCCTTAACTAAGTTTGCTATTCTTGGGTGTCTTAGTACGTGTCCTACCAACCTATCTCTTTACTTCATTAACAGTCGCCAGATACATCTCTTCTCCCCCACTCGTCTTAATACCTCTTTGTTAGTAACCCTATGTACCCATCTAATCTTCATCATTCTCCTGTAACACCACATTTCAAACACTTCAATTCACCACTTTTCTGCTACACCAATTGTCTAAGTTTTACTTTCATAGAGTGCCACGCTCCAGACAAAGGCCTTCAAAATGACTTCCTAATACCTAAATCTATATTCAATGTCAACTGATTCTGTAGAAATGCTTTCCTTGTCTGAGCTACATAAGAATCCTAATCGTGTCTGGTATAATGTCTTGTTTAGCAAACATAGTCACTCAAAAGGTCTAAGCATTTTTTGTATATAACCCAAAATAGCAAACAGTTTTTCTAAAACCCTACTCATTGGTCAATAACAAGCAGAGTTGCCAAAGTGTTTCGTTGGTAGTTAACTCATGTCTGGTTAATCAATTCCTTTCATATCGTTATCCAATTGTAGTAGTAAGGACTGGTGAACAACGTCAGTTCAACACACTGCTTTACACACAAATGTAGTTAGGCCCTTTGACATAATTTGGATAAATTTCATGGGCCGGTCCATAGGGACCAGTCTAAAGGGGTCGGTCTAAAGGGACCCTTCCACAGGGACCCATCAACAGGGACTTGTCAACAAGGACCCATCAACAATGACCCGTCAACAATGACCTGTCATCAATGACCTGTCAACAATGGCCTGTCAATAGGGACCCGTCAACAATGACCCGTCCACAGGGACTCATCAACAAGGACCCGTCAGCAATGACTCGTCAACAGGGACCCGTCGAAAAGGACCTGCCAAAAAGGATCCATCAAAAATGACCCCCTGTCAAAAAGGGCCCGTCCAAAAGGGGCTAGTCAATAGAGACCAGTCCAAAGGGACAAATCAACAGAGATCAATCAATAGGGATCAATCAAAAGGGGCTATCACCTCAAGGCCTGACATATCCCTCTTTGATTATTGGTTTGCCAATCGACAAGCGTCACTTAAAATACTTTTTGATCACCACTCGTGGGTTGGGTTAGGTTAGGTTACACTACAGCCGCCATCTTTTAAAAAGCCCGCCCTCTTACAAAAGCTATGAGTGGGCATGCGTAAAAACAAAAAACAAGCATGTTAATTCATAGTGGCTATCCACCGAAAACATGTCTCTTGTGTGGAACAACGTTTCATTCCATATCGGCATTCAAACTCTCACAGGGGATTAGTGAACAACGTCAGTTCAACACACGCGAAATGTAGTTAGGCCCTTTGACATAATTTAAATAAATTCATGAGCCAGTCCGTAGAAACCGGTCCAAAAGGGATCAGTCCAAAGGGGCTCATCCACAAGGACTCATCCACAAGGACTCGTCCACAAGGACCTGTCCACATGGACCTGTCCACAAGGACTTGCCCACAAGGACCCGGCAACAATGACCCGTCAACAGGGACCTGTCAACAAGGACCCGTCCACAGGGAACCGCTCCCCCACCCTCTTACAAAAGCCATGAGTGGGCATGCGTAAAAACAAAAAACAAGCATGTTAATTCATAGTGGCTATCCATCGAACACATGCACTTTATGTAGAACAACGTTTCATTCCATATCGGCATTCAAACTCTCACATGTTGCAATTGGAAGGAGAGATTCTCTAAAAAATTACAATTTCACCCTCTAGTAGGGGTAGGTTTTACTTTTGGGGTTGAAATATGTTGTCCATTGGAAAGGGGGTGTTAGCCCGAGTTCAATGACACCTCATTTGTCAAAATCCAACCATGCGTTCGAGAGATATCGGGCTGCCGCCATCTTGTGAGGTGGGGAGGTGGAGGTGGGTGTAGAACCCCTCAAAAACCACTACTTACATCCTTTCCAGATCTACTGTATTTTGAATCATTACAGAAGGTCTTTATGGCTATTTTCAGTAGTCTCCTTCACTAACACTATTGATGTGTCTGCATTGACAGCGGCACGGAATGTGTGAACGGCACCTTGATGGACCCCAAGCAGTTACCGCAGAGCAAAGAAGGCATCAACTTCACGGCGTTCTACTCGTTGTACAACAGTAGCTTGAACCGTCCAGCGGACCCGCTACACCGGTACGTGCCTAGACAGTCAGAGATCACCATCTACAACACCAGCAGACTGTACATCAACCTGGAGGCGTGCGTCAACACTCTCCAAGGCGAGTGCAAGCAGTTCCTAGACACTCACGGTAGAGATGGGGACAACCGTACTGCGCCTTCCCGCTTCCCTTGCTACTACGACAAGGTGAGTGTTGCCAGCGTCACTAACAATGTCCCCCAATCACTACAAACATGGTGATTATATAGTATGCGTCACCTTAAATAAGTTACTAACAATGTATCCTCCCAATTGTCCCCCATCACTACAAACATGGTGATTATATAGTTCGCGTCACCTTAAATAAGTTAGTCCCCCAATGACTACAAACATGGTGATTATATAGTCCGCGTCTCCTTAAATAAGTTAGTCCCCCATCGACTACAAACATGGTGATTATATAGTTCGCGTCACCTTAAATAAGTTAGTCCCCCAATGACTACAAACATGGTGATTATATAGTCCGCGTCTCCTTAAATAAGTTACTAACAATGTAAACTTACCATTTGTCCCCCATCGCTACAAACATGGTGATTATATAGTCCGCGTCACCTTAAATTCTCTTGGCACAGCAGTTGAAGGCGTATAGCCAGTTCTTGATGTATTATCTTGTATTTCCTATATTCTGTCCCTGCAAAATGGGAACAACCTGAAATGATATGCTGAACAGTCTCAGATGTCGGGCAACCGTATTGCACAGACGCATCAGTGATAACGTACTTTCTTTTTTTCATGCGAATTGGCCACTCAGGATCACGCAACAACTTTATTTATTTTTGTTTTCCTTTGCCTGGAGTTTCCTCTGTCCCCAATATTCCTTCATACGTTCACTGGCGTGGTTCATTTGATCTTCTGTTCAAGATCGTCCACTTGTCTTAGGTCTTCCTTCGTCTTGAAACCCTTCACTTTACTCTTAAATTCGCTTCTTTGTAGCATTTGAGACTCTGTGATGTTCAAATTTTCTAAATCCTGTTTAACTTTCTTAGTCCACGTTGTAGTGGTCTTCCTCTTCCAGAGAGAGTCGAATCTTTGTTTTGTTAATCTATGTTTGTGCATTCTGTACAGATGTCAGCCTCCTCTCCCGCATAGTCTCTTGAGATTCTTTCCATGTTCTGGTAGACTTCTCTGTCACTTCGCAGTAATAATAGTCTAATAATAATAATAATAATAATAATAATAATAATAATAATAATAATAATATCGTATGGCCTCGAGTGCCGGGTGCAAGCTTTGTAATTTGACACCCAGAGGGTAGCTTGCATGTCGAATTTCGTTGTTCCTTGAATCACTTATGAAAGTCAAGGAGGTTAGATATCTAAGCTCCTTGAACACTATAGCGCTTTCTAGTAGAGAAATGAGGAACTTTTGTGTTAGCGGAAACTCCCGAGATTTATTTTGCCATTATGAACACGGCCTACTGAATTCAAATGGGTTCTTTGACATGCCAACATGGTATGAAATGTATGTGGTATTTTTGCCGCCTTAAAAAAAATATCACTTACCACGGCCAGGAGCGAACCTGCAATCTTGGGGGTTAGTAGACCGACACGTTAACCACTCACCCACCGTGGCAAGCTGCTTCCCAGTTATTATCATTCTTCTTACATCGTTATTTCCATCTATGCAGCGTGATAGAACTTATTTTGCTAATGATCTCAAAATCATATCTGGGCACTGAAAATCTTCCACCATTCCTCAGTCCATGATTTCTTGGTCCTGGTAGTCATTTTCTCAGAGAAATTATGATTGTTGATTACTGTTCTGAACTGGAGACTATCTTGTATAATTTCCTCCGTGATACCAATTTCTTGAAGGTCTTTTTCTATTTCACTGAGACAGTTGTTATTGGCTTCCATAGAGAGAGCGAGGTTAAGAATCCTTTTTGGTGAGCTTGTCATTGCTCATTCTGAGAATGTGGCCGTAGAACTTCAATCGTCTTTTCCTGAAGGTGTCAGCGAGGTTTACAACATACTGATAAAGCTCCTGAGACTTCCGTTTCATCCAGATTTCTTCTGATCAGACTGAACCATTATTCTTCTTCTTCTTCCTTCGTTACGGCCAACTAAGGACCACGTCATGTCAACTGTTTTTTTTTCTGCATTTTAATGTTAGCCCAGTACTCCTTCATTCGCAATCGATGTTGCACCTTTCTCTCTGTCGTCCACGCCTTCCCAGTTTTTAGCTTCGGCTTAAGTAGAAAACTCCGATGTTTCTGAAGTTTGTCCCTAAGTGGGCCACGCTCCTGGATATCTTCACGTGTAATCCCAATCTCCAACAGATCTTTCTCTACTTCAATGGACCCTTTGTCTTTTTCTCACGGAGAAAAGCAAAAATTCTGTTGGATAGCCGTGTTGATTTCATTCGGGTTATATGTCCATAAAAAGAAATCCTCCTTTTCCTCATCACGTCCGTTATTTTCTCTACGTGAGTATACAACTCGTGGTTGTGGCGTCTTTGGAACTCGCCGCATTCTTTGACTGGACCCAGGATTTTCCTCAATATCTTCCTTTCCTTGGTCTCCAGTTTTTCCACTATGCCTTTTCTATTCATGGAGAGACATTCCGCTGCATACAAAGCTTCTGGCCGGATGACCGTGCAGTAGTGCTTCAGTTTTGCATTCAGGGATATAGATCTTTTGTTGTACACACTGGACGATTATTATTATTGTTATTCTTTATCGTATCAGCCCACTAAGGACCACAGCTGTCTTCTCTGGGCTTTGATCTTTACCCAGTGCTCCTTCATACGTTGCCAATGTTGTTCTTTCCCTTCTTCCGTCCACATCTTCCACGTCTTCAATTTTGGTTTTTCTTGAAAACCCTGGTGGTCGTTTAGTTTCTTCCTGAGGGGATTGCGATCTTTAATATGTTCACAGGTAATCTCCATCTCTTGCAGATCATGTTCCACCTCTTTGAACCAGGCTGGCTTGGTCTTATTTTTTAAATAAGTAAAGTTTTGGTTCGTAAATCGTGTGGGTTCATTCTAATAATAATAATAATAGTTGTTGTTGTTTCCTATGGCTAGCCCGGATTCCAATCCATCAGCTTTCTTGCTTTCCAATAGAGTTGTGTGAGGTTTCCTGAAGTTCTAGCAGTCACATCAAGTTTGTTACAATGAACAGTAGCAGGTGCCCCTTATCCATTTTACTTCCAGGTTCGTGACAAAGTGTAGATTCGTTTCAGATGAGCAGCAAGGCAGTCACGGCCAGTGTTAAATTGGAAGAAGACTACAGCTTCTCTTCTTGGTGTTAATTTATATTGATCCCATTTAGCATCAATGTCCTTCCATAATTTGGTTTCTGCTGTTTTCTTTGCCATTTCTTCATACCTGTTTTTGATAGTATTTTTCAAGATCCTTTTTGCTGACATAAAATCAGTCTGACTGACAGGTTGTTGTAGTGTGGTACCTTTTTTTTTGCTAATCTGTCTGCCTCTTCATTACCTGCTATTCCAACATGAGAAGGGATCCACTGAAATGTGATCTGTTTGTGGAATCTATGAAGGGTTTTTATCATACAAAAAATTCTTTCAGTTCTTTATTTTGAGGCTTATAATTTGACGAGACGGCTTGGATGGCTGCTTTTGAATCTGTAATGATAACACATTTTTGATAATCAATGTAATAATAGTATTATCAGCATTATCATTATCGTTTCAGAACGACCCGTTCTTCGTGGTGGCCCGTTTCGACCTGAACAAGACGCTACGAGACCTGGTGATAGCGGTGGCAGTGCCCTCGGCGCTGTTCGTGCTGTCGTGGGCGACGTTGTGCGTCATCACGCGCTCCGTCAATGTGGGGGACGACGCCAGGATGCGCTGCAAGTATTGCACTGACGGCGGAGGGGACGAGTGTGACCTGCAGGACGAGGAGACCACGATGATCACAAGTCACACCGAGCCTCGAGACATCCCAGTGGCCAGGGAGAACAGGGCCTTGGCTGTGTCGGCGTAGTGTCGGTTACTCTAGGCTACTGCCAGCTACTTTAGAAGCTTGTCAGCTAGTCATGATTATACACAAATAAGTACCGTTTATATTTTAAAAAATTCAATCTGACTGGTATCTGACTGGTTTAATCGTCATGGGAAATGAGTAATTAATATGGTAAAGGAATTATTTATTCTTGGTTCGTTCATAAGTGGAAATACAAACGGTATTTATTTGTATAAACAATAATATATCACCAAGGTTGTTAGACCATGTCACCGTGTTTACAGACTGCCGATAGTCACTTGTTTATCATCGCGTGTTCCACGGTCAGCAACCTTCACATCCTCATTGGAATGGAGCATGTCATAATGGAAATTCCATTTTCGAACATTCAATGAGGAAAGAAGGCCATGATAATATTCATTATGAGAGTCTACAATATTTCTTGAAACAAATTTGACAGACAGCCCTCGTCTGATTTGCCCGAAAGAGACACTCGCTAAACAGCTCTGAGCTGAAGGAGGAGAGAAGACAGCTGGCGAGAACCACAGCGGTATGTAGGCCTACGTCACTGCCTCGACAGATAAAGAGAAGAAGGTTGACTAGGTAGTGGAGGCGAGCTCGAAGCTGTGGCGAAGAGCTAAATCAGATCGAGCAGTCCCAATCCTCGCGTTCGGATAACCGTGCTCTATGTGGCTTCAAAATGTTCATGTTGTATACAAAATTCCTGGCTGAACGTATAATCAACCATAACAGCCTTCAAAACAAACTCTGGGCCAGACACAGATGAAATTACAGTATCCGCAAAGCATCAGAAGTACTAAGAACAGTGCAAACACGTATTCGATAAGTACAGCAATGTGAATATTACTACAGATACCTTAAATGACATTTGGCTCGAAATGTATCACGACAAAAATCCATAATTTTAGAAAAAGAAATATATATATTTTATTCACTGTTTGCCTTAACGAATGGAAGATTTGTGAGGACAACAACAAACGAACATAATTTACCTGCCAAAAAAGTTGTTACGTGTGTTAGGAATTAAGTCAATCTCCATAGAGTTGAACAGAAACAATTCATCAATATGCAGGGATATGCGCGTCATTAGGATCGAGAATCGCACTTACAACTTGTCCCACAAGAATTCGCGTCTGGTAATTTTGGGAACTGATGATTCCGAAGGGTGCCTGAGATGATTCTGTTTACTCATTTCCAGTGATTTTGGGACGAATCCTCCAAATCGATCGTCTTCAGCCTATGATCCATGGTTCAAGAGCGCCCTTCACTAAATAACATGGTTCGAAGCTTTCGAACACTAACGACTGATATCTTTCGAGTATGTGAATGAAGTCGGGATTCGTACCGGAATCTGCTGCTATCCGGTCTGGCGCGTTAAGCCTCGGGATTCGTACCGGAATCTGCTGCTATCCGGTCTGGCGCGTTAAGCCTCTAACACCATTGCAGATCACGTTTTTAAATGGAGCAGCGCTGTTTCAAAAACGACTGACGTTAACAAGGTTGATCCATTGGCAGATATTCTGAAAAGGGAAATTTTCCAACCAAAGTTTTTTAAGGAAAGGATCTAAAGCCACAGGTATTGGAATAATGTAATTTCCTTACAAAATACAGTAAATTTACTGCCTTAGTTTATGAAAACTGGGAAACTGTCGTTAACCTCACAAGTTGCACACCGCTGTAATCTATCGGTGGGGTGGACCATTCGCTCGTTTGCGCGTAGGTTGGAACATTAACAGCGACGAATATGTATTTACTACTAAGAGACAAGTGCCAGCCATGTGGAAGCCAGTCGTAGAATCCCTGTAGCAACGCCTGTCCTGTCGATGTCTCTGATGAAGCAATCTACTGCCTACAGAATCTCAGGAACAGTCCGGAAACGAATGTCAAGAGGTGGTCCCTTCACATTTGGGACCAAGTCATAATCACGGAGGCTTAAGTCAAACCTTTAATGATGTGAACGTGACGTTGAATCTTGTCTTCTGCGACTGCTATGGTGTCATTCTAACACATGTACCGCAAGGATTGAATGTTAATGTAAATTACTTCCGTAATGTTTGGAGCATAACCTGAGACCAGCGTTGCGAAGGAAACAGCAACTTTTACTACAGATCTCTCCCCTCATCGTGGTTCATGAGAGATCCTACAGTCGATTTGTACGGTCGATTTGCCTATTAACCCACCATATTCACCAGACTTAAACCCCAGTGATTACGACTTGATCCCACTCACGAAGGAACCACTTTGTGACATTCGTTTCAAGACTGTTCCTGAGATCCTGCAGTCAGTGGATCACTCATTAGATACATCAGCAGAATAGGCGGTGCCACAGGAATTCTACTGGCAACGAGTCATAGACAATGCTGGTGGCCACATTGAAGGTCTCTAGACGTTCCACGCAGTTACCAGTTAGTGGTCAAGAAATAGTTCCAACCTACGACATTTAGCTCTATTGTTCTTCCATATCGTGCAGTGTTTAGGATGCACCGAATCGTGCTTTTGGTTCATAATTGACAATTAAGTTTGCAAGAAAAACATGAAAACACTTCTTCCTGATGCGTCGGAGAGTCGAAAAATGAGTTTTCCTATTCTATTTCTGGAGAATTGATAGGTTGTCAGTGTGTAGTGTTTACCGACATCCTGCCTCATTTGTTGTGGGTCGTATAACGCAGTGCAGACACGACAATGCCAGACCCCACACGGCAGCCACCTTCAGTTGGCAGCACCCGAACCACGGTCCCTACTACATTGAAGAGGACGCTAGAAAGGCGACACCAATGACGACGTTGAAGCAAGACATGGACTTGTTCTAGCTCGCCAAGCGGTGTGAACACAGTAAAGTAGGGAAATTAATTTCCAGACTCTCCCACGTAACACAAAATATTATTGTGAAGTGAAGTGATTTGTGTTTAGTGCTATATCTTCTACCGCAAGAAGGATATTGATCGATGATATGTAACAATGTTGCTAGACTCCAGGTGAGTGATTATGCTAAATGAAAGTCTATTTTTTGCTGGATTTACCCAAAACATTACGTTAGGATTCAAATTATCATAATTTGTTATGCCTTAATTTGTGATATATTTTTTAAAAAATCTTCCTTTGATCCTCCAGACGATCATCAGTTCAGATTAAACATTTCATTGCTCATTTAGAAGCCAAGTTAATACAGTGTTGCCTAGTATTGCTCTGCAGTCGGTCAACAGATTTTACTTACTTACATTTTTTATTTTGAATTTTTTATTTAGAATTTATTGTAGGGATATCCAGTTTCTTAAAGTTAACCTAATTGATATAGTCTGACGCTGAGGAAGGTATCATTGTATACAGAAACATGTAGCCTACGTCAATTAATAAACAATATTTTATTAGTATTCACAAGGCGAATTCCATAAAATAAATTAATTTGGGATTAAGTGGTTAGTTGTGGAGATTCATAAATACAGGGTGTCTCAAAAAATGTACTAACTCTTTGAATAACTATAAAATGATTATTTATGAACATAGAGACAAATGTACGGGCTTCAATTATAGAGAAGACATGTAATTAAAGACTCATGTTTGCAAATGTTGAAATTGATGACCGTCAGTGTCCAGACAAAGCTGATAACACGAAGCAACGGATTCGCAAACGTTGCGACAAAGTTCATTTGGAATTTCGTGAAATTGTCTGTCAATTTCCAATTTCGTGTTGGAATGTAGGATTTCCAGCGCAGACGCTTCATGATGCGATGGACGCTATCTTTGTAGATGTGCGTCTCTCGAGCCGTTTGTCGTAGTGATTTCGGTGGGGATCGAGTGAAGGCTTCCTGCACCTGTTCTTCATTTGTAGGACTGGTGGATGTCCGTGGTCGTCCAGAACGTTTCTTGTTGACGTTGTGAACGGTTCCATCTGCTTCAAATTTATCTCTGATGCGAGCAATGGTCCGGTGCGTTGGTGGCGGTTTGTCGAACTCCTGGACACTGACAGTGATCAATTTGAACATTTGCGAACATGAATTACATGTCTCTTCTATAATTGAAGCCCTTAAACGTGTCTCTATGTTCATAAATAATCATTTTATAGTCATTCAAAGTGTTGGTACATTTTTTGAGACACCCTGTATGTTAATTGAAACACCAGTAACAGCTTTTACTTAGAAGAAAATAATGTAACAATCAACAAAAGGCAAAGACAAAAACAAAGGAAGTAGTTTCACATAGCGAATTGAAACATCCAAAGAGTTTTACGTTCATATACAGTAATACTAAGTTCGTACACTAGAGTCCGCCACACCATTGTCATAAGAATATGGTAAATACGAGGTGCATCCAGAAAGTACGTTTCCTTATTTTAATTTTAAGAGAACATAGTTATGTACAAAAATTAAGGGTGAACTGTCGCTTGTTGTGTCACTACCAGTAACAAAGCTCGCTGAACCCCAAACCATATATGGGAAGACCTGCTACAGTATGGTACGGAAGGCAACTGAAAGGAATATTCGATGTGACGAACAGAAATACCTCTTTTATACAGAGACAATACATTACACTTAAGTCGCTGCGTGGTCCCCTGGAAATCACAAAAGAAGGGACAAGGTTCTTTAAAGGGTGTGTGATCACCACGGACGGCGATGCGTGTTCCCATGCTGGCCACAAGATTGATGAGGAGTTCTTGATATGTTATGTAGCTTCATCTATCTCGTACTTAAGTTTTGCACAGCAGTGTATTTTCGACATAGGTACCAAACGAATTGAGACACTTGGCATGGCGTGGTATCAACTTTTGTAGTCCAATGACCAGCCCAGAACAGAAGGCACCAAGCGATTTATCTACGCAGATGACACTGCAGTAGCCGTGCAAGGTCGTAGCTTTTAAGAAGTAGAACATTCTTTTCCTGGGCTTTGGAAGAACTTGGTCGATACTATCACAGAAATAATTTGAAGCCAAATCCAGCCAAATCCAGCCAAAACGCAAGTTTATGCTTTCCACTTGAGAAATAAAGAAGCAAAGAGGACACTGAACATTAAGTGGCAAGGTGAAACAATCCTTCATTGTTTTACACCAAAATATCTTGGTGTCACCCTCGATCGAACTCTGTCTTTCAAGCAACATTGCTTGAACACCAAAAGTAAAGTATCTGCACGAAATAACATACTAAGATGCCTAACAGGAAGGACATGGGGTGCTCACCCCACCACTCTCAGAACTTCAGCCCTTGGACTGTGCTTCTCAGCTGCTGAATATGCAGCACCAGTTTGGCTTTCTTCTCCACATTCCAAAGAGGTGGATATAGTTCTGAATGAGACTTCCAGGATTGTATCTGGATGTCTTAGACCAACACCACTCCCGAAGATCTACCCTCTTATTGGAATTTCTCCACCTCATGTCCGAAGAATGGTAGCAGCAGCATCTGAGAAAAAACGGCAAGAAACCGATTCAAGGCATTCACTTTTCGGCCAACAACCAGCCCGACAGAGACTTTAAGTCCAGAAACAGCTTTTTGAGGGGAGTAACAGCCCTCGAAGGCTCACAAGAAACTGCCCGTGTGAAGATATGGAAGACAGAGATCACAGAACCAACTATTCCTCTATCAGAAGAAATGGCACCTGGTCACAACTTGCCATATGGAATTTGGAAATCATTGAACAGGCTGAGGACGGGGGTTTCACGCTGCAAGAACAATCTCAAGTCAACAATGATGAGTTCTGTGACTGCAGCATGTTACAAGATCCAGAACACCTGCTGATCTGGCCCTTGATGGAGGACATATGTTCAAAACACGATCTTTTGGCTGCAAATGCTAATGCTATAAATATTACTACTTACTGGCAAAATATAATTTGATTCGGACACGGAAAATAAAATAAATAAATAAATAAATAAATAACTGTTGTAGTCCTGTGTCATACAAGTCTGCCGCCTGTGAGTGGTATTCGTCTTGAGCTCTTCGCCAGTGTGAAAATACCGACCGGAGAACAGAAATTTCTTGAGGTGTAAGAAAAGGTGGAAATTACTGGGAGCAAGATGAGGACTGTACGGTGGATGATTAAACACCTCCCAGACAAACTTCTGCAAATTTCCATCTTTCCTTGCACGTCAACAAATTTCTGTCACACGCTGGTTCCATTCGCAGACGGCAAACTTCTACTATGACACAGGACTACAAAGTTGATACCACGCTATGACGTGTCTCAATTCGTTTGGTGCCTATGTCGAAAAAAAAGGTGACACATTGTTGGACCTGTATCTTTAAAAAACTGTCTTTCTGGATGCGCCTCGTATATACGATTTTTTTCCACAGTCTATTGTTTTATCCCTTGGTTGGGGGTGGGATAAACACGGTAGTGTAGTTGTGCTAATTTTGAGGACTGCTTCCGAATGAGGGTAGTTTCCCGTAGTTGGGAGAGACTACCAGTGTAGTGTGTTGGTGTGAGTGCTTAAGCTATTTGGGGCGTCTCTGCAGGATGCAGTTACCTGCCAGGGGATGAATGTCTAAGTGCAGGCTGCTAATCTAGCCTGCCAATTAAGTAGAGTGAGCAATTCAGCAAATGTGCAGAGTCAGTGACTCGGCGCTCTGCAGTCGAGTCGCGTGCTCGAGTACAATAGAACCTGACAATGCAATTATTGGCCTCTACGGTCAGGGGCAATTATGACTAAGGTCAGGTGGGGTATGAGGATGTGAAATGGAGTGTGATTAGTAATAAATGGTGTATGTTTACTGACCATGTGTTTATTGGCCAGTAGATGTGATGTGATGTCCCTCTTGGGGAGTTTAAACAAATATGAAATTTAGTACAATTTGTAAAGTGTACAGTCGTTCAGGGTAGGTGTTTTACAAAGATAAAGGACTCTGAGCACAGCTAGATCTCACCTGGTGAAGAACTGGAACTCGTCGGGTAGGGCCGCTGGCCAAGAGCAGAACAGAACAGAACAGATGATGGGGCTCCTCCGGGTCTAGGTTTTAAAGCCTTCCCCCACTGCCTGGTCAGCATTTCCCCATAGTTGTCGCTCCATTTACCGTGTTTATGTTTATATTTCGTAAGCGTGGCCGTCAGCAGTATGCAGGGCCCGCTCGTGTCTGAGGAAATGCATGAGGCTTATGGTCTGCCTATGCGGGTAGTTTTGGTAAAAGATGGCGGGGTGGGTCTCAGGGGGTACTGCCCCCGGGCTGTACACTATCGAGCGTTCAGATGATGAACCAACTTTGTTTACCCGTACAATATGAACCCATATTAATACAATATAGAACAATCGAGCGCTTATTATTACTGTATATTGATGTTTGACCATCTCTGCCCAAATCCTTATTGACAGAGTTAAATGAAATAGGAAAAGATACCTTAAATTTGAGTACACTGTACTAATTTCGGTTATATTATAACCGTCTTCAGCAGACAGAATATGATACGAATGAACACTGATAACTAGGGCCCGGATGTTGATGCCGTAAAAAAAATGCACTTATAATTTTCAAAAATGACAGTAATAAATGACTTAAAAATTCGAAAAATGCACTATAAAATGGATAAAATGTTCTTATACTAATAAACTCACCAAGGAGCCTCACGATACTTAGACGGACAACCTATGAGAACTAAATTCGGCAAAATCTTTCAAGTGAACGAATTCAAATATCTGGGAGAAATTATTCAGCCCTCTGGTTTAAACCGTGAAGCAAATAAAGAGAGAATTTCCAAATTACAGAAAGCTTACAGAATCACTTGGAATAGGTATAACAAAAAATCAATATCTCGGAAAGCAAAACTTAGACATTATAATACAGTAATCAAACCGGAGGCGTTATATGCATCAGAAACCTTAATCATTGGGTGGCAAATCTTTAACCAAAGAGATTGAAAAACAAGAAAGGAAAATTTTACGAATTTTTTTTGGCCCAGTTTTTATAGAGGGAATCTGGAGGAAAAAGTCATCCCAGGAAATATATCGCCAATGTGAAAAAAATGTCTCATACTTTTCGGAAAAGACGATTGAAATTTTACGGGCACATTATCAGAATGAACAATGGCAGATTGACTAAAAGAATTCTCAACTTGGCCCTCTCACTAAAAACCAAGAACGGCTGGCTACGTGAAATTGAAACAGATCTCCAGGAAATCAACATTTCAGACAATATTATACAGGACAGATGCAAATTCAGAACCCTAATCGACAATCACCAATTTGAAGACAAACCCAACACCAGGGCCACCATAACTTGGACAGAAGACCGAAGAAAGGCGCTCAGCGAGAGGATGAAGAGATTTTGGAAGGA
Organism: Meconema thalassinum; assembly: GCA_946902985.2. Taxonomy (NCBI): domain Eukaryota; kingdom Metazoa; phylum Arthropoda; class Insecta; order Orthoptera; family Tettigoniidae; genus Meconema; species Meconema thalassinum. The sequence goes on from OX336397.1 coordinate 226,253,749, forward strand.
AAAGAAGGCCAACACATCAGCTAAACAGGTTCAACCGTGCTCCTGAGTCGGGCATAACGATGCAAGAAGAAGAAACTCACCAATATTTCAAAAATGGCATCTTAAGCTCAGGCTGAATAATCAATCAAAATAGATTTCTAGCACTTAACAAAAGGTTTATGTTCACTTTAGTCTGAGTTGCACTGCACTACGAATGTCATTCTGATGTTGTCAAATGTAAATGATCTGCGGTTATCAGCCAATAAGTTTTTATATTTCGAAAAGCTGCGTTCAACATCAACTGATGTGATCGGAGCGTACTTGAAGTGAGAAAGGTCGTTTGCTGCTAAATCCTCCTCAATCCCATCCATGCAGTAGTTTTCACAAGAAAGAATGTCTGAAATTTTGCAGAATGTTTTATACCAGGTGATTTTGTCCAACACATTTTTCAGTTCTGATGCAATACCCGCAGCAATTTTGCCACGATTGTTGCTAAGACTAGTTTCCACCCGGTTGATTAAGGAAATGGAATCAATATTTCAATATTTTAAATTATCTTGTATCAGCTACTAGCTTCTTCTTAACTCTGAGAGATTTAACTCCCTCATATAAAGCTGTGACATGACGAAATTGGAAGAAAATGACCTTAAAAGGCCGATTTCTCTAAAATAAGACCAAACAATATTTACCAAACTTATAAAATGCTCTTAAAATGGAAAAATAGCACACAAAAAATGCAAAAATATGCAAAATAAAAATGACTTATTTGAAGACGGGGTGGCCCATTCGGAGTTTCTATGTACTTCAGCATTGTTTTAGACAGCTCAGTAAAAAGATGACATGTCATCAACAATTGGGCCCAACTGATAACATATCATACAGCCTTTTATTCCTACCTAAGCATAAGATCACAATCCATCCCAACCTCAAAATGTTTTTCAATGAACCACCACATCAGTTCCATGTAAGTGTTTGAAGGTTTATTTTTTTCTCACTTCTCTCTATTTTAATATAAACATACTTCTCATTTCAACATTATTCTTTAGTTTTAGATCATTGACATCTTCACTACGGGCTGCCTTTCCAAGAATTTTCTCTTTCATCATTAACTTAAAGAAAGTTGTAACAGATCTGATTTTTAATATTTTAGAGTATTTTTCATCAGTTTGGAAATATTTTTTGAACTCATGCGTTTTAAACAATTATATGTAATCTTGCAACTTCATTCGTATCATATACAGTCTGCTGAAGAAAGTTATAATATAACCGAAACCGGTTCAGTGTACACAAATAATACATTTTATTGAGTTAAGGTATCTTATTAGCAATAATTGTGGCAAAAGTTCCGCCTAATCAATTTTAATAAATGATCACTTTGTTTATTAAAATAAAGGTATTGATTAAGCGGAACTTTTGCCAAAATTATTACCAATTAATTCATCAACACGGAAACAGCATAAACATTTCAAGTACTAAACTTAGAGTAACTTTTCATATTTCATATTTATGTTTTACAAGACTAGACTATAATATTGATCGACTGAAGAGCATGACATTGCAGTAACATGACCCTTGACTACATTATCCGCTGCCCCATAAAAACTAGCCCATGGTTCACTTTTGCTTAGAGTGCAAATATTTTATACATTATACTTGTGATATCCTCTTTTGTGAACAAAAATAGGATTGTAACTTGATCGATGGTGCACTAATTCTATTTTATATGGGTTGGACATTATTTTCTTGCTTACACCGTGTCCGCAGTTGTACAAATAAGCTTCGTTCTAGAAAGTGTGTGTCTATAAATGTGTGCTTTTCATATATCAGTGTGGCCGGCTTAAAAAGTACAGTAAAACCATATTTTATTCCTCGAATACTATATCGACAATACTCAGGATGTATTCGTTTCCAATCTCCACTCATATGTTTGAAAGGATTGTAGCCGCCACACAATTGCTAATTTACGGGGGCATTTGTCTCAAAACTCAAATACATTGAAATTTCAAAAATCGTGTATATAGCGAATTTGTGTTACGTAAACATTGTGATATGGGTCTTTTTAAAGCATCAGAGTAATGTCCGGGGATCGAGGGGGCCATAACGCCTTTGTACCAATTTTTATAGAAAATATATGCGTCTCTGTATAATAGATTGTACTTGCTCAATACTATCAAACACATAGATGGAGTTTGAATACAGAATGATGGTGGATATATCGAGTTGTGTTGGAGACGAGGTGATAAAATGTTAATGACGTGTCGTTGCTGGAAAGGCCTGGTGCAGGTCTATTGATTAGACGCCAGACGCGACGACGACTTGCGCGTCATGAAGGCAATAAAATGACGTAACTTACGCCCAGTTTTGGAGTCAGGGAAAAGATAAAATCTCACAATCCAAAGCACTGTGGACGAATGACCTGGCGAAAAAGTGCAGGAAGAAACGTTTGCCACAGTATATCTTTATTAAACTTCCAGTTATACATTTCTAAGCCGGACACACTGTATGCTGTGCTGTGCCTGACCATATTGTTACACACTGGCATGTCTCTTATAAACAGCAGTAGTTTCACATTCTTCCAACACATAATAGAAATGTATTATTAAGGGGTTCCTTAGTTTAGGGGCTGATTATTAAGGGGGAACATGTAGCTTAAGGAACCAAGACAATAACGATTGTAATATTATAACAGTGCCTGTTATAAATCTTGTACAACATTTCCCAGGAAACACACACGTCTTGCTGTTAGAAGAAAAGTTTAAAATTCCAAAATTTAAATCGTAACTATTTTTTATCAATTTTTCAAAATTTGGTTCTTGTTTTGTGTTGACCTTCATCGTTTTCCTCATTTCTCCCATATTTATAGGAAGGTTTGGAGATTTTTTTTTATTTATTTTTACCCGCGAGGAGTGGCGCATGGGTATTTTGCACCCGGGGCTTAAATAATGCTCTATATTTTCGTTTTGGTCAGCCCTTATTTCCTGTCGCTTACTGTACCTTCCTTCCTAACCTTGAACTTCACCCTGCAAAAGAAACATGTCCATAGCTTTTTGAACATTCTAGTTATTTCTAGTCCCTGGAGGATAGAGGAGTAGAGAAATGGACTATAAGGAGGATAAAGGAGATGTACAACGGAAGCATGAGCTGTGTGAAAGTGGGAGAAGAGAGATCGGACTGGTTGGAACAGAGAAACGGCCTGAAACAAGGAAGTGCACTGTCACCGTTACTTTTCATTGTGGTGATGGATGACATAATGACCCGAGTGGCACAAGTAATTGGGGAAGGAAAGATGAAAGCAATGGTGTTTGCAGATGATTTGATGATTTGGGGAAACAAGGAGGAGGAGGTACAGGAACAGTTGGACGTGTGGGAAGGAATTATACAAGGGTATGGGATGAAATTTAGCATAAATAAGAGTGAGATAGTGATCACAACAAGGAAGAAGGAAAGAACCACAACGGGAATAACAATTGGTGGGGAACAGCTGAAGAAAGTGGAGAGTTTCAAGTATCTGGGAAGCCTGATACAAGATAATGGAAGAAACGATAGAGAAATAAATGAGCGGGGGAGGCAGGCAGAAGCATTCCGGAGGAGTGTGAGAAGCATGTTATGGAGAAAGGATGTCCCTCAGAACAGCAAAAATATCATATATCGGACGTACTATGTCCCTATCCTGACGTATGCCTCGGAGACCTGGGTTATGAAAGGAAGGGAGAAGAGCAAAATACAGGCCAGTGAGATGAGGTTCTTGAGAAGCAGTATTGGAGCTACAAAGATTGACAGAATAAGAAATGAGAGGACCAGGGAATTAATGAAGGAGGAACCATTACAGGATGGTATAGAGAAATCTAGACTTAGATGGTATGGACATGTAAAACGAATGGAGGAGAAGAGGATACCCAGGAGGATACACGAGATGAAGTGGGAAGGAAAGAGACCGAGAGACAGGTGGCTGAAGGGGGTGGAAGAAAGCGTGAAGAAGTGAGGAAAAGACTGGACAAGGGTGGAGGCTGAGAGATGGTGGGAAGACAGAAGACGTTGGAGAGGCTTGTGTTCCAAACAGACCCGGCCAGTGGCTGGAAACTGTGCAAGATGATGAGTTATTACTATATTATTTACGGTCGGGTCAGATTTACCCATGGCGCCAGTACTCGTGTGACGATATTTTCGGCTTGCGTTAGTCGGGACAATCTGTAAAAAATAAGGAGGAAAATCCAAACATTTTGGTGCAGCACAATAACATAGCTCATATTCTTGTTGATCCATGTATAGTGTCTAGGGACACCTTGGTTATCAGCTCCTTTGTTCAAAAGAATTAAGGTGACTGCTTTGCCGCCACTACCAAGGTCAATTATGCTGTTACGAAAATTACTGTCATTTCTCTGCATGTTAAATCTAAAAAGTATAAATAAACCTCATTTTATATCGGGAATAATTCATAGTAAGACAACAGGTGTAAAATTACTTCATTAAAATCCGTACGACTACGACACAAAAGACCCGGCGCCAGTCCTCGTGTTTTCACGCCAGTTCTCAAGATACAAAATGTATCTCACTCAAAACCATTGTGACTTTAATTACTCTTTCTATGAAACGTTAAAAATATTTTTTTAAGTTTTCTCAGAATAAAAATGGAAATAATAAAATTAATAATGTGAAAATATGTGAGATTCATTTTGTAGCTGAAGGTTTAAAACCCACTTAAAAAAGAAAAGCATAAGTCCAAAAACTCCTGTCAGCACGGGAGGTATAAGGGAAACGATGAAGATCATCACAAAGCAAGAACCAAATTTTGAAAAATGGATAAAAAGAATAGTTACGATTATATTTTGAAAATTTTAAACTTTGGTACTACTAGCAAGATGTGTGTGTTTCCATGGAAATGTATGTAGTTAAAACTCAGCAATTTTTCTAGGTTCGTGCCATGTCTTGTTTGGGGTTTCGCCTAGCACACCAAGCTGGCTCATCAGCGGGCTCTCGGTGTCCCCACCCGGACCCCTACAGGAGTAGCGAACTGCGCGCTACCTCTTCACATGCGCCTCTTCACTGCGAGAACTAAAAGCTCAAGCAGCCATAACCTCCCTATAAAGGCTTCCAAAAAGATGGTATATTGGCTTTCACTGGCCAGGAAAATCAATATACCATGTATATAATTGTTGTAAAAGATTTATTACAAGCATGGTCATAATATAAAAATCGGCATTGTTTTGGCTCCTTGAGTTGTATGTTCCCTCTTAAGGCATACAGAATATCATGTTCTAAATCTACTCTGGACCTAAAATATCGCCTTAATTCACGAGGAAGCAAGTTTTGCAGTCTGAATTTTGATCAGCTGTTATTGGGAAATTATTGTGTATTTTGCTATGTTAAAGAGTGGCACTCAACTGGGCGTACTGATTGCAATATTCTTAAATGAAACAAACATCATTTTATTAAGCGGGCTTGTACACCCCTCACAGCCATCTCCGCATCGTCAGCATCCAAAGCTCTCGACCTATGTTGTTAATGTAGCTGCATGAAACTAGGTAAACAAAAAAAAAAAAAAGACCTTCAAATATCTAATATTTAAAAAAAATATTTTTAACCTCTCTCTCTCTCTCTCTCTTTCAGTAAATCTGTCCGTAGACAGGTTTCAACTGGACGTCCTCCATTTCTCCTCGTTCTGAGCATCTTCTTTCATTTGCTTGTAACTTATTCCCCTCTTCACATAAATGTTAACATTCCAAAACTTATTCTTCCTGTCCCTCTTTTCATTTCTACAGGGTCTTTATATTTGCTTGGCAAGGACATTCTCACTCACGCGCTCCGCCAGTGACGGCTCAGTTGCGTATCTACGGCAGAATACGGTGCTTAAAATCAGTATCATGCATTTTCACTCAACATGTTTACAGTAGATGCTGAAAATGTTCCCCATCCGCTGCCAAACATAATCGGCATCTCCTTACGAAGTTTCCGGTTACTCCGGTCAATTTAGCTTCAGTAAGGAAATAGGCCTAACGACCTTTACGTATATTTTTATTGTTTACTGAACCTGTACGTTTGAATCTCTTAGCCAGTTGTTTAATTGTCCATTTTAAAGAAATGGGTCTCCCTGGAAATTTCACTTGTCTTGTTCAAGCGCACGATTTCCTGCACTTTATGTACGTATTGTGCAGATATACACGTTCAAGTAACAAATATTTCATATAAGGCATTACAGCGGCTTCGGTGGCGTAGTCGGTAGCATGCTGAACTGCTATGCCCAAGATAGCGGGTTCAAACCCGGCCGAAGTCGTCGGATTTTTTAAGAGCGTTAAAAATCCTTCAGTATGCCTTCCTTCGGAGGGGAAGTAAAGCCGGCGGTCCCATGTCATAGATTTATGGCATGTAAAAGATCCTTTCACAGACTAAACTTGTGTAAAGCAAAATTTGTTAGGTTAGAATTCGTCAGAACGCTCTATCAAAGTTCCAACGTTCGCCACTAGGTATCATTGATATCTGGTGGCGAAAGTTGGAACTACTTGAAATTGAACGGAACTGGTAACTCACCCTTTATGGTGTCCGCTGGAAGCAGCTACAGACTCAGGCGAGCCGAACATGTCCTCGGACACTCCCGGCACTAAAAGCCATACGATAAATAAATAAATAAATAAATAAATAACAGCACTATACACAATCACAAGCCAAGCTCTGTTCACACGTTCTGCTTCCTCCTTAAGATTGAAGCTGTTAGTATGCTTCAGGATTTCCAGTCCTTAATCCCCTCAAGCCTGCCCTCATTGACCGTCGTAGACAAGAAGATGCAACAGAAGAGCAGCCCTGTCCTTGATGCTTTACTTTTATGTGGCACGCCGTTGCTATGGTAGCCTCTATGTGTGGGTTGTTGACTATTTATATATCTTCTGTTTACTTGTTTTACCTCGCTTAATGTAACCAGTGAACATGCTGAACGCAGTTTTCAGCGAAACGTCAGGACGACAAAATGTCCTTAGTACACGGCCTATAAGCCCGCGAAACAGATATTCCTATTTCAACGCCGGTCGTGAAAATCTGAATTTTTACTTTGATCGGTAAGCTTCTGGCTGTTAATAAACCTTTCACTCTCCCGAAGGCTCTCTTCCCCATGGAGATTCTGCGTCTCACTTCTCCCGTAAAACTTCCGCAGGAGGTTATCAAGCTTCCTAAATACTGGAATGATTGAATCATTCCATCTATTGTTATATTATATGTGCCTTCTTTTCCTATTTCTTTGTAACGTGATAATATTTCCAAACAATTCTATAATCCAATTATTTGCGGTAGCATCCCACAATAAAAAAACAACATGATAACTCTCACATTTGTTGGTCAAATTCCTGACTGGCTGTGTGGAACACCGGTAACGTTCTCGCCTGAAGCTCCCAAGGTTGCAGGATCTAATTCTAATTTGGCATTTGAGGGTTCGCAAATGCGAGATAGCCGTGTCAGTAGATTAACTGGCACGTTAAAGATCCCCTTCGGGGAAAACTTCCGGCACCCTAGCGTCTCTAAAATCCTCAGTAGTTGAAAGGAACGTAAAACCAATAACATATTATTAATAATATTATTTTTACTATGTTCAAATTATAAGGAACGTTCAAAAAGTAACGAGCCGGAGGATACCTTTCCTGCACTCGTGTGGATGGCCTTGCCTTTTTTTGGGTGGTGGTGACCCTGGATGCTTCGACTGAAGACTGTGTCGTTTGGATTCTGGTTCGAAGTGATGACACCATGACTCATCTCCAGCCACCACTCGTGCCAGGAACCCATTCACTTCCCTCGCATAGCGCTGCAGATGACCAAGACAGCGGGCCATTCTACATGCTTCCTGGTGTGGTTGAAGACTGTGGGGCACCCATTGGGCACACACTTTGCTCAAGTGCAGTCGTTCCTTCATTATGGTGTGCACACTTCCGACGCTCAATCCGACCACGGCGGCTATGGCGTTCACTGTCCGGCTAACGACACCCGTCCTTCCCTGAAGCGCTTGTGCCACGCCTTGACCCTTGCAAGGGACATGCAGTGTTCGCCGTAAACTTGTGACATTCGGCGATGAATGTCCGTTCCCCCTACTCCTTCCGCTGCTAGAATCCGAATTCGGTTGACGCCTCCATGTTACTGTTTGCAATGCGACTGGCACCGTTGGACGATTGATGCATGCTGCTGCTAGCTTTGTATCGTCACGTGACGTGCACGCTTGCCCTCTAGCGACGGGCTGTGACCTTCCACGGCGGCTATGGCGTTCACTGTCCGGCTAACGACACCCGTCCTTCCCTGAAGCGCTTGTGCCACGCCTTGACCCTTGCAAGGGACATGCAGTGTTCGCCGTAAACTTGTGACATTCGGCGATGAATGTCCGTTCCCCCTACTCCTACCTGTTGTCTTCCTATAAATTATTCCCAATATAAAATGCGGTTTATTTATACTTTTGAGATTTAACATGCAGAGAAATGACAATAATTTTCGTAAGAATATATTGGCCTTGCTAGTGACGGCAAAGCAGTCACCTTAATTCTGGTCGGAACCACACCTCGTTTCAGACGCCACGATTGGCCGATGTCGTTACCGGTTTTCGCAGTCCAGCCTCCGGCTCGTTAATTTTTGAACGCACCTTATACATGAAAATTTGCAAATACACTAATTTGTAAAGGGTCTAGACTCTAGAGGATGTAGGCTATTAAAATAATTACAAAGAATTAGAAAATCAGTGAACTATTCATACATGATAGAAGAATGGGAAATTTTACCATACTGAAACGTAAAAATATACAGAAATTCTAGTAATAGTCCCACAGCATTTGTACTAGTTCATCCTCGTCTACAGGTCGTTTGCTACGCAAAAAGTAAATCCAAATGAACATCATGGTAGTTTTGCCAAAATCATATTTTTTTGAGACAATGCCATAAAGAATTGGACAGTAGATTTTTTGTAAATATTTTCATCACACTACCAAAAATATTTCTTGACATTAGATGCAATTAGAAGGTCGCATTTCTTGGTTTAAATTGAAAAACAACCAACGTACAGAGTTTTGTATCATTCATAACCACGTGGAGATGGCTCAGAGCCCTCTTAAAGGAATACTGTTTCACAACGAGAAATTGCAGTCAGTCCAGACTGTTATGTGTCGCATTGTAATTCATGTCCAGTCTTAACAAATTGGTCAGGTAATACCATACATTACTTAGTAGATAATGAATGTAACAAAAATCTCTGTCGAGAAGATAATTTTTATGGTAAATGTATTACTGTTTATATATTGTATATATATTTTTTGTTTAGACCACGTATTGTAATTTACGGACCCATATTACACGATGGTCTGAGCCTAAACTGAGGTCCAAATGGGGAAGATCTTGTTTCTAGGTACAGCGAGATGTAAACAGAACTTGGCAAAGCATATGCAAGATAATTGGAGTAATACTAGGCGGCTGAAAACAAGTCAGAAAGCGGCGAAACATGGGATAAACGTATAGTAAAAGGTTTAGCGAAAAAACAAATTTGGAATGAGGTTTAAAATGTCTATAGATTTTGTGGCACAGCATCACAAAACGGAGAAATGAGTTCCGGGGTTCTCCCAAAAATCCAGATTGCAGTTTGGCAACAGTGTCACATGTGAATGAGGGGAAGGGATGGACAGTAGTTGGACAGGTTCCCTCCTCTCCGTGAAGCCGGTTTGCCAGCATGTTGGATTCTTACGCACAAAAAAAAACGTTTGTCACGCCTCGTCTTCTCGTGATAACCAACACATGAGGTAATTGCTGACTCCACTAATACAGTCGTAGACTGTTGCCGAATGCGACGTCCCCCTCACGCCATTCGGCGCTTCGTATGTCCTCGGCTGTCCGGTAATACTCCACACACCCATCATCAATTAACAAATACTACGGTGAGCCACCTCAATTCATTTCAATTTTAAGTGGTTTATTTATGTAGCAGGAGAAAACTGATTGCATTTTCTTCGCACACGTAACACAATATTGTAACTTCAGGGAGAATATGATTTGAAAAGGAATCAGTTGGTTATTGGAGATCATCTGCCCAGAAAAGGAATCAGTTGGCATTTGAGGGTGCCCAAATGCGAAGGAGCCGTGTCAGTAGACTTACTTGCACGTTAAATTCTGACACCCCGGCGTCTCTAAAAGCCGCTGTAGTTAAAAGGGAAGTAAGACCAATAACATTATTGATATATGAATCGCAGCCAATGGCCATAAGCTGGGCATTTTGTATAATAGCATTATTATTATTACTACATTATGTTCCATGTCCCTTTGCACTTGCTTCTAACGCAGGCTCCTCTTCATTATTATTTTCTTTTTGTTTTTATCGTCTAATAATAATAAAAATGTACTTTGGTGTGTTTACTAACAGGTCGCACGATTGTGGGAAAATATAAGGACAGTAGCCTCAGGGATGAGATGTGATGTATCATTAGAAATTTTAAAGTCCGTGTTCATTCGTGTTCACCGGACTGAAAATCTTCTAATAACATAATGAACAGGGCTAGGATTTATATGTACACTATGTAGTCTATTTACATATTTCTTCATTGCACAGATATACAAATTTTTTAAACTTGTTTCCATCGTTTATGTTGTCCTTATTCATGGTGGCCACTCAAATCAGTCAACGATTTTCCAGAAGTATTCCAGGAATTTTCCAGGAGTAATTATCATTTTTCCAGACTTATAAATAAGCGCAAGTCCCGGAGGGGGGGGGCTTTATCCGTTCCCTACTTCAAGACCAAAGTAAAGCAGTTGTGTTCGGTCTACTTATACAGATGTTGACAAAAATTAGTGGTGATTGCGTTATTGATACGCAAGCCTACACACAAATGATTTCATTGTCGTTTTAAAAAAAGCCTTTGTGACTCAAATATCCGCTTTAAAAAAAATGCCGCCTGCAATTTTATTGCGGTCAAGTTGTCTATACTCATGTTTTACAAAAATACTATCGCGTGTTCTCCCACACAGAAACAGTAGCCCGAGGAAATTTCTTTCGTTAACGATAGAGTGCTCAATCAAAACCGCAGCGGGAGTAATATTTAAGATAAAACACGGCGCGTAAATTTCCGGTTAAAAATAAACAGGGTTAGCAGAGCGACCGCTAGATGGCCCTTGCTAACCCATCCGCGATATCAATGCATCGAGGACTAAGAGCGGACTGGGAATTTTAGCAGTGGATGGAGATATTTTTATAATTAATTATCAGTGGCTATTTTCCAGGAGTTTCCAAATTTTTCGTCATTTTCCAGGCGTTTTCCAGACCTATTAAAATCCAGGAGTTTTCCAGGATTTCCAGGAGTAGTGGCCACCATGATTATTCAAATTAAACAAATGTATTTCACATACTTTTCCATGTGGAGAAATTGCAATGGTTTTTCCTGCTATGAGGATAAAGGGAGGTGGCCGAATGCTGTAGATATTGTAATACAATGAAACAAACAGTTCTGTTTGCATCCGACTAGAATGACTTAAGATACAGAGACCATATTATGCCTTACATTTAATGAAAATCTTCACGAAGGGAAATGGGTTCCTTTATTTGTATGATTATTGAATTTAAAGAGGAGCAAATCATTTACAGTTTCTGATGGCGGTTGTTTTTGTTGAAACATACGAGTTCATCAACCCCTTTTTGTCTTCAACTCCACAGAAACTGGAAAATGACTACGAAGTGAGTGGAAAAAAAACTTTTCAAAGTGGTCTTATTAACCGTGTATAAACAAACGAAGAAAGGAGCAAGCCATATGCCTTAATTATATATACATACATAAATAAATATAATATTAGTGTGAATATCTGTTGTTATACCTAGAGAGAGAGATTATTATACATAAGCGATATTATTGTACATATAATATACTGTACAGGGTTAGAGTCCATCTCAAACTACATTTAGGTATCAATACTCTGTTTTCATAATTAGGGGCTTGGTCATTCCCGTGTACATGAATATTTGTCGATGTTGTCATATACAGGGTGTCTTTTATATACCTTTGGAGAATGATAGGTCGTGTAGGGGACGGGAATAGAAGTAATTTGAGATAGGGAACTTGGGGTCAGAGCGGCCTCCTTAACCCCTAAAATAAGGGTTGATTCAGGCCCTCCACCCTGTAAGTTAGGCAACCGACCCAAGCATTTATTACCTTTAACTCTTGGCAAGATTTATTTCACCATGTGGCGCTGGCGTAATGGATAGTGTTGCGGTGCGAAAGGCTGATAGTCCCGGGTTCGATTCCGGGTTTGGGCAATTTTAAAAAAATGTTATTTGTCGTATTTTAGTCACATGATTTAATTTACCGAAGGTATCAAGCTTACAGGTCGCCTCCTTAGCGTATCGATCAGCAGAGTTAGCTGCCGCCCAGGAGGTCCTGGGTTCGATTCCTGGCTCTGCCACGAAATTTGAAAAGTGGTATGAGGACTGGAACGGGGTCAACTCAGCCTCGGGTGACCCAAATGAGTAGAGGGAGTTCGATTCCCACCTCAGCCATCCTCGAAGCGGTTTTCCGTGGTTTCCCACTTCGTCTTCGGGCAAATGCCGGGATGGTTCCTACAGTAAGGCCACGGCCGCCTCCTTCTCACTTCCTTGCCTAACCGTCCCACTCTTCCCATCCCTTCATCAGGCCCCCTGTTCGCTTTGCAGGTGAGGCCGCCTGGGCGTGGTGCTGGTCACACACCCCAGTTGTATCCCTGACTCAGAGTCTCAAGCTCCAGGACACTGCCCTCAGTGGTGGTAGGGGTGGGATCCCTCGCTTAGTCCGTGGGAAAAGCCAACCCTGGAGGGTAAAACGATAGAGGGGAAAAAATTCAAGCTTACAAACCTTACACCTAAAATAACATTTTAAAAAATTGCCCAAGCCCGGAATCGAACCCGGGACTACCGGTCTTTCGCACCCAAACGCTATCCATTGCGCCAACGCCACATGGTGAAATGAATATTGTCAAGAGTTAAAGGATTGAGAAAGGTAATAAAGGCTTGGGTCGGTTGCCTAACTTACAGGGTGGAGGGCCTGAATCAACCCTTATTTTAGGGGTTAAGGAGGCCGCTCTGACCCCAAGTTCCCGATCTCAAATTACTTCTATACCCGTCCCCTACACGACCTATCATTCTCCAAAGGTACATAAAAGACACCCTGTATACTCTGATTTTGTGGTGCCGGTTGTAGCGTAATTGAAACCCACGGGAGAAGGCATAAGAAGGGTTATTTTCAATGTTTCTCTGGAGAATAATTTTAAAGTTTGAAACCATAACGCAATCCATTAGGTGTGTGGTGTTTCATTTTTATTTTGTGGCGTAGACTTCCGCGCGATAAACTCAGCCTTATATAGCTTAGATATGCTACCCGCTGTACAGCTATGTAAGATGAGTTGCATACACAGAGTACGTCACGGCGAACCATTTTCTCCTTGCGTGATGACTACACGGGAGACTTGAAAGGTTAGAATCTTGACACTCACAGCGGCCATCTTGAATGTTGTTTAGCTTCCCCCCCCCCATATTATTTTTGGCAAATGCCGGGTTGGTACCTTATTTTCAGTACTAAGGCAGTACCCTAATACTAGCTTGCCACGGTGGGTGAGTGGTTATCGTGTCGGACTACGAACCCCCAAGCTTGCAGATTCGGTCCTGGCCGTGGTAAATAATTTTTGAAAGGCGACAAAAATCGCGGTACGCATGTCATACGTTGATGGCATGTTAAAGAACCCAGTTGAATTCAGTAGGCCGTGTTCATAATGGCAAAATTAATCTCGCGATTTTTCGCCAACACAAAAAGATCCTCCTTTCTCTATTAGAAAGCACTAAAGTGTCAAGGAGCTTGGATATCTAACCTCCTTTACTTTCATAGCGCTCCAAGGAGAGATAAAATTCGCCATGCAAGCTGCCCTCTGGGCGTCAAATAACAACGCTTGCACCCGGCACCCAAGGCCATACGATATTATATTGAAAATGAAAATTGTATTGAAAACTCAAAAAGTAAGAGATTTGGACTCTGACTGACCTTGTCTATGTTGTATCGATTTTTAAAACTTTAGACTACATGCTGGAGGTCGTTTCGTGAATCATGGCAACAAACATAGATTATTTGCCGTACTGCAGAGATGTGCGTGTTATTACACTAAAAGGGAGAATTAAAGCGGGCAGCGTAGCCCAGTAGGCGCTGTTTTACCTAAAAGGGAGTGGGTTCGATTCCCATCAGTGGATTTTAGGAACAAAACCACCACATTGAAAACATCAAATGATCCTGGGGTTCACTCAGCCTACAACAGAAATGATTGTTGTTGTTAATTCTGTCAGGGACTTTGCGACATTGTGGTCATGTAGCCCCGTGTACTTGTGTGTTTGAGTATAATTTGTCTGTGATGTCTGTACTAATGGGTGTATTTTGTAATTGAGGTAAGATTTGGGTAGGAAGCGGCCTTGGCTTAAAATTATCTACCATTCCGGTCGTCATTTGTCTGGAGTGGAAGTGGGAAAACCACGGAAAACCAGGATGGCTGAGGTAGGAGTCAAGCCAGCCTCTTCTTCAGATTTGCCTCACAAGGCTGAGTGTACCCCAAGTGTCGCAGCCCTCAGACCAGAATTAAAAGGGGGCAGATGACCTCGTAGTTCCGCTCCTTAAAACAACAATAACTAACCAGAATTAAATTTCTTGTCAGAGCCGGGAATCGAAACCGGGCCTCCGCGGTGACAGCCAAGAACGCTAGCTATAGAAATGAGTACCAGGGTAATTCTTGGGAGCAAAGGAGCTCCACTACCTGATGTGTGTAGCGGGCCAGGCGAACGCTGCACATCAGGGCTCCTATCACTGTAGGCAACCCAACTTACTGAGCTGTATGTCTCTATAGCAAGAACTGAAGGAAACCCGGCGAAGACTCTATAATATTCTGACTCCTCTGTCATAGAATTTCCATGATTCACGGAACGACGCTCGTATTAATTACCCTATTCATTAATGATGAATGTACATAGAATAGAAGTTCAAAGTTGTTGTTAAACTATTTTCAATTGTTGTAATGTACGCGAACAAAGAAGCAGAGAAGGGGTGGGCAAACCAACAGATTTTTTAAAAATATTTTAATCATTGTATAAATACAAAAAGCATACATTATTTTATAAGATTTCATCCTTATCTCTGCAATCTTTCTCTTATTCTGTCCCTATTTAAGTTCTCCCCTTAGACCCTTAAGCACACCACGAGAGCTGGCGTCCATGCTGATTGTGAGTGGATGTTCTCCAGATGAATATTGAGATGATACCATAATTCAAGTCCTACGCTAGTCCTAATGATTACAGCTAGCACAGAAACACAGGTTATATATAAAACAAAATGTAAGACGCCTGCTGGTGTAGTGGCTAGATCAAGCCTTCTCAATACGCGTCCCGCCAAGAAATTTCTGATGGCCCGTCATGAAAAGAGAGAAAAATTAAGTTTGAATGTGTCAAATCAAATCATTCTAAATGTTGATAGTTATTGTTTTTTAAGGGGCAGAACTACGAGGTCATCTGCCCCATTCTAAATGTTACTCTTACAAGTTGGATCCCTTCTTGGTTTCAAATTTGCCACTTTTCTAAAGACGGAATACTTTGCGGAAATGAAATCGTGCAAGGAGACGGAAACGAAATAGAGGAAAAACAAAATGGTGGAAATGAAATTGTGCAAGAGGAGACGGAAACAAAATGGCGGAAATAAACGGCCACCATCTTGGATTGTGGTTGTGGTTATCTACTGGCGGTCTTTCACCACTACTTGTTTATCCTTAACTCTGCATTCTTTTTTTTTTTTCTTTTTACTTTTGCCCCGCCACCAGTACCTTTGCCTGGCCATTTGAGAGTAAGACTCCCGCCTCAGCTGATCTGAAAGTTGAAACGAGGAACACCCAGTCTCGAGAGATTAACCGTGAAAAGCTGGGTTCGTTTCCCCTCTCTCAAATCTAATGGCAGAATTAGTCAAGAGATTGCACAGATAATAATGCTTTTGAAAAACTTAAGATGCAATTCAATGAATTTGAAGATGGCTCAGTGCAATACACTAGTGTTGAAAAGTTATGATATAACTCAACAGTTACAGAATCACAAGCTATCATCATCATCTTGTACAGTTTCCAGCCCCAGGCTGGGTCTGTTTGGAACATGAGCCTCGCCGCCACTTAGTTCTTTCTTCCCACCACCTCTCCGCTGTCACTCTGGTCCAGCCCTCGCCTCTCTTCTTGACACATTCCTCCACTCCTTTCAGCCATCTATCTCTTGGTCTTCCCCTTGGTCGTTTCTTCTTCATCTGCATCTCATGTATCCTCTTAAGAATCTTCTTCTCTTCCATTCTCTCTAAGTGTCCATACCACCTCAGTCTTGATGTCTCAATCCTACCCTGCAAGGGCTCCCCTTTCACTATTTCCCTGACCTTTTCATTCCTCACCCTGTCTCTTCTTGTTACTCCGATCCTACTTCGCAGGAACTTCATTTCACTTGCCTGTATTCTGCTTATGTCTCTTTTCTTCATTATCCACGTTTCTGAAGCATAGGTCAGTATCGGGATATAGTAGCTTCTGTATAACACCACAAGACAACAGTATCCAAAACTTCAATTCTGACAATATTTAATTTAATTTAATATTTAATTTCAACGATTACATTCCACAGTTTCTTCGCAATTTTACATGTTCTTACCCATACTAACAACTTCAATCTTAACCTAAAATTTGTTGTCTCTATATAACATCCACATCACTGTTCGTTCTTCAAGCTGTTTTCTTTTATATTTTTTTTATTATCGAATTTGGCCAACTATGGATCGCAAGGAACTCAAGACTTATTGGCTTTCTTTCTCTTCTCTTCCCAGAACTTCTTCATCCTGTCACTTCTTTGTTTTCTCTCCTCCTCGGAAATGATCCGTTTGGACCTCCTGCTTGGTGGTTTCTCCTGAAATGATCTTACTCCGTCAACTCACTGCTGAACTCTCATCTATCGTAGGCCATCGGTGGAATAATTCCAACTTCCGCTGCATCCCTCTTCACCTCATCTACCCATTTAGATGTGACCTTTAACCCCATGATGTAGCTGAAGATCCTTTTGGTCAGCCTGCCTTCATCCATTCGTAGTAAATGTCCGTAGAACTTTAGCCTCCGCTTCTTCATTACATATGTGATCTTTTCAGTACACTTGTAAAGTTCTTCATTTTTCCTCATCTTCCATGTCCCTTCAGTAGTCTTCTGTGATCCAAGTATTTTTCTCACAATCATCCTTTCTGTCTTTTCTAGTACTTGAAGTTCTCCCTTTTTATTTAAAATAAGACACTCTGAAGCGTACAATCCTTCAGGTTGTACTACCGACTTGTAGTGTCTGATTTTGGCCTTGTATGATAAAGCTAGTTTGTTGTATTTATTCTGGGTTAGTTTGTAGGTCAGGTCCAGTTTTCTGGTTCTTCCTTTGATTGCTTCCTTATCCAGTCCGCTGGGTTGGATCCATTCCCCCAGGTATTTAAACTTTTCTGTCCTCTTAATCTTCCCATGATTTACTTCCATATATTTCTCATTTTGGTGTCTGCATTCCATATATTCCGTTTCTTCATACGAGATTTGAAGACCTGTCCTTCGAGCTATTTCATGAAGACTGTCAAAGCATCTTTCGAGCATCTTCCCGGTTGTTGTCTAAGAGAGCAAGGTCATAAGCAAAAGCTAAACACTCGACTTCAAGATTCCGTTTTCCCCTCCCCAGGTGTATTCCTACAATTCCTTTCATATTCAAAACCTCTTTCCAAGTTTTCATTATTTTTACCAAGACGATGTAGAAGAGAATTGGAGATAATCCATCTCCCTGTCTGACCCCAGTCCTAATTTCAAATGGATCAGAAATTTCTCCAAATAACTTTACTTTCGAGCTCGTTTTATATCAAGATTTATTTCTTTCGTTTTTTTTTCAATAGCTGATGTAGGGGATAAAATGTAATTAATCCTCGAAACATGTACTGAAACTGAAAACAAGTTAAATAATTCATTTTTTCTTTATAGTATTGATTCGGGCGGATATACATTTCTTGTTAATAACTATTATGATTATTATTTTAGAAATAGTTTTGAGAACAACCTTTGTTTATGTTTCTATTCATATTATTATTTGCGCTGAGGAAGGCCACAATAAAAAGAACAAATTAATATTGACTTAATGGTTTTAATCTTCAGAACTAATACTACTACAGTATATGCATTTAAAATCCTTTGTTTGTGCCTTTTACTCAACTTCTCTCCATGTGTATTGTAGTTTGAGTCTTCAGTCTTTTGACTGGTTTGATGCAGCTCTCCATTCCCCCTGTCCTGAGCTAATCGTTTCATCTCTACATAGCTACCACACCCTACATCCGAGGCAATCTGTTTAACATATTCTAACCTTGGTGTACCCCTACAGTTCATGTCCTCGACCCTTCCTTCCATAACTAAGCTTGCTATTCCTGGGTGTCTTAGTATGTGTCCTATCAACCTATCTCTTCTCTTCATTAGCAGTCGCCAGAAACATCTCTACTCTCCCACTCGTCTTAATACCTCTTCGTTTGTAACCCTATCTACCCATCTGATCTTCATCATTCTCCTGTAACACCACATTTCAAACACTTCAATTCTCCTCTTTTCTGCTGCACCAATAGTCCAAGTTTCACTTCCAATGAGTGCCACGCTCCAGACAAAGGCTTTCAAAAATTACTTCCTAATACCTAAATCTATATTCGATGTCAACAGATTCCTTTTTTGTAGAAATGCTTTCCTTGCCTGAGCCAACCTACTTTTTATATCCTAACTGGTTAGTTTGCTTCCTAAGTAACGGAAGTCTCCTACTTCCATCAACTTTTCACCTGCCAATTTGATGTCCATAGAGTTTTCTGATTTATTTCCGCTGAATTCCAGTATTTTTGTTTTACATTTATTGATTTTCATCATGAATTCTTTCCTCAAGACGGAGTCCATACCATTCAAAAACTCATTCAAATCCTCAGGCGTGTCGGCCAATATGACGATGTCATCAGCAAATCTCAGAGTTGAAATTATTTCTCATTGAATCTTCACTCCCACTTTAATTTTTTCTCCAATTTCCTTCATTGCTTGTTCAATGTAACGACTGAAAAGTGTGGGTGATAAGTTGCAGCCTTGCCATACACCTTTCTGAATCCATGTGTATTACCTTTAAAGTATGCTATTTTATTGGTGATTCGAGCTTTACAGCTGCACTTTGATTTTAAAACGTTGCCTACTTGAGGAAACCATGTAGAACTTCTTATAATTGCAACAGTGTTGCCAACCTTTGAGCCTGATTCACCATAAAATTGAATTACTCGTGTGCTCTTTTGGCACCCAAACAAGGTCAATACACAACAAAATGTAATATAATATCAAATGTAAACTGAATTAATCTGCCTATCGTTCCAAATACCACCAAAAATATATATTCACACACAACAATCATCACATGAAAAGCAAAGTTGGTAAAGCACCCAATTAACATCATCATCATCATCATCATCATCATCCTCCAAGTCCCACTCCAGTCACCCGGGTGTGGTTTACAAGACTCCTCCACTCCTTTCGGTCCTTCTATTTTCCCTGTTCCATCACTTCTGCCACATCCAATCCAGCTTCTCCAATGTCCTTCAAAATTTGGTCCAACCACCTTCTTCTCGGTCTTCCAACTGGTCTCTTTCCTTTGACTTCTATTTCCAATTCCCTTCTTGCTACTCTTTCTTTACCCATTCTTTTTACATGTCCGAACCAACGTAACCTTGCTTTCTGTATCTTCTGATTTAACGGTTCCATATTTAACTCTTCTCTGATTTTAATATTTTGAATTCTATCCCTTCTTGTCTTTTTAGCTGAAGTTCTTAACAATTTCATTTCTACTGCTTGTATCTTACTATTTTGCCTTTTGTTCGTTACCAGTGTTTCCAGTCCATGTGTTACAATTGGTATGAAATACTGTTTATATAATATTAATTTCGTTCTCTTGGGTACTTTGTCATCCCATAAAAGTTCTCTAACTTGGTGATAAAATGTTGTACCTTTACTTAGTCTGCTATTAATTTCAATGTTGATGTCATTACTTCCATTTATAGTGCTATCTAGTGTAAACTGTTCTACATTCTCTAACCGTACCCATCTATGTTCACTTGACTTTTCTTTTTCTCTTTTCACACTACATGACTACAGTTTTCTTTTTACTAATTACCATTCCAATTAACATAAAAATGAAAATGTTATGCATAGAGTTTTACAAAGGAAATTCTGAAAAGTAATCCAGCCAGCTTATGGAAACATAGCAACATTGGTTGGAAAATCTTGAACGCGGAAAATGTGAGAACTAAGCCTCCTCACATCAAAGAGACTGCTTGACTTTTCGACACTACTGTACTGTAGTGTAGTGAGACTATACGGGTTATAAAAACACTTTTTAAATAGATAATCACTGATAACTTTTGATACGGATACAAATAAACCCTGTGGTTTGCTAACTCCTATTCTCCGTACGCTTATATGACGCTTTTTGTATGTACCGTACCTCCGTTTGTAAGTAAATACTGTATGTAATATTCACGTTGTTATATGTATTGTATATATTCCGTATATTTTATAAGTTAATTTTACAATTAATTAATATATTGTATATACATGCTATATCTGTTTACTAAGTATTGTATTTTTTAAATATGTGATGGGACTGTCTAATATACTCACAAGCAGTAGTGAACAGGCTTGCATGCTCCACTCCACAATGAGCCATTTTTTTCATCTCAAGATATTTTTGAAGACTTTTGACACTGATTTATATAGGAATATACAAATATCAATTATTTAAATGTGTGTCATCTTCGCAAAATTAGTTTTATTGACATCAAATTAAAGCCCACATTTTTGTTACAGATCTGTTTGTAACTATTTTTATAAGATTTTTCATAGAAAATCTAAGTAAATTATTAATAACAAAGCTTTGCCCGTAATTGGGAAAGTAAAAATATAACTACAAAGACAAAGTTAAAGATATTTAGAAGTAATGTCAAGGCAGTATTATTTTGTATAGGTCTGAGTCTTGGAAAGTTAGCAACCAAATTACCAGTCGACTACAGGTGTTTGTTAACCCTTTATAGGGCTAAAGACTGGGGATATAAATCTTTTTTTTTGCACATTTGTAATTGGGGTGAGAGAAGAGTAGGAATATGCAACAATTTTATGGGTGTGGATTCTATATTATGAAATATGGGGTGGGAAATTATTATCCCACTGCCCATTCCCGACAGTATGTTTTCCTAAATGAGCAATGTGGTACTAATTTCCCACCTGCAAATTATGACGTTACTGTGTTTATTTAACTGGGTTTATTTAACAAGATATACTATATAAAAACACCCATCACGCTCTATAATTTTAAAAAATACGTAACTCCCACGCAACACAAGGTCAGTGCCCTATATCATCTTTGCCGAAAACTGCACAAAAAAATTAAAAGCGATTTTGGAATTTTAACAGTTAGGATATTTAAATATAATTTCCAAAATAGTATTTACTAAAAACACAGAAAATTAATTTTAAAAATCTTCTATTCTATGGGAAACATCCTGAGCGGGATAATTATTTCCATTCTAGCCGAAATATATTTACTCAAGTAACCAAAACCATTACCACCATTGTATTTCAGTTATATACCAACGTTTACAGATCTCTTATCTTCAATAAAGACGCCTTCTTCTGTAAAACAAATGCATTTCTTTCACTCAACACAACCGAACAGGTGAGCACGTGCTCTGTGGAGACCACTGGGATATGTGCTTCCCACCTTTGGTTTCTGATGACAGTATACATAAAATTAATGGGTTTTCAATATTTCTCTGCATCTAGCTTGTGGATGCATGTGGAACTGCTTGAAATGAAAGGGGTGGGAAGATTCTCTCCCTAACATCGTTCTATAAATACATGGTGGGAAGATAGTATCCCAAGGACCTATAAAGGGTTAATAGGTGTCTGAGAAGGATTTTGAATATATATTGACCTGAGACGATCTCAAATGAGGATCTGTTACTTCGAACTTCAGAGGAACAGATTAAAATCCAAATAAAAAGAAGGAAATGGATTGGCCACAAACATAGAAAATCGGATAATGCCATTGAGAAGCAAGTCCTGGATTGGAATCCCCAGTGTAGCAGGAGAAGAGGAAGGCCCAAGCATTCGTGGAGGCGGACGGTACAGGCAGAGGGGCGACAACAGGGAAAGACATGGAAAGAGGGGAAGAGGATGTGAGCCAACAGAGTGAGATGGCGCAGCTTCGTGGATGCCCTATGTTCCAATGGGAACGACAGGAAATAAGTCGAGTTTGCCCGTAATTACAATAGTTTCTTTTCGTTTTATAGACATCGCTGAAGAAATCCATAATATGGCCGAAACTGGTACATTTCATGAATTCTTCTTCTTCTTCTTCTTCTTCTTCTTTGGGGTACGTTGGATGGATCTGTGTGTTGTTCTTTCCTTAGTTGCCAGTATCTCTTCATTCTCTCTGATCTTCATTTCCCCCCTTCTTCCGAGATGATGAATCAGGATTTTAGAGTAGATTTGTCTTCTAATATTGCAATTTTGGGAGTAGTATAGATCGCGATTCCTTACGTTTAAAAAAATCTCATCGACACAAACTGGTGGCATCTATAACGTCATAGTCGACACAAAAAAATGTGGGGGGGGGGTACGCTTGTAGTTTTACGTGAGCGTTAATCTCGCGATCATGAGCCACGGGACCTTCTTTTTACGTGGAATCAGAACCACAGGACATGGCATTTCACTTCGAAAATATCACATGTATTGACCGGGAATCAAAGCCAGAGGCAAACAGTTTGAGACCGCTGCACCATACTAAAGGCTTACGCCCCAGAACCCCTTGCTTGTAGTACAAGCAGTAATTTTCGGCCAGACAGTGGTCTAACCAAGTAGCGACCAATGGTTTTATATCGCAATGGCTTTAGAAGAGTACAGTGCATTTTTTCAATTAAACTGAACAACTAAAATTAATATGTGAACATTCCTAACTCACGACCAAGCCTCGCACTTGGAACACATGTGACTACATCCGCATGTAACGACGCACTGTTTTAAAGCTCATACAGCAGAGTAACAAGACGAACAATTCAAGGCACAACAAACAAACATCAACGTCCCTACGTCATCCGTAACGTCATCGACTACACTAAAAAATAATTCCCCTAGGCACGTACAGTAGCCTACGTATCGCGGTATATATTCTTGAACCAGTCTGAATATAGACGAGAAGTATTAAACAGTCCCATCACAGTACTGTATGTCAATATACTGTAGCATTAACACCAATTACTGTCGTAGGTCTATTGTGAATGTGAAGCGATGTTCAAATATGTGCTTTCTCTTTAGACAGATAATGGCCTACTTATTATTGTAATAATATTATATATATTGGAATTATTAAAACATTACTGAAATACATGAAGAGTATTCAATTATTTCTCCATGCCTCTTTTTATGTATCAACCCTGGTAAGTTGTTGTTGTTGTTGTTGTTTGAGTCTTCAGTATTTTGACTGGTTTGATGCAGCTCTCCAATCCTCCCTGTCCTGAGCTAATCGTTTCATCTCTACATAGCTACCACACCCTACATCCGAGGCAACCTGTTTAACATATTGTAACCTTGGTCTACCCCTACAGTTCTTGTCCTCGACCCTTCCTTCCATAACTAAGCTTGCTATTCCTGGGTGTCATAGTATGTGTCCTACCAACCTATCTTTTCTCTTCATTAGCAGTCGCCAGAAACATCTCTCCTCTCCCACTCGTCTTAATACCTCTTCGTTTGTAACCTTATCTACCCATCTGATCTTCATCATTCTCCTGTAACACCACATTTCAAATGCTTCAATTCTCCTCTTTTCTGCTACACCAATAGTCCAAGTTTCACTTCCATAGAGCGCCACGCTCCAGACAAAGGTTTTCAAAAATGTCTTCCTAATACCTAAATCTATATTCGATGTCAGCAGATTCCTTTTTTGTAGAAATGCTTTCCTTGCCTGAGCCAACCTACTTTTTATATCCTCTTTGCTTCGTCCATCACTGGTTATTCTGCTTCCTAAGCAACAGAAGTCTCCTACTTCCTTCAGCTTTTCACCTGCCAATTTGATGTCCATAGAGGTTTCTGATTTATTCCATTTTAACTCCAGGCAAATGCTGGGACGGTACATTTTAATTGGCCACTTCCAATTCCTTGTCCAGTTTCATTCACCTTCATTCATTTCAACGCGCATTAACACCTTCTGATGAGGTTGGTGACAGTAAGGGCATCCGACCGTAAATACCATCCGCCACATAGAAAACTCATCTCACTCCATCTCAGAACCCGCAGAATCATGAGGAAAAAAGGCTCACTGTCATTATTATTATTATTATTATTATTATTATTATTATTATTATTATTATTATTATTATTATTAATTGCCGTTATATTCGTGAGATATATCACAAAATGTAATATCAATAGTAATTAATAAATAAATTCAAATTATGATTAATTATTATTATTATAAGTCTATTATTATACGGACAGCGGTAGCTATGCTCGCCAGGCCACGGGGCCAAGCTATCTGCGGACTCGGTAGACGTGGGTTCGAGCCCGACCGTCGGCTGTCCTTGAAATGGTTTCTGTGGCTTCTCACCATCGGACGGTGCCTTCTGACAGGCCACGGCTGCTTCTTTCCACATCCTTGACCAGTTTCATTCACCTTCATTCATTTCTTCCCTCAACCAATCCTCTCATGAGGCTGGCGTCGGGAAGGGCATCCGGCCGTAAAAAACAACCGCCACATTGGCTGTCATCGCATTTCATCCCCGTCCCCGGTGAAAAAAAAACAGGAACAATAAGGGGTAGGCATACATTATTATATTATTTTATTTTTATTTTCTTAGTCGTTTACCCTCCAGGTTGGTGGAACCCACGGACTCAGCGAGGGAACTCACCACTACCGCCTCTACGGGCAGTGTCCTGGAGCTGGGAACATCTAATCGGAGTGGATACAACTGGTGAGGTGTAATTAGCACCTCGCCCAGGCGGCCTCACCTGCAAAGCGAACAGGGGCCTCATGAGGGAAGGTAATGGATGGATAGGCAAGGAAGAGGGAAGGAGGCGCCCGTGGCCTTGAAGAAGGTACCATCCCGGCATTTGCCCGAAGACGAAGTGGGAAACCACGGAAAACCACTTCGAGGATGGCTGAGGTGGGAATCGAACCCCCCTCTACTCATTTGGAACTCATTTAGACCCCGTTCCAGTCCTCACACCACTTTTCAAATTTCGTGGCAGAGCCGGGAATCGAACCCAGGACCTCCAGGGCGGCAGCTAACCATGCTGACCGCTACGCTACGGAAGCGACTATTATATATATATTTTTTTTACTGTTATTATTGTCTTTTGCGTTCTAGATACTGTTGATTGTAGACAACCGCACACGCGTAATATTGAATACGCATAAGCGTCAATCAAGACCTCCGACTTATCGAACCCTCTTATACGGCACTTGAGTGACGAAGAGTGTCCCGCGATGTTACTCACACGAGTTCCGTATTGAGTCTTGGATACAGACAGTTTAGCTTGATGGTGGAGCAGAGTGGAACAGCGGGAAGGACTCTTGTGTTTCTGCATTAGACTCGGCGCAGGGCAAATGAACGCAGAGTCGCCGGCCACGCTGCATTTAAATTTTAACGAATAAAACTTACGACTCGTTCAAGCTTCAAGGACAAATAATAATGATGTTAAAATATTGTACATAGCTCCAAAACCGACGAGACCACAGCAAATACGTTAGAAAACACAAAAGACAATGACAGTAAAAAAAAAAAAGCCCTGACCTAGGTCTGACTCGAACTCGAAACCTTTAATTCCCCACGCCAATGCGCTAGCGACTACGCCACGGAAACGAGCCGGCAACGTGTGCGAGAATAGGACTACACAAGTTTGAGGATTGATTTTAAACGTTCAATTTTGAACACACTAAGGCGCATTGGCAAAAACGCTCGAACACGGCAAAAATATTTTCTTATGAAGAGCAAACCCTCCAAATTTGAACACTTTTCTAGAAAACCACTTGGTGACCTCTCTTTGTTAGTATAAAACCAAGTCCCCGATTCTTGGATGTCACGAGTTATCTCGAAAACCACTGGATGGATTTTCATGCGGTTTTCACCATTCTGAAAAGGATATCACGAGGAAGGTTTCTGTACAAAATAATTTATTTATGATCAAAGAAAGCCAAGCAGTAACGATTTCAGTGAAAAAATCGAAAAAATACCTCGCGTCCGTGCGCTTTTTATGCTTACGCTGGGCAAACCGTTAAAAATATCAATATACCAGTCTATGAGTGTAAGAATTCTTCAGCATGAAAAGTTCTACAAAACAAAAGTCCGCGAGAGCATATCTCTATCTTCAATACATCGCCCACTAAGAGTTTTTACGTTTCCATATCTTCCAACAATCTCCATTCAATTACTGAGGCGACAGTTTACGAGCTAGCTATGGGCGAGCCTATCACACCAGTTACATCCTAGCTAGCGGGAGAGCCTATTACCCCAGATACAGCCAGCAGCAAACTGTCGAGTCGTGTTGAGTTAAGACTTCAGGGAGGAGTGGTTGTGTTTGGAGTTTCCCTGGAAGTGCAACTCGGCTTTTCTTTATTTCGCCTGTGAACTTTTCGTTCCGCAAAATACACAGTCAAGTCAAGATTGGACGGAAGGAGGATTTGTGTTTCATGCACCTCGCCATTCTTAAATTACGTCTTTTCGTTGCACATGCATCTCCATGATGATATAATTAATAGTCCAGTCAGTGATTTTAACCCATCATGCAGAGACGGAAAAAGGATATACACCAGGTCGTAGTTCATTGACATCGAAGAAAAAGGGCTTATCACGTAATTAATTCATAACTGTTCCCGGGCGAAGCTGGGGCGGGTTGCTAGTTACTTATAAAACTGTATGTACAATTAAGTACACCTTTGCGTGTTATTTTGTGGCTCATGTAATGTTTATTTCAGGTTAGGGTATATAAGTAGGCTACTTGTTTTCCCACCTAATGTAGTTGGAAACAATTTGTGTTGATCGACTGGAAAACAGATGACCTCGTAGTTCCGCCCCTTAAAACCTCAATGACTAACTAACTAACTAACTAACTAACGACTGGAAAGCTTTCCTTAATAAAACAAATTATTTAAGGTGACACAGACTATACCGGTACAATATTCTTGGGAGCCGATGGACTACTCCATGGCCGGTACATATTATAATTGATCTCAAGTTAAAGAGATAATGACGGTCTTTAAGGTTGACACCCTCGTCGTTCTCTCTGCGAGTGTAACGTCTCGTGAAAGGTCAGCGGTTCACGGCCGTGGGACGGAAAACGAAGGTGAGTCTGAGGTCATCTGCTTCTAATCATAAGGTTGATAATGACAATGTATTAAAGAGGTTGGTTGGTTCCATAGTTTAAGGGGCTGCGACAACGCGGTCATGTAGCCCCGTGTACTTTGTGTGTGTGTGTGTAGAATCTGTCTGATGAAAATCCACAGCCTGCTTCCAGTCTCCGACCGGGTCAGGAATGGAATGAATGAAGCCCCCATCTAGCGGCGAGGGTATGAACTGTGCCGGCTGCCGAGGCCTCACGCACTCCTCTGGGGCAATGATTAAATGAATGACAGATGAAATGAAATGATAGTGGACAGTGTTGCTGGAATGAAATTGTGACAGGGAAAACCGGAGTACCCGGAGAAAAACCTGTCTGCCTCCGTTTTGTCCAGCACAGATCTCACATGGAGTGACCGGGGTTTGAACCACGGACCCAGCGGTGAGAGGCCGGCGTGCTGCCGCCTAAACCACGGAGGCTTCAATCTGTCTGATAACCGGTGTTAATTGTGATGGCTGTATTAGTGTGTGTTATCTGTTGTCAATTCAAGTAAGGACTGCAGGCATTGAATTTCTTCAAGTAGTTCCTACTTTTTCCGCCAAACGCCACCGTCAACGACAACCAGTTCAGAACTTGGTTACTAGATGCCACCACAGTCGGCTCCTGGCGACGAACGCTGGAACCTAGCAGCGTTATTCAATGATAACCTATAATAATTTAGCTTCATACTAGAGTAATTAGTGGAAGGTTATTTTTCATGACTTTAATATACGAGGGCTGTTTTTTAAGTAAGGGCCATATTTTTCTTCAATTAACCGAACATTTTATTTTGAAACCACATTTATTTTTAGGTGTTACATACCTTCCTCCATTTTTGTACATAGTTGCCTTGTTTATTTAGGCACTTGTCATACCTTAAAACTAAGTTCTCAAATCCCTCTGCATAAAAGTTTGCCTACACTTGAGGAAAATCCATTGATAGAGTGGTTATCATGAATCTTCGGTCCTTGTGAATTTTCGTGTCAATTGCAGTCACCAAGTCATCTGTGATCACAGACCTAAGCGTTCATCGTCATGAATATTTTCACGGTCACTTTTGAATTCGCGTACCCTTTTTCGCACTTTATCTTCTGTCATTGCATTATCACCCTACACCTCACAAAGCTGACGATGAATGTCTGCAACAGACTTCTTTCTCGCACTCAAAAAACGTATCACAGATCGTACCTCACACGCGGCGGGTGAATCAATAATCTTGAACATTGTAAAGATACACAGTTCAGCGTACAGGTTAGCTACACAGCTGCAACTGACGCCTGCTTGTTCGCAAAGAATGCCGGGAGCCAGCGCGCACGCTTATTGCGGCGTGCGCACTAACTACGGGATTTACAAAAAAAACGGTCCTTACTTAAAAAACAGCCCTCGTATAACATGGGACCGCCGGTTTTACTTCCCCTCCGAAGGAAGGCATACTGAAGGATATTTAACGCTGTTAAAAATTCTGACGACTTCGGCCAGGCTTGAACCCGCGACCTTATGCATAGAAGCCCAGCAGTCTACCAACTACGCCACTGAAGCCACATTGTATTAAAGAGTTAGTTAGTTATTGTTGTTGTAAGGGGCGAAACTACGAGGTCATCTGACCCTCGTATTAAAGAGAAAATATCGTATGACAAAAATAAAGGAAATAAAACACAGGTCAAAGAAATGCCCTAAACTCTCGATGATTGGAGAACTGAGTGAGGAAGTAGAGCCATGAATGGCAAATAGACGATGATGTTTCGTTCGAGGGGCATGGACATCGTGTACTTGGACGAGTGTGGAATTTTGTCTCATAACCTGTGTTATTGTGATGGCTATATTTAGTGTATGCAGATGAGGATTGGGAAGGAAGCGGCCGTGGCCTTAAGTTAGGAACCAACCCGGCATTCGCCTGGAGTATAAGTGGGGAAACTACTTCCAGGATGGCTGAGGTGGGGATCGAACCCACCTCTTCTCAGTTTTGCCTCACATGGCTGATTTTACACCTTTCCAGCCCTCAGACCAGAATTAACATTTCTTGACAAAGCCAGGATTCGAACAACTGAGCATGGAAAATAGCTGGCCTTGGTGCATACTTTTTTTTGTTTTTTTGTTTAAGGTTCATTTTTATACCTTATGTGTTGCTTTTCTTGTATGAATGTCTCAATATTGATTTTATCTGAAGATGGAGAGCTTTGGTAAATATCGCTTCAGAGTGGATTTGTTACTAATCATCCAATTTTTGTCGTCAAATTTCGCCATCACATAGGCTAGAACCTGGTTCCTTTTGGTGTATGATTTTCACCTCCAGATTTGGTCATCTGGGTGATAATCGTATAGTGATTATAACAAGGAATTCATAAGTCCAGGTTGAAGTTTTTCAACCACACAACAGCACTTTCTGAACGATGAAACAGGTCACTGGGGCTTCCGGAGTAGGTCTGCTCCTCTTCACTGCATTCACTCATTGGAGAATCCCCACTTATGGCGCAAGAAATTACAACGTCCATGCCCAGTTCTCAGTCTGTTGAGGCGACACCATAGTTTTCTTGAGAGGTCAAATCCATTCATTTTCCGAGCTGGATTTATCTCATGAGCATTAGTACCTATTGTTGAATTTGACCACTCTTTCCTCCAGCTCCGGTTTAGGTTAACAATTGACCCTCAAGAGTCGGCCAGACAATACACTTGCTGGTCTCCTAGATGGAAGTCGTTGTGGCGATGGGTAAGAAATTTCCTGGTGAACTGGTAATAAGGGAGATGATCGGATTTTCTTTGCTTCTCTCAGCAGAGCTTCCTTTCACCTAAGGTGGGGTGGTGGGACATTTACAGTAGAGTAGAGTCTCGCAAACTCGGCACTCGGTAACCCGGCACTCCGGATTTCTCGGCCAACCTGACAGGAGAAAAAAATCATGATTCTTGTTTGTTTTTGTGTTTCCACACAGAGCGTTATTATGTTTTCTTTCGTATTCTCCATCAATGGAATTATCGACAGTTAAATACGACGCGAAACAAGTTGACCTTCAGTACATAGTATGAAGAGTAACGACGACCTGATAAATACAGGTACAGTACTGTAAATGCACAAACTGTTGGCAGTAAGAAGTGAACAAACGGTTCTCGCGCAGAGCGTTGTATTTATTTGATTGCGCATTCTCCGCAATTCTGTTTCTTCGCCGTCTTCGTGACGAGGCTTCAAGAAACAGATTTCAAAGTGAAAAGCAAAAGAACATTACTTACTTTTTTGCACAAAAAAAAGTAAATGGTAATTTTCATTAAGTGAAAAAAAAATTGCCTACGGGAATTGTTTAGTACATAATCAAGTACAGTACTGTAATGGTAGTGGCTTAATCATTTTAAAACTTGTGTTTCTGTTAAAAACAAATAAATGTACTGCATTGCATTACTTTTAAAACCAAAACAAACGGCTTATGTCGAACTCTGCCACCCTTCGGTCCACATTAGGCCGAGTTTGCGAGACTTTACTGTACCAGTTATGCAGCGCATGGTTTCATTCAACTTAGTATCCACTTTATGCACATGTGCACTTTCCAGCCATACAGGGGCACAGTATTCCGCTGCAGGCTAGAAAAGACTAATACCCGTTAATCGTAAGCAGTCAGCCGAAGCTCCCCATGAACTACCACAAAGTTTGTGTAGGACGTTATTCCTTGTAGTGATTTTGTGAAAGAGTTTGGTGAGATGTTATTTGTAGCTCAGAGTTCTGTCCAGAGTGACTTCTTGATAAATCTATGACATGGACCCGCCGGCTTTACTTCCCCTCCGAAGGAAGGCAGGCTGAGGGATTTTTAACACACTTAAAAAATCCGACGACATCGGCCGGGTTTGAACCTGCGATCTTGGGCATAGAAGCTCAGCATGCTACCTACTACGCCACCAAAGCCACTAAGAGATTTCAAGACAAGACTTGGGTGACGGGGAGATGGTGTCCGGACAGTTCACCACACTGACACTTCCACACACTGCCCAAAATACTGACAATTCGCCACAGCCCTTGGACGTGGCTACCTGTTTAGTGACTCAGAAATAATCTCGACTGACATTTCCACACACATCTCCACCCCACCACGAAGGCTACTATGAAAACGATCAAGTTGAAGACATAAATGTGGATTTTGAAGCTGCTGTAATTTCTTCTCTGAAAGACGTATTTCCAACAACAACAATACATGGCTGTCATTTTCACATGACAAAATGCTTATGGAGAAAAGTACAGGATCTCGGACTGTCGGTGGAGTACCGAGAGAATAACGAAATCAGCCTTCATGTCCGTATGTGCGCAGCACTTGCGTTTTTAAAGCCTGAAAATGTGCTCGATGGATGGGTGGAAATACACTCTCAAGCTCCAGAAAGTCCCAAACTTAGCCAGTTTTTGACTACTTCGTTGACAACTGGCAAGATAACCAAGACATTCTAATCGAGATGTGGAACTGCCACCAAGCACGACACAGGACAACGAATGCTGTTGAGGGCTGGAACAACCGACTCAACAATCTTACGGGAGACCTCGCCCCAAATTAAAAGAGGTTGTCAAAGTGTTGATGACGGAAGCTGAGAAGACAAACTGCGCATTTGTAAAGTCCGAGCTCAACATGGAAGGGAAAAAAGAGAAGACGAAAATATGTCAAACTGGACGGACGGGTTGAGAACATTCAGAAGAAGTTCGAAAATGACACAAAAAAAAAAAAATATATATATATATATATATATATATATGAATTTTAAACACGCCAAAATGATCGGTTTTGTTATTATTTTGCCGGTCCACAGCCTGGATAAAGTGTGATGGAAATCAGACTCTGCATTTATTTTATTTTGATGTAAATTACACTACATCACAATGATATTTTCAAGACCGCTTTTCTTCACTCCAAAGGAGTATTATGTTAAGGTGCATTGTCACTGGTGCGGCTGTAACGATGATAGCTGAAGCCTATATAGCCTTAGGGGGCGGGGGTGGAACTGTCATCGAGATTATTTCTGAGTCATTAAACAGGTAGCCGCGTCCAAGGGCTGTGGCGAATTGTCAGTATTTTGGGCAGTGTGTGGAAGTGTCAGTGTGGCGAACTGTCATGTAATCGGGGAGATGACCTAGAAGTTCCTTTACTCTGTGAAGGACGGATAATGAAAGCCTGGTCAACAGGTGTAGTGCCCTTTAAAGCTGAACGGGAGAGTTCCACCATAGCCATTGGGGGCCAGAATCCCATCGCACTTTATCGATTACTGGCCTTGGTCGATATACAGTAGGATGGGATGAGATGGCCCCAATTCTGGGCGAGGTCAATGAAACCTGTAGCGACTACGATACATCTCTTTAGAGCGTATCAGTGGCAGCTCCAGCAAAGTTCAGCCCTGTGTACTTGAGTGAGTCTGATAACCTGTATTATTGTGATGGCTGTATTGTTGTTTGAGTCTTCAGTCTTTTGACTGGTTTGATGCAGCTGTCCATACCTCCCTGTCCTGAGCAAAACGTTTCATCTCAACATAGCTACCACATCCTACAATCTGTTTAACATATTCTAACCTTGGTCTACCCCTACAGTTCTTATCCTCGACCCTTCCTTCCATAACTAAGCTTGCTATTCCTGGGTATCTTAGTACGTGTCCTACCAACCTATCTCTTCTCTACATTAACAGTCGCCAAAAACATATCTCCTCTCCCATTCGTCTTAATACCTCTTCATTTGTAACCCTATCTACCCATCTGATCTCCATCTTTCTCCTGTAACACCATATTTCACACGCTTCAATTTTTCTC
Organism: Meconema thalassinum; assembly: GCA_946902985.2. NCBI lineage: Eukaryota > Metazoa > Arthropoda > Insecta > Orthoptera > Tettigoniidae > Meconema > Meconema thalassinum. Next base: position 226,286,942 of record OX336397.1, read on the forward strand.
TTTTCTGCTGCACCAATAATCCAAGTTTCACTTCCATAGAGCGCCACGCTCCAGACAAAGGCTTTCAAAAATGGCTTCCAAATACCTAAATTTATATTCGATGTCAACGGATTCCTCTTTTGTAGAAATGCTTTCCTTGCCTGAGCCAACCTAGTTTTTATATCCTCTTTGTTTCGCCCATCGATGGTTGTTTTGCTTCCTAAGTAACAGAAGTCTCCTACTTCCTTTAGTTTTTCACCTGCCAATGGCTGTATTAATGTGTGTATTGTTAATGCGGATGAGTATTGGGAAGGAGGCGGCCGCGGCCTTAGTTAGGAACCATGACTGACTGAGGTAGGAATCAAACCCAGCTATTCTCAGTTTTGCCACACGAGACTGATTGCACCCCGTTCCAGTCCTCAAACAGCTTGCCATGGTGGGTGAGTAGTTATTGTGTCGGACTACCAACCCCCAAGCTTGCAGGTACGCTCCTGGCCATGGTAAGTGATTTTTTTGAAAGGCGACAAAAATCACGACACGCATGTCATACGTTGTTGGCATGTTAAAGAACCCATTTGAATTCAGTAGGCCGTGTTCATAATGGCAAAATTAATCTCGGAATTTTCCGCCAACATGAAAGTTCCTCCATTCTCTACTAGAAAGCGCTATAGTGTTCAAGGAGCTTGGATATCTACCTCCTTGACTTTCACAGTGATTCAAGGAACAACGAAATTCGACCTCTGGGTGTCAAATTACAAAGCTTGCACCCGGCACCCGAGGCCATACGATATTATTATTATTATTATTATTATTATTATTATTATTATTATTATTATTATTATTATACCGGGTGAGTTAGCCGAGGTCGTTACGGCATGACTGCTGGCAGTCGCTCACATCCGGGAGGCGAGGAGGTTCGAATCCCCCCGCCGGCAACCTTGAAGATGGTCTTCTGTGGTTTCCCATCTTCCTTCCAGGCAAATGCCGGGGTTAGTCCCTAACTATAGGCCACAGCCGCTACCTTCCAACTCCTCGCCCTTCCCTTCCAACTTTCCTCCCCAACGGTACTTGTAGCTCACCCATTGGGTGTCCGTCTCGAAGCAGCTACAAAACTGGCGAGCCGAACATGTCCTCGGACACTCCCGGCACTAAAAGCCATACGATAAAAAATTATTATTATTATTATTGTTGTTATTATTATTATTATTATTATTATTATTATTATTATTATACACTACGAGGTGGTCTAACTAAACAAGAAGCTAGATATCAATGGTTTTAACGTGCACCGCCTATTCGCTTCTACGAAGCTACCTTGTATTGTTGCGAGGAACTGCCCTACGCAGCAGGAAAGTCATGGTATCTTGATGGATCTATGTGTCAGTGTCCCCTAACAATTGTACGAACACAGGTTCACTGTACTCGCACGTCAATGGACTAGGTAGTAGCGTGATGAGCAGTAGTATAGTAACTTATACTTGTCGGTCGTATCTCTCAGGGAAAATCAGTCCGCAGGCTAAATAAAACATCGTACACGTAACAAGTCAGCCACAACATAATACAGTATTAATAATGAATTTCAAAATTTGAGAAGGCCTATAGAATCACCTGGAAAAGATACAACAACAAGTAGGCTAGTTCCGTGAAGAACTATACAGCATATTTTCATATATCCTACTTATATTACCGTAATTGCCTCTCAACATACAAATTTTCAGTTTGATTGCTGTCATTGATTCGGGAACCATCTAAATATTTCGGATGGTCAGCTTGTTGAATTTTTATATATAGGCCTTACAATTATGTACTATTACATGAAGATTATTGTGTAGGTGTTTTATTCAAACTTCAATCGCATGATTAGGACACAAGAAATAAAAATGAGATTTTAAAATTTCGCTCAGCCGTCATATTGTGGTTATGAAAATAATTTAAATGAATTAGAAGCCAGTGGATTAAAATTTATATAAGCATATACCGTACCAAGTTTCACAGCGCTCGGATGGTTAAATCGCGAGAAAAGTCCATATGAATATTTAAATTTCACGTCGCCGCCATATTGGATTTGTGCTCACCAGGTTATTGAAATGTCCATAGGTGAACCTATGTTTATAGCCTCCATACACATAAAAAAAACAGTTTGATTGCAGTCATAGTATAATAGATATTGATAACCGTCTAAATATTTCGGATGGTCGCCATGTTGGATTTTATATATGTAGGCCATAGAGTTATGTACTATTAGATGAGGAATAGTGTGTACGTTCATTATTGAAACGTTGATTTCGATCGCATGATTAGAACTCAAGAAATGAAAACTTAATTCTAAAATTTCGCTCAGCCAGCAAGTTGATGTTATGTAAACAATTGAACTAAATTACATGTCATTGCATTGAAATTTGTATAGTCATTTACTGTACCAAGTTTCACAGCGTTCGGATGGTTAAAGCGCAAGAAAATTCCATTTAAATGTTTCAAATTCGCTTGGCCGCTATGTTCGTTTTGTAGTTAACAGGTTTTTGAAAAGTCATATATGAGAACGTCCAGTAGTGCTCTTTATCACCGTACAAAATTTCAGGGTGATATGAGTAATAGTTTCGGAGATATAGAATGCCGGTGAAATATTTCGCATAGCCGCCATGTTTGATTGGTGAGACGTAATAAAATTTGAAGGGCACGGTCGGGGTCGGCCATAATAGTACTATTACCTTACCTAGTTTCATTCAAATCGCTCCAGCCGTTTAGATTTTATTAGGGGGGACGGGGTGGGGGCAGGGGGCGGAGTGGGGGCGGGGATGGGGGCAGGTGGATTCAGGGTGGGGGCGGGAGACACACACATATACACACACTCGGACAGAAGGTAATCTCATAAGCCTATTTTTTTCAAATGAAAATAGGAAAAAAATCAATATCGAAGAACGCAAAATTAAGACATTAGCACAGTAATCAAACCTGAAGCACTGTGCGCCTCGGGATCCTTGATAATTGGAGTCAGATCTCTTATTAAAGACGTAGAAAAACAAGAAAGGACAATATTGAGGAAAATCCTTGGTCCAGTCTGCTCAGAAGGAATCTGGATGATACACAAGTCCCAGGAGCTTTATCAGCATGCGGAGAAAATCTCGGACACATTCAGGAAAAAACGTTTGAAATTTTATGGGCATATTCTCAGAATTCTAAATCTTACTCTCTCATAGACAGCTAAGAACTGGCTGCTTGAAGTTGAAAAAGACCTTCAGGGGAAATACATATCTCAAGTGATATGGTCAGTGCCGGATTTCTGCCTAGGCCTACAAGGCCCCGGCCTAGGGGCCCAGCCAGCCTAGGGGCCCCGGTGGCGGAATCTTATCTGCTTATGAGGAGTTAAGTAAAAAGTTTGACTTTCTTACGAAACTACATCGTTTGGAATCTAAAGACATTCGTGAAGGAGCCAGAAACCTTATAACTTTTTATCCGGGGGTCTTGGATAGGACTTTGGAAAACGAGGGTCTACACCTGCAAGCTCATTTGTCGTCGAATGATGAAGCTATACAAATACTCATCAGAAAAAGGCTTTTTGGACATTTATCCAAACGTAGGAATTGCGCTTCGAATGCTGTTGTGTACATCGTTTTCAGCACTAAAGAGAGTAAAGAATTACTTAAGATCTCACACAGGAGAGAACAGGCTCAATTCACTCTCTGTAATGTACATAGAGTCAGAAATAATGCAGTCAATTGACTATGGTGACGTCATTCATTCTTTGGCACAGAAGAAAGTTCGTAGTATGATTCTATAGATTTTTTTTATAGAATAACATCGGCTTCGGTGGCGTAGTCGGTAGCATGCTGAACTGCTATGCCCAAGATAGCGGGTTCAATCCCGGCCGAAGTCGTCGGATTTTTTAAGAGCGTTAAAAATCCTTCAGTATGCCTTCCTTCGGAGGGGAAGTAAAGCCGGCGGTCCCATGTCATAGATTTATGGCATGTAAAAGATCCTTTCACAGACTAAACTTGTGTAAAGCAAAATTTGTTAGGTTAGATTTCGTCAGAACGCTCTATCAAAGTTCCAACGTTCACCACTAGGTATCATTGATATCTGGTGGTGAAAGTTGGAACTACTTGAAATTGAACGGAGCTTGTAGCTCGCCCTTTATGGTGTCCGCTGGAAGCAGCTACAGACTCAGGCGAGCCCAACATGTCCTCGGACACTCCCGGCACTAAAAGCCATACGATAAATAAATAAATAAATAAATAAATAAATAAATAAATAAATATAGAATAACGTAACTATATTAACATAGACTGTATTATTCTGATAGTTATTTAAATCATTAAAGTCGATTAAAAATTATATGTTCTGTACTAGAGCATTTAATTTGCTAAATTTCCAAAATAGCTTCGAGATGGTAGGGGGGGGGGGGGGGGCAAATGTCAAGTGCCTAGGGGCCCTGGATCTCTAAGTCCGGGCCTGGATATGGTACTGGACAGATGCAAATTCAGACCACCCAAACATTACATCCAACAGAACCTGTACGGAGGAGCACGGAAGATGAAGATGAACAGATTTTGGGAAGATAAGAAAGCAGCATAGCTGGATAAGATTCAATTGCTCCTTAGACGGACATAAAAAAAAATTAAAAAAATGTTTCGTTTCGGCCAACTAAGGACCACGTAATTTCAACTGTTAGCTTCGAGTATTAAAAGATAATGCTTTTTTTTAGCTACAAGAACAGTAATTATTAATAGAATAGGTTCAGTATTCCTTCATTCGTAGACAGTGTTGTTCCTTTCTCTGTTTTGTCCACGCCTTTACAGTTTCCAGCGTCGGCTTAAGCTGGAAACCCGATGTTTGAAGAGTTTTCTCTTATGCTGGTCCACCACGCTCCTGAATATCTTCACATGAGGTTCCAATCTCGTGCAGATCTTTCTGTATCTCACTGAACCAGGCTCTCTCTGTGTTTTTTTTTTCTTGGAGAAAAGTCAAAATGTTATAAGTTAATCGTGTTGACTTTAAAAAGCTGTACCGTCTCGGTTACAAGACAAGATGGGAGCTGATCTGTCGTTCTGACCTATATTTCACTAATTTGAGTATGCTGCATGCAATATAGCCTACTGATAGAAATAATATGAACTTTGTATGAAATGGGTTACAATGAATATATACTCCAGTGAAGAAATCGTTTAGTCAAAGCCATTATTTGCTAAGACGTTGTATGTAAATCATTTGATAACGTTCAACTTGGGAGGACATGTTTGGCTCTGTGGTTAGAGAGCTTTGGTCTTTCACCCAGCCGACTGGAGGTCAAAACCTATCAGAGTTATATTATTTTTGCTTGATTTTTTATACTTATTGTTTTTTCAGTAGGACTCCCCCACCATTTGTGAAGTGTTTAAATAGTTCTTGTATTTTATTACAGGCATTAGGAAATTAATTGTAATTCTCCACCCAATCTATTTGGGCACACTCACGTTGACTGACTGAAACGCTTCTACAAGGCCTAATAGATTTTTACCCCTCTAGCATTAAGATGTTAAACTACCGGCCGATGTAGATACTCGCGTTGCTGTGCAAGATAATGGGACACCAAACACGTGACCATAAAAACTAATCCAACTTTTCCGCATGGCGTCAGTAATTTTTCCCCACATGTGGATATAAATTCACTTTTCCACAAAATCATCTTTCCCAATTTCTCCATCATCCCTTTCGTGTTCATAGCGAGACATTCCACTGCATACAAAGCTTCTGGCGGCGGCTTCGGTAGCGTAGTTGGTAGAGCTCGCGTCAGCCCGGAAGGCGGCCGGCTCTCTGGGATTTGCGCAGAGAGAGAGAGAGATACATGTCCACTGTTGCAACAGGTGCACAAAGTCCGAGCCCCACACCGCAGTCTGCAGCCATGAGTTCCTGCGGTATGGCAACACCGTCGCTTAGCTCATCGAGCCTGTCTCTTTCACGCTGCTTTACACTTGGCTTTCCTGACAACACACTAGCTCAGATTCTCAAGACAGACTGACTGTGATTGGTGGGATGGAAGTGAGGCATGACGTAATGGTAGCGCTGTGTTCTGCGCACCGCCTTCCCGAGCTTCTATGCCCAAGGTCGCGGGATCAAACCCGGCCGAAGTAGTCGGACTTTCTAAGAGCGTTAAAACTCCCTCAGTATGCCTTCCTTCGGAGGGGAGTAAAGCTGGCGGTCCCATGTCATAGACCACTGCAATTGGTAGGTTATATTTGGCTATTTAGAAACGATCTATCTAGTTCCAACATTCGCCGCTAGGTGTCAGTGACAGTAGCATCTGATAGCCAACGTTGAAACTGCTTGAAACAGAACTTGTTGGAAACCCTCGGGCATTCAATCAAAAATACCCAGCTATGGCCATTGGCTGCGATACATATATAATAAATTAAGTGTGATTATCGGATTGTTATTAAATGGTCAGGTTATTGTGGATTGTGCACTTAGCTGTTTGGTGTGCGGTCCTTTTTCGTGCAGCCGTTACCAACCACTGTCCAGGTTCATTAGTGGAGAATGTATATATAAGGTGCGTTCAAAAAGTAACGAGCCAGAGGCAGTAATGCCCAAACCGGTGACGACATCGGCTAATCGTGGCGTGTGTAACGAGGTGTGGTTCCGACCAGAGCGTGGAAGGTCACAGCCCGTCGCTAGAGGGCACGCGTGCACGTCACGTGACGTTACAAAGTGAGCAGCAGCATGCATCAATCGTCCAACCAAGACCAAGACAGTAGGCCATTGGACATGCTTCCTGGTGTGGTTGAAGACTGTGGGGAACCCATTGGGCACACACTTTCCGCAAGTGCAGTCGTTCCTTCATGATGGTGTGCACACTTCCGACGCTCAATCCGACCACGGCAGCTATGGCGTTCACTGTCACTCGGCGGTCCTGGGTAATGAGTGCATCAACCAGCTGGACGTTGTCATCGGTAATGCAGGGGGGTGCCCCAGACCGGGCATCATCGGCTAACGACACCCGTCCTTCCCTGAAGCGCTTGTGCCACGCCTTGACCCTTGCAAGGGACATGCAGTGTTCGCCGTACACTTGTGACATTCGGCGATGAATGTCCGTTCCCCCTACTCCTTCCGCTGTCAGAAACCGAACAACACCTCTTTGCTCTTCGGTTGACGCCTCCATGTCACTGTTTGCAATGCGACTGGCAGCGTTGGACGATCGATGCATGCTGCTGTTCGCTTTGTATCGTCACGTGACGTGCACACGTGCCCTCTAGCGACGGGCTGTGACCCTCCACGCTCTGGCCGGAACCACACCTCGTTACACAAACCACGATTAGCCGATGTCGTCACCGGTTTGCGCATTACAGCCTCCGGCTCGTTACTTTTTGAACGCACCTTATATTAAAATCTATATCAAAATGTAGGAATATATTAATAGCATAAGATAAAAATTCAAAAATAAATCATGAATCTGCGAACTAAAAACAATCCCCGTGTTAAATTAAGGTCAAACCCCCCTTTAAAATACTGTAAAAATTTGAGTCCCATAGTTCAAAGAGATTGTGAGAAAATTTGTGTTTTTATTAATAAAAATAATAATATCGTATGGCCTCGGGTGCCGAGTGGAAACTTTGTTATTTGCACCCAGAGGGCAGCTTGCATGTCGAATTTTATCTCTGCTTGGAGCGCTATGAAAGTCAAGGAGGTTACCGTTATATATATAAGCTCCTTGACACTATAGCGCTTTCTAGTAGAGAAAGGAGGAACGTTTTGTCTTGGCGAAAAATCCCGAGATTAATTTTGCCATTATGAACACGACCTACTGAAACTCAGCAATTCTTCTAGGTTTGTGCCGTGTCTTGTGTGGGGTTTCGCCTAGGACACCAAGCTGGCTCATCGGCGGGCTCTTGGTGTCCCCGCCCGGACCCCCACAGGAGTAACGAACTGCGCGCTACCTCCCTTTATATTGAGTGCAACTGCACTCCTTGACTGCGAGAACTAAAAGTTCAAGCAGCCATAACCTCCCTATGAAGGCTTCCAAAAAGATGTTATATTGGCTTTCACGGCCGGTGAATTAAAACTCAGCAATTCTTCTAGGTTTGTGCCGTGTCTTGTGTGGGATTTCGCCTAGGACACCAAGCTGGCTCATCGGCGGGCTCTTGGTGTCCCCGCCCGGATCCCCACAGGAGTAACGAACTGCGCGCTACATCCCTTTATATAGAGTGCAACTGCACTATTTTGCTGCGAGAAATAAAAGCTCAAGCAGCCTGAACCTCCCTATGAAGGCTTACAAAAAGATGGCCATGAAAGCCAATACACCATCTTTTCAAAAATCACTTACCACGGCCAGGAGCGAACCTGCAAACTTGGGGGGGTTGGTAGTCCGACACGATAGCCACTCACCGAGGCAAGCTTTTTATTAATTGTATGATTGCAGCCAATGACCATGTATTTTATTTTCAGGACGGATCGGGGAAGGGATTTTGGAAGGAAATCAGCCATGGACCAGTTGAAGGGAACCGTCCCGGCATTTGCCTGGTAGTGAATATGGGGAAACTATTATTATTATTATTATTATTATTATTATTATTTAAGCGAAAATTCCACTACAGGAGAGCGATTAAACTTGGATCACGTGATGTCATTTGGAGGCGTGTCTCCTCCGCTCCTCCCAAAATCTCTTTATTCTCGCGGAACGTTCCCTCTTCCTCTCATCCGTCGACTTTTTTCCAGGTTGTCGTAATGATCTTGGTTCGAACTGAACATTCGCGATTTTCGTCTGGCACTCAGTTCGGTCTTCGAAATTTTGTATACTGATAACTTGTAAGTCTCTCTGTACCTCTTTAAGCCATTCTGTGCCGCATTTGCTCTGTGTTACGATACTGAGTAGTTTCTTGGGCAATCGGGAGGTGGCCATCCTGTGGATGTGAGTGCAAAATTTGGCTCAGCGTTTTCTAATTTCGTCTGTTATCGTAATGGTGTTTTGATAGAGTTCAGTACAAGGTCTCTTCATCCAAATGCCGTTTCTGTTGATTGCTCCGTAGATCTTCCGGAGAATTTTTCGTTCCTGCTTTTCCAGTTCCCTAATCTTGGAATGACAATCGATTACTATTGTTTCAGCCGCATATGTTGCTTCTGGAAGAATAACTGTTTTATAATGTCGTAATTTGGCGTATGTCGAAATGCATTTCTTGTTGTAATGGGCCCACGTTAGCCTGTAGGCCTTCTGGAGCTTAGTGATTCTGTCTTCATTGGCGATTCGATTAAGTCCTGAGGGCTGAATAATTTCGCCAAGGTATTTAAAACTTCAGACTTGTGCGATTTTACCGTATTTGGTGTTTAAAGGGGATTTATTTTCTGGCCTTCTCTCCGTATATTTGGTCTTGTCGTAAGATAGATGTAATCCGGTCTTTTGTGCAATCTCATGGAGCTTTTCCACTGCGTAAGTCGCTTCCGATCTGTTTTTCTGCGACAATTGCAATATCGTCCACGAAAGCGAGACATTTGACTTTAGTTCTGTTCTCTTTTTTAATACCGATTTGAATGCCCTTTACAAGAGGTTCCCATTCCCTATTATCCTCTCCAGAACCATATTGAAGAGGATTGGGGATAGTCCATCCCCCTGTCGGACTCCCGTCTTGATTTCGAAGGGCTCTGATATTTCGCCCATGAATTTCGCTTTGGATATTGTTCCTGTAAGTGTCTGTTCTATGATTTTGCGTGTCTTACGATCGATCCCAAATTCTTCCAAGATTTTAAAGAGGGTGTCGCGGTCAACAGAGTCGTATGCTTTTCTGAAGTCGATGAATGCAATCACGGTATTTCTACATTTCTTCATTATTATTATTATTATTATTATTATTAAGAATAATCAATATTACATCCAGCAATACAAGAAAATATATGCACACATAGCTTTTTAAGTATTAGGACATACGTCCGTACATTGTTCAAGCAATCGCGTGTGCTATATAGACAGTGTCCTTGTCACTACAACACTGTATAATACACTTGTTTTCTTGATCACTGGAGTCCCGTTATATTAAATGTGTACAATCTTCATCATATCGTAACTTTAGTCTAGTTCTGATTATTATCTAAGTAACCGTATTAGTCTAAAAATGTACATTCTGAGATCTATGTGATGCATATCAAATTCAGCCGAGTTAGGGAAGAATACATGTAAGCTATACCACGTAAGGCAAGGCCTTGTGTGTGGAATATTAGGTCTACTTACCTAATTATAACGTTAAGTGCTCATATGTATTAAAATAAGAGTTGTGAAATAGCTAAGTAGCAATGGTGATGCTATTTTATAGATTAAGCTACTTTAATATATCTTTAATGACATTTTTATTCTCTCGAACATATATCTTTGCGTTACGTATAAACTTTGTAGATGTAAGTAACTGCTCTTTTATGGGTTTAGGAAGGATATTGTAAAATTTAGGAATAAAGTATTGAAAATTACGCTTTGCAATAGATTTGGTATGAAGAGGACAGCCAAATTTCCTGTTCTACCTCTTGTTTGGTAGGTGTGGCTCATGTTTATGACTGAATTTTTATTTTTATAGATATACTAGCTGTTACCCGCGGCTTCGCCCGCAATAACATTTGGAATCCCGTTATAACATTAGTTAAATAGATAGATAAGCATGGGTCCTAGTGAAAAATAATTATATCACCTGAAACCAAAAATGCATGGGACGATAAAAACATCAAAATATCATGTTGGTTTCGGACCCTAAAAGACGTGAAAAATATAATAAAAGTATTAAAAAAACTATTTTTTGGAATTTCATTCGAATCAATTTTTATGTCATTTCTGGGCCTTACAAAATTCCGGCCAAAAAGTACAAAATCATAAATAACTCCCTAAGTATTCGTCGTATGATGAAATAGCAAGAGGCAAAAAAGATGTAATGTGTTATTGTCTACAACATAGGCCATGTATAATTTTACACTTAGACATATTACGCCCCCCCCCCCCATAATTTCACCTCCCCATGGGCCCCTTAAATTGGATTTATGAAAAAACTGTCAAACACCTATTTACTTATTTTTATGCCGATCTTTTCCGCTGAGTTCCAAACTCCTCGCCTATGTCGTTTAAGAGATACACGCCCCGTTAGGAATCCTTCAAGCCCCACTTTTCACCCCTTTCACCTCATAATATACACCACATCGAAAAACCCTCAGACATTTGTCTTCTTATTTTTAATAATGAGTTTATATGCCGAGTATCACATCCCCCAATGAAACCAATCGGGAGATATTGCTATTCAATGAAATGCAGGTCTACCCCCTTTTAACACCCCTTTAGAACCTGATTATCCAAAAATCCTTTCTAAGTGGGAGTTTGCGGCCATTGAGGAAGCTGCATACCAAATTTCATTCCAATCCGTTCGGTGGTTTCTGAGATTTCGTGATGAATGAATGAGTCGTCAGTCAGTCAGTTTTGAGTTTTGAGTTTTATATAGTAGATTTATAGACTTCCGTCAAGTAAAGTTGTCCTATATCCATAACCATTTTCAGGACGGCCGAGATGGGATTCAAACCCACACTCTCCCAATGAAAACATGTATTTTACAAGTAAAGTACTATTTTGACATTGGTAAGGACCCCTGTGAGTCCATCGCCTTTAACATCATCTGGTCCCCAACACAACACAACCGGTGGGAACTGGACTGACTGGTGCGTATTGATCTGAGTCGCTGCGTTTCTCTAGTCAGGTGGAAGTCAACTCTTTCTGTTTTAAAAACACTGGCAACATTGTCTAGTCGCCTTCCTGGTGTAGTGTCAGCGTACTTAGCTGCCACCCCGGAGGTCCGAGGTTCGATTGCCGACTCTGCCACGAAATTTGAAAAGTGGTATGAGGACTACTCAGCCTCGGCTGGTTCAAATGAGTTCGGTTGGTTGATTACTTAGTTTATGGGCTGCGACAATGTGGTCATGTAGCCCCGTGTACTTTGGGTGTGGCGTCTAGTAGCCAAGTTCAGAACTAGTAGTCGTTGACGGTGGCGTTTGACGTTGGAGAAGCTTGTGTTCCAAACAGACCCGGCCAGAGGCTGGAAACTGTGCAAGATGATGATGATGATTGCAGATGCCATTGTTCTTTTCAGGCGTCCGAAACATTAAAGGAGGTGTCCTGAAGATTCATTGCAGTACGCCAAGAAGGGTGTCTGGATTTCAGTCGTTTGGTTGGAGAAGCTACTATATCCTCAACCACTGAACTCCACTCACACTGTCATCCACCGAGTCCATCCACCGTACTCTAGGTCTTCCTCGTCCTCTCTTTCCAGTGATCCGTCTCTCCATCACTTGTTTCTGCATTGTTTCATCACACATCATTTTAACATGTCCATACCTTCTCTGTTCTACTCCAGCTTCTGTACATTCACTGCCTTTCGAATGTCTTCATTTCTCACTCTCTCTCTCCTAGTCTTCTGCACCACACTCCTCAGGAATTTCATTTCGGCTGCTTGTATTCTACTTTCATCTCTCCTGGTCATCGGCCGAGTTACTGCTCCATACGTCATTACTGCTCCATACGTCATGTAAATCACTTCAGTGGTTTGTCTTTATCCGAAATTAAACTCCGAACCTGATGATAGAATGTATTCTATTGTTGATCTCTATTTCCAATCTTGCATTTCCCATCAATTCACTTCCTAAATATTTGAAGTGCTCTGCTACTTCCAGATCTACATCTCCCCAGTTGTATCCCCAGATCCGATGTTTCAAGCTCCTGGACACTGCCCTGGAGGCGGTAAAGGAGGGATCCTTCGCTGAATCCGAGGGAAAAGCACTCCCTGGAGGGTGAAAATAAAATCCACAGCCTGCGTCCAGTCGACCGACCGGGTCAGGAATGGAATGAATGAAGCCCCCGTGGCTTAGGTAGCAGCACACCGGCCTCTCACCGCTGGGTCCGTGGTTCAAATCCCGGTCACTCCATGTGAGAGGGTTGTATGGAACTGCGCCCAAGCTACACTAATGACCCTGGTCATTAGCATCAGCCTTCGAAAAGTGGCAGTGGAATTGCGCCCATTGAGAGCGGTCAGGTAGGTTCCCTCCCTCCACCCCTCTTCCGAATTTTGTTGTGTCGAGTGGTGTGAATTTGAAGTGATTCATTTCAAATCGGTTGTGTCTTGATTGCGAACAAGTCAAAAACCGTCCAGATTGCGAACAACTAAATATACCCTGTCCAGATTGCGGACAAGAGATTAGTGTTGGCCTGGGATACATAAAACAGGTACAGTTTTCAAAACAGAGTAATATTTAATTGTTGTTCTAGCAATATTAGCATTAAATGGTACATTGGGATGTTTTCGACAACCTTACCATATTTTAAAAATAGTTTTGTTATTGCAAATGTTTAATAATCTAGTTTGAGGTAATCTTACCATTTAGAAGATTATTATATTTTTTTATTGTATAACAAAACTAGAGGGGTAGTTATTTATGGTGGATTAGAGAGAGTTGTATTATTATTATTATTATTATTATTATTATTATTATTATTATTATTATTATTATTATTATTATTATTATTAGTGTAGCCTCCGTGGCTTAGGCAGCAGCGCGCCGGCCTCTCACCGCTGGGTTCCGTGCTTCAAATCCTTGTCACTCCATGTGAGATTTGTGCTGGGCAAAGCGGAGGCGGGACAGGTTTTTCTCCGGGTATTCCGGTTTTCCCTGTCATCTTTCATTCCAGCAACACTCTCCATTATCATTTCATTTGTCATTCATTAATCATTGTCCCAGAGGAGTGCGACAGGCTTCGGAAGCCGGCACAATGCCTATACTCGCCGCTAGATGGGGGCTTCATTCATTCCAACCCTGACCCGGTCCAATGACTGGAAAAAGGCTGTGGATTTTCATTATTATTATTATTATTATTATTCGCCTCTGTGGTGTAGTGGTTAGTGTGATTAGCTGCCACCTCCGGAGGCCCGTAGTACAGCTGCTTATCTTATGCTCAGCAGTGCAGAAGCTAGTGGTGGGAGACAGTCCGTCACTTCCCCTTAAACCGACCTTGGGCTAACAGCCGACTTGACTACGGGCACAGTTCAATTGGCCTAATTAAAAGGATCTGGAAATACCACTGATTGTGGGCGCAGTTCCATATCTCCCAAGTGAGATCTGTGCTGGACAAAGCGGAGGCAGACAGGTTTTTCTCCGGGAACTCCGGTTTTCCCTGTCACAATTTCATTCCAGCAACACTCTCCCCTCTCATTTCATTCATCTGTCATTCATTTAATCATTGTTCCAGGGGAGTGCGACAGGCTTCGGCAGCCGGCACAGTTAATATCCTCACCGCTGGATGGTTTCTGACCCTGGAGGGTAAACCGACTAAAAAAAACAGTATGCATACTAGCGAAGTAGCCGCTTGAGATAACCGGCGCACCTGGAGATCCCTAGGCACAAGCCGACAGCGACTATCATGGTTGGTTCCTCAGTTTAGAAACTGCAAAAACGCGGTCATGTTGCCCCGTGTACTTTGTGTGTGTGTAGAATCTGTCTGATAACCGGTGTTAATTGTGATGACTGTATTAGTGTGTGTTATCTGTTTTTAATTCAAGTAAGGACTGCAAACGATCATTTCAATTAGCCACCAAATGCTACCGTCCACGAGACCTAGCTGTGAACTTGGCCACTACTAGATTCCATTGCAACCAGCGCCTGGTGACGAACGTTAGAACTTAAGAGCGTTAATCAAACCTAACCTACAAATTTTGTTTCACACAAGTTTAGTTACCGTAGTGGAAGGTTTTTTACATGCCATAAATCTATGCGCCCGCCGGCTTTACTTCCCCACCGAAGGAAGGCATACTGAGGGTTTTTTAACACTCTTAAAAAATCCGACGACTTCAGCTATCATGAGTATGGTTTACGCATTCTCTCCAGGCAAATGCCCAGGTGGAAGCTTATTTCAGGCCCAAACTACTTTCAGTTTCACACACTATTTATTACTCTTGTGTACGAGAGAGATAGAGTGTGAGTGTATTGGTAATTTAAGCTAATATTAGGAGGGACACTTGTTATGGAATGCAAAAGTGCCAATTCGCTCAAAAAGAAAAAGACCCTGTATAACAGCTATTTTGTACCAATAATCAGTTACAGCCTTGAAACATCCGCAATACCTAAGAGAATCGTCTTCAAGCTATGGAAATGAAGTCTCTCCGCATTATGATAAGGAAGACATCAGGGGCGGCGCAAGATATAAGCGAACTACGCGGCCGCTGGTGGCGCCGTGAGACGGGGGGCGCCACGGCGCGCCGAAATATCTAGTTAGGGGCGCCCGGAGCTAGTTTGTAATGTTGTAAACATTACGAATTCTAATTTTTACAACATTAACAATCTTCAATGTTTATATTATAAACAATGTAACCAGATAACATAACCATTCTGTTTATGTGTCGTCTTTTCACTTTTACTTTACTATTTCACTAACAAACAAAACGAAATAATATTTAAAAAATTCAGCATAACCATTTTACGGGTGATGCTACTCATGAAACAAACTTAGAACTACAGTATTACGGAGTCGGTCGAAGTACAGTAGACTCTCGAAAATCCGGACCAATGTGGCGGACGGCCGATCCGGATTCCGAAAAATCCGGATTTCCCGGAGACAGAGTGACGTCGGTCGCGGCAGTGGTTTGCGTGCCGCGATCGCCGCCACTCCGTGCCGATATGTGTACTTTATTGTTACTCGCATAAAACAGTTCTGAACTGCAATTAACTGAACACAGGGGTAGAAAAAATAGATGGTTAATAGTATGGAACAACTTTAATAAGACTTAAGAATTTACATTACAGTACTACAGTATGCAAAATAAATGAAAATAAATCATCAGAAACAGTGTGTAAAAACAAACTTACACATGCTTGAAAAAGTCTTGAATATTTTTCTGCTTCACAGTTTCAGCACGTTTTCTTGCCGCAATGTCTCTTAACTTCATTAAACAAATGATGTCAGCTGAAGATATTCCATCCTGCTGAGTAATGTACTCTAGGGCTCGGTCCAACATTTTAAATCCTTCTGAATGTGGAATCAGGTTTATGTTGCTCTCAGGTAGTTCCTCTTCTTCCAAACAATCTTCATTTGTCACCATTCTGACTATATCATCGTCTGTTATTTCATTTTCGTCGTCATTGTTCATCCATTCATGGACATCATTATCACTCACTTCCTCACATCCGGGTATTTTTTCCAACAGTGTAACGACGTTTTCCCTTTCAAACTGATTTTCATCAACGTTTTCGACGGCTATTTCTTCAAACTTGTTTCCCTGATGGTCCAAGAGAACTTTCCATGACGAAACTATTGATGAAGGAGAAATTTCCTCCCACCCTTCGGCTACCCACCTAATTACATCCAAAACGTCAATCTTCTTCAATGCACCGATGTAATCCTCGTCATTCTCAATCGCCGAAATCAAATAACTGAGAAGTCTACGACGGTACTTTAATTTTAGAGCTTGAAGTACCCCTTGGTCCATAGGCTGACACACAGCTGTCACATTTGGCGGCAAGAACACTGCTTTGATTTCACCGTCTGTTAATTCGTCAGCGATCGGATGTGTTGGAGCGTTGTCTAACAACAGAATTGCTTTTCTTGGTAAATTATTTTCAGTCAGATGTGTCTCTACTGACGGGACAAACTCCTTGGTAAACCATGTCTTGAAAATTGCAGAATTCATCCACGCTTTTTGTTGGTTTGTATACCAAAGTGGCAACTCATCATCTTTCTTTATTTTCTTAAAAGCTCGTGGTTTTTTTGATTTTCCAATCAATGTTAACCTAAGCTTATGACTGCCGGTCACATTACTACACGCCAACACCGTAACTCGTTCCTTGCTCTTTTTGTAGCCCGGGGCTGAAACTTCTTTTTTTGACGCAAGAGTTTTTGTGGGCAACATCTTATAATTTAAACCAGTCTCGTCGCAGTTGTAGAGCTGTTCTCCGGAAATTTCTTCTTTGTCCAAGATACTAAAAAGTAGTTTCTTGAATTCAGGAACAGCATCTTTGTTGGCTGATAATGCCTCCCCACTTATTGACAGTTTACGAACACCAAATCGTTTCTTCCAACGATCAAGCCAACCTTCACTTGCTGTAAACTCACCATCTTCACCTTCAATTTCTTTTTTGAAATGCAACGCCTTTTCTTGAAGCATAGGCCCCGTAATAGGAACCCCTTTACCTCTTAAATGTTCATGCCACAAGAACAATGCTTCTTCAACTTCTACATGTTTGCCTTTATGCATGCTTTTTCTAATTTTAATCGCACTTCCACTGGATTGAGAGGAACACCATTTTTCTATCTGTCCGCGATTCTTCTTCCAATCTGAAACTGTACTTGTTCCTACTCCTAACTCTAGAGCGATTTTTTTCGCCGATTCTCCAGCATCAATCCTCTTTATAGCACGGAGTTTTTCTTCCACTGACACACACACTTGCTTTCGTTTGTTACTCATCTTACAGTACTTAAAAACAAGACGCGAGAAACACAGAGCACCGACACAACACGAGGTAGCCACCGAAAATAACGTCTGCACAGAGAGAGTGAGCGCGGTCAACTAAGTACTGTATGAGTAAACAAAGAGCTGTTGGGGAGGGGGCGAGTCAATGACCTCCCGCCGTGCCGCACAGCCAGTAGAATAGAAAAGACGTCATTCTTGTAATGCGGAATGGTCGCGGAGAAATTGAAGGCGCTTAAGCATCACGTTACCTACATTTTACTGATTTTGTATTACAAAAAATATTTTTTGAGCGGTCCGGATTTGCCGGAGTCCGGATTTTTGAGGTCCGGATTTGTGAGAGGCTACTTTTGACCGCTCGCCATTCACGAAAGGGAGAACACCCATTCCACTAATGTCTTTGACTCGTCCGCGTGACTCATACTTCTCTTGTCTTTATCCGCTCAGTAGCTCAGTATTGCCAGCTAGCTGACAGCCTTCACTCATCTTTGTAGTTTGTAGTGTGTAGATGTGTTGACGTAAGCTGCACTGTGTTATTGCCCCTTCTTATACATGAGGAGATGATTTCTAGACACACGAAATGTCCAGTAATAAAAAGCCATCAGGTGCATTTCACCGTAAAAAAAAGTTGCGGCATTCTAAAGAAGATGAGAAGCAATCTAAAGCGCTGAAAAGTTTTTTTGCGCTTTTGGCTTCATCGTCATGTGCAAAAATGATCGACGAAACAACTAAGTTAACTGAATCCGTTCATAACGAAGAGGATGACGACCAGTTACCAATATCAGACCTGCCTGGACCAATCAATGAGTGAAGAATCCCTCCAAAAAGTAAGTGTAACTGTAAATAATTTTGAGTTATATTTTTTTGCTAATGTCTCTAAATGCCTAAATTAATTTAATCTAAATTGATGGGCATTTGTATAAACAATTTACCCTTATAACGTAAATTAGAATAATATTATTGATTTAATAGCATGACTTTACTGAATACTGTCATAATTTATTTAAACTTTATAGCACTAAACCTTAAGTAGTATTAATTTATACTTAAGTTGTATATTTAGAAAATAAATTTAGGAATTGAGGGTAGCTTCAGAAGATATATTGGTGCTTAAGTATACTTGGCCAACAGCTATTTTTATTGCAGGTTGAGGATCTGACACTGACAACAGGAACACCATTGGCACTACCAATTGTCTACGACATAACCGGGACCGAAGGTGTTGACGAGGATTCATCAGAACTTACAGAACTGGCGTCTACAGGTCAACAGGCCATTAAAACTGAAACTTTAAGTTTATGTTGATACAATACAATGGTTATTTAATAGGTATTTCTTTAAGAATTACAATTTACAATAGTGTACATTGAATCTTAGATAACGGAGTACAGGTTTTGTTAAAATATACCTAGTAATCGATAGTTAGTTTAGCCTCTTTTAGGTTGAGGGAGGAAAGAAGGCAGAGGAGGAAAAAGGGCACCTTATATTTTTTGTATTAAGGGGAGACTGTACCTTTTCCGATTCAATGCTTTTTAATGAAGATTTCTTCGAAGTATAAGTACATATCAAATAAAACCACTGAACCTACTATTCCAAAATGTTATATACTTATTAACTTACTACATCCATATCTTCCTGATAAACGAAAATTGTTACAAAAGTTTATACATAGACTACTACTTATTTTTAACAGTTTAAAAATGTTCAATTTTTTTCTAATCATTTTTTAGAAATAAAAATATTTTTTGAAAATAGAAATATTTATTAATATTAATAACATTTTGGTTTAATGTACTCAACAATTACCCATAATTATGAATGCAAAGTTTAAGGTCTCTATGTTTTACGGCTTTTAAACTATGTATAGATCAAGGTAAAATTTTGAAGGTCGGTGGTTTATTTGCAGAAACTGAGCGCAGAAACGTCATCAGTTTTTTTCAAATGACTGTGGAGAATGGCCACATAAAATAAACGATGATGTACGAAAAATCTTATTGAGCGAGGACCACAGCAGGTCACAGACAAATAATTTCCTGTGGACCTTAAAGGTAGGCGATTTTTCTCAAAGCATTACACAAGGAAGCTTTGCAATGGAGAGCAAGTCCGCAGGATTAGGTAAATATATTCCATATTGAAAAACGCAGTTTTTTGTTTCGCTTCCAAACTTTTTGAAAAAGATCATTCTCTTCTTGCTGGTGGCCAAAGGTATTCTGACTAGCAAAACTTGAACAAAACTTTGACCAGTCATGATAAATCCCCTATTCATATTCAAAACTGCAAATGTTGGCGCGAACTCTCTTTACGTTTAAGTTTTAAAAATAATATTGGCGAGGAAAATTTAAGACTTATTCGTGCTGAAACTGAACATTGGAATATAGTTCTAAAACGCCTACTCTGTATTGTACAATTTTTGGGAACTCGGGGATTGGCCTTTAGACGAAAAAAGACACCCTATTTGAACGTAATAATGGAAATTTCTTAAAACTGGTAGAACACATAGCTTAATTTGATGTTTTTATGGCTGAACATTTGAGAAGAATAAGTTCAAAAGAAACATACGTACACTACTTGAGCAAGAGTATCCAAAATGAGTTTGTTAGTTTCTTGTCGGCCAAGATTCAAGCTAACATTTTACAACAGATACAGCAAGCAACGTACTATTCTATTATATTAGACTGTACTCCAGACATTAGCCACACCGAGCAAATGACTCTTGTTGTAAGATTTGTACAAATTTTAGCAAATGAGGATATTTCAATAAAGGAACATTTTTTGTACCTTGTTCCCATTACAAATTCTTCAGGTGAAGGCCTCACAGAGGTATTGCTCAAACAGTTAGAAGCACGAGGCATTCCTTTAACAGTCATGAGAGGCCAGGGGTACGACAATGGTTCCGCAATGAAGGGAAAACATGTTGGAGTCCAGAAGTGAATCCTTGATTTAAATTCTAGAGCTTTTTATGTACCGTGTGGGAACCACTCCTCTAACTTGGTCATTAATGATGCAGCTCTGTCGTGCAACATTGCTGTGGACTGTTTCAGCACTATCCAAGAAATATTTAATTTTTTCCCAGTTCTACTCAAAGATGGAATATTTTGCTGAAACATGTTTCAAATCTGACAGTAAAACCACTCTGCAATACTAGATGGGAAAGTAGAATTGAGGCATTGCTACCTTTTAGGTACCACATTGAAGAAGTGTATGATGCCTTATATGAAGCTTCTCAAGATCAGAAACTTGACGCATTTGGTAGGAACACCGCCGTAGGACTAAAAATAACTGCAAAACTTCACGTTTCTATGCTGCTTAGTGACATGGCATGAGACCCTGCATAAAACCAATATGGTTAGTTAACTGTTGCAAAAAGTCACAAATGACCTACAAAGTTCAATGGATGTCATTAAAATTTCTTTATGACATTCGAGAATAATTTGAACGAACAAGAGTTGAAGAAAGCCTGTAAGCAACTTCAAACCGTTTTGAGTGATGGAGGAGACTGTGATCTGAACGGAGAAGATCGGTGCGAAGAACTGAAAATTTCTTCACCAATGCTACCCACTGGACGCCACCCAGCTGGAGCCTTGTTTTTTATAACCAAACGTGTTTATGTGGACATTTTTCCAAATGTTTTTGTTGCATTGAGGATTCTGCTAACGCTCCCGGTATCAATGGCCAGCGGAGAAAGAAGCTTTTCGAAGCTAAAACTTATAAAAACATACTTGCGATCAACTTTAAGCCAAGAACACTTGAGTGAACTAGCTACTTTGGCCAGTGAAAAAGATTTGTTAAATGAAATGAAAACAGATTTGCTGCTTAACGAGCTTTCTAAACTGAAAGCCAGGAGAATCTCGTTTTAATTTTAAAAGATGTCAACAGTGTGCAAAAAATCAACAATAATTGTCATTCTATGTAATAATAATGACCTGTAAATAAATGTTTGGTTTGATGTTATTTTTGGTGTATCCCTTTGCCTTTTACCTTTTGGCCATATAACGCATTTAGTAAAAAGTAGTTCCGTGAAGGACTATACAGCCTATTTTCATATATCCAACTTATGTTAATTGCCTCTATCAACATACAAAATTTCAGTTTGATTGCTGTAATAGATTCGTAGATATTGAGATCCATTTAAATATTTCAGATGGTCGCCATGTTGGATTGTTATATGTATAGGCCATAGAGTTATGTGCCATTAAAGGAAAATTATTGCGTAGCTTCATTATTCAAACTTTCACTTCGATCGCATGATTACGACACAAGAAATAAAAACTTAATTTTAAAATTCGCACAGCCGCCAACTTGAGGTTATGTAAACAATTGAACTAAATTAGATACCAGTGCATTACAATGTGTATAAACATTTCCTGTACCAGATTTCATTGCGTTTTGAACATCAAATCGCGAGAAAGGTCTATTTAAAATTTTCAATTTCGCCTGGCCGCCATATTCGTTTTGTAGTTAACCGGTTTTTGAAAGTCTTATATATGAACTTCCAGTAGTGCCCCTTATCTCCGTAAAAATTTTTAGGGTGATACGGCTAATAGTTTTAGAGATATAGAATACCGGTGAAATATTTCGCACAGCCACCATCTTGAGGTTATGTAAACAATTGAACGAAGTTTGATGTAGGTGCGTTACAATGTGTATAAACATATACCGGTACTGTACCAAGTTTTATTGCGTTTGGTTGGTTAAATCGCGAGAAACGTCTATTTATAAGTCGACACTTCACTTGGCTGCCTTGTTGGTTTCGTAGTTACCAAGTTTTCAAACGTCACATAGGTGTACCTCTAGTAGTTCCCTTTATCACCGTAAAATATTCCAGGGTGATATCAGTAATAGTTTCGGTGATATTGGATGCTGGTGAAATATTTCGCACAGCCGCCATGTTGGATTGGTGATATGTAACAAACTTTGAAGGGCACGGTCGGGGTCGCCCGGAATGGTTCTATGAACTTACCGAGTTTCATTGAAATTGCTCCAGCCGTTTAGAAGTTATTAGGGGGGGCACACACACACACACACACACACGGACAAAAGGTGATCTCATAAGCCTATTTTTCAAAATTGAAAATAGGCTAAAAATAGTAAAGGTACTCTGATGAGTATAAAGGGGGGGGGGGGCAAAATGTTCTTTGCTTACACTACAAAAAGACCTAGGGCCGGCACTGGGAAGACTAAAAGAGATATATTTAAGGAATTAAATAATAAGAAGGCAGGCTGTAATACAAAGAGTTTATTTTGTAGCTGACGGAGACCCTCGCTAGCCCGCGGCGCGAGCCGGTCTCCCGCCGAGCACTTGGCCGTAATCCGCTTCTTGGCGCCACAAGTTTCCCTCCCTTGCAGTCTGCTGAGAGCTTTAACAGAGTGAGGTTCAGTTTAGTCAATAGTTCACGTGTTTAGTGCTCAGTGTGCTGTTCCAATGCAATTTTCATTACTTGAACGTGTGTATATATATAATACCTTCATAAAGTACAGGAAATCTTGTGCGAAAGCACAACGGAAATCGGTGCTGTGGAACTTCAGAAAGTAAATGCCAGTTTCATAAAAAAAAAAGTGCCAGCGATGTGTAGCAGTGAATGGCGAACATTCTCAGCACCAGCTGTGAACCAGGGGGATGACAGATCATAGGGAGCGCGTGGGTACCGATAAAGCTCCGCTATAGATGTTTTGCCAACCAACGAAGAATTAATTTCAGTACTATGTTTCCGTAGTTGGCACTCACCCAACGCTCACACTAAACCGACTGGCGGAGCGGGAATAGTCTGTTTTGATTGATTTTCCTCGTGGTGTTGTTGGTTGTTTTGATTTGTTCGGTATTTTGATTATTTATTTGAATTGAATTGAGACTCAACCATGCCACTGCAAGGGAGGAAAAATTGCCAAGCACCGGGATGTAAGAATTATAATGATAGTAAGAACAATACGGCAATTTTCATCTTCCTGGTGTTGACCATGTGTAAAACTAAGTGGGCAATATGGACTACTCTCGAATAAAAATATATAGAGAATAAATGTGTGCATTTCATCTCTTGTTTGTTTTCTTACCCATTCTCCTTTGCATTGCAATAAAATTTGTGGTTTACGGCTAAGGGGAGGGGTGGGTGGCAGCCGGCATGCTAGGCAAAAAGTGAGGTTATGGCAATATAGTGTGTGCATTTGGACAGTTTTCTTTATATTCATCGAATATCCCAACAATTCTGTAGAGTAGGAGATCATTTTTAATTAGCCTAAAGGTGAATTAAGCTCTAAAACGGCATAACTGTGTCCTTCGTGACAAATCTATTGCCAACATTGATATATATCAAAGAGTACTATTTTCCTATCTGGACGTACATTTCTACGCCTAGCGAAAGGCGCAGTAATGTTTGTGTTATTTTCATCAATACTCAATAACTCATCGCAGAACATACTGTTCAATTACGTGTAATAAAGGCTACATTCATATGGCTTTTTACTTTTTATGTTGCTAGACTTGGTATAGCGGTACATAGCCTAAGGCGGTGCTCTCTCTCGGAAATTCTATAACCAAAAGTGACGAATCTCTTATAGTTTACATAATAATAATAATAATATCGTATGGCCTCGGGTGCCTGGTGCAAGCTTTGCTATTTGACACCCAGAGGGTAGCTTGCGTGTCGAATTTCGTAGTTCCTTGACTATGAAAGTCAAGGAGGTTAGATGTTAGATATCTAATCTCCTTGAACACAATAGCGCTTTCTAGTAGAGAAATGAGGAACTTTGTGCTGGCGGAAACTCCCGAGATTAATTTTGCCAATATGAACTCGGCCTACTGAATTCAAATTGGTTCTTTGATATGCCAACATCGTATGACATGCGTATCGTATTTTTGCCGCCTTTCAAAAATCACTTACCACGGTCAGGGGCGAACCTGCAATCTTGGGGTTAGTAGACCGACACGCTATCCACTCACCCACCGTGGCAAGTTTACATGATCCTTGCTGTGAACTAGGTAAGTACAAATTCCTATACTCAATGACTCAGTGCTGCGCAGACGCCGCATAACGGCAAAGTGCGTGGCGGCACACAGGCTCGCGGCGCGGGCGAGTGGGCAAGCGAGGGTCTCCGTCAGATACAAAATAAACTCTCTGTAGAAGAGCCCTTATCGGAATGTAATGTTTTTCAGTCTGTCAACACGATTGTACCCAATTGTTCCCTAATCCGGAAAACAACGAGGTTGATGAATACTTAATACTAAATAATTGATGATGATCACTTGACGATCGAAACTGGTCATCCAAGTGTATTTATTAATCTCATGTATTTTTTTCCAGGATTAGGGAACCACCCATCACAATTTGGTACAGTTGTTGACCGACTGAAAAACATTACATTTTGATTACTAAGGCAACACTGAAAAATGGCTTCCAACACGATAAAAAAAACTTATGCCAATATATTGCCAGATCAAAGATGAAATGGTTTGGACACGTTATGAGAATGGCGAGAAAGTGAATGGAGGTAGAAGTTACTCGAAGACCAAGAATAAAGTGGTTAGTTTGGCGGCTTCGGTGGTGTAGTTGGTAGCATGCAGAGCTTCTATGCCCAAGATCGCGGGTTCAAACCCGGCCGAAGTCGTCGGTTTTTTAAGAGCGTTAAAAATCCCTCAGTATGCCTTCCTTCGGAGGGGAAGTAAAGCCGGCAAGCCCACAGATGTATGGCATGTAAAAGAACCTTCCACTAATTACACTTTTTTGAAGTTAAATTATAGGTTATATTTGACTAACGCTCCAACGTTCGTCGCCAGGAGCCAACTGCGATGGCATCTAGTAACAAAGTTCAGAACTAGTTGGTCGTTGACGGTGGCGTTTGGTAGCAAAGGTTGGAACTACTTGAAAATCGAATGGCTGCAGTCCTTCTTGGCTGTCAACCTGGGGGCCTTCGATTCCCGGCGTTGCCATGAAATTTAATTCTGGTCTGAGGGCTGGAACAGGGTACACTCAGCTTCGTGAGGCTCAACTGAGAAGATAGCACACACTAAAGGCTCGGTCACACAGGAGCGCGGACTGTCCGCGCGAACGAACGACCGCAGTCCGCCGCGGACTAGGGTGGTCAAATAGAATGCGGACAAGTCAAGGCGAACCAGTGTGAAAGCACTCGCGATCAAGTGCGCATTACATTGTCTTCTGCTCGTGGTATTTTAATTAACATATTAATTCAGCATGTCCAGCAGTTCCTCTGACGAAGAAGAATTGCTTCTTCTGTTGGCATTGAGACGAAAGAGAGTAGGCCTATGGGTTCACGAAATTAAAGAGAAAAGAGAGGAATATGGGGAGTTTCACAGATTGTACCGGGAACTGTTCTTGTTTGAAGACAGGTTATTCATGTATTTTCGAATGTCTCGAGAACAATCTGAGACATTATGTATGCTCCTAGACCGAGCCTACGTGGCTTAGGCGGCAGCACGCCGGCCTCTCACCGCTGGGTCGGTGGTTCAAATCCCGGTCACTCCATGTGAGATCTGTGCTGGACAAAACGGAGGCAGGCAGGTTTTTCTCCGGGTACTCCGGTTTTCCCTGTCAACATTTCATTCCAGCAACACTCTCCACTATCATTTCATTTCATCTGTCATTCATTTAATCATTGCCCCAGAGGAGTGCAACAGGCTTCGGCAGCCGGCACAGTTCATATCCTCGCCGCTAGATGGGGGCTTCATTCATTCCATTCCTGACCCGGACGGAGACTGGAAGCAGGATGTGGATTTTTTTTCATGTATGCTCCTAGAACCAACCATTTCCAAGCAAACCACTAACTGGAGGAGACCCATTTGTGCGAAGGAAAGGCTAGCGATCTGTTAAAGGTAAGTAATAATAAAGCATAGTAATTATTTTTCACGCATGTTTATTTTTCGAGAAAAAAAAATATTCTTATGCGTTCTCGTGTGAAGTTCATATTTTACTGACAAAAGTAAGCCTACAACTAAAAATTGGAACTAAGCAAAACATGCAAAAAGAAAAGGATTTTAATTCTCAAAATTAATTTATTTTTAGGTTAAAAAAAAAAGACCTGCCTATGTCGTAATCAATGTGTCCAGTGTCGTACAAATCGTACTCGCGCACGAAATCAATTTATTTTTCTGTTTCTTCTGCCATGTTTTCGGTTTTGTCCTCTACAGACCGCCGCGAACTTTGTAATAAAACACAACTGGTTCGCCGACTGCCGCGGACAAGATTGAGCCACGTGCGCAGGCCGCGTTCGGTTTGGCCAGCGTGATGCAATAGTTAACAATACCGAGTTCGCGGCGGTAGACCGCTCCGCGTGCGCGGACAGTCCGCGCTCCTGTGTGACCGAGCCTTAATACAGCCATCACAATTAACTCCGGTTATCAGACAAATTCTGCACACACCCAAAGTACACGGGGCTACACGACTGCGTTGTTGCAGCCCCTAAACTGAGGAACTAACCATGTGTTGCTAACGATCCAATTATTTATGTAATGTATGATAAAGGTGAAGCCTCCGTGGCTTAGGCGGCAGCACGCCGGCCACTCACCGCTGGGTCCGTGGATCAAATCCCGGTCACTCCATGTGAGATCTGTGCTGGGCAAAACGGTGGCAGACAGGTTTTTCTCCGGGTACTCCGGTTTTCCCTGTCAAAAATTTCATTCCAGCAACACTCTTCACTATCATTTCATTTCATCTGTCATTCATTTAATCATTGCCCCAGAGGGCACAGTTCATATCCTCGCCGCTAGTTGGGGGCTTCATTCATTCCATTTCTGACCCGGTCGGAGACTGGAAGCAGGCTGTGGATTTTCATGATAAAGGTGAGCTTAAAAATAACAGTGCATTGAAACATCAGTTTGCAATCAGGTGATTGATGTACTGGTAACAAGAAAAGACTGATTCCAAAAAGTTGTTTTTGTTTCCTATGGCTAGCCCGGATTCCAATCCATCAGCTTTCTTGCGTTCCAATAGAGTTGTGTGAGGTTTCCAGAAGTTCTAGCAGTCACATCAAGTTTGTTGCAATGTAGCAGGTGCCCCTTATCCATTTTACTTCCAGGTTCGTGACAAAGTGTGCATTCTTCAGATCTCAGGATGTTGATTAGTTTCAGATGAGCTGCAAGGCAGTCGTGGCCAGTGTTATGTCTGAAGAAGGCTACAGCTTCTCTTCTTGGTGTTCATTTATATTGATCCCATTTAGCATCAATGTCCTTCCATAATTTGGGTTCTGCTGTTTTCTTTGCCATTTCTTCACACCTGTTTTTGATAGTATTTTTCAAGATCTTTTTTGCTGACATAAAATCAGTCTGACTGACAGGTTGTTGTAGTGTGGTACCTTTTTTGCTAATCTGTCTGCCTCTTCATTTCCTGCTATTCCAACATGAGAAGGGATCCACTGAAATGAGATCTGTTTGTGGAATCTTTGAAGTGTTTTTATCATACAACAAATTTCTTTCAGTTCTTTATTTTGAGGCTTATAATAACTCAGAAAATAATCAGAATTTATTTTCACAACTCTTTGAAGGACAACGATGGGCGGCTAAAGGCAACCGATTTTGTGACATGTACGCTGAGCGATCATCGCTGTATACAAACGGTCACTTAAGATGAAATTAACCTGGTAACTAAACTGAAATATCCCTGTTTGACGGCAGCTCTAAATCAATTTTGCATGGTTAAGGGGTCAAATACTATGTCTTAAGTCCGCTTCGTTACGTAGTGGCTTGCATTCTTGGGGCGGCTTCGGTGGCGTAGTCGGTAGCATGCTGAGCTTCTATGCCCAAGATAGCGGGTTCAAACCTGGTCGAAGCCGTCAGATTTTTAAGAGCGTTAAAAATCCCTCAGTATGCCTTCCTTCGGAGGGGAAGTAAAGCCAGCGGTCCCATGTCATAGATTTATGGCATGTTAAAGAACCTTCCACTAATTGCACCTGTGTGAAGCTAAATTGGATAGGTTAAGAATGTAAACAACGCTCTTAGGTTTCCAAGTTCGTTGCCAAGAGCCGACTGCGGTGGCGTCTAGTAGCTAAGTTCTGAACTTGGCCTAGTAGTCGTTGACGGTGGCGCTTGGCGGCAAAAGTAGGAACTATTTGAAAAATTCTAAGTTGCAGTACTTAAATTAAAAAAAAAACAGATAACACACATTAATACAGTCATCACAATTAACACCGGTTATCAGACAGATGGCTTGCCACGGTGGGTGAGTGGTTATAGTGTCGGACTACCAACCCCAAGATTGCAGGTTCGCTCCTGTCCATGGTAAGTGATTTTTTTAAGGCGACAAAAATCACGACACTCATGTCTTACGTTGTTGGCAGGTTAAAGAACCCATTTGAATTCAGTAGGCCGTGTTCATTGGCAAAATTAATCTCGGGATTTTCCGCTAACACAAAGTTCCTCCATTCTCTACTTGGAAGCGCTGTAGTGTCAAGGAGTTTAGATATCTAACCTCCTTGACTTTCATAGCGTTCAAAGGAACGACGAAATTCGACATGCAAGCTACCCTCTGGGTGTCAATTAACAAAGCTTGCACCAGGCACCTGAGGCCATACGATATTATTATTATTATCAGACAGATTCTACACACACCCAAAGTACACGGGGCCACATGACCGCGTTGTCGCAGCCCCTAAATTTAAGAACCAACCCAACCAGCATTCTTGGCTGTCACCCTGGGGACCGGGTTCGATTCCCGGCTCTGCCATGAAATTTAATTCTGGTCTGAGGGCTGGAACAGGGTACACTCAGCCTCGTGAGGCACAACTGAGAAGAGATGGGCTCGATTCCCACCTCCGACATCCTGGAAGTTGTTTTCCCGTGGTTTCCATTTTCTACTGCAGGCAAATGTCGGGATAGTACCTTATTTAAGGCCACGGCCGCTTCTTAGCCAAAACCTTCCTCAATCACAAAATACACACACTAGTACAGACATCACAGTCATACACAGGTTATCAGACAAATTCTACACAAGGGCTACATGACCACTATGTCGCAAAGAATCAACAACGACAACTATGTCTTAAAAGTGATTATGAATGTTGTTTTAAGTGGTGGAACATTGAGGTTATCTGCCCCTCGTAATACAGTAAAATACGAATAAGCATAATTTTAAAAACTTGGAGGTGGATGAAAACAGCGTAATAAAAATTTAATAATAATACTCGGTCCTTTAAAAACTGCAGAATTCTGGAAATTAAGAAGTAACTAGTTGATACCCGGCAAAACATGACGGTCACTGGGAAAATATTTACTGAAGGATTCTCTTAGACAGTATGCATTTTTGAACGATTTCTTTTTGACACTGTAGCAACTTTAAGGGCGTCGAAATATCGACTTCGCAACATATAACTGGCCATGACTGAAACCTTGATGAGGCAATTAGAGGCCTACACGGTCCAGAGTTTCCCCTTGAGCTTTATTGATTGTGATATAGTACGCTAAGTGAATTGGAAATTGGAAAATTGAAGTCTTTTATCGGATGATGTTAAATCAAGTCGAAGGATTATAGCTCTCTGCCCATTAAGTGATTTGCCTCCACTCTAAAAGTTTGAGCCATGGAGCCACAACAATATTTCCCCCCTTTCTAATTCTCATAAACAAAGAACTCAGTAAGATGCGGCGGGATCCACCATTTCTTTGATGGAATAGAGCCATTGTGCGCAAGCACAGGAGCGACACATACCGGTATTACATTTTTCTTTAATAATTTAAAAATGTACCCTAATATATATTTTCCTTTTAAAGACACTCTGCAAATCTACATGCCAAGAGCTCTCGTTAGAATGCATTACGAAGTCAATCGGCTAAGACGTTTTCTCAATCTCGCGGTAACAAAAATCACTTTAGTGTTTTAAATATATAGATAATGAAATATATTGAAAAAGAGAAAACATATCAGAAACAATACGGAAGAGGAGATTGCTATTTTTTGGACTTTTGTACAGGATGGATGACAGTAGGTTCCTGTGGAACAAGAAGTCAACAACAACCTGGGTCCAAGAAGTTATAAAGGATTTGGAAAGAAACAATATCAGAGCACAAAATACATCACAGAGATATACTTTTAGGCAAAAAGTGCTAAAATTGGAAGGATTCCAACGGAGGAAGGGAAAGAAAACCGGCTCAAAATGGTCCGAGAAGAAGCATAGTGAGATGAAGAAGGAATACTGGAGGAAGGAGAAGGAACAGCAAAGGACAAAGCATTGAAACTGGCTCGTGGTCCCTAGACGACCGAACGAAAATAATAATAATAATAATTACATATTTAGGGTGAGGACTGGTACAAGATGGACAGAAGAGTGCAAGAAGCAGGACAGTGATCTCATAAAGAGATTTTGGAAGAAGAAGGCAAAATTCATCATGGTTAAATGCCATCCCATCAAGAACAATAGGGACATTACTGGACAACAATAGGTTTAGGATTTCGATATCTCTCCGCCTTGGATCAACACTTTGTAAACCTCATACTTGTGTCTGTGGTTAGGTCGTTTCCGCACGTGGTTCACACGGTCTCTCTTGTAAAAGGAGTGCTGGCCGACATTCTCGTCATTTCTCGATAAATGAAACGCTTCGGAGGGCTTTCGCTACTGCAAAATTACAGTCAATTCTTGAACCATCTGGAATTTGCAGAGACGACGGTCGCTGCCCTGATGGGATGACCATAATTCTGTGGTCGAATGACAAATACCTGGTCTGGGATGCAACGTTCTGAGATACGTTGGCTCCTTCCTGTATCTCATCATCGTCAAAAGAAGCAGGATCTGTAGCTGAGATCGCTGTCACTCGGAAGCACAACAAATATAGGAAGATCATGGAGGACTATATTTTTGTGGCCTTTGCTGTGGAGACAATGGGTCCTTGGAGTGAGGACGCAATAACTCTAGTGAACAAGCTAGGAAGAGTAATAGGTGGAGTCTCTGGTGATCCTCGTTCCAAAACCTATTTGATGCAGAGAATCGGCATAGCGATTCAAAAGGGAAACGCAGCCTGTGTTATGGGAACTATTCCACATACCACTTCAATGGACGAAATATTTTATTTGTTATAGTTAATTTAATACGGATGTTTTATTTCAAGAGTGTATTGAACTGGCTGATTAATGTAAAATGTGCCTGTTTGTGTAGCTGTAGAAATAAAATAATTATCGTATAAAAAAAGTTCTTACGCGCTCTATGAACGGGCATAACGAAGAAAGAAAGAAAGAAAGAAAGAGAGAGAGAATGAAAGAAAGAAGAAGAATATGTACGAAATACAAAAATTAAACGAAATACTTCACATTTTTTAAAAATTAACAAGTTACTTGAGTCCTATAATACTAAAGAATAATCTTAAAATTTAAGTGTTTCCATTGTCTGTAGGAAAATTGGGGAGCGTGATGGCGCAGTGGTATAGCTGCTCGTCTTTCACCTGGACGGCCGGGATTCGAATCCCGGTGACAGCGGGGTGGAATTTTCATCTGGAAAATCACGTGACGTCAGGAAGGGCATCCAGCCTTAAATCCACGGCCAAAACCAAAATGAGCCTGGTTGGCTCCGGTGACCCCAATTAATTGGGAAAAAGCCGATGAAAGTTATTGCCTGTAGGAAAATTTAGTTTAACAATGATGACCGTTTTAAAAAATATCATATTCTTCTCGGGATTCTAGAAGCATTTCCGGAAGACTGCATCCCCATTAGTCCCCCTTGCCTGAATAAGATGAAGTCCATGCATACCGCAACATAACATATTTAGGGCTTCATTGCCGAGAACAATAGCACGAATTATGAATATACAGCCATTGGGCAGGAAATGAATGATGGAAACAAGGATCATTTAGCTACAGTATAAGATTCATCACTTTTGTATAAAAAATTGCCAGAGATAGGCTACGAGGCTACGTTGCAGTCTTGCAGTACTGCCAATACAAGAAAGTAAACCCTGTACCACATTAATGTTTCCTGTATCGCACGCAAAACAACAGGGTTACGGTACTTATAAAAGTGGATATTATTGAGGCAAATGACAGAAGTATGCCGCTCCAATGAAAAATTTTAATCATAAGTTACTAGGTAGTTTTAAAAAGATAAATTACACTCAATTACTTCAATGTTGGTATATAAGATTTGTTAGAACATTCTCTCAGCAACTTCTTCCTCTTCCTCTTCATTTGGGCCTCCTGAGGATCACGGGGCTCATATCTCCTTGTCGCTTTGTCTTTTCTCTTCTTCCAGTACTTTTTCATCATCTGACTATGAACCAGCTTTCTTTCCTCCGTCCATGGAGGTCTGCTGACTCCGGTGTTCTTCCTAGCTGTCAGTGATACAGGAAAACTTCCTGTCGGATGGCTTGCCGGAATTGTTGGTGGTCCTGTATGAACTTAAGTCGGATCCCTAGGTGGTTTAAATCCGTCCTGACCGTAGAGATCCACTTGGTCCTAGAGGCCTTCCTTCTTCCTGCCACTGTGAAGATCTTATTGGTGAGCCGGCAAGAGATCACGCGGGTCAAGTGTCCATAGAAGGCCAGGCACCTTTTTCTTATACAAGTCACAATGTCATCTTGATGGCTGTAAAGCTCATCATTGTGCCGAATTCTGTAGGTGCCTCCCTCTTCCCGTACAGGTCCTAGTATCCTCCGCAGGACCTTCCTCTCCTTGAGTTCAAGTTTCCTGAGTGGGCCCTTCCTGGCCATCACCAGGCACTCAGAGGCGTAGAGATGGTTTACTACTGAATTGTAGTGTCTGAGTTTGAGGTTTAAGGAGAGGGACTTCGATGCGTAAATGCTGCGGCAGGAGTGGTAGGCCCTCTCGAACTTGGTGCACCTTAATTTAATCTTTGGTCAACTAATGTTGATTTATGACTGTGAAATTCATATAACATTATAAAAAGAAATGCTCACTGCTTTCGTTAGAGACTTCCATAACCTCACTTATCAATCAAGCATGCATCCTCTGCCCTTTTTCTCAGTTGTAAACTTAATTGTGTCGAAATGGAATTGAATGAACAAAGGGGAACAACACATTGAAATGCAAACTTGAACTTTATTCAATGAAACATACAGGAGGGAGAAGGCATCAAATAGGGAGTCATCACATCTCACAAACAGTAGAAAACACCTATTATTCACATTACAAATAGGTAATACTAGCGGACCCGTGCGAGAAATCTCGCATGTTCATAAACCACATTTTCCCCAATATGTTTATAATGAGACACTTAAGGAGAAAGGTTATGTTTTTATTTCAACCAAATGATTATAGAACACTATTTACATTTCAGTTAGAATTCCAAGTTCTTCGTTCCCTAACTTGAGAAGGTAATCACTGAAAATTGGATCATCATAACACTCGCCGGTTATTCGATATTTATGAAATTATACGATTATACTCATTCCTTTGATTTACTGTTTCTGAGATCCATGCAAAATTATAAAGGAAAGACCTCAGAATGTTAATATGACATGAAACAGGCATCACAGCGGCCCTTGGACAGCAATTATGGAGTGTATTTACCTACATTAACGGTGTTTGCAAATCGCACTCTTCGTACAATTTTTTTAAAGTAATTTTTTAAAGAAATGATAGATATTTATGAAATTATAGACCAATAAGTCACAGCTAATGTCTATTCTCTTTCATTTGAATGCTCATTTGTCACGATCGGTCGCTTGTGAGCGCCGCAGGAGGGATGCATACTACTGAAATAATATATATGATGATACCAATGACTGGTCACATTAACGTAAATAGTTCTTGCAGCAAATGAAATGTGTTTTAACTGAAAGAAAATCAAAAAAATGATGATGATAATATTGTTGTTTCAAGGGCCTAACATCTCGGTTATTGGCCCAAATCAGAAAAAGACGGGTCTACAAACACCACTTCCCAGCACAGCACCAAGGATGCAACAAAACAGACAACTCCCACCATTCAGTTTGGAGCAATTCAAAATCTACTTGTTACCCATCGTTTAGGTTCGTGAGAAAACAATTAGGCTGATTCAGGGAGCAAAGAATACATTGATTATGCTCTATAATATAAGGTGTGTTCAAAAAGTAACGAGCCGGAGGCTGGAATGCGCAAACTGGTGATGACATCGGCTAATTGTGGCGTGTGTAACGAGGTGTGGTTCCGACCAGAGTGTGGAAGGTCACAGCCCGTCGCTAGAGCGCACGCGTGCACGTCACGTGACGATACAAAGTGAGCAGCAGCATCCATCAATCGTCCAACACTGACAGTTGCAGTGCAAACAGTGACATGGAGGCGTCAACCGAAGAGCAAAGAGGTGTTGTTCGGTTTCTGACAGCGGAAGGAGTAGGGGGAACGGACATTCATCGCCGAATGTCACAAGTGTACGGCGAACACTGCTTGTCCCTTGCAAGGGTCAAGGCGTGGCACAAGCGCTTCAGGGAAGGACGGGTGTCATTAGCCGATGATGCCCGGTCTGGGACACCCCCTTGCATCACCGATGACAACGTCCAGCTGGTTGATGCACTCATTACCCAGGACCGCCGAGTGGCAGTGAACGCCATAGCCACCGTGGTCGCTCCATGACAATGCACGACCTCATACGGCCAGCACAGTCCCGGCACTCCTGCAGAAATTAAAATGGGAGGTTCTCGGCCACCCTCCATACAGTCCCGACCTCTCTCCCCGTGATTACGCCATGTTTGGTCCCCTGAAAAGGGCTCTGCGGGGCCAACGATTCACCTCGGACGCCGACGTCCAGCTGTACGTGCGGAATTGGCTCACATCGCAGCCCAGGGAATTTTATGAGACAGCCATTCACCGCCTCGTGTCACAGTGGGACAAGTGGCTCAACAGCCAGGGTCAATACTTCTAACATACAGGTACTGGTTTCTGTAATTATGCCTCCGGCTTGTTACTTTTTGAACGCACCTTATATAGACATTATGGAACCAAACTCTGCCCGTAGGGGTGAAACTTAGCATCACACAAGAATCATTTTTTAGTCACTTATAATCTGTTTTATTCCAGCTTATAACAGTCGAGACATTCACCCATGTCCTGGTGATGGAATGTACAATGTCTTAAAACACTGCTACAGTACATAGGAGAGACTGACGGTTGCTTCTGTATCTTTGAGTGAAGCACCGCACATCTGTTCTCTCGCACCAGCTGATGGATGATCACACCTACTTCACTCTAGCTCGAGCATCTGCAAATTTACAGCAGTATTTCAGCCCTTGCTGAGCAGATCCTCACACAAATATCAAGAGGTTCCATACTTCCCACCAGCAAAAATTTGGTCGCTCAATCTGCGGTAGTCCAAAAGGATATAAAACGCGTAACAGTATTATTATCATTATCATTCGAAAACTGGATCAGCTGAATTCAAATAACCTTGCTAACACACTCAGTGTGCCAAAATCTGAATTACAATAAAACTGAATACAAGATGAAATGGTGCAAGCAATGTACAACAACTGTGTTAGCAGGGTACTGACCCCAGTTGGAAAGACAGATTGGTTTACGAACAAGACTGGACTAAGACAGGGGAGTGTGCTGTCACCTCTCTTGTTCATAATGGTGATGGATGAAATAGTAAAGGAAACAAAGGAAGCATATGAACATAAAGAAATGAAGTTACTGTTATTTGCAGATGATATTGTGGTCTGGGGAAGGAACACCGAAGAAGTGCAAAAACAACTAGATGCACTGAACGAAAATATTCAGAAGTATGGCCTGAAAATCAGTATAGAGAAAAGCAAGACCATGGTGATGACAAGAGGGGAAAGACAAGGAAAGGGCACTGTGAAAATTGGAAGTCAGAGTTTGGAAATTGTGGACACGTTCAAATACCTAGGAAGTGAATTGATGCAAACTGGTAGGTTGGACATGGAGATTGGCAGGAGGGTAGAGCAGAGCAATGCATTCTATCAAAGTGTAAGAAAACTTGTTTGGGATAAGGAAGTACCAAGGAAAAGCAAGGAGGTAATGTATAAAGTGTACTATGTACCCATATTAACTTATGCAGCTGAGACTTGGACCCTGACGAGCAGGCAAGAGAGTAGAATCCAAGCCAGTGAAATGAAATTCCTAAGAAGTATGATAGGAAAGACAAGGAAAGACAGAGTGAGGAATGAAGATCTTAGGAAGGAAGTTGGGATGGGAAAACTAAATGAGAGAATTGAGAAGAATAAACTAAGGTGGTTTGGACATGTAAAGAGGATGGAGGAAAATAGAATACCAAGACAGATGCTGGAGGCCAAGTGCAAGGGCAAGAGAGCAAGGGGAAGACCTAGAACAAGGTGGAAGGATTCAGTGAAGAACGGCGTAAGAAAAAGAAATCTGGACTGGGACAAGATCGTGGAAGAAGAATGGTGGAAGGAAAGAGGAAAGTGCCATAAATACCCCGACCCGGCAGGAGCTGGATAAGGGGAAATGATGATGATGATGATGACAAGATGCTTCAAGACCTCTCATCGTAAACGTTGAAGCAAAGCTTGTGTTGTACCATGTGCTCCGCAAGCTGAAAGAGCATCACAGGGGGAAAAGATTTGCTAACAATGAACAAGTGAATGGTTTATGTTTCCAAAATAACTTAAGAAGTGTTATACCCTGAATGTACTGATCTTTGTGCAGAACACGAACTTTTCATTACCAACACGCAGTTCCGGCTACCTAACCGCTTCAAAACCACGTGGATGCATCCTCGTTCCAAACATTGGCACATTCTTGATTATATCATTACCCGGCAATGTGATAAGAAGGACACTCTTATTACCAGAACAGCAAGGAATATAGACGATTGCTGGACAGATCATAAACTTCTCATATGTAAGCTCAGGATATCCATCAGACCTAAACCATCTAGGAACATCAAAAATTTGCCAAGAAAGAAGTTTAATACATCCAAACTTCAGGATGAATCCATGTATAAACATTTTGGAAACAGGATCGTCACCCAGTTATCAGAAAACCCAGTAACAAATGACATTCAGCAAGAATGGGCCACACTACAGAAGATTATCACACAGTCAGCTGAGGAAACCATTGGTTTTATAGTGCGGAAAAGACAAGACTGGCTTGATGACAACAATGAGGAAATTCTGTCTCTCATCAATGCCAAAAGGAATGCCTATCTTGCCCATCTTCAAGACCCAACTTCCAACACAAAGAGAGATAAACTACTGGAACTCAAGGGTAAATGCCAGACGCAGATAAGGCAGATTAAAAATACTTGGTGGCAACAGAAGGCTCAGGAACTGCAGAAACTATCGGATGCTCGAGACTTGAGGAACTTCTATGCAGTACTCAAGGAAATATATGGACCATCTCGCTCATCATCAGGTACACTGAAAAGCGCTGATAATTCTACTAACTGTACAGATAGTCAAGAAATCTTGGAACGCTGGAAGGAGCACTTCTCCAATCTCCTAAATCATCCTTCAGAAGCTGCTGAAGACTTCCTCTGTGATGTGCCGCAACAACCTGAACAACTGTGGTTGGCAGTACCTCCTACTTATCATGATTTCAGTGCAGCTCTCACCCAATTGAAACCCAGAAAAGCACCTGGCCCAGATAACATCCCTCTGGAACTAATTCAAGCCGGAGGTCGTTCCCTCAAAACAAGGATTTTCACCCTTATCCTCAGAATATGGGAATCAAGAAAGGTACCTGGAGACCTAAAGAATGCCACTATCGTCACTATCTTTAAAAAGGGTGATCGCAGTGTTCGTGGCAACTACCGTGGTATATCACTGCTATCAATTGTGGGGAAGATTCTTGCAAGAATTCTACTTAACCGCCTCAAGGTTATCTCTGAGAAGATCCTCCCAGAGTCACAATGCGGATTTAGAACTTCCAGAAGCACAATTGACTTGATTTTCTGTGTGAGACAGCTACAAGAAAAATGTAGAGAACAACAGAATCCACTCTTCTTAGTCTTTTATGACTTGGAAAAGGCATTTGATTTGGTTCCAAGACCAGCCATGTGGGCGGTGCTGAAGCGGTTTGGTTGTCCTCAGCCATTTGTAGATCTAATCCAGGCACTCCATGATGGCATGACAGGTCAGGTTTGCCATCAGAATAAGATGTCCGATGAATTTCCTATTACCCATGGATTGAAACAAGGATGTGTACTGGCTCCAACGCTTTTCGCGCTGTACTTGGCTGCAATGCTTTATGATTCACCCACAAACATCCCAGGTGTGGAGGTCAAGTATCGTTTTGATGGAGGGCTTTTCAACCTAACTCGTCTCCGCTCCTTGAGTAAAACTAAGGTTACTAACATGTTGTATGCAGATGATGCTGCGTCGCCAACTCTCACACCAGAAGAGCTGCAAGAGTCAGTTAATTGTTACAAAAGTGCATGTGATTGCTTTGGTCTTACCATAAATGTCAATAAGACTAAAGTCTTGGCACAACCTTCACCAGACACACCTCTTCCTCAGTTCAATATCTCCATCTCAAATTTGCCATTAGAACAGGTAGACCACTTCTCGTACCTGGGCAGTACCATTTCTGTGAGCTGTACCTGTGAGCAGGATGTGGATAAGAGAATTGGTGCAGCCCATGCAGCATATGGACGATTAGCTCACCGGGTCTTCATGAATAAAGATCTGTCCATGAGTACAAAGCTTATGGTGTACAAAGCAGTAGTCATTTCTACATTGTTGTATGGCTGTGAAACGTGGACCCTTTACCGACGTGATCTCAGGAAGCTTGAGCACTTCCACCTACAAAAACTTCGATCAATCCTGAGGATTAAATGGGAAGACCGCATTACCAATATTGCTGTTCTGGAAAAGGCACAAATCAACAGCATAGAATCATCCATAATAGGTCACCAATTTAGATGGATTGGTCATGTTCATCGGATGGATGATGTGAGATTACCTCGTCAGATGCTATATGGTGAGTTATGCTATGGCACCAGGCCTCATGGTGATCCTAAGAGGCGCTACAAGGACCAATTTAAACAGACCCTGAAATTTACAGGTCTTGATTCACAAACCTGGGACATGCTGGCTGAAGACCGCTCAACTTGGCGCCGTACCATCTCGGATACTGTAAAGACGTTTGAAAGGGATCGACACACATGAAGAGGCCAAGCGTCAAGCTAGGAAACTTCGAGCAGCCCAACCACGTCCTCCTCCAGCAATACTATGTGACTTGTGTGGTCGCTTGTTCCATGCCAGGATTGGACTCTTTAGTCACCGTAAGCACATCCACAAACTGGACTGAAGGAAGAAGATTTATACTCGGATTCGAGTTAAAGCCGATGATGATGACAGCATATCAATTCAAATTTCACAGAAATCTGAATTTTGTCAGTATTTTGCCCTAGTGCATAATTGGGCTCATCAGTTGATATGGTACACCACACCAAGTTTCCTCAGAAAATGAACCCATGAAACCATTGACTTGGATCTGCAAGGAAGGCAGATGAAAATAAAGTTATGTCTCTATGCCACGGCCATCCAGACAGCGCTCCAACCGCGCTCTAAGCCGGTGCTCCGAGCGCTTCGGTGGAAGGTAGTTTCAGAAGTGGTGGGAGGAGCTTGGCTGGCTGAGCACGTTGAAGTATGCAGCCGATCCATCAGTTGCTAGTCGAGTCTAACGCGCTTTGTTGACAGCATGTAAGTAAATCAGTTTCGCAATGGTCATGACTGAACAGCATACAAAAAAAGGAGTGATGAAGCAGCAGTCTTTAAAGCAGAATGGGAAATTCATTTTTCTGTACAGCTTATAAAGGACATGCCAAATGTTTAGTGTGCAACAGAGATGTAACGTGTTAAAAAGAACACAATCTGTTGTTGAATTTTCCTCTCTAATATGTTCACATTTCAGTTTGGAATGAATCACAATATTCTTTACTTAACACTTGTGTTCGTTTCCTGCACATTCCGTACATCGGAGTACTATTCGATTTGTATATGCAGTATATTTGTTAAGGCAAAACAGCCCTATTAATACGATAAGTCAACCATCCCACAAGAGCCGTCGGCCGCACGACTGTACATACGTATATAGTGAGCGTGGTCCGAACATCGTCTGTCTCCTTGCTGCCACAGTGTAGTGGTGGTGGGGGAAGGAGCGCTAGTCTGACTGCCCAGTGCTCCCAGAGCGCGGCCGTGCTCCCGGAGCTCAACGACTGGATGGCCCTGCTCTATACATTCACACTGCTTGCTTGCCACGGTGGGTGAGTGGATAGCGTGTCGGTCTACTAACCCCAAGATTGCAGGTTCGCTCCTGGCCGTGGTAAGTGATTTTTTTGAAAGGCGTCAAAAATACGACACGCATGTCATACGATGTTGGCATGTCAAAGAACCCATTTGAATTCAGTAGGCCGTGTTCATAATGGCAAAATTAATCTCGGGAGTTTTCGCCAACACAAAGTTCCTCATTTCTCTACTAGAAAGCGCTATAGTGTTCAAGGAGCTTAGATATCTAACCTCCTTGACTTTCATCGTGATTCAAGGAACAATGAAATTCGACATGCAAGCTACCCTCTGGTTGTCAAATTACAAAGCTTGCACCCGGCACCCAAGGCCGTACGATAGTATTATTATTTATTCACACTGCTTGTGGTTCATACGATCTTGCAGTGACCTTCCTGGCATGGACAAGCCAGCATCTGGGTGAGGTGTACCATCCCAATTGATGCGCGCAAAGGGGCAAAATTGATTGAGATGTCTGTACATTCACTTTATTTCCCACTCTCTTTCTCCTAGTATTATGTACCATACTCATTTCGGCAGCCTGTATTCTACTTTCATCTCTCCTCGTCATTGGCCAAGTTTCTGCTCCATACAACATTATTGGTAATTAATAGTTCTTGTAACATACATCACTTCTTTAGGCTGATGATAGAAAACACTCCCACATTGTATTCTCTTGTTGATCTCCATATTCAATCTTGCATTTCCCATCAATTCACTTCCTAAATACTGTACCTCAGAACCAGACGGACGTAAGTCCAAAAATTACGATTTTCAGGTTATTACATCATTGTATGTAGAGTTTGATTCTACATTAAGCCATTACAACTTAAGTCTGGTGAAACATCGCGTTTTGTATTTACTAAGGGTTGTAAGAACTTAAGTCCCAACCTATGATTGAGCCAGACAAACTTAAATCCACTTACGTTATTGTGGCTCTGAAGCATTAAGAATACATTAAAACGGAAGTCCCATTAACACACCTCGTCATAGTGCTAAGTCTTAAACCTGATTTTATAAGTACAGCCAATATAATGCATGTCCAGTCTTAAGTCCTACAACTATTTTTTAAGTACAGCCAATATAACGCATGTCCAGTCTTGAGTCCTAGAACTATTTTATAAGTACAGCCAATATAATGCATGTCCAGTCTTGAGTCCTACAACTATTTTATAAGTACAGCCAATATAACGCATGTCCAGTCTTGAGTCCTAGAACTATTTTATAAGTACAGCCAATATAACGCATGTCCAGTCTTGAGTCCTAGAACTATTTTATAAGTACAGCCAATATAACGCATGTCCAGTCTTCTATTTTATAAGTACAGCCAATATAACGCATGTCCAGTCTTGAGTCCTAGAACTATTTTATAAGTACAGCCAATATAACGCATGTCCAGTCTTGAGTCCTAGAACTATTTTATAAGTACAGCCAATATAACGCATGTCCAGTCTTCTATTTTATAAGTACAGCCAATATAACGCATGTCCAGTCTTCTATTTTATAAGTACAGCCAATATAACGCATGTCCAGTCTTGAGTCCTAGAACTATTTTATAAGTACAGCCAATATAACGCATGTCCAGTCTTGAGTCCTAGAACTATTTTATAAGTACAGCCAATATAACGCATGTCCAGTCTTCTATTTTATAAGTACAGCCAATATAACGCATGTCCAGTCTTGAGTCCTAGAACTATTTTATAAGTACAGCCAATATAACGCATGTCCAGTCTTAAGTCCTAGAACTATTTTATAAGTACAGCCAATATAACACATGTCCAGTCTTGAGTCCTAGAACTATTTTTTAAGTACTGCCAATATAACGCATGTCCAGTCTTGAGTCCTAGAACTATTTTATAAGTACAGCCAATATAACGCACGTCCAGTCTTAAGTCCTAGAACTATTTTATAAGTACAGCCAATATAACGCATGTCCAGTCTTGAGTCCTAGAACTATTTTATAAGTACAGTCAATATAACGCATGTCCAGTCTTCAGTCCTAGAACTATTTTATAAGTACAGCCAATAAAACGCATGTCCAGTCTTAAGTCCTAGAACTATTTTATAAGTACAGCCAATACAACGCATGTCCAGTCTTGAGTCCTAGAACTATTTTATAAGTACAGCCAATATAACGCATGTCCAGTCTTGAGTCCTAGAACTATTTTATAAGTACAGCCAATATAACGCATGTCCAGTCTTGAGTCCTAGAACTATTTTATAAGTACAGCCAATATAACGCATGTCCAGTCTTGAGTCCTAGAACTATTTTATAAGTACAGCCAATATAATGCATGTCCAGTCTTAAGTCCTAGAACTATTTTATAAGTACAGCCAATATAACGCATGTCAAGTCTTAAGTCCTAGAACTATTTTATAACTACAGCCAATACAACGCATGTCCAGTCTTAAGTCCTAGAACTATTTTATAAGTACAGCCAATATAACGCATGTCCAGTCTTAAGTCCTAGAACTATTTTATAAGTACAGCCAATATAACGCATGTCCAGTCTTAAGTCCTAGAACTATTTTATAAGTACAGCCAATACAACGCATGTCCAGTCTTGAGTCCTAGAACTATTTTATAAGTACAGCCAATACAACGCATGTCCAGTCTTAAGTCCTAGAACTATTTTATAAGTACAGCCAATATAACGCATGTCCAGTCATAAGTCCTAGAACTATTTTATAAGTACAGCCAATATAACGCATGTCCAGTCTTAAGTCCTAGAACTATTTTATAAGTACAGCCAATATAACGCATGTCCAGTCTTAAGTCCTAGAACTATTTTATAAGTACAGCCAATATAACGCATGTCCAGTCTTAAGTCCTAGAACTATTTTATAAGTATAGCCAATATAACGCATGTCAAGTCTTAAGTCCTAGAACTATTTTATAAGTATAGCCAATATAACGCATGTCCAGTCTTAAGTCTTAGAACTATTTTATAAGTATAGCCAATATAACGCATGTCCAGTCTTAAGTCCTAGAACTATTTTATAAGTACAGCCAATATAACGCATGTCCAGTCTTAAGTCCTAGAACTATTTTATAAGTACAGCCAATATAACGCATGTCCAGTCTTAAGTCCTAGAACTATTTTATAAGTATAGCCAATATAACGCATGTCAAGTCTTAAGTCCTAGAACTATTTTATAAGTATAGCCAATATAACGCATGTCCAGTCTTAAGTCTTAGAACTATTTTATAAGTATAGCCAATATAACGCATGTCCAGTCTTAAGTCCTAGAACTATTTTATAAGTACAGCCAATACAACGCATGTCCAGTCTTGAGTCCTAGAACTATTTTATAATTATAGCCAATATAACGCATGTCCAGTCTCGAGTCCTAGAACTATTTTATAAGTACCGGTACAGCCAATATAACGCATGTCCAGTCTTAAGTCCTAGAACTATTTTATAAGTACAGCCAATATAACGAACGTCCAGTCTTGAGTCCTAGAACTATTTTATAAGTACAACCAATATAACGAACGTCCAGTCCTGACTGAATATTGCGTTAATTCTAAAGAAAATACCAATAAAGGGGTTAAGTAGATACAACTTTAATAATGTCAATAGCTTTTTGCTGCCTAATTCAAGTGTTAGCCATGCAGTCAGACATAGAGTTCATTTTCTACAGTTTTTATGCTCTCCTGAAATGTTGGCATAATGTGACTTACGTTAGTCTGGTTCTGAGGAACAGAATATTTAATGTGCTCTACTACTT
Organism: Meconema thalassinum; assembly: GCA_946902985.2. Classification (NCBI taxonomy): domain Eukaryota; kingdom Metazoa; phylum Arthropoda; class Insecta; order Orthoptera; family Tettigoniidae; genus Meconema; species Meconema thalassinum. Next base: position 226,331,210 of record OX336397.1, read on the forward strand.
CCAGATCTATATCTCCAATGTTAACAATCCCTCTTCCTTCTTTCTTTCCTCTTGTCATTACCACTGTCTTACTTTTCTCTACACTGATTTCATTTCTCAATATTTTCCTTCAGTAATCCAGCTGTTGTTGGACAACATTCTCATTCTCTCCCCAAATCAGAACATCATCAGCAAATAGGATTACAGTAGAGTCTTGATTAACCGATGTCCCGTGTCAACCGAGCATGAACTGGATGTGTAAATACATTAGTTTTGCCTGTATGTAGTTCAGATAATGAAGACGATTTGCCACTAGGCCATCTTTTAAATCAACTTCCTGTTGCTGAAACCATCATGGAGAAAGATGTGAGCGATTGGCTGAATGACGAACAGTGCGATTTTTCCAATGAAGCAATCGCAAATTCAGTGTCACAAAACAACCAGAGTGATGATGAAGATGACGACACGCCAAGTGATGTATGACTGGAAACCAAAATCAGTCACACTGACAGATTGAGCGCTATTGAGAAGGCACTGCTCTACACAGAACAACAAGAAGACACAACACCAGCTGACATCATGATGTTACGTCGTCTGCGCAGTTTGGCGGCCAACAAACGAGGCAGAAAATCAAGCAGAAAACTGTAAAGGACTTTTACAAACATTCGTAATTTTAGAGTTTTTTTTTTTTTTCGTGTAGCCCCCTCGGAGGCCGAGTGCAGGTCTTTCTATTCGACGCCCGTGGGCGACCTGCGCGTCGGGATGAGAGATGGAATGATCAAGATGAATGAAACTGGTCAAGGATGTGGAAGGAAGCAGCCGTGGCCTGTCAGAAGGTACCGTCCCAGCATTTGCCTGGTGTTGAAAATGGGAAACCACGGAAAACCATTTCAAGGACGACCGACAGTGGGGCTCGAACCCACGCGTCTACCGAGTCAGCAGAGAGCTTGGCCCCATGACCTAATGCTGCGCGTTAGCCAGCATAGCCACTGCTGTCGGTATTTTAGAGGTAATAATAATATTATGTCAGCTGGTGTTGTCTCCTTGTTGTTCTGCGTAGAGTTGTGCCTTCTCAATTTTAGAGGTGCGTGTACATTATGTACTATACGGTACTTCGTATACTTCTTTATGTAAATAATTAGTTCTTTGGTATGTTTTGAGCCAATCCAATAATAGTACCGCTGCTTTCATATGTTTTGTTTTTTCGTAATACTTTCCTTAATCTCTGAGTAACTTATCTGTGTTAACCGAGGATTTGTTCCACATTACCTCATGTTCATTCTTGTGCCTGTGTATGCTTCCTCTGTTGACTTTAGTAGGCTATATCATCCATCACCAGTGTAAATAGCAATGGTGAGAGTACACTCTTATCTTAATCCATGTTCAATTTAAAAACCATCCTGTTTTACCTACTTGTTTAATATATTTTTAAATATTAGTTTGTGAAAATATTAATGTCTTGATTTGTGTACGGGAAGGCGGCCAGCTCTCCAGGATTTGCGCATAGAGACAGAGATACATGTCCACTGTTGCAACAGGTCCACCATGTCCGAGTCCCCCACACCGCAAGCTGCTGCCGTGAGTTCCTGCGGTGTTTTAACACCGCCGCTTACCTCATCGAGCCCGACTTTTTCACGCTGCTTTACACTTTATAAACTATTTCTCGGGCTTGCCTATGCACAACCTGTTGTTTACTTCCCTCTGCTTTCATAGCACACAAAATGTACACAATCGCTTCCACTGGATCTTTAAATATTACGTACAATCACTTAGCTTTTCTGACAACACACCAGCTAAGATTCTCAAGACAGACTGACTGTGATTGGTGGGATGGAAGTGAGGCATGAAGTAATGGTACCGTTGTGTTCTGCGCACCGCCTTCCCGGCTGATCGAGCTCTAGTATATAAAATGACTGATGAAGGGAGCAAATATTAGCCCCAAAACATGTACCGAGTGATTTGAATAATTACAAATAATTCAAAATACAAAAATACACTATAGTCAATAGGCTAAGCAGAACTTCTTACCTAATTTTACTACCCTATTACATTGAAGTAACTACATAAGAACAAATTGTGCCAACTACCGGTACCAATAGATTGTATCCTACCTTGAGATCCTCCTGGCGGCGATGGGCATGTAGCATCATCATCTTGCGCTCTTCCTCGGACAGCACAGCCTCTCTGGCGGGCGCACCTTCCTTCTGTTTCTGCAACTTCACCACCACCTTGGTCTTCTCATTCTTTCCGAGGTAGTCTCCCAGCTTCTTGTCCCGCTCCATCTGCTTGCCACAGAACCAGAGCTGAGCTTCTGTAATCTCCAATACCTGCAAACACAAGTAGTGGAGTGGCATGTCACTTGAACAGTGGCTTACCAAAGTAATGGGCACTCATTCAAAATAAACTCAGATGGCTGGCATATGGGTGTCTATTAGTTGGAATTGTAAACAAAGATTGCCTCTTGATCATCGTCATACTCAAAAATATTCATAAATAACATACAACAAAAATCTAATTTAAGGTAAAATAGAGCAGTAGGGATTAATTTTTTAATTTAAAAAATACTAAGGTTCTCTAGAAGTAATAACAATTGCCTGTAGTAAAAGTCAAATATTATATTATCAATAAGTTATAATAATTCCCAGTAGTAAAAAGTCAAAGATCATCTAGAAGTAATAACAATTGCTTGTAGTAAAAAGTCAAAGATTATCTAGAAGTTATAACAATTACCTGTAGTAAAAAGCCACGGATTATCTAGAAGTAATGACAATTGTTAGTTAGTTATTGAGGTTTCAAGGGGCGGAACTATGAGGTCATCTGCCCCTCTAATGATAATTGGCTGCAGTAAAAAGTCAAAGATTATCTAGAAGTAATCACAATTGGCTGCAGTAAAAAGTCAAAGATTAAGTAATAAAAATTGCTTGTAGTAAAAAGTCAAAGATTAAGTAATAATAATTGCTTGTAGTAAACTGTCAAAGATTATCTAGAAGTACCTCAGTGGAAGCTTGGGTGCCCGAGAGGTCCTCAATGTTTTCAAACTCATGGCGGAGGATGTCGTACGGAGGCAGATTCATGGGATACACAATCATTACTGCTCCTCTCAAGATATCCAGAGCATGAGCAACCATCTTCTCGGTGAAACACACTCCGTGGTCAACCTGTTTCTGCAAAAATGAAAACACAACTGCTATTAAAATCACCAAACGGCAGATAAAGTGTGGATTTCCCTTTCTGGCAAATCCCAGGATGGTAATTAATTTCTAGGGGGAGTAATGGTGCAGTGATCAAGCTACTTGTCTCTCACCAAGATGGACTGGGTTCGATTCCCAGTCAATGCAGGAGAGATTTTCAAAGTTAAATATCAAGTCGAGTGGTTTGGATTAAACGTAAAAATGGAGGCCCCGTGGATCATGATCGCAAGATTGGTTGGTTGGTTCTTAAGTTTAGGGTTTGCGACAACGCGGTCATGTAGCCCCGTGTACTTTGGGTGTGTGTAGAGTCTGTCTGATAACCGGTGTTAATTGTGATGACTGTATTAGTGTGTGTTATCTGTTTTTTAATTTAAGTACAGACTGCAACTTAGAATTTTTCAAATAGTTCCTACTTTTGCCGCCAAGCGCCACCGTCAACGACTACTAGGCCAAGTTCAGAACTTAGCTACTAGACACCACTTGGCAACGAACATAGAAACCGAAGAGCGTTGTTTACATTCTTAATTTACATTCTTAACCTATCCAATTTAGCTTCGCACAGGTGTAATTAGTGGAAGGTTCCTTAACATGTATTAAATATATGACATGGGACCGCTGGCTTTACTTCCCCTCCGAGGGAAGGCATATCGAGGGATTTTTAATGCTCTTAAAAAATCCGACGGCTTCGGCCGGGTTTGAACCCGCTATCTTGGGCATAGAAGCTCAGCATGCTACCGACTACGCCACCAAAGCCACTGATCGCTAGATTAACGGACACGTAAAACTACAGCCTTTGTTCCTTTTCACTTTATTTATTTATTTATTTATTTACATATGTTACGCCCTCATCGGAGCACTTAACCAATACAAGTATATACATGTCTCAAAAACAATATTAAAGATTCAGCTTCTTATTTTTCTTCTTTTCCCAGAACATATTCATTCTTTGTTCCTTTTTACTTTATTTCTCATCCCACAGGCCCTGCCCCAAAAATACAGGAAACAACACGGATAGGATTTCTAGCTGGGGGTTTAACCGGAATTCTTCTTCTTCCTAACATTTGTCCCGCACACAGGCAGGGTCTGCTATTCTGGCTCTCTGTCGCTATTTTATACGGTCGTAGGCCATATCGGGATGGAGTCCAGCAATTTTACGGTCTTCATGTAGTGTGTCAAGCCATCGCTGTCTAGGACGTCCAACTGGTCGCTTCGCATCTACAAGCAAAGTCAATCCAGTGCTTGCAACTGTTGTTTTGTCCACTCGAAGCACATAACCAAACCAGCGCAGACGGCTTTCCCTCCTCTTCCCAATGACTGGTGCTACTCCATATCGCCTACGGATATCATCATTGGTGACATGATCGTCAAGTGTCAGACCAGATATCCACCGAAGCATCTTCGTTTCCATGATGGCAAGTCTTCGTTCTTCTTCCTTTGTAGTGGGCAAGCATTCCGCGCCATATAGGGTGACTGGTCGCACTACGGACCGATATATTTTCGACTTGAGGCGGTCTGGAATTTTCTTATCGCAAGAAACACCAGTCATGGTCTGCCATTTAAGCCACGTGCTGCTCACACTATGAGCAATCTCAAGCCTTAAGGTTTAACTGGAATTAATAAATATTTATTACAGCCAATGGCCAAAGAAAATTAAATTACAATACTACCATACATTTCAGACTAACATGGAGGATCATTGTCGCTACACAGTTCCTTGAGCGACAGCTTCCGTTCGCATTCCAGGGCGTGATACCGCTCACAACGTTTCCCACAAAATTTGCAAATACAGTCCGCAGCAGGCAAATGGTAAACTTCCGTCTTACAGACTCGAAAATGAAAACCATGCACTGCAAATCTTGTCCATGTGTGACGCAGCTCATAGTCTGGTCTTTTCCATCCTGCAGGATTCAACATAGCTTCTGTGGAGTAGAAATCTACCCAAATCGCCTCACGTTTGGCTTGAATCTCTTCCAGTAGTTCCTGGTAGGCACCTGTAGCTGGCAAGAGCAGCTTTACACGGAGTTCTTCTATGAAGAATGGCTCACCTGTAAGCTCGTAAGTCAGTCTGGATGGTGTATTTTTGGAAACACAGAGAATCTTCTTGAGAAACGTCGATTTAATTGTCTCAATTTTCTTAAGGTTGGTTTTATTAAGGTAGCCTCAAAACAACTCAATACCATAGGTCACAATGGGAATTATTTTACTGGAGAAAATCTTCATGGCTGTATTAATAGACATTCTTCTAAGGAGTTTGATGTCATTCATTGCTATTGTCGCTGCTGTTATTCGATCATCGAGATGTTTCGTGAACGTATTACCAGAAGTCTGTAGCGTGATTCCTAAATAGTTAAAGTGCTTTGCTAATTTCACTGGCTCTCCTTCATGATACAGTTCTTCAGAGGCTGCTATTTCTCCACCCTTTCTAAAAACCATATGGACCGTTTTGTCCCTATTCAGCTGTAGGTTATTCTTTTCTGCCCAAAGTGTTAATCTGTCCCAGCATTCCTGCAGAGCTCTAAGATCATAAGACCCTATCACCATATCGTCTGCATAAGCATAGAAGGAAACCACTTCTTCGTGGCCTTCAAGAACTTCTATGATGTCTGAGGTAGTCAAGATAAACAACAGCGGACTAACAGGATCTCCCTGCAAGACTCCTTTTGATTGAACAATGGGTGCTGATGACTGTAGGCTGTCTTTAATGATAATTATGTTATGCTGTAACATTTCAGATATTATATCTGCTAGGTAGTGACCATTCCCAAGTAGTCGACGAAGTTTATCTGCAATAAGCTGACGGTCTAATAGGTCGAAAGCCTTTCGGTAGTCAATAAAGATGGTATGGAATTTCCTTCCCTTATGTCTGAGAGTTTCATTAATGTCTTCCATGTTATTGCTGATTGCATGTAGGGTGGATCTGCCTTTCCTAAAACCAAATTGGTTATCGGGTATCATACTAATTGTCTAATTAACTGGAATTGCATCATCCAATTTCCAACACCTAGTTATCATGGCAACAAGAGCATGCTCACTTAGTTCCCACTTGCTTAGGGTTACCAGACGTCCAGAAAATTCCGGACATCCTCCGGACACCCCCACAATTGAATCGCTCGTTGTTGAAAGTTTTGAGATAAAAACAAAAAAACTGTTTTTCCGCTCTTGTACTGAAATATGAGATGCAGTTTTTTGTATGTGAAAAGTGCACACACACGACGATATAATAAAACCAAAATAGCATATTCCGTACGTTACTAACAATTTTATTGACAAAACACGTAACTGGACTTAGTCCATTTCAACATGGAACGAGCAGAACCTTTGAGCGAAGAATATCATTCACTTTCTTAGTTTATTTCCTTTATTTCTAAATGAACATTTGTATCCGGAAGCCTGAAAAAAAGGTAACATGAACGTAATAACTGTTATTTTCATGTTGAAAAGCACTAACTGCTGGACTAAGTTCTTTTCAACACGGAATAACTAACCTGACGGCTGTGGTAATAGCACAAGCTCTGGTCCATTCAACACCAAAACCTGCATCTTGCTTCCTAGGACGCAAAATTGCGGTAAAAAGGATTTGTCAAAAATGTGGACTCCGTGCCTTTCGACAACGAGCGATTCAATTCAAATGTTTGTCCGGGGTCCAGGAGGAATTTCTGTTGTTGTCACATCAAGTTTGTTGCAATGTAGCAGGTGCCCCTTATCAATTTTACTTCCAGGTTCGTGACAAAGTGTGCATTCTTCAGATCTCAAGATGTTGATTCGTTTCAGATGAGCTGCAAGGCAGTCATGGCCAGTGATAAGTCTGAAGAAGGCTACAGCTTCTCTTCTTGGTGTTAATTTATATTGATTCCATTTAGCATCAATGTCCTTCCATAATTTGGTTTCTGCTGTTTTATTTGCCAATTCTTCATACCTGTTTTTGATAGTATTTTTTAAAATCCTTTTTGCTGACATAAAATCAGTCTGACTGACAGGTTGTTGTAGTGTGGTACCTTTTTTTGCTAATCTGTCTGCCTCTTCAGTTCCTGCTATTCCAACATGAGAAGGGATCCACTGAAATGTGATCTGTTTGTGGAGTCTTTGGAGAGTTTTTATCATACAAAAAATTTCTTTCTGTTCAGATTTTTCCCTTTAAATTCCTAAATGTCTTCCATTTTTAGAAACTAACATTTAAAGACATCAGTGGTTTCAGTACAATATTCCAGTTGCAAAAGAAGGAGAAGAAGAAACAATGAGTTGTGATTGCGAGGGGAGTGCTGTGGTGATATGAATGTGTATAATCTCTGTGAAGAGCGTTTTCTCTCCTTTACAACGTTTCTCTTTGCTGTTTGAAAGTAGGCAAGTCAGTATTGTTGATTATAATTGCATTCTATCAACACGTGTTAAATTAAATCTCAGCTAAACGTGATTTTCTACAATGCCAAAGCGGAAGTGTAAATTTAATGCCATTTTAGCAACTAAATATATTACCATCCAAGTGGGGGAAAAAAACATGAAGCTCGGTGTCTAATTTCTTCAAGACAAATCAGTTCCTCCTCAAAATATATTACCAAAATAATTAGCATTAAATATTTATTATTGTAATGAAAAGGGTCATTATCTATGTGCGCCCCCATAAACATGGCAAGCTAAGCCGGCTGTGACTGGCGCAGATCGCGGCCGCGTGTACACGGTTCAGCCGGCGCTTGATGTGCTCCACTAACTCATATCGTTAGTTCACACATGTTTTGTCATTCATATGGGCGTGTATTTGCAAAGTTTAGATGTTAGTGTGAGATGAGGGGAAACAAGGAGGAGGAGGTACAGGAACAGTTGGACGGGAATAATACAAGGATATGGGATGAAATTTAGCATAAAAATAGTGAGATGGTGATCACAACAAGGAAAAAGGAAAGAACCATTCCGGAGGAGTGTGAGTGTGAGAAGCATGTTATGGAGCAAGGATGTCCCTCAGAACAGCAAAAAGATCTTATATCGGACGTACTATGGCCCTATCCTGACGTATGCCTCGGACACCTGGGTTATGAAAGGAAAGAGCAAAATACAGGCCAGTGAGATGAGGTTCTTGAGAAGCAGTATTGGAGCTACAAAGATGGACAGAATCAGAAATGAGAGGACCAGAGAATTAATGAAGGAGGAACCATTACAGGATGGTATAGAGAAATCTAGACTTAGATTGTATGGACATGTAAAACGAATGGAGGAGAAGAGGATACCCAGGAGGATACACGAGACAAAGTGGGAAGGAAAGAGACCGAGAGACAGGTGGCTGAAGGGGGTGGAAGAAAGCGTGAAGAAGAGAGGAGAAGACTGGACAAGAGTGGAGGCTGAGAGATGGTGGGAAGACAGAAGACGTTGGAGAGGCTTGTGTTCCAAACAGACCCGGCCAGTGGCTGGAAACTCTGCAAGATGATGATGATGATGATGATGAGATGTTAGTGTTGCATGTTTAGTGAGTATTGAGATTACATTGTGCGAACGTGTGTATATCCATAATTCATATATGAAAAGCAAAAAGTCTTGTTCTGAAACAAGATGAAAATTTCGAATCAAGTTTCCAGGAAGACCTGTGCGTAATGCCAGTACAATTAGGAGGCTCGCTAAACGATTCAAGGAAACAGGCTCCATAAATAATGACAGAGTGGTTAGACCGAAAACTCTGTATGTGGCAGAAACACTTAAATTAACAAGATTTGGTGATTTAGACAAATTAGAGAAGACTGAAAGACGAATTCTGAGGAACATACTGGGAGCTAAACGAGATAATAATTCAGAATATAGGTTACGACCAAATAGAGAGTTATATTTGAAATGTGAAAAATTAACTGTTTTAATGAAAAAGAGAAGATTACAGTTTTTCTGACACATTTATAGAATGGAAAATAGTAGACTAACTAAACAGATCTTCAAATTACTGACTAGTTACAAATCCAAACCCACATGGTTCACTGAAATTGACAAAGATTTGACAAACGAGAAAATTCAGACAGACACAATAGCAAACAGATCACTCTTCAGAGAAGCTATTCAAAAGGCAGAATTTCTAGAAAGACAGAAACAACTCGTAGAAAGTGGACTCAAGAGGAGAAAGAGCAACACTCTAGAAGGATGAAGGAAATTTGGAAACAGAGGAAATTGAATACAATGGACAATAACCAACGTTGATTCATCGTACCCTCCAAATGTGTTATTTGAAATAAGAAGAAGAAAGAGTTGACAGACATTCTTCCATCAGATGTGTGTTACAAGAGAGGGAGGACATTTTCAACATCGCCTATGAGCACTGTAAGTCACACATTATTGAACATGTGCGCCAACCACCGGCTGAACCAGGTGCACGCGCCCGCGAGCTGTGCCAGTCACAGCCGGTTTAGCTTGTCCTGTTTACTCACGCGCACGTAGATAATAACCCTCTATTTTTGGTTCTTATTGTTAGATTTTGTGATGTCCTACATTTTAGAACATTATGTCCCACATTCCGCATAAAGCATCTGGTAACCCTACACTCGATATGATGATAATCCACAGCCTGCTTCCAGTCTCCGACTGGGTCAGGAATGGAATGAATGAAGCCCCCATCTAGCGGCGAGGATATGAACTGTGCCGGCTGCCGAGGCCTGACGCACTCCTCTGGGGCAATGATTAAATGAATGACAGATGAAATGAAATGATAGTGGAGAGTGTTGCTGGAATGAAATTTTGACAGGGAAAACCGGAGTACCCGGAGAAAAACCTGTCTGCCTCCGTTTTGTCCAGCACAGATCTCACATGGAGTGACCGGGATTTGAACCACGGACCCAGCGGTGAGAGGCCGGCGTGCTGCCGCCTAAGCCACGGAGGCTTGTAAGGTAACCCTACACTTGCTGAGGTATAATACGAATATAAACATGTCTATGATTCTGTGTGTGCGTTCGGCAACACAATAACTTTATCCATATTAATACTACCTCTGTCCGAAAAGTTCAGTGAGTGACGTTATACTGGTCACGGTAGTAAAAGTGCACCACTTTTGAATCCCGCACCGGAGAGGACACGGCATGTCTGTACAAGTTGACGCTGTGCATGTGCTTCTCGTGCAGCTCATTTCAGAGTGAGTGTGCAGTGTGTGCGGTCGAAACTATGGATCAGTAAACGAGCATGCTCTTCTGTTTCAAATTTGGGAATTTATGCAACTTGCCATGCACACCTGTTGGACGGGCGGCAATGAGAAGGGTGAATATTCCGTGGAATGGAGTGGTCCTGAAAACCATCGTCACGGGCAACGAGACGAGACCTGATGCCTGAGGTACAACCCCAAAGGCAAGCATCAAAGTATGGGTGGAGAGGTCCAGGGTTGCCGAAAAGCCCTGAAGGGCCAGAGGTTTTCGGACATTTCGGACATTCAACGTAATGTAACGACGCAACTGAAGGCTATCCCTAAAGAAGACTATGCCAGGAGTTTCCAGGACTTGTACAGCCGTTATCAGAAGTGCAAAACTATCCACAGGACAGTAACTGCTGTTTTAGGTTAGCCAACAATCCGTTCGTAATATAGACTCATTCACCGAACTTTTCAGACAGAGCTTGTATATTTACTTCCATCACCAGGCAAACTATACAACATCATCATCATCATCGTGCACAGTTTCCAGCCACTGGCTGGGTCTGTTTGGAACACAAGCCTCTCCAACGTCTTCTGTCTTCCCACCATCTCTCAGCCTCCACCCTTGTCCAGTCTTCTCCGCTCTTCTTCACGCTTTCTTCCACCCACTTCAGCCACCTGTCTCTCGGTCTCTTTCCTTCTCACTTCGTCTCGTGTATCCTCCTGGGTATCCTCTTCTCCTCCATTCGTTTTACATGTCCATACCATCTAACTCTAGATTTCTCTATACCATCCTGTAATGGTTCCTCCTTCATTAATTCTCTGGTCCTCTCATTTCTTATTCTGTCTTATTCTGCTTCTCAATAACCTCATCTCACTGGCCTGTATTTTGCTCTTCTCCCTTCCTTTCATAACCCAGGTCTCCGTGGCATACGTCAGGATAGGGACATAGTACGTCCGATATATGATCTTTTTGCTGTTCTGAGGGACATCCTTGCTCCATAACATGCTTCTCACACTCCTCCGGAATGCTTCTGCCAGTATCCCCCGCTCATTTATTTCTCTATCGTTTCTTCCATTATCTTGTATCAGGCTTCCCAGATACTTGAAACTCTCCACTTTCTTCAGCTGTTCCCCACCAATTGTTATTGCCGTTGTGGTTCTTTCCTTCCCCAATTACTTGTGCCACTCGGGTCATTGTCATCCATCACTACAATGAGAAGTAACGGTGACAGTGCACTTCCTTGTTTCAGGCCGTTTCTCTGTTCCAACCAGTCTGATCTCTCTCCTCCCACTTTCACACAGCTCATGCTTCCCTTGTACATCTCCTTTATCCTCCTTATAATCCATTTTTCTACTCCTATATCTTCCAGGGACTTCAATACTTTGTTTCTGCATACACTGTCATATGCTTTCTCAATGTCCAGGAAGGCCATCAGTAGATCTACCTACCTTGCCATAAGTTCTGTCCCTAATAGAAAGGCCCCTAGGGGAAAGAGTGAAAGAATGAAATACAAGTCAAGTTATGCAATTTATTCACAAAAGGCTAATGAATACATGAACAACACAAATTACTCAAAATGTCCACCCTTTGCCTTTGCACACTTCTTCAATCTGTCGGGCTACTGATCTATTGCTGTACACACCACTTCCAGAGGTATTGAGGCTGCTGCCTTCACCAAATCTGCTTTCACGGTATCAATATTGTTGTGGGGCTTAGAGCAGGCTTTCTGCTCTAAAACATTCCATAGACAATAATCCAAAGGATTGAGATCTGGACTGCCAGAGGGCCAATCTTCAGCGGTGATAAAGTCAGGCACGTTCGTTCTCAGCCAGGCCTGTGTCGACTTTGCTTTGTGTGCAGGTGCCGAATCTTGCTGAAATGTCCACTGCTTTCCTGCAAACAAGCCATCATTTAAGGGCTTTACAACCTTATCCAAAATGTCCATTTGGTAGTTTGCTGCACGCGTTTTTACCCCCTGTTCACAAAAATGAAGCTGGGTATTGCCCGCAAATGACACTCCCCACCAAACCATCACTGAAGCTGGGTGGTGCCCTCTTTCCACCTTAGAAACCTTTGCACTCGCTTCCTGAGAGCTCCGGGCATATACTTTATTATTTTGGCGGTAAAATTTTTCTTGCACGGTGAAATTTTTTTCGTCTGTGAACAGGATTTGCCGATGACAACCATTCGCATACCGCTGACTTAACCTTTTCGCTCTTATGATCCTTATTTCTCGTAAAGCTGCATTCAGTCACTGTCCAGTGCTTCGTCGATAGGCAGAAAGCCTGAGGTCTTCATTGATGATCCGTGACATGGTTCAGGTTGGTATTTTCATTTCCTGTGCCATGATTTTCTGTTTCCTGAGCGGATTTCTCCGAATTCTGTGTCGTACGGCTTGGATAGCTGCTGCCGTTCTTGATGTGCGTGGCCGGCCACTTCTCGGCCTGTCATTGAGAGAGGAGATAGCATTGTAACACTTAATAGTCCGGTACACATTTTTTTTTGTTAATTTCAGTTGTTTTAACAGTTCAAATATCTCCACTGGTGACCTGTTGCACTTATGTAACGCAACCACAGCGATGCGATTCTCTTTTACTCCCCACTCCATGTTTACCACGCGCAATCTAACTCTCAACTGGCTTGCTATTCGTCAGTTATGGTCACGTGACGCAGTGTGCACACGATCGTAGAGGTTGCACCAACTGCGAATAACTGAGAGGCCTCTAAACTGGAGGGACAAAACTTATGGCAGGACTAGGTATACTATACAACTATACAACAACAATTACATACTTCAAAAAAAGGGGGTGTAAGGGGTAGGCTTTCTACTCAAATGTCAACCTCACCTGCACGTGGTGCACCCTGCTTTAGACTAACGAGGCTCTGACGACCGAGTGACTCCCGGGATAAGGAGTCCCCCACTATCATGCCACCGGCTCCCCAGGGAGGCGAATGAGCTGGTAGTGGTTAGGGCACTCTCTTGCCCTTGGGACAGGAAACTTTCCCTAAAGGCGGATGAACCACCTGTGGTCAACGGCATAGAAAGTCCTCAACGGCGGACCAGGCATAAGGGCAATGAGTCCCTCCTTGGCTGGAATGGCGGATGAAGGCTGCAGTGACTAGGATTTATTCAATCGTCTTGCATTTGCTTGCCATTGAACATCTTTCCTAAGTCATCAAGGAATGTGCGTTTGTTGATGTGCAGCAACATTCTCACGTTAAAAGATTTCACGCACAGCAGTCTTCCAACAACATTTGACTTTCTTCAAAGTCCTGCGGCGATCAAGAAGTTGCGACGGGGGCAGGATTGTGATGTCTGGGAGCCTCTAGTGATAACTTGGCACGTAGGCGGTAGATGTGTGATCGGTCGTCTTGCTTAGGGTTGTGGCTGTAGAGCAATTCGGCCGCTGCAACTACGACTGAGCAGTCCTATTTAGGGTCCACTCTGCTCACCCCACATGGGGAAGGGGCTAGAAAAGGTGCCCTAAACATAGTCAGCCACTTATACTACCGATTGGATAGCCGCGTCCAAAGGTGTCACCTCCATGCGGTCGAAAATGTATAAGTAACAAATTTTATTTTGCAACCTGGAATGTAAGAACACTCACTGATGACCCCGCAAATGAGAGACCTGAAAGGAGAACAGCTATTGTGGGTAGAGAGCTACGGAGATATGGCATTGACATAGCAGCACTTCAGGAGACCCGTCTTGCTGAGGAAGGTCAGTTGAATGAGCAAGGTGCAGGGTACAGCTTCTTTTGGAAGGGTAAACATGAGGACGAACACAGAATACATGGAGTTGGCTTTGCCATTAAGAGCAAGCTTATCAAGGATCTGTCAGAGCTTCCAACTGGGTATAATGAACGCCTCATGACACTAAGACTTCGGTTATATAACAACCAGCATGCCACGGTGATCAGCGCATATGCCCCCACACTAAATGCTGATGATGACATTAAGGAAAGGTTCTATTCAGATCTGGATACCGTCCTATCAAACATCAACCGTGAAGATAGGATCATCTTACTCGGAGATTGTAACGCTAGATTGGGCAGGGACTACAATGTTTGGAATGGTGTCATTGGTAAGGAGGGAGTTGGGAGCGAAAACTCCAATGGTATCAGACTGCTCTCCAAATGCACTGAACATGAATTGGTAATCACCAATACTATCTTTCGCCAAAAGAATCGCTTTAAAACATCATGGCAGCACCCTAGATCGAAGCACTGGCATCTTATTGACTATGTGATTGTACGCAAGAAAGATTTACAAGATGTTCTTATCACCAAAGCAATGACAGGAGCCGATGACTGTTGGACAGATCACCTGCTTATCAGATCAGTTATGCGTATACCATTATCCACACAGAGGAGGAAGCAACAGAAGAGCTGCAGGCATATTTTTGATACCGAGAAGTTTGGTAAGTCAGAGCATATCTCCCAATATAAAGAGTTGCTTAACCAGACACTGCCACAGGAATACCATCCAGATGTAACACTGCACTGGGAGAGTCTGAAGACCGCTATTCAGAATGCTTGCAAGGAAACGCTGGGATATAAGACCAGGAAACATCAAGACTGGTTTGATGAAAATTATGAAGAAATTGAAGCATTAATCTCAGAAAAGAGAAAAGCCTTGCAAACTTGGAGAAAAGATATGAACTCCCATACTAAGAAAGAAGCATTTTGTCTTGCGAAGGCAAATGTCCAAAGAGGAACTCGTGCGCTCAAAAATGCATGGTGGACATCCAAAGCTAAAGAGCTGCAATATCTAGCAGACAAAGATTCGCGACAGTTCTTCCAAGCCACAAAAGCGATTTATGGCCCCTCCACGTTTGGTAGAAATCCACTTTGGTCCAGTGACAAAAGTACACTTCTAAAAGATCAATACTCCATCATGAATAGGTGGAAGGAGCATTTTGAAGACCTCTTGAACCAGGACTCAGTTATTGATGAGCAGGTGTATGATATATTAGAACAAGCACCCATCAAGGAAGAACTCGGTACCCTGCCAACACTAGATGAGGTTCAGTGTGCTATTAATCAAGCAAAGCGACACAAAGCCACTGGATGTGATGGAATACCAGCGGAAGCTCTCAAAGAAGGAGGTGAGGAACTCATAAGCCACATACATGATCTTATCATTAAAATTTGGAGAACTGAAAAAATGCCTGCTGATTTCAGAGATAGTCTGATAGTTCCCATATTTAAGAAAGGTGATCATGCAGACTGCAACAACTAACGTGGTATATCTTTGTTATCATGCCTTGGAAAGCTTATTGCTCGTATTTTGGCGAATCGTATTCTATCCCTGGTGGAGAAAATACTCCCAGAGAGCCAATGTGGTTTCAGGCCTTCTAGAGGGACTGCAGATATGATATTCACTTCAGGAGAAATGTAGAGAGCAAAATAGACCTCTTTATATTGCCTTTATAGACCTCAGTAAGGCATTTGACTCGGTAAACCATGAAGCCTTGTGGAAGATTTTAGCATTGTATGGTTTTCCACTGAAATTTATTACCATCTTAAGACTACTCCACACTGATATGAAGGCAAATGTCATTGGTAACGACTCTATTGGAGAACCATTTCATATAAATACCGACGTTAAACAAGGCTGTGTGATTGCCCCTACATTGTTTTCTCTGTACGTTGCCACTGTCATGCAGTTAGTCAAAGATGATCTTCCTACAGGCATACAGATAACTTACAGGATGGATGGGAAGATCTTTAATTTGAGCCGTCTAAAGGCAAGGACTCGAACATCTCCTGCTGCATTGGTTGAGTTACAGTACGCTGATGATAATGCAGTAGTAGCTCAATCAGAGGACGAACTTAGGAAAATCCTGAATGCTTTTTCTTCAGCATACAAAAAGATTGGGCTGAAACTTAACACCAGTAAAACCCAAGTCCTCTACCAACCAGCCCCAGGACAAGGACAAAGAAACATCAATGTCACCATCGACGGAGCGAAGCTTCAAGAAGTTAACACCTTTTCTTATCTTGGCAGCACCCTGTCATCAAGTGCAAATATAGATTCCGAAATCCAACACAGGATTAACCGTGCTGGGGCATCTTTTGCAAGATTGAGGTCTAGAGTTTTTGACAACCATGATATCAATGCTGCAACGAAGATCCTTGTGTACAACTCGGTTGTAGTTCCCACCTTACTTTACGGATCTGAATCCTGGACATGCTACAGACGTCATTTTAAAAATCTGGAGCAATATCACCAGCGTTGTTTGAGGAGAATTCTTCGTGTGACATGGCAAGACAAACGCACAAACACTAGCATTCTCGAAGAAGCACAGACTACCAGTGTTGAAGCCATGCTTTTGAAACGTCAGCTGCGATGGACAGGACACGTAATCCGCATGCCCAATAATCGCATTCCCAAGCAAGTGTTTTGCTCTGAACTAACTGATGGCAAGCGCTGTGTGGGAGGTCCGAGGAAGCGATTCAAAGACGTACTAAAGGCTAATATGCAAATGTGCCATATTGATATCAACAACTGGGAGACCCTCTTGATCGCTCATCCTGGAGATCAATTGTTCATCGTGGTGCGATACTTTTTGAAGAAAACCGCCGACGTATGATAGAAGATCGGAGGCAGCGCAGAAAGAACAGAGTGTTCATTAGAAGACAGGGAATGAATGCGGATGTCTCACCTGGACCTGATACTACCTGTCATCACTGCGGGAAACTGAGTCTCTCCCGTATTGGGCTTTTTAGTCACCTCCGGACTCATCGATGAAGAGTCATTCAGCATTGGAAGGCCAACATACTCGAGACGAGTGTTTGCTATCACTTCAAAAAACTAATTACAGTAAAACTTCTTTTATACGTTTCATATTTATACAGTCCAAGCAAGATTCTAACAAGAATGACTCTAAACAGGATTAAAGTACAGGTAGATGCCAAGAGGCAGGATTATGGGAGGGGTGGTCTTGCACAGATCAGATAAACACCCTAAGGCCTAATATTGATTGCTGAACAGTCAAATGAATATCAGTCAGCACTCTATATGCTGTTCGTTGATTTTGAAAAAGCGTTCAACAGCATACGCTAAACAAACAAACAAACAAACATAATGTGGAGAGCATTGGAAAATTTCGCCATTCCTGATAGGATTAAGAGCAAGCACGATGCCTGCACATGTCAAGTGGAACACCAAGGGGTGCTTCTGGACCCTATAGAGATAACGACTGGGGTGAAACAAGGCTGCCTTCTCTCACCAGTCCTGTTCCTAACAGTATCAGATTTGGTCATGACACATGTACCTTGGATGCATAATATCAAGTGACAACAGAATACAGCTTGAATTAAATAACCGTATTCAGAAATCCCTTCTCTTTATTTAATCTCTTCATTGTGGATGAGGTAGAGCCTCCGTGGCTTAGGCGGCAGCACGCCGGCCTCTCACCACTGGGTCCGTGGTTCAAATCCCGGTCACTCCATGTGAGATCTGTGCTGGACAAAACGGAGGCAGACAGGTTTTTCTCCGGGTACTCCGGTTTTCCCTGTCACAATTTCATTCCAGCAACACTCTCCACTATCATTTCATTTGTCATTCATTTAATCATTGCCCCAGAGGAGTGCGACAGGCTTCGGCAGCCGGCACACTTCATATCCTCGCCGCTAGATGGGGGCTTCATTCATTCCATTCCTGATCCGGTCGGAGACTGGAAACAGGCTGTGGATTTTCATTTGTCATTGTGGATGAGGTATTGACACGGGTAGCAGGAAAGATAAGAGAAGATAAGATGAAAGCAATGGTGTTTGCAGGTGATCTCATGGTCTGGGGAAACAAGGAGGAGGAAATTCAGGAGCAACTGAAGGCTTGGGAAGAAACAGTGGGAGAATACGGATGGAAGTTCAATCAGTAAATGTGAGATCCTGTTAACGACCAGGAAAAAGGACAGACCAATGAGTGGGATAACACTTGGAGGTGGACAGCTGAAGAAGGTGGAATGTCTCAAATATTTGGGAAGTATAGTGGAGGAAAATGGGAGAAATGACAGAGAGATTACGGAACGTGGCAGACAGGCAGAAGCATTTCTGAGAAGCATTAGGAGCTTAGTGTGGAATAAAGATGTCCCACAAAAAAGCAAGGAAGTGTTATACAGAAGCTACTATATCCCAATACTGACCTATGCTTCAGAAACGTGGATAATGAAGAAAAGAGACACAAGCAGAATACAGGCAAGTGAAATGAAGTTCCTGCGAAGTAGGATCGGAGTAACAAGAAGAGGCAGGGTGAGGAATGAAAAGGTCAGGGAAATAGTGAAAGAGGAGCCCTTGCAAGGTAGGATTGAGACGTCAAGACTGAGGTGGTATGGACACTTAAAGAGAATGGAAGAGAAGAAGATTCCCAAGAAGATACATGAGCTGCAAATGCAGAGGAAACGACCAAGGGGAAGACCAAGAGATAGATGGCTGAAAGGAGTGGAGGAATGTGTCAAGAAGAGAGGCAAGGACTGGACTAGAGTGACAGTGGAGAGGTGGTGGGAAGAAAGGACTAAGTGGCGAGGCTTATGTTCCAAACAGACCCAGCCTGGGGCTGGAAACTGTACAAGATGATGATGATGATTCAGAAATCAAGTCAATTATATCAGAAAGTTTGATATCTACTCTGGAATAAGCAAGTGCCACTAAGATCAAAACAAACTCTTGTTTTGAACATACTTTGTCCCTACATTGACCCAAAAGCATGACAGCAGACTTCAGGCTTCAGTAATGAAGTTTCTAAGAAGCATGCTTCAAAAAACTAGGAAAGACAAAGTAAGAAATGAGAAGATTAGAGAACATAACTACGGCACGTTTGCGATGGTTTGGTCACGTCAAAATGACAGAAAGAAGAATTGCAAAACAATGGTTACATACTGAGATTACTGGAAAGAGACCTGTTGGAAGACCTAGGAGGAGATGGCTGGACCAAGTGAAGGAAGATATCACATCCAAGGGAATCAACTGGGATGAAGTCTTGCAGGAGCAGTGGTACATGAATACACTAAAATGGAGAGCCCCTTAAACCACACCTGGGAAACTGGAGTAGAAACTTGATGATGATAACAAGTGATGAACAGACGAAGAGGGATTCATTGGAGACTCAAGAAACGCCTAGAGGACCAGGATTATGCTGACGACCTTTGCCTTCAAGACCACAGTTTCAAGGATATGGAGATGAAGCTGAAAGATCTGTAGGGCGAGGCTGCCAAGGTTGGGCTGAAGATTAATGTCCAAAAGACAAAGGAGATACGGTTCAAGAATTTGAACACAATGGAGCAGACACTCGGGGAACAGGTCATCGAGAAAGTGGACAAGTTCTGCTACCTTGGAATTATTCTTGATGGAATCTTGCTTGGACTGTATATATGTGAAAGGTATTAAAGAAGTTTTACTGTAATTAGGTTGCCTTTGCAACTCTACGCTCAATATGGAGGTCCGAAGATCGAGAATGATGTTAAACTGCGCATTTTTGAGAGTGATGTAAAGTCTGTCTTGCTCTCATCATCTTCTTTGCATTTTCCCATTCATGTGGGGTCTGCCTTCCTGCAATGATTCCTCCACTTCAATCGATCCATAGTGTCCCAAGGGCGGAGTTTAGTGAGCCAATTGTCGTCTCTCACCCTATCCAGCCAGCGTGTTTGAGGTTGCCCTCGAGGTCGACGACCCTCCACCTGCAGTTGAGGGGCAGTCTTTGCAACTGAAGTTTCACTGCTACGGAGCACATGTCCTTACCACCGCTGACCTGATTCATGCATTTTCTCTATGACTGGGGCAAGCCTGAAATCCTTCCGCACAGCATCAATCCTAATATGGTCCAGTCGAGTCAAGCCATTGGACCACCGCAACATCTTCATATCCATCGCATGAAGCGCCTGTTCGTGCTTCGATGTTGTAGGCCAGCATTCAGATCCATCAAGGGCCACCGGTCTAACCACTGTGTGATATACTTTAGATGCAATGGAATTTTCTTATCACACAGGACTCCAGTAACTTGGCGCCATTTCATCCATGCGGCAGTGACTCTTGTTGCGACATCAGGAATCGCGCTGCAGTCTGAGGTGATGCATGATCCAAGGTATTTGAATTGGGTCACTTTATTAAGTTGAACCTCACCCACGGTGATTGTGCCACCAGTTTGGTCACTGCAATCCAGGTACTCCGTCTTCTTCAGATTTAATTTCATCCCGAATTCTTCAAGACGCATCTTCCACTCTCGTACTGTCTTGCTCTATGGATGTGAATCCTAGAAAGTGACAAAACACCTGATCCACTTGCTCAAGACATTCATTAACCGATGCTTGAGGAACTTCCTGGGGATATGGTGGCCAAACATCATCACCAACCCCATACTTTGGGAAAGAACCAATTAAGGGCCGATTGAATTTGAAAAAAGGTGACAGAAATGGAGATGGATGAAACACACACTGAGGAAACTGGAAGGCCGCAATGGACAGGAGGTCCAGGATGACATGGCGATGGACAGTAGAAGAGGAGGGTCAGCAACAGCGGAAGAGCTGGGGAGAGATCAAAGCCCTGGCGAGGAATAGAACAAGATGGCGCACCCCATAAGGTTTACTTCATATTTCGAGCAGACTGCCAGTGGGTTTAGTCTTACCTTTGAAATTATATCTTTAGCCTCCTGCATTGTTTTAGCGATAAGATCTCTCATTTTCTCGTTGGGCTGCCGACCGTTCCTTCTGGTCATCACATCCTTATTGAAGCTGAAACCTCCGCTTGGAATGCATCTCTCTCCCCACTCGTCTTTCAGTTTGAGGTCCTCCCATTGTTCCTCTGTGAGACCTTGCATGTTCGGAGGCAACATCACGCCATGGTCGGACAGCGACTCCATTTCTGAAAGCATAATTACACATGGTTCAAGGTTGATTTTAATAATGGTAATGATAATCATCATCATCTTGAACAGTTTCCAGCCACTCGCCGGGTCTGGTAATGACAATGATGATGATAATTAGTGTTGTTGAATAAGTCTTGAAAATGAGACTGTTGTCAGCATGAAAAATGAAAATGAAAAATCCACAGCCTGCTTCCAGTCTCCGACCGGGTCAGGATTGGAATGAATGAAGCCCCCATCTAGCGGCGAGGATATGAACTGTGCCGGCTGCCGAGGCCTGACGTACTCCTCTGGGGCAAAGAGTAAATGAAGGACAGATTAAATGAAATGATAGTAGAGAGTGTTGCTGGAATGAAATTTTGACAGGGAAAACCGGAATACCCGGAGAAAAACCTGTCTGCCTCCGTTTTGTCCAGCACAGATCTCACGGGGAGTGACCGGGATTTGAACCACGGACCCAGCGGTGAGAGGCCGGCGTGATGCCGCCTAAGCCATGGAGGCTTAGACTGTTGTCAGCATACAAACCAGAATCATTCTTCAAATCAAAATTACCGTTTCATTTTGACACATAGGTGGGTCCAGTGTCATCTAAGGTTTGGAAAATAGCCCAGTTATGGCAGAGTAAGTGCCTTAGCATTCCTGACCAAATAGTAGGAGATTTGAGTTTGATCCCCAACTACGGTCTCACTCCAAGAGGACAGAGTTCCTCAAGTAGTTTTATCATTATAAGAATTCTTCTTCTTCTCCAGCATGATTAATCCCACTTATGTGGGGTCACTGATGTGGATAATTCTCCTCCAAGTTGTTCTATCCCGGGCCATTTCCTCCACAAGCCTCCGCTGTTTCATGCCTTCTTGAATGCTGTCCATCCATCGCCTTTTGGGTCGTCCTCGACTCCGTTTCCCTGGTGGAAGCATTTCCATCATCCTATTCCCCACATAATCTTGATCGCTTCTCTTAACATGGCCATACCATCTGAGGCCAGCTTGTCTGACTTTCTCAGAAACTTGCACTACGCTAAGTCGTCTCCTAATCATATCTCACTTTGTCCAACCTTGTATGTCCACTTGCCCATCTCAGCATTCGCATTTCTGCCACGTCTAGTTTTTCTGTCCATCTCCTTGTTATCTGCCAGGTTTCTGCCCAATATATCATTGCTGGTCTCACCACGACCTTGTGTACCTTCCATTTTAATTTTTCTGGTACCTTCTTGCCTCACAGTACACTTGATGTTTTCCTCCAATTGAACCATCCCGACTGTATTCTGCTCTTATTTCCTCCTCCAGTCCACCATCTTGTTGGATAACTGTACCAAGATATCTGAATGAACTTGCTGTTGGGATCTCTACTCCAACCAATTTTAAACCTGTTTCAGCCCCCCTCAGACTCAGGAACTCTGTCCTACATCTGCTGATCTTCATTCCTCGGCTTTCTAGTGCTTCTCTCCATTCCTCCAACCATTTCTCTACAAGTTCCTTCGTCTCTGCACACAAGACCACATCATCAGCGAACATCATGGACCATGGAGCTTCCTTCCTGACTCCTTCTGTCAACACATCCATGACAAGTACTCCAACGTTCACAGGAAAAGATTCTGTAGTTCCAGATATACAACTGACCACGGTTCTGCTATCCTTGTGCATGTCTTGGATCAGGCGTATATACTTTTCTGGCAGAAGTTTTTGTCGTAGGCTCCTTCATACTTCCTTTCTTGGTACACTGTCGTACGCTTTTTCCAGATCAATGAAGACCATCGACAAGCTCTTGTTGCCTTCAATGTACTTCTCCACTATTTGTCTCAGGGCAAATACGGCATCTATTGTTCTACTGCCATGCAAACAGCTCCTTGCTAATCACCACTTCCTGTCTCAGTCACTGTTCGATCATTCTCTCCCATAATTTCATGGTGTGGCTCATCAGTTTGATTACTCTGTAGTTATTACAAGAATTAAATATTATAATTAAATAATAAATAATACTTAAAACTATGATTTTTTATTTATCACTTACAAAAAAGAAACTTCCAAAAGAATATTTTCTGCACAAGAAAAGGCAAGAAGATCATCACACATGAAGAAGTACTGGGAGGACCATAAGGCTCGCACAGTTACTGCCAAGAAGTCGACAAACTAATGGGTTTATTAAAGTGATCCTATGTGGTCTCAAAAGAAGAAGAGTTGTTGATTTAAGATACCTGCAAAGCTCATCCAGTAGAGGCACTGTTCTTCCTACTGGAAACGAGTGAATTGAATTCCCACCTTGGTAGTGGAGTTTAGAAACAAAATTATCACTTCCAGAAGGAGTTTACTCAGGCTCCAAAAAATCAGATCAATTCATGAAAATAGAATTATGGATTTGCTTTAATTCGTCTATTCATATTATAAGTATCATGCATGCTTTGAACTAAGTGCGTTTGCACTTGTTGCCAAGGTAATTGGGCATCAGAAATTTGATGCCTATTCCCTGAGATTGATGGGTAATTGGTGAATTACTTTTTCCAGTGCTAAACTGAAAAGGAGTGTGGAAAGCACATCTCCGTGTCTCAGTCCACGTCTCTGACCTTGCATACTGCTTCTTTCGTCGTTTGGGCCACCTATGGACCACGGTGCATGTGCTTCAGCTGTTTTCTGCCATTTCTGGTGTTTATTGATGGAGTCCCTGGAGGATCGAGGAGTAGAAAAATGGACTATAAGGAGGATAAAGGAGATGTACAAGGGAAGTGTGAGCTGTGTGAAAGTGGGAGGAGAGAGATCAGACTGGTTGGAACAGAGAAACGGCCTGAAACAAGGAAGTGCACTGTCACGGTTACTTTTCATTGTGGTGATGGATGACATAATGACCCGAGTGGCACAAGTAATTGGGGAAGGAAAGATGAAAGCAATGGTGTTTGCAGATGATTTGATGATTTTGGGAAACAAGGAGGAGGAGGTACAGGAACAGTTGGACGTGTGGGAAGGAATAATACATGGATATGGGATGAAATTTAGCATAAATAAGAGTGAGATGGTGATCACAACAAGGAAGAAGGAAAGAACCACAACGGGAATAACAATTGATGGAGAACAGCTGAAGAAAGTGGGGAGTTTCAAGTATCTGGGAAGCTTAATACAAGATAATGGAAGAAACGATAGAGAAATAAATGAGCGGGGGAGACAGGCAGAAGCATTCTGGAGGAGTGTGAGAAGCATGTTATGGAGCAAGGATGTCCCTCAGAACAGCAAAAAAATCATTATATCGGGCGTACTATGTCCCTATTGTAACGTGTTTTTCGAGGGGTTTTATGCAACTGGCATAAGTCAGTAGGAAGCCATTCTATATTTATTTACGCGGCAAATTGTTCAGCCAAGATAATTTTTCATGTTAATTTATTATTATTATTATTAATTTATTATAATTATTATTAAGATATTTCCGGAGCATTTTATAAAAATTATAAGCATACAGATAGGTCTTCTATGTCTTAGAAAACGCTATCAAGCAAATTATTACGAACGACAATATCATAGAAAATTATCTGATTACGGAAATTTACGGAGTTTCGTCAGTTAGGGTATATCGAGAGACGTGACTCACTGGGAATTCAAATACAAGCTTAATCCTGTCGGGAAGTATTACGCAAGCGGGTTCGCATCGTCAAGAAAAGGCGAATTGTTGGAACGGAAATCGACTTCTTGATTCGCGCGCCGTGTGTAATGAACCAGAGGAGGGGAAGATCGCGTGGTGGGTCAGCCAATCAGTGGAGACGACGTAAGCTAGTTGGGACTGAAGAGTGGGGGAGCCGACAGGTGCATATAACGTTCGACGCGCCGTGGAACGTGGACTATCTGTGAAATACTTGACGAGTATGGGTGCGCGTGCGAGTGGCTCCGATGTTCGGTGGAGTTAGCGACTATCTGTATAGAACTTCCCGAGTATGGTCCACACGGGAGTCGCTCCGATGTTCCGTGGATTGGAGGACTAACTTTTGTAAAACTTAACCAGTGTGGTTATACGAGTGTTTGGGCCCGATGTACGGACCATAGAATTATCTAATCTACCAGGATATCATCAAATTTCGACGGAGATGACGACGTCCAGGAGACTGTGGGAAGCACACAGCATCATCCAGTACGAGGGAAATGCTTTGGCAACTTCCAGTGGTAAGCGCAGATGACGCAGAAATACGCAATCTCTCATTTTTCTTTGTTTCATATTTCATATTTCAGTAACTTCATAGCTTGGGAATAAGAGTAAAATCAATAATTTATCAGACTCCGTTTTCACGTAATTTTCTATCGGTAATATTCAAATCACAACGCTCCAATTTAAATTTTATACTTATTATTATTATTAATTTTGCTATACTTGTTTTATATAATAAATTCTTTTCTTTTACAATGCAATCTTTGCTTTCAGTAGGTAGCATTAGATATAGACCAATTCCTTCTCCTGATACAATTGTTTGTTGGGTTAATGATCAAATCATACCACGATCTGAGTGAATAGAGTCTTGAAGGTGTTCTGCCAGAGCTAGACGTTGTTAAATACAAATTTAGATTTCAACATTGCATTGAGGTCTTGGCGCCCATTAAAACAACATAGCTTAGCCAAAGGTAAACAGTTACATTTATCTCCCAACAGTTAGGGGCAGTCAAACCGATACACTTGTCGCTCAAAGTGTGGGCTAGCAAAACTGCCACATTTGTACGCTCAACGTGGAGCAAAGTAAATACCGTTTCACTTGTCATCCCAGCCTAAGCAAAACTGCCACATTTGTCGCCGACAACTTGGGGCTGAAAACCTAATAACATTTGTGGAAGGAGAAGGGTATATATTTCTGTGCCTGTATTTTGGGGGTTATTTGTCTGTATCAGTGTATATCATTATGGGGGATGAGAAAGAAAGACAGATGAGGTTACGTAGTGGTCATCAACGGGAGAGTGATGATACGAGCAGTATGTCGAGTGATGGTAGTACCGGGGTAGCGGAGGTAAATCCCGATACTGAAACAGGGAGTGTAGGCGGCCAACCAGAATTAAAAACTTTACTTCTCGAGTTCATGTATCAGAACAAAGTTAGTAGTGATGCCTTAAATGCAAAATTAGAACAGAATAATGCAAAATTAGAACAGAATAATGCAAAATTAGATCAAAACAGTAGGGAAAATAAAGAAAGTACAGACGCTTTAAATGCTAAACTGGAACAAAACAATGCTAAATTAGAACAAAACAGTAAGGAAAATAGAGAGAGTACTGAAACTTTAAATGCTAAACTGGAACAAAACAACGCCAGATTAGAACAAAACAGTAGGGAAATGAGTAACAAATTCGAACTGATTAGAGGTGAGATCAGGGGGGTGATGGAAGAAAAGGCTAAAGAAATTATTGCAGATGTAGACAGAAAATTGAAGACCTCGTTTCCAAAACTCACTAAGTCAAAAATGATGATTTTTCAGGACAGACATTTTTTGAACCGGAGCCTACTTTGGCAATATTACTTCATTATGAAGTAAAGAGACGTATTTCAAATTAATATGAAGAACAGTGATAACGAACCAAAACCCTATTTTGAAGTTATTAACGTTAAAATGCCAAATTTTTTCCAAAAGTAAACTAGGTCACTTGACTTAGGTGAATTCTGGAAAAGAACTACAGACTTAGTGAGTTCTGGAATAAAACATCTACTTGCACATGCTAAGTTACACATTTGGTAGATCGGAAGCAAGCACGTATAGCAATGGGATTTTAGTGATTTATTCTAGATTGCTCAAACTTCCCTTGAAAATCAATGAGGAACAGAAAAAAGTTATTAAATTGTCCCAATACCTGCCATAAAAAATAATACAAATATATAGCAAATAAATTCCAAGAACAAACGCACTTGCACAGCCTTAACTTTGTACTACACAAATGGCTCTTCTTCAGCATAGTGTATTATTTTCTGTGTGATCAACCAGATATGCATCATCACCGAAGTTCTTCAGAGCTTTATTGTAGTACAACTGAGCTTGTTCGGACAGAGAAACAAACTTCAGAAGTGCTGCAACATCCTTCTTCTTCTCTGAAGATATTTAATTGCATTCCTCTACTACATGGACCAATCTGTATGTGTTCCTCCAAGAATTGACTGATTTCTTCTTTAACACTTCGTATTCATTGAAGTTTCCATTGTAGGTATTCTTGGCAAACACTTCTTTCTTTCCTTTTTTGTACAGAAGAACACGATGCTCCCTCATCAAGAATGGGAGCTTAGTTTTCCATTATATTATTGGCGCTCCTTTTAAAATCAAGTAGCCGCCAATCTCTCTTGAAAAGTTTAACAGCTCCTTGTTTTTCCAGAATAGCATGATAATCTTGTGGCTCTAATAGTTTTTCACGAGTTCTGTACACTTTTTCGATTCTTCCAAACACTCGGTCCGGAGGCAAAAAACTGTGTCCTCTGATGGGAAATATGTGTTCCGCTTTATTAAAAATGTTACTTTTGTTTACATAATCTAGCAAGAAGCCCATGATGGTCGAGTTCTTGTTTTGACTTGTGGCAGAGTCTGAGA
The DNA here is from genome assembly GCA_946902985.2 of Meconema thalassinum. Classification (NCBI taxonomy): domain Eukaryota; kingdom Metazoa; phylum Arthropoda; class Insecta; order Orthoptera; family Tettigoniidae; genus Meconema; species Meconema thalassinum. The sequence goes on from OX336397.1 coordinate 226,358,857, forward strand.
AAAATCTCAATGTTTTCTGAGATTTAATGCCTTCTGGTTTTGCTTCTTGACTAACCCTCTCTTCAAGACAGTGTAGGAAGTTAATGCAAGGCTGATGCAACTTCGTTCGATCCTTTTCCAGACTGATATTCTGTCCAAGAATATATGAATGTGTTTTCCACATTTTGGACGTTTTCATGAATTATAAAAGTTAGGTTGTACAACCAAAGCTGTCGAGCATAAAAAGTCTCGGAAATTCTAATCATGGGAAGGGGCTGGTTCTGTTGCATGTCAAATGCTACTTTCAGAACATTATCTTCCTCTCGCTTCAAAATTTCATAAATTTTTTTGGCTCGTAATTTGTGCAATCTGTAACATCCCATCAGGTCTGCCCTTTCGGCTGGTGATGTAGAATTATTTTGTATCTTGATTTTTAATTCTTCACAGTATGAACATCTGTCGGTTTTCGGATGCCCAAACCCGATATTGAATCGTGTTTGGAAAATTCTATGAAATTTGCTATAAGATGCGACTGATTTTGAAGCACTTACCCTGGCCTCTCTCCACAATCGCCAAATCTTCTTGACGGAAAGTGTTGGGTCCATGTAAACTCGTACGCTCTTTGCCCTCCCATAATGGCTTTCTCTGCACTTCAATGTCTTAATGAAATTAACAATTGAAACCTCAGTTTCCATGTCTTTGGCTTTAATACGACCACCGCCCCTGTTCTCTTTACATTGTTCACCTGTAGCATTGAAGTTCTTAGATAAACGATTCAATCTGAATCTACTCATTCCTGTTACCGAACAGAAAGATTGAGCACAAACTCGTATAATGTGGCCGGCATTCCTCCGTATAAAATATGGTGTTAATAACCTAGCACGGGGATTGCCTACATTTCTTGGTCGATGTGATTTTGGTTCTTTTTTTACAATACGTTTTAAAAGAAAGTTATCTTGCTCTACTTTTGATTTGTTGTCATACAGTTTGTCACGGAAATGAGTGATGTCTTCTTGACTCAACAATCCTACCTTGCATGTATAGTTCGGTCTTCCAGCATGATTAGAAGCGATACAAGATGCAGGGTGAGCACTTGAACTGTTTCTTGCATTCTTGCGTTTTGTTTTATCCCAGGTGTTTACATCTTTTCTTCTCTTCCTGCTTCGACCGGAATCTTCTAGAGGACTCTTTAATCCTTCTAAATCAAAGTCACTCATCTTGTACACTTTCTTAAAATGTAGAAACTTTCTCTTAAACACAGGTCATCGACATACGACACATGAATCAGCCAAGAGGTTACTGGCGGGAAACAGGCGCGTTAGACTTAGCAGAGTTTGGAAGACATCACGGCCTGGCGGGAAACAGGAGCTTACTCGTACGCATGCGCATTAGACTTAGCAGAGTTTGGAAGACATCACACCCTGACTTAGTACAGTTTTGGAAAAAAATGCAATATCCTACGTTACAATTTACGATGACAAAGTGAGTTCTGGAATAAAATATTAGTAACATACATAGGTCTACACCTTAAGAACAAGATCCAACGGATATCTCAATTTCGTCCAAAACTGACTTAGTGAGTTTTGGAAACGAGCTCTTCAATTAGGAAAAGTACAGGAGGAGTTGGAAATTAGAATCAGTACACAGGCTGAAAATTTAAAAGAACTAGTGCAACTGGAAACACAGCAGGTCAAAAAGCAATTGGGGGGAGAAATTGACAAAATTCAGGTAGCTACTAAAGAGGTTAAGGAACAGCTGGGGGGTAGAATTGAGGAAGTCCACTCACAAATAGTTGCAGAAGTAAATGATTTAAGAGAGAGTAATAGAGAGAGCATTAGCAAGATTGAGGAGAAACAAGCAAAGCTATATGATAAAGTAGAAGAATCAGAAGGAAACATTAAATTAACAGTAAACAGTATTGAGAGGAAGGCTGAGGAGAAAATCGCAGAATTAGAATTAAAATTAAAAGCCAGGATCAGGCAAGAAAATAGTCAGAATAGGCCAGTTTTTGTGAATAGCACACACAGGGAGGTAGAACTGGGTAAGTTCAGCAATCGACAGGGGTGCCCAATGGAGTTCATGAACACTATAGAAAATAAATTCGGGGAGAGGTTGGAAAATGGTAGTATTGAGTGGTGCCAGGTAGTTGAAATTTTAGAACAAGTGTTTGTGGGGGAAACGAGGAATTGGTTTGCTGTCTACAGAGACAAGTTTACTGATATCAATGATTTTAAAATGAAATTCTGTGAAAAGTTCTGGAATGAGGTTATTCAGTCGCAGCATCGTGAGGGAGTAGTGTGTGGGAAATATAACCCTAAAGGAAGCTCCACCATGACCGAATACTTTTTAGGGCAGGTATTAGTGTGTAAATATCTGGATGGGTTGAAGGAGGAAAGTGATGTGGTGAGGTTGCTACTTAGGCACTTTCCCTATAGGATCAAGGAGGCTGCTTGTATCCAGAATGTAAAGACAATATCACAAGTAGAAAATTTGTTAAGCACATTTGATGCACTAGGGAGAGGGGGTTATGAGGACAATTTCAATCGGAACCAGGGTAATAATAATAATAGACCTAATGAAGCCAGGCATCAAGAAGTTCAAGGGAACGGTGGCGAAGGGGCCAACGCTCAAAATAGAAATAATAATAATCAGCTAAATCAGAACAGAGGAAATGGCTATGGTAATCAGTATCAAGGGAGGAACAATGATTTCAGGGAAAATCAAGGGAGGAACAATGATTACAGGGGAAATCAAGGGAGAAACAATGATTTCAGGGGAAATCAAGGGAGAAATTATAATGACAATAATTACAACCAGAATAGGGGTCAAGGAAGAGGACAGCCTAGTGGTAGTAATATACAGCCAAACAATGACAACACAGCCCAGAACAACCAGACCAGTTCAGTAGTTAGTAGTACTACGGCCAGCTGTAGCGGTTCTTTAAACGCGAACCAGGCTGCGAAGTAAGGTCAGAATCTCAGTCTGTAGCATGCCCTGTCCATACAATTATACAGGAACCCTATGACCTAAATGTAAGAAATGAATTATTACGTGAACTAAATGATGAAGGTATTATTCAGGAAGTGGTTAGTAAGAGCCCTATAGTTAAATTTAACGTGTCCGAGGCGTACACAGATGTTTTAATTGATAGTGGTTGTATGAAGAGTTGCATAAGTAGTGCATTTTATGATAAAATGAAAGGAACTGGAGTAAATTTTGAGGAGATGCCAATTAAAAGCACTTTTGTTATCACAGCTGTTGGGAAGAGGTCTAAAGTAATTTCTAAGCAAGTTCTAGTAGACATTAAAATTAATAATCATGTAGAGAAGCAGATTTGCCTTGTAATTCCAAATTTAGTATTCAGTGTTATCTTGGGTTCAGAGTGGCTAAGTAGAGTGTCTGGTAACTTATGTTATGATGTAGGGAGTTTGAAATTTAAATGGGGAGATTCTGAAGTAGAAGTAGCGTTCAATGACCATATTCAGAGGAGTAGTATTGTAGGTGTGATTTGTACTTTAAATGAGATATCGCCAGCCGTAGAGCGGGGATCTCCATGTTTTGTGGGCAGTGTGATTACGAACGGAAGTCTAGAGGACTCGTTACGTGAGGCTGCATTTCAGGGAAATATAGAGGATGAACAGTGTGTTCGGCTCTATGATGTGTTATGGTGTAATAGGAGAGTTTTTGAGGATCGCATTGGTATGGCCAATTGCTATACACATTCATTGAACGTTATTGATAGGTCAGTATTCACAGGACATAGATATCCTGTACCTTTCGCTTATCAGAGTGCAGTTGAGGCACAAATTAATCAGATGCTTGAAGATGGGATTATTGAGCACTCTAACAGTCCATATGTTAATTCTTTGATCACGGTACCCAAGACCGACGGCACTGTTCGTATTCATTTAGACGCTCGTTTGGTTAACAGTAGAATTAGTTCAGATCAGCTGAAATCTATGTCAATAGAGGAATTAATGCAAACATTTGAGGGGAAGAAGTATTTCACTTGTGTAGATTTGAGTTCCAGTTTTTGGCAAGTGCCACTTATGTACGAAGATAGACCATTTACAGCTTTTAGTCATAAATATAACCTTTATCAATTTTGTAGAACACCTTATGGGTTAAAGAGTAGTTCAGCAGCTTTAATTAGGGCTTTAAACATCGCATTAGGGGATGACACAGGAGAGTTTGTAACCATTTACATAGATGATATGGTAATTAGTTCACGCAGTTTTGAGGAGCATCTAGGTCATTTAGATATAGTTTTTCAGAAGTTAGATCAGGCAGGGTTCACTTTGAAGCTGTCTAAGTCGTCATTCTGTCAGTCAGAAGTGACATTTTTAGGTCATAGAGTGTCGAGTAGAGGTGTAACACCAGAAGAAAGTAGGGTTAATAAGATACTTAACGCAGAGGTGCCACAGAATGTTAAACAGTTAAAAACATACCTGGGAATTTGCAACTTTTTCAGGAGGTTCGTTCTTAAATACTCAGGGTTGGTAGAACCATTCAGGGAATTGCTTAAAAGTGGGACTCGGTGGAGATGGGAGTCCAAGCATGATCAGGCTTTTAGAGCGCTAAAGGAAGGTTTTGAGAAAGCTGTAGTGCTGAAATATCCTTTAAAAGATAAGGAATATGTGGTTATGACAGATGCTTCACATATAGGCATTGCTGGAGTATTATGTCAGAGAGATGATGAGGGTAATCTGTGCATTGTATCTTTAGCCTCGCGAGGACTGACAGCAGCAGAGAAAAGATACACGATTACTGAGTTAGAGCTTTTAGGTATTGTTTTCAGTTTAGGGAAATTTAGAATGTATTTAGTAGGGGGGAAATTTGAGATCCACACAGATCACCATGCATTACTGTATATGAGGACTTGTAAACTCAGTTCTAACAGAGTTAGTAGGTGGATTCTTGCTCTGCAGGAATACGAATTCACAGTAAAATATATTAAAGGTAAAGATAACATTCTTGCAGACATGCTATCGAGGGACACTAATTTATGTAGGGATTATCCTGTGGTTAAAGCAGAGGACGGTATTTTAATATGTGCATGTGTGGACAGTAGCAACAGGGCATCGTTACAGACACTGAGAAATATGCTAGTGGAGCAACGTGATGACGTTAAGTTAAAGGAGCCACTGGCTAGGTTGGAAATAGGTGAAGAAGAGTATGTGAAGGTAGGACGGTTGACGTACAAGATGCAGGATGGGCTTCTTGCAAGGAAATGTAGGAATAATCGGTGGGCAATATGTGTTCCTGCCACTTTGCGGGAGGAGCTAATTTGGTTCATTCATAGGGAATTAGGACACTTTGGTGCTGTCAAGGTCTTCTATGAAATTGGTCGTGACTTCATTTGGAGTAAAATGGGAAGGGACGTTAGGAGAATTTTAGCTAAGTGTGACACCTGTCAAAGGAGTAAATATCCAGTTAAATATTTAGTGGGGGAGAGATCTGCAGTTCTCACCAGTAGTCCCGGCGAACTACTGTGTGTGGATTTATTTGGCCCGATCGTTAAAGGACAGTACGGCTACGAGTACATTTTTATAGTTATTGACGCTTTTAGTAAGTATGTCAAGCTATATCCGCTAAGGAAAGCCACGGGACTAGCGTGTAGCCGTCTGATCATTAATAAGTATGTACCTGAGTTTGGCATTCCTCTCAGGATACTATCTGACAGTGGACCACAGTTTACTGCAAAGAAATGGAGAACCAGTATGCAGGAAGCTGGTATAACACACGTTCATTCCTCTGTAAGGTACCCTCAGGGTAATTCTGCAGAGCGTCCATTAAGGGAAGTGGCTCGTCTTTTTTTTCGGACTCTAGTGCATGACAAGCATGCGGCCTGGGTTGGACATCTTCCCAAGGTCGAGACTTGGCTGAATTCTGTCCAGCATGAGAGCACGAAATTGACGCCATACGAAGTTCACTTCGGAAAAAGACCACAAAATGAACTAGCGAGGGTGTTGGGATTAAATAAGGGTAAGCAACCGGGGATGGATGACATTGTCCAGTTGGCGAAACAGAATTTATCTAAGTCAGCACAAAAGAGAATTCGCCAACAAAAAGAAACTAAATTTGACCTATTCGAGCCGGGAGACAGTCTTACTTCGAGTGCCGAAACAGTCAAATAAGCTAGAGAAAGTCATGTCCAAGTTCTTTTATCTCTACGAGGGCCCATTTATAGTTTCCAAACGTATTGGGAAAACAGCATATGTGCTGGAGAATAGTGAGGGAAACAGATTATACGGGACGTATAATATACATAGTCTACGAAAATATGTGTCATAAAGTGAGTGTGTTTAGCTGGTGAGCCAGCCTATCAAATGAGTAAGTGTGGTGTCTGGTGCGTGGAAGATCTGGTCTTCAAGGCAGGCGTATCAGAAGTCACACAGGGGGGTAGTATGTAAGTAAATGAGAGTTTTTAAGGTACAGGGAAATATGACGGGATTGTCGGATGCTCTTGAGCACTAAAATGTCTCGATACACCAAGGCCAGAATTTGGTAGCGCTGGTGAATTCCCATTTGCCTCCTAGAGATGGGTGAGCGCTTGAACAGGGTATTTTTGCTTAAGGGGTCCACGAGGCAAAAGATGGGCCATCAGAATGCGAGACAGTCCTTCATGAAACTCATACATATCAGCACACGTGATTTCTGTTTACGGCCTCGCCATGTAAGATTTGTAAGTGTGTAATTTAAGGTAATTTGTACAATGGTATTGTTTGTGTGAGGAGAAATGATCTGTGTTGAGAACTAGTATTAAGTAGAATATGGTCTACGGGAACTTAACAAGACAGGGCGATTACGGCACAGAAATATTTGGTGTTATATGTAATGCGCATTTACTGTTGTTTTTTTTCAGAAGTCAATATTAATTTAATCTACTTTAAAGAGAGATTAAGTATTATGGTCACGAGGCGCTGCCACAATAGTGTGATCGTGTGCTCAGTGATAAGTGAGATTAAATGTCACCATAAGGAAGGGACCTCCAGTGAAATTAGGAAGTTCTATGGTGATATAAATATATCAGAACACCTTCAATGCGTGTGATATGACATCATAAATACATAGTGCTCACACATTAATTATGTCTATTTCTCAAACATAGAGAAATTTGAGAGGCGGAAATATCCGTGGAACACTATTCTATATGTAAAACATTGGACTGGTTGCAAAGTGCAATCCATAGTGACAACAAACTTTGACGCAAAGTGCGTGAAGAAAAATTATGAGTGTATATATCTGTAATTTAGGGTGATCTCATTTATGTAATATGTATTTTGGATGGGTTGATTAACGTGTCTGGGATAATCGGATAATGGACCGTCGTCACGGTAAATCATCCGATGATCCGAGGCGAATATGTAACGTGTTTTTCGAGGGGTTTTATGCAACTGGCATAAGTCAGTAGGAAGCCATTCTATATTTATTTACGCGGCAAATTGTTCAGCCAAGAGAATTTTTCATGTTAATTTATTATTATTATTAATTTATTATAATTATTAATAAGATATTTCCGGAGCATTTTATAAAAATTATAAGCATACAGATACGTTTTCTATGTCTTAGAAAACGCTATCAAGCAAATTATTACGAACGACAATATCATAGAAAATTATCTGATTACGGAAATTTACGGAGTTTCGTCAGTTAGGGTATATCGAGAGACGTGACTCACTGGGAATTCAAATACAAGCTTAATCCTGTCGGGAAGTATTACGCAAGCGGGTTCGCATCGTCAAGAAAAGGCGAATTGTTGGAACGGAAATCGACTTCTTGATTCGCGCGCCGTATGTAATGAACCAGAGGAGGGGAAGATCGCGTGGTGGGTCAGCCAATCAGTGGAGACGACGTAAGCTAGTTGGGACTGAAGAGTGGGGGAGCCGACAGGTGCATATATCGTTCGACGCGCCGTGGAACGTGGACTATCTGTGAAATACTTGACGAGTATGGGTGCGCGTGTGAGTGGCTCCGATGTTCGGTGGAGTTAGCGACTATCTGTATAGAACTTCCCGAGTATGGTCCACACGGGAGTCGCTCCGATGTTCCGTGGATTGGAGGACTAACTTTTGTAAAACTTAACCAGTGTGGTTATACGAGTGTTTGGGCCCGATGTACGGACCATAGAATTATCTAATCTACCAGGATATCATCAAATTTCGACGGAGATGACGACGTCCAGGAGACTGTGGGAAGCACACAGCATCACCCAGTACGAGGGAAATGCTTTGGCAACTTCCAGTGGTAAGCGCAGATGACGCAGAAATACGCAATCTCTCATTTTTCTTTGTTTCATATTTCATATTTCAGTAACTTCATAGCTTGGGAATAAGAGTAAAATCAATAATTTATCAGACTCCGTTTTCACGTAATTTTCTATCGGTAATATTCAAATCACAACGCTCCAATTTAAATTTTATACTTATTATTATTATTAATTTTGCTATACTTGTTTTACATAATAAATTCTTTTCTTTTACAATGCAATCTTTGCTTTCAGTAGGTAGCATTAGATATAGACCAATTCCTTCTCCTGATACAATTGTTTGTTGGGTTAATGATCAAATCATACCACGATCTGAGTGAATAGAGTCTTGAAGGTGTTCTGCCAGAGCTAGACGTTGTTAAATACAAATTTAGATTTCAACATTGCATTGAGGTCTTGGCGCCCATTAAAACAACATAGCTTAGCCAAAGGTAAACAGTTACATTTATCTCCCAACAGTTAGGGGCAGTCAAACCGATACACTTGTCGCTCAAAGTGTGGGCTAGCAAAACTGCCACATTTGTACGCTCAACGTGGAGCAAAGTAAATACCGTTTCACTTGTCATCCCAGCCTAAGCAAAACTGCCACACTATCCTTGTATGCCTTGGAGACCTGGGTTATGAAAGGAAGGGAGAAGAGCAAAATACAGACCAGTGAGATGAGGTTCTTGAGAAGCAGTATTGGAGCTATAAAGATGGACAGAATAAGAAATGAGAGGACTAGAGAATTAATGAAGGAGGAACCATTACAGGATGGTATAGAGAAATCTAGACTTAGATGGTATGGACATGTAAAACGAATGGAGGAGAAGAGGATACCCAGGAGGATACACGAGACGAAGTGGGAAGGAAAGATACCAAGAGACAGGTGGCTGAAGGGGGTGGAAGAAAGCGTGAAGAAGAGAGGAGAAGACTGGACAAGGGTGGAGGCTGAGAGATGGTGGGAAGACAGAAGACGTTGGAGAGGCTTGTGTTCCAAACAGACCCGGCCAGTGGCTGGAAACTGTGCAAGATGATGATGATGATGACTGATGGATTTCCTGAGCTTCTGTAATGGTTGTGAGGAAAAGTCTGGTTTCAACTGTAAGACGGTAGCCTCCTGTCGTTTATTGTATCTTGCTGAATATTAAGATCCTTCTCAATTTGTTTGATCCACAAGGACCCAGTGGCTACCTTAAAGATCTTATAAGACAGCATGTGGTGGACCATTCTGTACAGGTGGCTATAGAAAGTCAGGCATTTCCATCTGATGGCATCAGTGAAGTTTTCCTTGTATTTGTAGAGTTTGCAATTTGATTTGTACCATCATCTTCCATCTGGTAAGATCCTACGTCCCACTATTTTCCGCAAGAACCTTGCACACAGTACTATTGATTTCATGGTCATTTTTGCCAATATAACCAAGTAAGGTCCAGAAAACGAGGAGGGACAGAGTGATGATGATGATGATGATAATTGTTGTTTTAAGGGGCCTAACATCTAGGTTATCGGCCCCTGATGGTTTGGGTGATCGTGAAGATGAAAATGAAAAGCGAACTTAAAACTAAAACTAACTACTAACCTACATACTAGAAGAAGAAATGGAAAACTAAAGGAGAATAAGGCAAATAAAGGACAGGAGGAAAATAAATGCCCTCAACCCTCGAAGAAGGCGGATTGAGGGACTTGGAAGGAAGGAGAGCCATGAAAGGCAGATAGGAAAGTGAAAGAGGAGAGGGTCCGCCCCAAAGGTAAGGGACAAAAGGGGAAAACGGACCCAGCTCAGGAATCCCTCGGGGTCGCTAACTCCCGAACTCACCAGCCGTGAGCCCCTGAGGGTGTAGCATTATCTAGGGTGCACCAGAAGTGGTGGGGCTACATACACCCTGCCTCCTTAAGGGCCTAGAGCACAAGGCAGGAGGTAAAAGGAAGAGAAAAAGAAGGCTGACCCCTCGCAGGTGGGTATCAGAAAAGATGAGACAAGGGCCAATTAAGGAGGGAAAGGAAGAGACTCCCTAGGCCTCGGATACCCTAATACCGTCGGGGTCAGAAGAGAACAAGAGTTGACCAAGTGAGGTCGACAGGAAAGAAGACAGAGAGGAGCCCGGCACAAGTAAGTGGAAGCAATGCCAGACTCAGCTGGGGCCCCGTGGTCGCCAACCCACGCCCACAAGATGTGAGCCCCTGGGGGAGAGGGACAGAGTGAGAAATGAAGATATACGGAAAGAACAGGGAGTACACAAACTAAATGACAAACTGGAGCAAAACAGATTGAGATGGTTTGGACATGTCAAACGGATGAATGAAGTAAGGCTACCAAGACGAGCACTGGAACGACGGATGACAGGGAAGAGAGGACGAGGAAGACCAAGAATGCGTTGGATGGACTCGGTGGAGAATAGTATTAGAAAACGGAACCTGGATTGGAACACTGTGTCGGAAGAGGAATGGTGGAACGACAGAACAAAGTGGAGAGGAACTATATTTGCCCCCACCCAGTGTCAACTGGAAAAGGGGAAATGAAGATGATGATGATGAACCAATTTGCATGGGATTTCAAACTCGCTCATTATTTAGTAAGCTTGCCACGGTGGGTGAGTGGATAGTGTGTTGGTCTACTAACCCCAAGATTGCAGGTTGGCTCATGGCCATGGTAAGTGATTTTTGAAAGGCGGCAAAAATACGACACGCATGTCATAATACGATGTTGGCATGTCAAAGAACCCATTTGAATTCAGTAGGCCGTATTCATAATGGCCCCTAATGATCTGGGTGATAGCGAGAATGAAATGGAAACCACAACGAAACTTATGTGAGACGGAAAATACGTACAAAAAGGAACTCAGATGGAAACAACTCACAAAATGTACTGACAAAAGGGAATTTAGAACGAAAAGATTCACAAAAAGAATAGATTGAAAAAGACCCACAAAATGTAGGCTAGGTTCAAAATACGTACAAAATGCAATGTAGCGTCAAAATACTTACAAAATGCAACTGAAATTCAAAATACTTACAAAATGCAAATGAGATCGTAAAGACGTACAAAATGCAATTGAGGTTCAAAATACTTACAAAATGCAATTGAAATTGAAAATACACAATGCAATGTAGATTGAAAAAGGCCGGTTCAGATTCAGAATACTCACAAAGTGCAATGGAAATTCAAAATACTTACAAAATGCAATTGAAATTGAAAATTCTTACAAAATGTACGGTAGATTCAAACGACTCATGTGGATTGACAATACTTACAAAATGCAATTTAGATTGAAAATACTTGACAAAATGTAATTTAGATTCAAAATACCCACAAAATGCAATTGAGAATCAAAATATGTGCAAAATGCCCACCAAACAAAATGCAATTTAGATTCAAAATTCGTGATGCAATTGAAATTCAAAATACTCACTAAAAGACCCGTCTACCTGCATTGAAAGACTTACTAAAAAGCAATTTAGAGTGTCAATCTTTACAAATTGCAATTGAGGTTGAAAACAATCGCGAGATGTAATTTAGATCGTAAAAACTTACAAAATGCAACGTAGAATGGCAAAATTAATCTCGGGAGTTTCCGCCAACACAAAGTACCTAATTTCTCTACTAGAAAGCGCTATAGTGTCCAAGGAGCTTAGATATCTAACCTCCTTGACTTTCATAGTGATTCAAGGAACAACGAAATTCGACATGCAAGCTACCCTCTGGGTGTCAAATTACAAAGCTTGCACCCGGCACCGAGGCCATACGATATTATTATTTTATTATTTAGTAGATCTTATTCCTGTCTAGACTTAGCACTTGGAAATAAAGATGGACAATGATGATGATGTTTAAACTGCTAATGCTTGAGAGATGCCAGAATTTTTCCCCTCAAGGGTTGTTTGGTGTTTAAATGTTTTAATGTTCTAATCTATCAATATGAGATTGTCACCTTCAAATGCCAACAGACTGAGCCAGGAGCAAACCCATAATCTTGGGATTTGAACCAATTTCATCTCCCAGTCCGACAGTTCACTAGATTCAAGCCATGCTATTGCTTCCACAGCTAAACTTACCACTACAAATTCTTCTAACTTTGAGCCTGCCATTGAATATGGTGAGAATCTCTTCCAGAGCATCTTTGACCGGAGTGTCCAGGGATGTTTCGTAGAGAAACTGGTTCTCGTCACGCCTCTTTATGTGTAACTTCACCATCGCGCTCAACCAACACGAACCTGCATACAAAGAAAAGTGCTATATTAGAACAGTGGACAACCGTGATACCAATTATGAGGAGGGCTGATACTAAAAAGAATTTGCCAAGTGAAATTCAAAAATAGTTCCACAGCATAATTCATGAATATCTGGACCCTGGTAGCGATGTGGGCCGGGTAAATACCCAGTGGGAAGGTAAATATAAATTGGGTATTTACCCAGTAGTCATTTAAATACCCAAAATGGGGGTATTTTCAGTTTTTTGAACTTTGTACAACACGTTTTGATGCGTTGATGAAGTGTTGGACAAAGAAGAACTGAAACACAGGTATTTGATGCCTTAAATTGAAATCAGGAGCAAAGTAAAGTTAGTCACTAGCAATCTAATATAAGTTAGGCTACTATTAAACCAAACAATAATGTTACCAAAATTATATATATGCCATGCTGTAACTATGTTACTTGATTATCCCTAACACGAGCTCAGGCTCATTGGGACCTTTGTAAATAAATAAATAAATAAATAAATAAATAAATATTGATCCTTCAAAACTTGAAAAAAGGAAAATGGACATCCGGGTATTTTTAGGTATTTATATGTTCTGGCACTGTAACCTTGTCTTTAAGTGCGTTTTTTCCTTAAATTAAAGTAAAATATTGGATAAAACCTTTTGGTTGATTTGTGTTTTAAATTTTTAATAAATACCAAGATATTGAGAAGGTCGAGTTTTATTACAGTACTGGAAATGAGCAACAAAGATGTGGGAGGGAAAAGCTATAATATGAATGATATTACAAACTGTTCTGAAAAACATATACAGTGTATTGAAAACAGTATATTACACCTTTTGTAGAACTTGGCCAATGCTCTGAATAAATTTCCCCCAACTTTTATCTCAATGTTTGCAAAAAGGCCTAGTTCAATTCTAACCCTAAGTTTTTCAGGTTATAACTATTGAATTTTATCTCCTGATCTAATTCCCAATTCTAATTCTGTTTTTAAGTCCCAATTCTAATTAAAATTAATTTTATTCACTATCTAATGTTGTTACATTTCTAAAAAGTTAATGTAGAATAGTTTGCATACCGGTACCCATTTTTTAAGGTTTAACTTACCACGACACAGGATTTTTAATGAAAAATCTAAAATACCCGGGTATTTACCCAAATTGGGTATTTACCCGAATATATACCTTGGACATTTACCCCGACTTATAGATACCTGGGTATTTTACATCACTAGACCCTGGTCATATACACAGAAGGTAGACGAAAAAGTAAGTTGTGCTTGCAGTTTATCATCCAGTGCCTTCACTGCAGAAATCATTGTCATATTTGACGCTCTGCAATTTGCACTCCAAACATACGACTCCACTTTCTTGTGTGTACCGACTCTTTGCAGTCAATTGCTTCACATTGTCCATGCAGTGAACCCATGAACTTCTAGTCAGTTGTGCAATGCTGACACCAGAATCATCTTCCTGTGATTACCAAGCCACATGGGAATGCAGGAAATGAGTTAGCAGATCAAGCTCCAAAAGAGATGAATCACTACCACCTCGGCCAATGGAGGTACCCAATAGAGATAATCACTCTCAGGTTCGCCAACAAGTACTGGTATTGTAGGAGAGTCAGTGGCTAGCTGATATAAGGCCGAAGACGTGCCCTAGGAAGAGGAGCTTTTAAAGGCCTGGATAAGATCTTCAAGTGTTCAGATGTATCTTTGCCTACTAGAATTAGAATGGTTAAGGCACTAGTCTTTCCCATAGCTACATATGGTTGCGAGATAGGCAGTATATTGATGCTTTTGAGCTCTGGTGTTGGAGAAGGATACTGCATATTCCTTGGACAGCCAAGAAGACAAATGTATGGGTAACTCAAAAAATCAAACCAGATCTGTCTCTTGAAGCATTGATAACAAGATTACAGGTGTCATATTTGGGACACATTACGAGACGTTCTGATTCGTTGGAAAATACAATTATGCTTGGAAAGGAGACGAGAGCGGCCAGCATTGAGATGGATCGACTCCATCAAATCCAACATGAATATGTCAGTGAAGGATCTGAAGTATATGGCTGCAGACCGAATCATATGGAGACAGTCTATCCATGCAGTCGCTAGGAGTCGATGCCGACTTGAAAGCACCTGATCATCACCACCAAACTGAGTGCAGTCAAGGGTACTAATCGCTTTTGGCAGAGCTCTTTATGGTAATGGAGGGAGTCCGTCGCCGTCGTTTTGTGCAGACTAAGGATATATCATGCAAAATCCACTCACTTATGCCCTACCGACTTTGTATCTGTGGAGCTGTGTTCACCGTGGTCCACCTTTTAGCCGAGTGTGTGAATCTTGCTGATCTATGAAGAAACTTTGGTCTGCTCGTTACATTAAGTTAAATCGTATATTAGCTGATGACATGGCACACAATCGTGCAATATGGCGACAGGGAACCAAAAAAGCAGACCCTGCCAATTTGTGAGACAAATGCTAAAGAAAAAGAAGAAGGTGGATACTGATTGCTGAGTGGATTAGGGCCAGCAATCTAAATTTACAAGTATTATGCGACTCAAAGAACTTGGTATTATTTTTTGTTTGGTTTTATTTATATTGCTGGCCCTGTGGTATTGGGGTAACCCGCCTGCCTCTCACCCTGAGGCCCCCAGTTCGATTCGCAGCTCCACCAGCGATACAATAAAACTGATGTGAGGGCTGGAACGGGGTGTACTCTGCCTCTTGAGGACAATTGAGTAGCTGTCCGACAGTGAGGCAGCTTATTTATTATTATCATATGGCTTTTAGTGCCAGAAGTGTCTGAGGACATGTTCGGCTCGCCAGAGGTTGTAGCTGCTTCTATGCGGACACCCATGGGGTTAGATACAAGTTCCGTTCAATTTCAAATAGTTCCAACTTTCACCACCAGATGTCACTGACACCTAGTGGTGAACGTTGGAAATTTGATAGAGCATTTCAACAAAATCTAACCTGAAAATTTAGCTTCACACAAGTTTAATTAGTGGAAGGTTCTCTTACACGCCATAAATCTATGACATGGGACCGCCGGCTTTATTTTCCCTCCAAAGGAAGACATACTGAAGGATTTTAACGCTCTTAAAAAATCCGTCGACTTCGGTTGGGTTTGAACCCGCAATCTTGGGCATAGAATCTCAGCATGCCAACGAAGCCGCTAGTGAGGCAGTGGAAACCAAGAATAATGGCTGAGGGCTGACCATTCGTCAAATGGTTGGGCAGCAGTCGCTTGGTAGGCCAGGTCCTGCATAGGCTGTGCTGCTAAGAAAGGGCCAAGGCTGTTCTCTTATTTTGTTATGCACCTCAAAACTTTATGCCCAAGATCGCGGGTTCAAACCGGGCCGAAGTCGTCGGATTTAACCCTCTCAGTGCCACGCGCCGATTAGATAGGCTCTCGCTGCTTGCGCCAAAAGTGCCAAAGCCGATTCAATCGGCGCGCTGTTTATCTTGTATTTGTAGAATTCTGTAGGCATATGTCCGTGATTATTTCATACTGATGGAAAGGTGAGGTTTCAAGCTTGCCTGTGCGGTGTTTACTTTTTCCTTCGAAGTCCGTTACGCGATAGGTTTGAGTTTGTATTCACACCCTCCCTTTGCGCTCCCCCAATGAGGCGCGTTTCCGCAAAAATTGCGGTGCAGGTTTTTTTTTTTTTTTCTTGTTGAAGTTTTCTGCCTACAGATGTATCTAAGAACTTTCTACAGCTGGAAACGTAGTGTTTCTTCGAATATGACTCTTAGGTGTCCCTAATTTAGGCTCAAAACTGATTTTTTTTTAAGTTGAACAATTATCAGAATAATTTGCAGTAAGACAGCTACAAGAACACCATTATGAATATGGGAAAGATCTGGTGATGACCTTCTTGGATATTGAGAAAGCATATGATAGTATTAATAGAAACAAGGTATGGGAAGCAATGAGAGCAAAAGCAGTGAACAAGGAGACAGTGGCAAGAGTGAAAACAATGTACGAGGGAAGCAAAAGCTGTGTAAAGGTGGGAAGAGAGAGAACGGAATGGTTTCAACTGGAGAGTGGTCTGAAACAGGGAAGTGCCCTCTCACCCCTGTTATTTATAGTGGTGATGGATGAAATCATACGAAAAGTGGTAAATAGCATTGGGGAAAGGAAAATGAAGGCAATGTTGTTTGCTGATGACCTTCTGGTATGGGGAGAAGATGAGGAAGAAGTACAAGAGCAATTAGATGAGTGGGAGAAGGTAGTGTTATCATATGGGATGAAGTTCTCAGCACAAAAGAGTGAAGTGGTCATCACAACGAGGAAGAAGAACAGACTGGATATGGGCATAACACTTGGAGGACAGCAGTTGCAGAAAGTAGAATGCTTCAAGTACTTGGGAAGCATAATTGAAGAAAAGGGAGGCAATAGGATGGAAATAAATGAAAGGGGAAGGTGCGCAGATGGATTTTTCAAGAGTGTTAGGGGGATGTTATGGAATAAAGATGTACCACAAAAATGTAAAGGAATCATCTACAAGACCTACTTTGTGCCAATTTTGACATATGGTTCAGAAACATGGGTGATGAAGGAAAGGGACAAGAATAAAATACGAGCAGTGGAGATGAAGTTCCAGAGGAGTAGGGTAGGAGTGACAAGAATGGACAGAGTAAGGAATGAGAGAGTCAGAGAGATGGTAAGAGAGGAGCCATTGCAAAATAGAATAGAGCGATCTAGGCTACAATGGTATGGACATGTGAGGAGGATGCAAGAGGAGAGGATACCGAAGAAGATGTTTGGAATGGAAATGACGGGAAGGAGGCCAAGGGGAAGACCAAGGGACAGATGGACGAAAGGAGTTAAGAAGAGTGTGGAGGAAAGAGGAGTGTGCTGGGACACAGTAAATGACGAGAGATGGTGGATGGACAGGAAACGATGGAGAGGCTTATGTTCCAAGCAGACCCGACCAGCGGTTGGAACCTGCTCAAGATGATGATGATCAGAATAACCTCAATTAAAAAGGTTTAGATGCCGTATTTACTTTTATCAACATAATGTATGAAAGAATGAGGTATTGGTTACGATGCAAAGCAAAAATAATGATTCTATCCTTGAAAATGTGGTATTTATGATTATTTTTTTCGAATATTCTGCATGACCATTGGAAATAGCTTGGCATTCTTGGCAAGTATTTCAGGAAAAGGCTTGGCACTAAGAGGTTTAAGAGGGTTAAATTCCTTCAGTATGCCTTCCTTCGAAGGGGAAGTAAAGTAAACGGGCCCATGTCATAGATTTATGACATGTAAAATAACCTACCAATTTCTATTTTTGATAAAAATATTTGTTTTAATATCTGTTCTGAACAGATTTGTATTGTTAAAAATACTAAAATATAGAATTGATGGTGGCTTCACTTTTTATGTTAGGCTATTGGCTGATTTGGTCGCATTTTATCATACATCGACCGTAATTGAGTAGTTTGATATTATGGCTTATTATGTGATGCTATTGACAAAGGCGGAAAGTAGCTCGTATTGGGTGGATTCCTTGGGTGTCAAATGTTTCTCCAGAAGTAGTCTTTGATTCTATATTTTAGTGTTTTTAACAATACAGATCCATTCAGAACAGATTCTAAAACAAATAGTTTTATCAAAAATAGAATTCTTTATCAAATTGAGCAACTCAAGTGCAACAAAGAGGCACAGTGCTTTGAAAACAGGAAGAATTTGACTAATGCCAATCACTAGATTGACATGTTTTAATTAGTTATAGAAAGGGATAGACATTTTCCAAGTGTATGGACAATGAGACACCCTGTGTCCACATTAATGACTTTTTAATGAATCATAATGTTTTGAGTGTATAATTTTTAGCTATAAGGTTTTAACATGCTTTCTAGCTGAAGGACACAGAAGTGTCCGAAACATGTACTAGGACAGCATTTTGTAAATTAAATAGTATTGAAAAGACGGAACGAAGTTAGTGTATTAAGTGCAATTCAATTGTAAAAAAAAATTAAAGAAAATAAAATTTGTATTCTAAGGGCCATTTCATCAATCTTCGTTAAATACAGGCACAATAAAGACATTTCGTTAGAAGTAACGAGAAACACTATTTTGTTAACATTTAGATAAAATCACATTAACGTGCCGTTAGATCTTGAACGAAGGTTGATGAAATTGACGCTAAGTGTGTTATGATGAGGGACAGATGACCTTGATATAGCTTGCCACTGTAGGTGAGTGGTTATCGTGTCGGACTAGCAACCCCAAGCTTGCAGGTTCGCTCCTGGCCATGGTAAGTGATTTTTGAAAGGCGACCAACACACGCATGTCATATGATGTTGGCACATTAAAGAACCCATTTGAATTCAGTAGGGCGTGTTCATAAAGGCAAAATTAATCTCGGGATTTTCCGCTGACACAAAAGTTCCTCATTTCTCTACTAGAAAGCGCTATAGTGTCAAGGAGCTTAGATATCTAACCTTCTCTACTTTCATAGCGTTCCAAGGAACAACAAAATTCGACATGCAAGCTGCCCTTTGGGGGTCAACAAAGCACCCGAGGCCATATGATATTTTTTTTAGCGTATGGCTTTTAGTGCCGAGAGTGTCCGAGGACATGTTCGGCTCGCCAGTTTGTAGCTGCTTTTAGGCGGACACCCATGGGGTGAGCTACAAGTACCTTCACGTGTGGAGTGTTGTCTGGGGAGGAAAGTTTGAATGTAAGGACGAGGAGTTGGAAGGTAGCGGCTGTGGCCGATAGTTAGGGACCAACCCCGGCATTTGCCTGGAAGGAAGATGGGGAAACGACAGAAGACCGTCTTCAAGGTTGCTGGCGGGGGGATTCGAACCACCTCGCCTCCCGGATGTGAGCAACTGCCAGCAGCCACGCCGTAACGACCACGGCTAACTCACCATATTATTATTAGATGACCATGATATTAGTTAGTTACTGTTGTTTTAAGGGGTGGAACCACAAGGTCATCTGCCCATGATGTTCCGCCCCTTAAAACTATCATCATTAGACCTACACAAAGACCAAACAGCTCCCTCGATGAATTAGTTTTCTTATCCTAATTATTTATGTTTCTGTGCCCTTGATCTATGAACATAATGTATTACAATTATGATCGGTTCAAGTATATACCGCAATATCGAGGGCGATTTGTAAGTGTAGTCGATGACATTCATTTGTTTGATGTTGGGGCTTCAATTGCTGCCATATTACTCAGCTGTATGAGGTTTCAATCAGTGAGTCGTTACATGCAGATGCAGTCAGATGTGTTCAAATGCGATGTGTGGTGGTGAGTTACGAATGTTCATAAATTACTTTTAGTTGTTCAATTTAATTGAGAAGTTGCACTGCACTCTTCTAAAGCCATTAGTCGCTACTTGGTTAGACGACTATCTGGACAAAAATTACTGAGTAAAAATAAGGAAGAGGTACTTTTCGGTTCAAAATTTCTTAAAGTAAAGAAATTAACCAAATTACCTGAATTAATAGTCGTGAAAACATCTGGAGATGATGTAGTAGGAGATGGATACCTCTCCGCTCTCTCAGACTCACCCAGCCATCCCAAATAGGATCACGACATATATAGGTGAAATTACTGCTGACTTCAGCCATTTTTGGCAACATGTACAGTATTGCCAACCCCACGCATGCAGTACTATATCGCATCCAGCAGACCAATGGGTTTCGCCTAGACCAATAATTGTCAGGTAGCACGCCTCTCTGGGCCGCGTTAGCTAATATAAACAGCCCTGGTTTTTGTCATGCATCAATAATCTTTATCCAAGCCAATGGCTTTGCCTAGACCAATATTTTCATCCAGACCAATGGTTTTCGCCTAGACCAATAAAGATTAGGTAGTGCGGGCCGCGTTAGCAAATATATAACACCCCTGGTTTTTGTCACGCACAGTGGGAGTAGCCACGCATCAATTATCTTTATCCAGGCCAATGGTTTTGCCTTTTATTTCTTTTTTTCACATAATTGTGGTGTATTTTGTATCGTACATGTTGGCAACGGTAATGCCGTCTGGTATGATGTCAATGTGTCATTTATTTAATCGTATGGTGAATTATATACAAAATTTACATTATACAACATTATCCACATTCTGCAACCAAGTTATGACATTTGGAGTGACATGAAAAAGTTCAGCAGGGCTTCCAGGGAACGAGAACAGAGGGCAGCGTCGGAGCAGATGATCCATTGTCTGCTCCTCTTGATCACAGTCGCACATTGATGAATTGATCCAGCCCCATCTGTTTTGAAAGAATTTACAGCAACCATGGCCGGTTCTGAATCTGTTAAGACGGCACCACAGTTTCCTTGGGAGGTCAGAACCTTTCAGTTCCTTTGTAGGATCAAGAGAATGGGCACTTGTCCCCGCTGTTTTTGTTGACCACTCGTTTCTCCAACTTTGGTTTAAATTAAACCCATTCACATACAGTATTTCTGCAGTAACACATGTTGGCCTCCTAGACCGTAGTCGCTGTTGTGAGGGATGGCGAAATTCATGGTATAGTGGTAAAGTAGGTGAAGCCCTGATCTTCTTAGCCTCTCTCAACAATGCTTGTTTCCTTCTTAGATGTGGTGGAGGAATGTGCCTCAGCACAGGCAGCCAATGACAAGGCGTTGACTTAATAGTACCAGTGATGTGTCATGGTGGTGGTCGTCAAATGAACAAGAAAAATCATTTATTTACTTAATAAAAGAAATATTTCCAGTGCAGCAAAGAGAATTCAAATTGTAATCAACTTCTAATCACTCCCAGAAAGGTATGAAAATCATAAATAATAGGCTACATTTTCAATAATAATAATAATAATAATAATAATAATATCGTATGGGCAGCCTCTGTGGCTTAGGCGGCAGCACGCCGGCCTCTCACCGCTGGGTCCATGGTTCAAATCCCGGTCACCCCATGTGAGATCTGTGTTGGACAAAACGGAGGCAGACAGGTTTTTCTCCGGGTACTCCGGTTTTCCCTGTCACAAATTTCATTCCAGCAACACTCTCCACTATCATTTCATTTCATCTGTCATTCATTTAATCATTGCCCCAGAGGAGTGCGTCAGGCCTCGGCAGCCGGCATAGTTCATATCCTCGCCGCTAGATGGGGGCTTCATTCATTCCATTCCTGACCCGGTCGGAGACTGGAAGCAGGCTGTGGATTTTCATTTTTTCAATATCGTATGGCCTTGGGTGCCGGGTGCAAGCTTTGTTATTTGATACCCAAAGGGTAGCTTTCATGTCGAATTTCGTTGTTTCTTGAAGCACTATGAAAGTCAAGGAGGTTAGATATCTAAGCTCCTTGAACACTATAGCGCTTTCTAGTAGAGAAATGAGGAACTTTGAGTTGGAGGAAAATCCCGAGATAAATTTTGCCATTATGAACCCGGCCTACTGAATTCAAATGGGTTCTTTAACATGCCAACATCGTATGACATGCGTGTCGTAATTTTTGCCGCCTTTCAAAAATCACTACCCATGGCCAGGAGCGAACCTGCAAGCTTGGGGTTAGTAGACCGACACGATAACCACTCACCCACAGTGGTAAGCATTTTCAATAATCTGCCTAGCCATCATGGCTAGTTTATGAACTAATGAGGGAGACTTATTTTATAGAGCATGTAATTAGACTACACCACTGGCTGCCATCTATACGACCCTACCAGGATCTGGTTAACATTGGAGAAAAAAAGAACATGGAGATAGAAATGGAGTTCTACACCACCTCAGCAATGATAGATGATGGATGGAAGAAGGAATGCCAGTCCCAGAGACATGTTATCACAAGAACTGAAATTCATGGATTCCATCACAAGATATGCAATATTAAAACATACCATAAACCGACTGAAGATTGTCAATGTGTGCTGTGCGGGCAGACCTGTGACAAATATCACTTATCGAGATGCGTTAAGAGGATAAAATCACTTACAGAATATAGCAAAGAATAATCTGTTCATTTAGATGTGCTTCAATATGTGTAAATTAATGCTCCACTCGAGCGCACTTTTCTTGTTATTATTTATTTACATAGTTTACGCCCACATTGGAGCACTTAAATCAATCCATATACAGTACAGTCTTTACAATATTAGTTGTAATGGCTTCTCAACTTCCTCTTCTCCTTCCAGAGCTTCTTTAATCTCTCCGACCTGGCCGCCCTCTCTTCATTTGTAATGGTGTACTGTTTTCGTTTGACTTTTTAATTTCAATCTTGTATCCCTACTTCTCAGAATCCTCTTCTCTATTCTCTCTGCAATTTGTTTCATCATAATATTTAGCTCAGAGGAAGCAGAAAGTGACCCAAGCATCAGCCTCGACTCCCCAACTCGGGGCGAAATACGGACAGCGTTGAAGCACATGAAATGCGGGAAGGTACCAGGTCTGGATAATATCCCAGCGGAAGTACTGAAAGCAGACCTGGATATTACGATCGATCTGCTGCACCCGCTGTTGGAGAAGATCTGGAAGGAGGAGAAAATACCAACCGACTGGAAGAAAGGGTTGATAGTCAAGTTGCCGAAGAAAGGGGACACCACAAACTGTAACAACTGGAGGGGTATCACCTTGCTGTCCATTCCAAGCAAAGTGCTGGCGAGAGTCATCCTGAATCGTATAAAAGACTGCGTAGAAAAAAGGCTTCGGAAGGAACAGGCTGGATTTCGACAACATCGCAGCTGTGTGGATCTCATCAACACCCTCCGAATCATCCTGGAGCAGAGTGTGGAGTGGCGGAATACCCTTTACCTCACATTTGTTGACTTCGAGAAAGCCTTCGACTCCGTAAATCAAAGAATCATGTGGAAGACCCTCGAGGAATATAAAATTCCAACAAAGATCATCAGAATCATGGAAGAGATGTACGAAGGGTATGAGTGCCAGGTTCTTCACGAAGGCAAATTAACAGAAAAGATAAAGGTCAGTGAGACAGGGGTGTGTCCTTTCCCCTACTCTGTTCCTGTTGGTCCTGGATAGTGTGATGAAGAAGGTAATGGGAGGACGGAAGAGGGGTATTCAATGGGGTATAAATGACAGGCTTGAAGATCTGGATTTCGCAGACGACATTTGTCTTATGGCACAACGGTACCGAGACATAGAAGATAAGCTGGGGAGGTTGCAGAGAGAAGCAGAACGTGCAGGACTGATGATCAACACCAACAAGACCAAAGAGATGAGGATAAATTCTGACATCACGACTAGTTTGACAGTCAACGGAAAGGAAATTGAGCGAGTTGAGTCCTTCCTCCACCTTGGAAGTATAGTCACAAATGATGGGGGAACAGAGGAAGATGTGTTCGAAGCCGTATCAGGAAGGCAAATGGTGCCTTTGTCCAGCTCTACCCCATCTGGAGAAATAGAAACATTTCCAGGAAGACCAAGCTCCACATTTTCAATAGCAACGTAAAGTCGATTCTTCTCTACGGCTGTGAAACATGGGAAGTCACAAAACCGATCAACAACCAGCTACAGGTGTTCATTAACCGATGTCTGCGTCGCATCA
This sequence comes from Meconema thalassinum, assembly GCA_946902985.2. Lineage (NCBI taxonomy): Eukaryota > Metazoa > Arthropoda > Insecta > Orthoptera > Tettigoniidae > Meconema > Meconema thalassinum. Next base: position 226,382,785 of record OX336397.1, read on the forward strand.
TGACTGTGAGGTGGCCGGACATAATCTCAAATGAAGATCTTTGGACAATCACCAATCAACAACCGATTAGCATCCAGATCAAGGAGAGGAAATGGCGCTGGATTGGTCACACACTAAGGAAGCCGGACGGAGCTATTGAGAGGGCGGCGCTAGACTGGAATCCTCAAGGCACCAGGAAGCGAGGTCGACCTAAGAAGACCTGGAAGAGGAGGATCGAAAATGAAATTGCAGAGGTGGACAAGAACAGGAGTCAAGTGAAGAGAATGGCCAGGAACCGTACTGCGTGGAGAAATTTTGCCAAGGCCCTATGCTCCGGAAGGAATTAAGTAAGTAAGTAAGTAATATTTAGCTCGTCTAAATCATTCTGGACCTCAACGAACCAGTTGTTCTTGGTTTTACTTTTCCAAAAGAAATTGAATAATTGTTTCAGTAGTCTGGTGTCTGGTAGTCTTACTATGTGGCTGAAAAAGGCAATTCTCCTTTTTCGCATTGTATCCACAATTGATTCATTTTCCCGATAGACTATTTCATTAGGCAGCAGTCTCCATTGTCCATTTACTTGATGTTCTTGTTATTAAATATAATCTGCCTTGTAAAAGTTGTGAAGAGGGAAAAGTACCTTATCCCGACAATTATCAATTACTGCATGTGCTAAAAGCAAGAGGAAAATATCTGGAGATGATGAAGTAATAGATGTTTACTCCTCCGCTGTCTGAGACCCACCCAGCTATCCCAAATAGGATCACGACTTATATAGTTGAAATTGCGACTTTAGCATCCATCTTTTTCAAGGAGTCAGTAATGCCAACCTCACGCATTTGGTACTATATCGCATCCGGCAGACCAGTGGTTTTGCCTAGACCAATATTTTCGTCCAGACCAATAGTGGATTGATAGCGCGGCCCTAAGCTAATACATAACACCCCTGGTTTTTGTCACGCACAGTGGGGAAGTCACATATCAATAATCTTTATCCAGGCCAATAGTTTTGCCTTTTATTTCATATCGTGTGGTGTATTTTGTATTGGACATGTTGGCAACATTGACAACGGGTATGATGTAGCATGTGACATGAATGTAAGACGGTGCGGAATCTCGTAAGAATGAACTGTTATCGGAAGTAAAAGTAATTATTTCCAGTACAGCAATGCCGATGCAAATCGAAAATGACTCCCATAAGCTCCCAGAAGGTATGTGAATCAAATTATATATATATTTTCAATATTTAGCCTTGTGAAAGTGATATAAAGGAAGGAAACCTTCTCGTAAAGAATTAATAACTTTCTTTATACTGTATACCAAATGCAGTTTTTCAGCTATTGGGATGTATTGTGTATATGAAGAACAAGCCATCAATGTTAAATAGGGAGTTAAAATGTCCGATATGACCAACACTCGACCCTGGGACCTTCCGATTACTGGCCTGATGGTCTTACCAACTGAGCTACCATTCATAGACACTTTATCTCTCCTGGGGTGATGAGCATGGTCACCTGAATAGCACTGTCTCCGTAAGATGTGTATATAGCATAGGAATGGAAAAGAATTGGGAAAATAAAAATGAGAGAAAAGAATTTCCCCCCAAAGAATGAGGGATGAGGTATTTGGAAGTAACTAGATCCGTGAAAGGCAGAAAGAAAAGGGAAAGAGGAGGGTATCTGCCCCAACATCACTGGAAAAAGGAAAAACCAACCCAGCTATAATTTAGTTGGGATATCATTACTTCCGACTTGATGTGTAGGTCAGAAGTGGAATCACTCTAACTAGCCAATCAGAGACAGCCATTCATATTGATATATGATGGCTTCGGAGGCATAGCCGGTAGGGTCATTTGGGGTAAAATGGGTATAGTGGGGTGAAACGGGTATAAACAACATTTCATTTAATAGATCCTAAACTATTGACAATATGCACCAGTAAAAAATATCATATGTTTATTCCATGATTGCATGTTATATCATGCTAAAAGTTGGTTGGCAACATTAATAATGACTTCTCAAAAAAAAAGTTGTTCTTGCCATATGTCAGTGTAAATGAAACAAGAAGATAGAAGTCATTGTGAAAAGTGAACCTGATAAGATTGAAGCTTCAAATCTAGGTATGTATACATTACATATGTATATTTCAAGCTTTCATTAATTTCAGTTTTTTTAAAGTGTGATAGTTTCTATATTATTAATTATTTAAAAACATGGGGTAAAATGGGTATAATGATATTGCCGTCAGGACGGGATTTATTTCCAGGACAACCATTCATTTTTCAGGACGATTCAGCACCCTGCCATGGTGCAAAGGTGGTCAAAGACTTGCTAAGCAAGCATGAAAATGTCACAGCACTGTCTTGGCCTGGCAATTCACCAGATCTTAATCCCATAGAAAATTTGTGGATGATATTGAAGAAGAAAATAGAGAAAGGAAGCCCAGAACAAAACTGCAATTGATCGAGATAATAATGTAAACATCTGATATCATGGGAGATTTTTCAAATTTGTCTAACTGTATCTGCCACAAATTATAGATCACTATTATAATTTATGCTTTGTGCTTTCTTCGCCTAAATCAATGAGCCATTTTTAATTTTTAGCCAAATATATGACTTCTTAATTCTTTTTACCTACATTATACATATTCAGGGGTAAAACAAGTATAATACTTGTTTTACTTTAAAAATGTGTACTATACCAGTTTTCCCCCATTCATGCGGTAAAATGGGTATAGTGTAAAAATGGTAATAATTTCTATACTACAGTATGTGTTTGTTGTAACTTTGGTGGTTTTAATCTTATTTATCAAGTATGCGGTTCTATATATGTAAGGTGCTGCCACCTGCCCTTTTATGCTGTTGTAACTTTGGTGGTTTTGATCTTATTTATTATTAAACTCACATCAGTTCACTTTGCTTATATATCTCTGGTTTCCTTATATCATCTTACATTGTTCAATCAACTTATAACATGCATAAACCTATTCTAGAAAGTTACAATGCTGAGTTGGAACAAAGTTAAAAACGTTAATTTTATTGGAATTCATTATAAAAGATCAAAGATAAAAAGAAGTAATTTTTTATACCCTTTTTATCCCAACTGACCCTAGCATGCTGAGCTACTATGCCCAAGATCGCGGGTTCAAACCCGGCCTAAGACGTCAGATTTTTTAAGAGCGTTAAACTCCTTCAGTATGCCTTCCTTCGGAGGGGAAGTAAAGCCGGTGGGCCCTTGTCATAGAATTATGACGGAACTTGTAGCTCACCCTAAGGGTGTCCGCTGAAAGCAGCTACAGACTCAGGCGAGCCGAACATGTCCTCGGACACTCCCGGCACTACAAGCCATATGATAAATAAATAGATTTATGGCATGTAAATAACCTTCCAGTAATTAAACTTGTGTGAAGCTAAATTTGCAGGTTAGAGTTCCTTGAAACGCTCTATAAAAGTTCCTACGTTCACCACTAGGTGTCAGTGACATCTGGTAGCAAAAGTTGGAACTACATGAAATTGAACGAAACTTGTAGCTCACCCTATGGGTGTCCACATTGAAGCAGTTACAGCCTCTAGCGAGCCGAACATGTCCTCGGACACTCCCGACACTGAACGCCATATGGTAAATAAATAAATGACTTATCGAGTCTCGTTTGCGATGTTGCTATATCGATATGAAAGGCTGCTAGTGATTGTGTGGCTGGAAGGATTTCACTTCTAACAGCTAGGTAGCTCTAGCATAACACTTAAAACGTCAAGTCAGAAATAATGATGCACCAAGTATAACGAATTCCTTGGAGTTGCCAACTCCTGAACTCACTAGCTGTCAGCCTCTGATAGAGTAAACCTACAAATACCCTGTCATTTAGTCGCCACTTATGATAGGCAGAGGGTGGGGAGAAGACATGGGACTCCTTAAAAATTGAGAGTATTGGGAAAGGCAGGAAAATGAAAGACATCCTAGGTCTTGGATAGACCCTGATACCATTGAGGTTGGAAGAAAACAACAGTTGATCAAGGGTGGTCGACAGGAAAGATGATAGAGTGGAGCCCAGCACAAGTAAGTGGGAGCAATGCTGGGCTCAGCTGGGATACTGTGATTGTCAACCCACATCCAACTAGTTGTGAGACCCTGTAGATAACTAAACATAGACTACTTGTTATCACTAGGCTACTAAAGAGTCTTATATTATGTTGGTACTCCTATAGGTTAATGACATATTTGTAAAAATGTATCAAGGCAAGGCACACTCCATCGAATCCATGACTGTGATATTCAGGAGATTCTGCCAACCATAGTAGTTAGTTAGACATTGTTGCTTTAAGGGGCGCAACAGCGAGGTCATCTGCCCCTATCACCTGTAGTAGCCTAATGAAAGAGCATTGTGAAAGACATTTAAAAAAATTGATACATCCCTAACCAACAAAACTCGCTGTGAGGATCTTAAAATAGTATAAAGGGATACTTTACCTCGAACTATATTATAATAATCAAGTTTAAAATTACTAATATTGATGTAATTTTAACAGCATAGCCATATTTATAATAATAATAATAATAATTTATGCACGTCAAGTAATATTGTGGTCGTTAGATGTTCAACGATCCTAACACACGTCTCAAGTGGCACACTCGCTACATTAGAGATACGAGGATAATTCACATAGAGGATTGACATAACACCCTCGAAAATTGAGACGTATAACCCTACCTTTCTAGGAAGGACAGCCACGTTGTTTTCTCGTTACTATGGTAACACCGACTATTCGTAATTCGATAGAAACATATCTCGAAGTTCCCAGAGCACAAAGCAAAAAGGTTATGACAACTCAAACTAACACTTGAGGCGCTGCGGTCAGTCTGGATATAAGTAGGGTAAAATACTCAATAGCACGCGTTTGCTATGGAACACTTTTTATTTTTCGGTTATAATCAGTAAATGTGGTCCCTAAAATAATGACAGTGTTATTTTCAATTGTATATATGTATAAATGTGCGATACACGTGTACTAATTTGTGTGTTCCACTGGATTTTATGTGTCAATTGCATATTATCAAGCATCAGTTGTCTGCTGGTATTTGTTTTTGTGCAGTTCGAGTCATGGTGCTGTTACGTTTAAAAGCTATATTTGAGTTTGCTCACTGTACCATAGACTCTAGAAATTATTTGCCGCTTGGTTGGGCGAATGGATGAGTTTAACTCGTACTAAAACTCGGGGTAGACAGGAATTGCTTGATTTGGATGGTAGGTATTAACCCTGGGAAGTCAAATTAGGCCTATATGACTCGTAATGGAATGGCTCGGATATCGCAGAGCGAGGAGATGGAGGTTGGTAGGGCTATTGGAAATGAACTAGGGAGCGGGGAAGGATACCTGACTGATGAAGCTTGGCTGTCCTCAGCTGGTGTACTGCTCGAGTCTAAGCTGCGTGAACCTGAGAGGAATGTGCATCGCAGACTATGATTAGTGGTGTTGACGAGTGATGAGGTTTCTCGGTCCGTGCATAGTACAGAACCAAATACATTGGTCGGTGACTCACTCAGTCATTCCTAACACCACAGTGGTTTGAGCAACGGCCGTATGTTAGCAGTATTGGAATAGAAAGGAATACCATATATCACGGTGGGCTGTTGACGGATCCTTCTCTTCACGCCCGACCATTCCCTGCTCTTTCTCCTCACCCCGCAAGTTCATAGAGCTTGGACTCGAGCAGTAGGCTTGGCTGTCTTGGTACGGCCTGGCCCGGCGAGACTGTGCTTGGCTGTCTAGGTGCGGCTTGGCTCGGCGTAATAAGTGAACAACCCGTCCTGTCGTCAGTGAGTGTAGTGGTGAGTGGTCTAACCCGCTCTTGTTGTCCGTATTTATTTGGTATCGTCACCTTTCGGCAATTGCTATTTGCATCTTTTGGAAAGTGATGAAAACGTACATCCGCAGCCATCTTATACATCGACTTACAGCCGTAAACTGAGCAATATACTTTGCTTTTACTCATTTTGCACTCTTATCAACGAGTAAAACTTATAACTTATGTATAAACGCGAAGAATTTACCACGATCTGCTTACCAATACAAGAAACCATATACAGTCACCACGTGACAAATGTACCCTACTTGGTAAGTTTCTCGTTTTTACCGCCAGATGTCATATCAGATAACTGGAGTTGCCAATAATATAACACCTCTTTGATACAAATTTTTAAAAATGAAAAAAATTAAATAAAAGACTCATTAATATTATTTCAATAATTACACTAATTATTGAAATAATATTAATAAGTCTTTTATTTAATTTAATTTATTAAAATTAAACATTGAAGGATCATTAAAAATGCTTTCAATGGCCATGTACTTTTCTTTTCAGGACGGTTCAGGAAAGGAATGTTGGACCTATTGAAAGGACCCGTCCCGGTATTTGCCTGGTATTTATAGTGGAAATGGAAAAACCACGAAAACCATTTTCAGCTCAGGACGGCCGAGGTGGGGATCGAACCCACGCTCTCACGATGCCAGCGAGGTATGAGGTAGCGCATTGGCGCACTCGGCCACCGCGGCCGGTGATATCCCTGTGGTTACTACTGTGAAATTCAACGGCAATCTTCCCTGAAAACTTGACAAGGAATTTTCTTTTATTTGCCGTTGGTATGAATGCTCAGACGTTTCTGCCCCATTTATTCTTTGGTTGTTACGAAACCCGCGAAAAAGACAAAACTTGAAAAGGGGGCAACTGCCATTCGTTGTCATTTGTTGTGGCGTAAATTTGTTCGTTGATCTGCTTGTTCTCTTATATCCGTCTTGGTCTGATTTATGTTCCAAGATCAAACGTTGTGAGCATCGTAGTTTTAACGCAGAAACCAGCGATACATTTCTATTCTTTTGAAACGAATTATTGTAAGGGACATCCTGTAAATCTAAGCATGGAAGGCTTCGTGACTCCTATTGCAAATAAGGCATTATCAAGACTACGTAGGGATAAATCAGATGGCGGTACGCCGATAACAATCCCAGATTCACCTCACATGAGTCTTATTGGGATGGGAACAGGTAAGTGATCTTAAAGTGAAATGTCTTCAAACTTTCGGACTCTTCCATGTATCAACATAGGAGAATAAATTAAGCTTGTTGAGCACTTTCCGCGAAATGTTCAATGAACTCTTAATTTGCTAACGGATCCATTCCCTCGAGGCCAATGATAGTAAATTATAAAACATTCTATGTTTCAAAGGTGATGACAACTGAGAGGTAATTTGCCCTTGGCCACTGCCTTCTCAATCCTATCCCCATTAGAGGTAGGCCTACAAACAGGCAGTTGGTAAATTTATTAAATTAATTTAATAAGGCACACAAATTGTGTATATAAAGATATTACATTTCATGTAAACATAAGGGTAAAACGTCACAAGAGGGTTTCACAATGGTTTTGCCTAGACCAATATTTTCGTCCAGACCAATGGTGGATTGATAGCGCGGCCCCCAGCTAATAGGAAACACCCTTGGTTTTTGTCACGCATCAATAATCTTAATCCAGGACAATAGTTTTGCCTTTTATTTCATGTCGTGTGGTGAAATGAAACCCTTTCGTAAAGAATTAATAACATAAATCTATTATAGTCCTATTTCGCTTTGTGCATTCCACAACATGGTAACGAGGACTAGTCGAATCACACAGTGCACACATACTGTCATCGCGGCAGGAGATGGCAGTTGAACATGCTGTGACGGGGTGCGGGGGTCTTGCAGTACGCATGCGCGGTTTATCTATTCGAAACTTAAATATATCAGCTAACAATGGTTATTATTGCAGCAGACGACACGCAGCCAGTGAAGGAAGGAATGTGCTGAGTGAGTGAATCAATGTTTTTGGAATGCGCGATACGCAGTGAGCGGGAAGATCTCTGCAGTTCAAACCCACCTGCCAACTCCTGACGCGATATCAGTACAACTATCGTCACGTTCATGAAAGATTTTAGTTTTGCAGAGTTTATGGTGGTATCCATGAACTGCCATAGCATTGAAAAAATGTCGGAGATCCTGGTTAGTATGGGTGCAAGTCCTATTCGTCATTGCTTCAGTCAAGTAGAAGTCAATACAAATGTCATTCCTTTTGGCCAATCTTTCGTCCAAGAGTTTCTTCCAATTGTCTGTATAAGGTAGTGCGATCTTGAATCTCAAATCTTCAATTTAAAAATTCTCCTTTGCAAGTTCATAAACCAGTCTTGATCTAGTAAATCTCGATGCACAGAGGGTTGTCTTTAAATAACGAGCTTTGATTTTTTCTAAAGTGTGTAGGTCATTCTTCGTTAGCTTATCTCAAATGATTTCCAGACCATATGTTAAAATGGGAATTATTTTTACGTCAAACAAGATCATGGCTGTCTTAAGAGATAATCTATTTAAATTCTTGATGTCAAAAATTGCTTTCATAGCTGCCGCAGCATGTAGCCTAAAGGAGTTTACTATCGTTTGTATCGCCAAGCCTAGATATTTAAAACTGTTTACATTGTGTAATGTCTCTGCTTTATAAATCACTTTGTCACTTGAAGATACTCCCCCCCCTTCCTGAAAATCGTGTAAATTTATGGACTTAGAAAAATATTTGGTGGCGAGATTGTTGTTCTCTAGTAATTTATATATTGCAGCCAATGGCCAGTATGAAGAGATATGTTACGGTACATTAATTTTCCTCACAATGGATCTTGTTCTTTTGGAACAATGGAGCAGATGATACCTGTGACAATGAGTTTTATGGTGGACAATCTCCGATCTTGGGAATATTTCTTTTCTCCATATAGGTGTTGAATAACGTCACCCGGGACTACTATACATTGCGATATGGCCGCGTATGAAATTCCCCTAAAACAAAATGGCGGCTTCCGTGACTTCATCAACGACGTCACGAAATACTCCTCTGGCAAGCTTACGGGAAAAGCCTGGATAATAGGGGTTTTTTGGGTGGGGAAACACTAAAACCATCAATTTTTTTATGTATCAAAATCTATAATTGAGCTATATAGTTCAATTAAAGATTCCGATACATTAAAAAAATCGCAAATTCACGTCATATATATCCGGGAAAGGCCTGGGTAATAGGTTTTTTTTGGGTGGGCAAACACAAAAACCGTCAAATCGACCAATGAATCAAAATCTATAATTGAGCTATATAGTTCAATTAATGATTCCGATACTTAAAAAATTCGCAAATTCACGTCATATATTATAAATTTCCGTATCGAAATATATAATTGGGCTAAGTAGATCAATTACAGATTCCGATACACATGATAATTATTTTCTTTTCGTAAATAAAAAACATTGCATCGAAATCTATAATTTGCCTATATAGCTCAATTAACGATTCAGATGCTGAATAAAATTTCCCAATTTAACGTTATACTTTACAATTTCCGCATCGAATTCTTTAATTGGCCTATATACAGTATGTCAATTACAGATTCCGATACACATCGTAATTTCAGTTGATATTTTTAATTTTACGCGTCGAAATCTATAATTGGCCTTTGTAGATCAATTACAGATGACGATACACATCGTAATTAGTATAATTTCATATTAATAAAACGTTGCATCGAAATCTTGAATTGAGCTATATAGGTCAATTACGCCTTTCGATACAATGTCTTATAAATATAAAATTAAATTAATTAAGACGCGTAACGTCATCTGTAATTCAACTATATAGGCGAATTACATCCCGAAACGGAATTTTAAAAATATGTCATAAATGTAACCCTAAATTAAAATATTTTCATATGTATGGCGTGCCAAATTGAGGTAGGCCAATAAATAAATTACATCTGACGAAACACAGTGCGTTTCGAAGGTTTTTTAATGCTCATTTCTGTTATTGAGTTGTCACCACCCCAAAATAACCTATAACCAAGGCTTTTCCCATAATCTTGCCAGAGAAGCATTTCGTCAAGTGGTTGAGAACATCACAAAAGCAGCCAATTTGTTTTTATAATATAGTCGCGCACAAACAATCTCGCTGTAATAATCGCCTGTTGGCTTCAATACATTAACCTAGCTGCTGGCACATTGTAATATTCTTATAAAACATTGTGGTCAATAATGTTATTGACCCCACCACATAGCAAGAAATGGTTTTGTGTAGTTTTTTTTTTTTTTCCAAAGTTGGCTACAAATATGTAAACACAAACACAATGCCATTATAAAACATTGTGGTCAATAATGTTGTTTTTCCTGGGGGGGGAGCTGCGCCCTCCTTCCCCGCTAGGTTAGTATTTTTATGTTTTCCAATATTGGCTGCAAATACTTGTATCTCAATTAGAAATCACAATCCTTAACATACTGTTTAATAACGCCTCACAGACATACTATATGAAACGTCAAAAACAAGACCTATAGGCCGATAGGTCTAATACAAAACACTGTCATATCTATTTTGCAAGTGTTCATGTAAATGCCAATTTGTCTAAATTTTACCCATCCATTACTATTTTAACAGGCGTATTCCCCAACACCGTTCCCGGCAACCAAAGCGAGTCAATATCGATAAGTGCCGTGACATCACGGTGACGTCACTGAGATCCCTCGTAGTTCTGCCCCTTAAAACAACAATAACTAACTAAAATTCCCTAGACGCGGCTGTATCGCAAGGTACAGTTTAACCGCCTTGTCTAACTCCTTTCATAATAGACACTTCTTCTGAGACCTGACCAATCTACTCTTACACCAGCACTCTGGTTCAGTAGAGATTACCAATAATACGGATGTCCCATCCGTCTAGCCTATCACATGATTAAATATCGGTTGGTGTTGGAAGTCTGCGTCTGACGTTGTAGGCTTTGGTTATTTTGTAGAGCGCTTTTGTCTTGTGGATTTTTCTTTTCTCTCTCAAGGATTTGATGATGCTCACTTGACGAGTAAAAAGTCATTCTTTAAACCTCACCCGTAATTTGTGCCGTTCTTATTTAATCTCATGTAGCCTAAATCTTTTTCCGGTGATTTCATATTTTCCCAATTTAATTGTGCTTGTACTCATATTGGTACGTTGAAAGTTGCCAATCAATTCTGTATAATACAGAGTTTTAGTGACTGGACTAAGACAGGGGAGTGTGCTGTCACCTCTTTTGTTCATAATGGTAATGGATGAAATTGTAAAGGAAACAAAGGAAGCATAAGGACATAAAGAAATGAAGTTACTATTATTTGCAGACGATATTGTGGTCTGGGGAAGGAACATCGAAGAAGTGCAAAAACAACTAGATGCACTGAACGAAAATATTCAGAAGTACGGCCTCAAAATCAGTATAGAGAAAATCAAGACCATGGTGATGACGAGGGGAAAGACAAGGGAAGGGCACTGTGAAAATTGGAAGTCAGAGTTTGGAAATTGTGGACACGTTCAAATACCTAGGAAGTGAATTGATGCAAACTGGTAGGTTGGACATGGAGATTGGCAGAAGAGTACAGCAGAGCAATGCATTCTATCAAAGTGTAAGAAAACTTGTTTGGGATAAGGAAGTACCAAGGAAAAGCAAGGAGGTAATGTATAAAGTGTACTATGTACCCATATGAGACTTGGACCCTGACAAGCAGGCAAGAGAGTAGAATCCAAGCCAGTGAAATGAAATTCCTAAGAAGTATGATAGGAAAGACAGAGTGAGGAATGAAGATGTTAGGAAGGAAGTTGGGATGGGAAAACTAAATGAGAGAATTGAGAAGAATAAACTAAGGTGGTTTGGACGTGTAAAGAGGATGGAGGAAAATAGAATACCAAGACAGATGCTGGAGGACAAGTGCAAGGGTAAGAGAGCAAGAGGAAGACCTAGAACAAGGTGGATCGATTCAGTGAAGAACAGCGTGAGAAAAAGAAATCTGGACTAGGACAAGATCGTGGAAGGAAAGAGGAAAGTGGAGAAGTGCCATAAATACCCCGACCCGGCAGGAACTGGATAAGGGGAAATGATGATGATGATGACAGAGTTTTAGTGCATGAACTTCCAAGGTTTGATGGCGCATTTTTGTTCCAGGTGCTCGAGTGTACAGCTACGAGCGCTCCCCCCGTATGGGCTGTAAACGATCTCCATGGGCCGTGAAGAGGATCTCAAAGCAGGCGCACTTGGAGACCAGCATGCAGTCTCGACTCTCAGCAGAGGCGGAGATTCTCAGGCGACTGAAACATCCCAATGTGATCGGTTTCCGAGCCTACGTTCCAGGGAAGGACGGCCGACTGTGTCTTGTCATGGAAGAGTGCGAAGTCTGTTTGAGTGATTTGATTGAAGAACGTGCCGAGAAATGCTACGGGCCTTATTCAGCGAGGCCTATTCTCAGGGTTGCTGTCGATATTGCTAAAGCCCTGGATTATCTACATACTGATGCCCTCATTATGCATGGAGATGTGAAGTCCAGCAATGTGCTCATTAAAGGTAATTTTGTTTTATTATCTTGGTAAAATACAAGAATTATACGCATATTCGTTGCCGTTGCACCCCAGTTTCATGGTGTCCACAGGCAGGAAAAGTCAGGAATTTTGTTTTTGGTCGGGAAAAGTCGGGTAAAAGTGTGAAAAAATGGCATGATTCAGGAAAAAATGGCAAAAAGTATTAGAAAGTCAGGAATTTTAAATTAACCATACGGTATTTTGTGTTTTAGTCATATCTTGATGTTACTAGTTCAACTAATCTCTGAAGATAAAAAGCAATAACTCACTGGACATTATGGTAAGTTTCCATTTTTACAGTACATCATAGTAAAAACCACTTTTTCCTATTGTACGCTTTTTTGGCATTGGCGTAGGGATGTGGCGACCCCATCACTATAGTTTAGGTTATTAAGTAGTTGGATTTATGTATTATTGCAATATAATTTACTTTATTTTGTATTTTAAATGAATAAAGAGGCGAGCGTTGGGCAGCTATGGGGATGGTGGAGGCTGTTAATAAAAAGATATATATACCGTATTTATATATATATATATATATTTTCTCAATAAACTTTTTTTCTGATGTTACGATGACTTCGGGAGTCAGGAATTTTGTTGAAAAATAGTCAGGAAAAGTCAGGAAAATTGACATTGAAAATTTTGTGGACACCATGCACTTTTCAAACACACAAAATTGGTTTATAAAATTTAATTGCATAATCGTTGCATAGCATATTCGTGTTTGTGCGCTGGTCGGCTGCACACGCTACGTGAGCGGCCAGCCCACTGCATGCTAAATAGCGATCGCGCTTAGCGCCAGTCCAGGGGGAGTGAAACTTGTATGGAACCATCGCTTCCGTGAGTTGGCTTCAGAATGACAAGATTCAATAAGCCGCCGTACACAGCGCTGCTGACCCCAGTTTACCGATGTGAAAACAGGCTCGACTGCTATTGGCGGAAATGGGGGGGGGGTACTATAGACGGGAAAAAAAGCACATATTTTGATGCTACATACAGTGATGTAAAATACCCAGGTATTTATAAATCGGGGTAAATACACAGGGTAAATACCCGGGTATTTAAATTTTCATTAAAAATCCTGTGTCGTGATATAAGTTGAACCTTAAAAAAAAAGGGTTCCTTAACGGTATGCAAACTATTCTACATTAACTTTTTAGAAATGTAACAACACTGGTAGTTAATAAAATTAAATTTCATTAGAATTGGGACTTAAAAAACAGAATTAGAATTGGGAATTAGATCAGGAGATAAAATTCAATAGTTATAACCTGAAAAACTCAGGGTTATAATTGAACTAGGCCTTGTTGCAAACATTGAGGTAAAAGTTGGGGGAAATTTATTCAGAGCATTGGCCAAGTTCTACAAAAGTTGTAATATACAATTTTCAACACGCTGTATTATGTTTTTCAGAACTGTTTGTAATATCATTCATATATAAGATAAATAATCAAATAACCAAAAAGACTAGTAAATAGAAAATTAACAGTTACACTAAAAAGTTCTAAAAAGTAGCGGCCTTACTTTATTTAGGATTAATAAAGCTTAACAAATGTATTAGGCTATTCATACATAATGAATCTCTTTAGGCTTAGGCCTATATTCCACTTTGCAATGAAAAATATCAATTGAGTAGTACAAGTAGGCCTACATCTTGGGTCGAATCAATATGAATTTTTATTATAGTTATTAAAAATTTAAACACAAAACAACCAAAAGGTTTTATCCAATATTTTACTTTAATTTAAGGAAAAAAACACACTTAAATACAACGTTACAGTGCCAAAAGATATAAATACCCAAAAATACCTGGACATCCATTTTCCTTTTTTTAGTTTTGAAGGATCAATATTCTTCCTGATTTCAATTTAGGGCATCAAATACCTGTGTTTCTATCCTTGTTTGTCCAACACTTCATCAACACATGAAAAAGTGTTGTACAAAGCTCAAAAAACTGAAAATACCCTCATTTTGGGTATTTAAACGACCACTGGGTGTATACTCGGGTGAAAATGAAAATCCACAGCCTGCTTCCAGTCTCCGACCGGGTCAGGAATGGAATGAATGAAGCCCCCATCTAGCGGCGAGGATATGAACTGTGCCGGCTGCCGAGGCCTGATGCACTCCTCTGGGGCAATGATTAAATGAATGACAGATGAAATGAAATGATAGTGGAGAGTGTTGCTGGAATGAACTTGTGACAGGGAAAACCGGAGTACCCGGAGAAAAACCTGTCTGCCTCCGCTTTGTCCAGCACAAATCTCACATGGAGTGACCGGGATTTGAACCACAGACCCAGCGGTGAGAGGCTGGCGTGCTGCCGCCTAAGCCACGGAGGCTCTCGTGTATACTCGGGTAAATACCCAATTTATATTTACCTTCCCACTGGGTATTTACCCGGCCCACATCACTAGCTACATAGTACAATATATTTAATCAAAATAAACGAAGTTAACATCTTTAATCAGCCAATTATGAGACTGCCATAACCTCGCCTATCCATCACTATTCCCGGCAATCCCCCAAAGACTTTCACTACTTTCCCTTGTTAAGCAAAAATCTTAGTGTCAAAGAAATAGAATGGAATGGACAAAGTATCAGACATGGAAATGTGAACTTTATTTTTATTTGAACATAGGGAGGGCCTAGGAGGACAGGGAGAAGAAACAATCCAGCTGGATGGCCAAGACTTGAAGAAAGTCGATAACTACTTAGGATCAGTAGTGTCCAGTGATGGCAATAGCCCGTAGAGTGCAGGTGGGATGGATGAACTGGAAAAGGGCATCAGGTGTACTGTGTGATAGAAGAATAAATCTGAAGACTAAAGGAATGGTGTATAAATCAGTAGCGAGATCTGCAATGATTTATGGAGCAGGGACATGGGCACCGACTAAGAAACATTGTAAGGCAATGGATGTGGCTGAAATGAAAATGGTAAGAATGATTTGTTGCGTCACCAGAAGGGATAGAATCAGTAACGAGAGAATAAGAGGCAGTGTTAAAGTGACGGAGATACCAAAGAAAGTTCAAGAGAGAAGACCACAGTGGTATGGACATGTCAAGAGAAGGGACGACACTTATGTTGGCAAGAGAAATGGTAGTGGAAGCTGACAAGAGGAAGGGGAAGATGGAGGGACTGTATGCGAGATGACTTGAGAGAGAAACATCTAAGGGAAGAGGACGTATGGGACCGAGTAAAATGGAGAAGACTTGCCAGGAACGTCGACCCCACTTGAGTTGGAAAAGAAGATGATAGGGAGGGCGCATGTATCAATGTCTGATGATGCTGAATGATCACATCTCACTAACATTTGTAAACACAACGGAGTACGTATTATTCAGATATTTTTCACATTAATATACAAAGTGGGAGGAGAGAGATTGGACTGGTTGGAACAGAGAAACGGCCTGAAACAAGGAAGTGCACTGTCACCGTTAACTTTTCATTGTGGTGATGGATGACATAATGACCCGAGTGGCATAAGTAATTGGGGAAGGAAAGATGAAAGCAATGGTGTTTGCAGATGATTTGATGATTTGGGGAAACAAGGAGGAGGAGGTACAGGAACAGTTGGACATGTGGGAAGGAATAATACAAGGATATGGGATGAAATTTAGCATAAATAAGAGTGAGATGGTGATCACAACAAGGAAGAAGGAAAGAACCACAACGGGAATAACAATTGGTGGGGAACAGCTGAAGAAAGTGGAGAGTTTCAAGTATCTGGGAAGCCTGATACAAGAGATTGGAAGAAGCGATAGAGAAATAAATGAGTGGAGGAGACAGGCAGAAGCATTCCGGAGGAGTGTGAGAAGCATGTTATGGAGCAAAGATGTCCCTCAGAACAGCAAAAAGATCATATATCGGACGTACTATGTCCCTATCCTGACGTGTGCCTCGGAGACCTGGGTTATGAAAGGAAGGGAGAAGAGCAAAATACAGGCCAGTGAGATGAGGTTCTTGAGAAGCAGTATTGGAGCTACAAAGATGGACAGAATAAGAAATGAGAGGACCAGAGAATTAATGAAGGAGGAACCATTACAGGATGGTTTAGAGAAATCTAGACTTAGATGGTATGGACATGTAAAACAAATGGAGTAGAAGAGGATACCCAGGAGAGTACACGAGACGAAGTGGGAAGGAAAGAGACCGAGAGACATGTGGCTGAAGGGGGTGGAAGAAAGCGTGAAGAAGATAATGTTAATAATGTTATTGGTTTTACGTCCCTTTTAACTACACTGGCTTTTAGAGACGCCGGGGTGCCGGAATTTTGCCCCGAAGGGGATCTTTAACGTGCCAGTAAATCTACTGACACGGCTCCCTCGCATTTGCGCACCCTCAAATGCCAGCTGACTGCGCCAGGTTTCGAACCTGCAACCTTGGGCTCAGCAAGCGAGACCGTTACCCCTGAGCCACGCAGCCAGACACGCGTGAAGAAGAGAGGAGAAGACTGGACAAGGGTGGAGGCTGAGAGATGGTGGGAAGACAGAACCCGGCCAGTGGCTGGAAGCTGTGCAAGATGATGATGATGATGATACCAATAACGTGCCACACAAACGCCGACAGTTATAACAACAAATGAAATGTGTTTAAAATAAAACTAAGAAGACTGTCGTAAACACAATCGAATCGCAATATAAAGAATACTAAACAGAAGAATGCAGGCAAGATATGAAACCATAACTTGCATTGGCGGATGGTGCTTCTACTCGGCCAATAGTGTGGCATCTTCTATTGGATATCGGGTGAAGCCTATTGGCTACCGGTACACAATTCGATATCCTGCCCAATCGCGTACGCGGTGCATGTACCGCAAAATGGCGGTCATATCGTCTGAATAAGAAACTAGTATAACAAGAAAAATTTGTTTGTCATAAAAGAGAATGAATTTCAGTTGTAATTATAAACATTTTTAAGAATTCGTCAATTTCCAATTGATTCTCAATAATTAAGGAGGGGTACTATAAGCGATTTCCAAGAATTTTGTATTTTGGATCTCGAAAATTAAGGGGGGTACTTTAGGCGAGGGGGTCCTATAGCCGAGTAAATATGGTATTCTTCGAATAATCGTCGCACCCCTCCACAAATTTTATTCTAAAAATGTGTGACGATTATGAGAGTAAATACGGTAAACAAAGCAGGGTTGATACCATACCTGTCTATAAGGCATCCAACGTTTAGAATGAAGCACTGGTTAGATCGGGATATACTTCTCTCTTTCCGTTGCTAGTGAAAAATGTATGACGATGTCATTTTCTAGCAATCCACTGTTGCCATATCAGTCGAAAATTTTTCTTGGTCCAAAAAGACAGCATATTCGGGTAGAAATATGTTATGCCAATCTTTTTTGTCCTTTATTAGAACTACGTAAATCTGATAGAAATGCTAGAATAATCAGATATCCATGATTTTTTTAAAAACTATAAACTGTGTCCCCTTTTTAATAAAATCGATCTTTTATCATGTTGCATTGGCCTTGTGGCGCCCATTTTCCACACAAGTGTAGCTAAATGTGTCGTCTTGATGGATTATTGAAATATTTTATACTGGCAATATTAAAATTTTCATCTAGGTAAAACTTATGAATGTTCTCTCATAACCGCATAACAGCATTGAAAAAGTTTGTATGCTGCCAACTTTTCTATTTTTAAAGATAACCATGTCATGTCAGTTTTAGAGTTGTAGAAGAAAGTTGGAAGAAGTTTTCTACCTGGTTGGTTGGTTCTTAAGTTTAGGGGCTGCGACAACGAGGTCATGTAGCCCCGTGTACTTTGGGTGTGTGTAGAATCTGTCTGATAACCTGTGTTAATTGTGATGACTGTATTAGTGTGTGTATCTGTTTTTTAATTTTAAGTACTGCAACTTAGAATTTTTCAAGTAGTTCCTACTTTTGCCATCAAGCACCACCGTCAACGACTACTAGGCCAAGTTCAGAACTTAACTACTAGAGGCCACCGCAGTCGGCTCTTGGCAACGAACGTAGAAACCTAAGAGCGTTGTTTACATTCTTAACCTATTCAATTTAGCTTCACACAGGTGCAATTAGTGGAAGGTTCTTTAACATGCCATAAATTTGTGACATGGGACCGCCGGCTTTACTTCCCCTCCGAAGGAAGGCATACTGAGGGATTTTTAACGCTTTTAAAAGATCCGACGGCTTCGGCCGGGTTTGAACCCGCTATCTTTGGCATAGAAGCTCAGCATGCTACCGACTACGCCACCGAAGCCGCCTTTTCTACCTGCATACCCAGAGTGTAGGTTTAATTGTTTACACAGGCCGGGCTGTTCATTGACCGAGTATTATAAGATTGAAGTTTCGAAGGACAGCGCGGGGTGCAGCTTGCTACTCGCAGCTTTATTACTGTGCCCTTCGAGCTTGTATTTCAGTTGTTCAGCAGTCTCTATCTAGAGTGTGTGTGCAGCAGTTCTGTTTGATTTAACGTGTTGTATTTCACGTACAACAATGGATAGTTTTGTTAAAAGAAAGCGTGGTCAAGTGCTCAGAAGGAGGGGGAAAACAGGTTGTAAATGTGTTCAGTTATTTTATTTTAAGAATGTTAAACCTAACGAAATTATAAATAATTTAGTCAATGAAACTGCTCTGGCTACAGGAATATTAAAGACTACCGTTTTTAAAATACGTAGTAAGAGTGGACAGGGTCCAGTGCTGTCGCCAAGCAAAGAGACGCTAAGTAATACACTTCGCAAGAATGTTACATAGCCTACAATGACTTTGTGAGGAGGAGCATCCATTTAATTTCGTTGTATACGTTATGTTAGTATTATTATAGGCTACAGTACTCATTTCAAGTCTTTGTCACTGTACAATTGCTGAATGTGCGGGAAGTGTACGCGAAGCGCTCTGTACTGCCCCCTCTCATGGATTAGCAACAGTGTCTTAAAGCGCCATAAGACCAATGCTTCATTCTAAACGTTGGATGCCTTATAGATGCTGTATTTGATTGTCCCTATTTGTGAGCTGAATACTGGTCTTGTTACAGGTGATTTTGAAATGGCCAAACTGTGCGACTTTGGCGTGTATGTTCCTGTGGATGCTGATGGGAGGATGGTGGAGGGTGCGAGTGGTTACGTGGGCACGGAGTGCTGGCAGGCTCCCGAGCTCCTGGGCGACGACGAGGGGGAGAGCGGGTGCACTACCAAGGCAGACATGTTCGCCTATGGACTCACCCTGTGGGAGATGCTCGCTTTGGCCCCACCGCATCTGGATGACATAGACCAAGACCTGAGCAGTGACATGGCAGATATCAGCTTCAATGAGGAAAGCTTCAGGGCTAAGCTAGGTATGTCATCTGCTGAACCTGGTAAATCATTCTTCCTGTCTTATATTTTCATTTCTAGCTTGACAGTTTCCTGTATTTTGCAGTTTTATTACTATTTCCTACTATTTTCGTATATAAATTTGTAATCAACTATTCAACGAATACGCCAAATCAATACTCAATTTATATATAATTCTACATAAATAGGACATGTTTCGGCATTCAATGGTAATCTTCGAATAATCGTCGCACCCCTCCACAAATTTTAGTCTAAAGATGTGTTACGATTATGAGAGGAAATACGGTAAACAAATCAGGGGTGATACTTACCTGTCTAGATGCTTATTCAATTTCACTGATCTATATTAATTACTAGCAGTAGTACCCGGCTTCGCCCGGTGGAATGATGATAATGTCTCAAAGTATCCTTAGAAATATAATGGATTTAAAATCTAGGTCATTTGCCCCCAAAGACAATGAGGGCGTAATATCTAGGTCATTTGCCCTTTTGATCAGGTTGATAATGAAAACTACTGTTGAATTGACACGTCAAACTTACAAACTACCGTAATGGAAATACAGTAGAACCTCGATGCATCGTTTTTCAAGGGGGAGGGGGAAAATGACGATGGATGCGGGAAAACGATAATAGCGGGTAACATAAAAAAATTAGTTAAAAATTGTTTTTTCCTGGTCCCTGCAAAATCCCTATACTTTCCATGTTAATTTATTTGCGATTTAAGTTTTTCACGCTTATACGATCATATATTAAGTCCCTTGCAATATAAAGCGTCATTTATACATTGCGTGTTCTGAGAAAGTATGTATGGTTGAATACAAACTTTTGGTACAGCCTGTACTTCCGCTCCGAAGGATGCACCGCGTGCTATTATTTGTGTTACGATGGCCTTGAGCGACACCGGTGGTCACGGCGACACTCACTTGTCAGTGTCGCAACAAGGAAGAACAGCTTGTGTAATAAGCGAGCGCTATTTGTGTTAGCCAAAGTGTTGTTGACCTCTCAAAATAACAGGAAGCAGCCAAAGAACACAGACAGCATCTGAAGCTTGCGTTAAGATGAGCGAAAGAAAGCGGAAGTGTTTTACGATCACCGATATATTAAACATTTTATTATTTCCGCTTTTATAATTTTTATTCGTGTTTTTTTAGGACTTCTCGTCAACCCATTAAAAATACGCGATTGGTTCTGTGTTATAATAATCTTACGTCTTCAGACAAATGAAAATCCATAAATTAATTTAGGCCTACACTACGGTATTTTATTAATGACGATGACGAAGAGCCCCAGCATAATACAGTGGATTTTAATGATACTGTCAATGCTCTAAGGACTATCAAACATTTTGTGACGCGCCTCAACGTTTCTGAGGAAATAATGGCCGAATTATATCGGTTTGAAAATACTGTTCACGCCGTGGCCGCGGCAACAAAAAACAAGTCAACATAACAGACTACTTCGTAAAGTGACTCAATTTTCTTTGTTTTGTTGTATCTGGGTGCATTTCTCTCGTAGTTGTTTTGTTACATATTGCC
Organism: Meconema thalassinum; assembly: GCA_946902985.2. Lineage (NCBI taxonomy): Eukaryota > Metazoa > Arthropoda > Insecta > Orthoptera > Tettigoniidae > Meconema > Meconema thalassinum. Next base: position 226,404,020 of record OX336397.1, read on the forward strand.
GATTATAGTTAAACAATCGTATTATTATTTCTTGATTTTCACTTCTTAACGGGGACTCTCGCTAGCCCGCCCGCGTTGCGAGCCTGTCTCCCGCCGGCACTTTGCCGTAATGCGTAGCTCGCGCGGCACTCAGTCATTGAGTAGCCTGTAGTTCACAGCTGGTGCTGAAAATGTTCGCCATTCACTGCTACGCATCCCTGGCAACTCTTTATGAAATTGTAATTTACGTTCTGAAGTTCCTCAGCACCGATTGACTGCATTTCAGCTGTAATACACTGCAGTCCAGCCTACTTGAACCTTGCTCAAGCCTAGGAACTCCTAATCGTTCGTACCTCGTACATTCTCGCGTAACAGATTGCCGCTTCCAATTCAAAATAACGTTTGCATATATTTTCTCATAAACGATCAATGCGGGAAAATTGTGGCCAAGGACTGGTGATTTTTTTGACGATCCATGCGAAAAAACGATAGTTCGAGGAACGATAGATGCGGGGAAATTTAACATTAGTTTATATGGAAAAATTTCGGGACTAAATAAATTGAACGATACATACGGGAAAACGACAGTTCCGGGAACGATGCATCGAGGTTCTACTGTACATATTTCAAAATTCACAGGCGAGGAAGACTTATTGTGTGTGATGATCAATGGTGTAATGGGCATAACATCTAGGTCATTTGCCCTTATGATGAGGATGATGGGAAACTACTACCTATATTGAATTGACACTTCAACTAATAATGTACACAATGTACTGTAATAAAAATAAATATTTTAAAAATCACAGTCGAGAAAGACTTTATGCGGCGGTGATAAGTGGTATGATGCGCGTAATATCTAGGTCATTTGCACTTAAGATGACAATAATAAGGTAATGAAAAAATTACTACTAAACGAACATGGTGTAATTTTAAAACTGATATAGGTAATTCAGATGTCTAGCTTCGATGTCTTCCAAAGTCTCAACCTTATTTTCTGGCTTAGGCCTGTACTCGAAGCGTCTAGTGAAAGAGCTTATGGTGTTCTGCTCGGCAAAGAATATGGGTCCAAGATGCACGAACCTGAGATGATCGCAGATGATGACGAAATATGATGACACACATTCGGGGTTCCCCGCCGTAGATTGGCCGGGAAATCACTCACTCTTTCGCAACACCACAGTGGCTTGAGCGACGGCCCTGTGCTGGCATCAGCATAGACAGCAGATAACACGGTGGGCTCTGGAAAGTCCTCTCATGTCACCTCGCGATGAATCAGTAAGCTATTCTCACAACTCCCCCCCCCCCCCCCCGGGTCTCGGGACGTGGGTTGGCGACCACGGGATCCCAGCTGAGTCTGGCATCGCTTCTACTTGGGCACCTTGCACTTCTCTTTCCTGTCGGCCTTCCTTCGTCAACTCTTGTTCTCTTCCGACTCCGACTGTATTAGGGTATCCGAGGGCTAGGGAGTCTTTCAATTTCCCGTCTTAATTGGCCGTTGTCTCATCTTTCCTGATGCCCTCATTCTTCGAGGGGTCTACCTTCTTTTCCTTTTCATAATATCTCCTGTCTTCTGCTCAAGGCCCTCAAAGAGGCAGGGTGTGTGTAACCCCACCACTTCTGGTACACCCTCAAGGGCTCATGGCTGGTGAGTTAGGTAGCTGGCAACCCCGAGGGATTCCTGAGCTAAATGCAGGGAAATGGAGTGGTATGTCAGAAATTTCAAGTGGACAGTGTTACTCATCGGGTTCCAAATTTGGTTCAGATCGGTGAAACCGTGTAGATTTGTGCCAAAGGGCCTAAATGCAGGGAATAGATTGGTCTGTCCGAAATTTCATGTTGACAGTGCTACTCGTCGGGTTCCAAAGGGTAATTATAAAGAATTTGGTTCAGATCAGTGAAACGGTGTAGATTTGTCCCAAAGAGCCTAAATGCAGGGAAATGGGTGGTCTGTCCGAAATTTAAAGTGGACAGTGATACTCGTTGGGTTCCCAAGAGTCAGTATACAAATTTTGGTCCAGATTGGTGAAACGATGTAGATTTGTGGCAAAGGGTCTAAATACAGGGAATGGAGTGCTCTGTCCGAAAGTTCAAGCAGTGTTACTCGTCGGGTTGCATAGGGAAAGTAACTTACATAAAGATTGGTTTAGATGGGTGAATGTATGTTGATTTTTGCCAAAGAACCTAAATGCAGTAAATGGAATGGTCTATCCGAAATTTCATTTAGATAGTGTTACATGTCGGGTTCCAAAGGGTAAGTAGGTAAAATTTGGTTCAGATCGGTGAAACAGGATAGATTTTTGCCAAAGGGCCTAAATGCAGGGAATGGAGTGGTCTGTCCAAAGTTTCAAGTGGACAGTGTTACACGTCAGGTTGCAAAGGGTAAGTATACAAATTTAGGTTGAGATCGGTGAAACGATGTAGATATGGCCAAAGGGCCTAAATGCAGGGAATGGAGTGGTCTGTCCGAAATTTCAAGTGGACAGTGTTACTCATCGGGTTCCAAAGGGTAAGTATACACGTTTTTTTTTCGATCGGTGAACAATGTAGATTTGTGCCAAAGGGCCTAAATGCGGGGAATGGAGTGGTCTGTCCGAAATTTCGAGTGGACAGTGTTACTCGTCGAGTTCCAAAGGGTAATTATTTGAGATCGGTGAAACTGTGTAGTTTTGTGCCAAAGGGCCAAAAAGCAGGGAATAGTGTGGTCTGTCCGAAATTTAAAGTGAACTGTGTTACTGGTCGGGTTCCAAAGGGTAAGTTTATAAAATTTGAGTCAGATCGGTGAAACGGTGCAGATTTGTGCCAAACGGCCTAAATGCAGGGGTTGGAGTGGCTCTCCGCAATTTCAAGCCAACAGTGTTAGTCGCAGTGTTCCAAAGGGTAACTTAAATATACACATTTTGGTTGAGATCAGTGAAACGTTGTAGATTTGGGCCAAAGGGCCTAAATGCAGGGAATGGAGTGGTCTGTCGGCAATTTCAAGCAGACAGTATTTCTCGTAGGGTACCAAAGGGAAAGTATCCGAATGTTAGTTCTAATCGGTGAAACGGTGTAGATTTGTGCCAAAGGACCTATATGCAGGGAATGGGGTGGTCTGTCCGAAATTGTATGTGGACAGTGTTACTCGCAGGGTTCCAAAGGGTAAGTATACACATTTTGGTTCAAATCGGTGAAACGGTGTAGATTTGTGAAAAAGGGCCTAAATGCAGGGCATAGGGTGGTCTGTCCAAAATTTCAAGTGGACAGGGTTACCCGCTGGGTTCCAAAGGGTAAGTATACAAATTTAGGTTCAGATCGGTAAAACTGTGTAGATTTGTGCAAAAGGGCCTAAATGCGGCGAATGGAGTGATCTGTCCGCAATTTCAAGTAGAGTGTTACTCGCTGGGTACCAAAGGGTAAGAATACGAATTTTGATTCTGATCGGTGAAACGGTGTAGATTTGGGCCAAAGGGCCAAAATGCAGGGAATGGGGTGGTCTGTCCGAAATTGTAAGTGGACAGTGTTACTCGCAGGGTTCCAAAGGGTAAGTGTACAAAATTTGGTTCAGATCAGTGAAACGGTGTAGATTTGTGAAAAAGGGCCTAAAGGCAGGGCATAGGGTGGTCTGTCCAAAATTTCAAGTGGACAGGGTTACCCGCTGGGTTCCAACGGGTAAGTATACAAATTTTGGTTCAGATCGGTGAAACGGTGTAGATTTGTGCATAAGGGCCTAAATGCAGGGAGTGGGGTGGTCTGTCCGAAATTTTAAATGGACAGTGTTACTCGCAGGGTTCCAAAGGGTAGGCCTAAGTATACGAATTTTGGTTCTGATCGGTGAAACAGTGTAGATTTGGACCAAAGGGCCTAAATGCAGGGATTGGGGTGGTCTGTCCAAAATGTTAAGTGGACAGTGTTACCCGCAGGGTTCCAAAGGGTAAGTATACAAATTTTGGTTCAGATCGGTGAAACGGTGTAGATTTGTTTACATAACAGACAAACTTTGTGCTTTATATATATAGATTGGTTACAGAACTTTACTTTTAAATTATTTAAGTGTATTATTTTGATAAGAATTATTATATCGTTTAATATTTGTTTACATTCACCAATAATATTTTCTCGTTTTTAACTACATTTTGAAGAAAAATGACAAGTATTTTATTTTCATTTTTTAAATTTGATTTGTAAGGATATCCATTTTAATAGTGATTCATTTTATGCAATTTTAACATTAATATTTCTTTTGTTATTAGATTTAAGTAATTTTATAATAACTTTTATAACTTAATTCTTAATTAATTTCTTGTTTAGCTGAAGATGGCCTCATTGAAAACCGAAACATGTCCTATTTATATAGAATTATATATAAATTGAGTTTTGATTTGGCATATTAGTTGAATAGTTGATTAACTTCTATCAATACGGATTTTAATGGCGAATGTCTTCGCATCTTATATAAATTTGTAGGAAACTAAGCTATATTTTCAGTATTGTCGTATTATAGTCTGTGTAAGGATTGCTTTCCAGTAGGTCGATACATAAAAAGGAATGAAGCTTGTGTTTTAATGCAACAGTCTGGCAATCTTGAACTATGGGACTTGCCTTTTAGTTAGATTTTATTAGGAAACTACCTTTTGCAATGGGACCGTATTGAGACTTCTGGGAAATTTCGAGATATCTTTGCATTTCAATTTCCCGCCTTATTTTGCCCTTGTCTACCTTTGGGTGTGGCGAACCCATCGTACAAATAGCCTAAATTTGATAGTGTGTGAATCGAGGCCTCTGATGGAGGTCCTTCATTCACGCCCCAACACTGATCACTGGAACCGGGAAATGAAGAAATTACCTTATTGTTAACGGGTTTGTTAATGAATAAATATTGGGTGATAACTGTCTCATTAAAACACAAGCTTCATTCCTTTTTGTGTATCGACCGACTCGAAAGCAATCCTTACACAGATCCTGAGAGATCAACAGTGAATCTCATATTTTCAGTGAGACAGCTCCAGGAACACCACTACGAATTTGCAGAGGATCTGTTGATGGTCTTCCTGGACATCGAAAAGGCCTATGATAGTGTGTGTAGGGAGAAGGTTTGGGAAGCAATGGAAAACATGGGAGTGGAAAAAGGGTCTGTAGGTAGAGTGAAGGAGATATATTGTGGAAGTGTGAGTTGTGTGAAAGTTGGAGGGAAAAGAACAGGCTGGTTCAGACAAATGAGTGGCCTAAAACAGGGTAGTGCACTGTCACCCCTTCTCTTTATTGTGGTTATGGACGAGGTAATGACATGGGTGGCAGGAAAGATAGAAGATAAGATGAATGCAATGGTGTTTGCAGATGATCTCATGGTCTGGGGAAATTCAGGAGCAACTGAAGGCTTGGGAAGAAACAGTGGGAGAGTATGGATGGAAGTTCAACATCAGTAAATGTGAGATCCTGTTAACGACCAGGAAAAAGGACAGACCAATGAGTGGGATAACACTTGGAGGTGGACAGCTGAAGAAGGTGGAAAGTCTCAAGTAATTGGGAAGTATAGTGGAGGAAAATGGGAGAAATGACAAAGAGATTATGGAACGTGGCAGACAGGAAGAAGCATTAGGAGCTTAGTGTGGAATAAAGATGTCCCACAAAAAAGCAAGGAAGTGTTATACAGAAGCTACTATATCCTGATACTGACCTATGCATCAGAAACGTGGATAATGAAGAAAAGAGACATAAGCAGAATACAGGCAAGTGAAATTAAGTTCCTGCGAAGTAGGATCGGAGTAACAAGCAGACAGGGTGAGGAATGAAAAGGTCAGGGAAATAGTGAAAGAGGAGCCCTTGCAAGGTAGGATTGAGACATCAAGACTGAGGTGGTACGGAAACTTAAAGAGAATGGATGAGAAAAAGATTCCCAAGAGGATACATGAGATGCAGAAGAAATGACCAAGGGGAAGAACAAGAGATAAATGGCTGAAAGGAGTGGAGGAATGTGTCAAGAAGAGAGGTGAGGACTGGACTACAGTGACAGCGGAGAGGTGGTGGGAGGAAAGGACTAAGTGGCGAGACTTATGTTCCAAACAGACCCAGCCTGGGGCTGGAAACTGTACAAGATGATGATGATGAACTGGAAAAATGCTAAGCGAGAAGGATGTACTTTGTACTGTAGTCCCAACAAACCGAGGCCTAAATTTAAGCAGTGTTGGAGTTCAAGAAGCCCCTAAATGACCTGCAGCGTTTACATTGACTCATTAGTTTATTCGAGGCAGGGAAGAGATTGGTTGTTAATAGCGGGGATCGTCCTTCTCAATTTTGCATACATTCATATAGATAGGTCATTACCGGCCATGAAACTAACTAAAAAACAAGTAATGGTTTTAAGTTGCAACGACAGATGACTCAGGGGATTCCACAGTGAGTGGCATGGGGCGACAAGTTAAGAATAACACAGTTGCAAGCTGACATACGCTCTGCATGAAGATTAGACAGCTCACAGATTCTTCCCCGTTGAACTAACTCTGAACAAAAATGCAATAAACTGAAAGATCTAGCATACTGATTTTAAAAAATGTAAATAGTATGTCCTTTTCATGTGCTAATAAGATAACAGCAGGAATTTATGCATTTATAGAAAAAAAATACTTAAAATATATATTTACATTAAATAATATTTATTTACCTAAAAATCCGAGCCCTAGCTATGACTCACGCTATGCGACAGGTGGCCGGCCAACCTACGCACGCGAATAGACACTCTGTGGTGTATTTCGAAACAGTACTCGTTATAGGTAGCGATTTTGTATTCAGCCTGCATGTTCTACTGGCCACTCTCATCCACCACTTTATGGTAGTATCTTCGGTCCTTGCTGAACTCTCTGCACGGATGTTGTGGTGTATCATTGCTGATAAACGTCGTTTATTTTGATTAAATATATCGTACTATGTAGCATCAAAATAAAATAGCTTATTTTTACTCTCTCCCTTTCCCAAAATAATGGATTTTTGCGAAGTTCGTATCTATAGTACCCTCCCCAAATTTCGGAACTAAAAATTTAGGGGAAAAGGGGGTCCTATAGCCGAGTAAATACGGTATCTTCTATCTGCCCACCATATTTATCCCATCGGCTATGTTGCCTAGCGATAGAAAATCCTGTGCCGATTACTGGACAAGTTATACCAGTGGTACGCTACTCTGAATTTCACCCTACGAATGATTGCAGCCAATGTTTTATTGTGATATTTATATGTATTTATTTCAGGAACAAGACCCCAGTTGCCCACCTACCCTCTGGATGACGATCATGAACCAGTGGTTCACGTTTTTAACTGGTGTACTGAGGCCGACGTAAACTCGAGACCAAGTGCAAAGCAAGTCGTGGATTATTTGGATGGAATTAAGCCTGTGTAAGTATCTCTTTGTTTGACTCTACTTCGTAATATTAGACTATCCAAGATTTCCTTGGTCATCAATTTTTTCCTAAAATAATCTATTGTATGTATGTCTACCCCTTATTATTCCCGTTTGCCAACGGGGTCGGGGATGAGATGCGATGGCAGTCTTTGTGGCGGATGATTTTTACGGCCGGATGCCCTTCCTGGCACCAACCTCATGAGAGGAGTTAATGAGAGATGAAATGAATGATGGTGAATGAAACTGGGCAAGGATGTGGAAGGAAGCGGCCGTGGCCTGTCAGAAGGTACCGTCCCAGCATTTGCCTGGAGTTGAAAATGGGAAACCACGGAAAACCATTTCAAGGACAGCCGACGGTGGGGCTCGAACCCACGCGTCTACCGAGTCAGCAGAGAGCTTGGCCCCATGGCCTAACGCAGCACTTTAGCGAGCTCAGCCACTACTGTCGGTTCTTAAAATAATGTATTAATCTTTATAATTTGGGCATAGCCTACGTCACATGTTACATCTTCTTCATTTCCCGGTTCCAGTGATCTGGGTCGGGGTTTGAATCAAGGACCTCCATACTTTTCTGTCTCTCCACCACTCTCATCCCTCTTCCAGTACATCCTCCACTTTCACTCTTTTCTCAACGCTCTCCCTTACTGCATCCATCCACCTCATCCTCTGCCTTCCCCTTTGGCGCCTTCCCATGACTTTCTCAGTAAATAATCGCTTCGGGACTCGGTCTTCTCCCATTCACATCAAATGTCCATACCGTTTTAGCTTACTGATCTTGATCTTGTAACTTCGGGAATCTTAATTTCCTTGTTTCTGATTTTGTCTCTGTAGTCTTTCCAATTATACATCTAAGGAACTTAATCTCCACTGCCTGGATTCTACTTTCCTCCCGTTTAGTTACTCATCATCATCATCTTGCACAGTTTCCAGCCACTGGGCGGGTCTGTTTGGAACATAAGCCTCTCCAACGTCTTCTGTCTTCCCACCATCTCTCAGCCTCCACCCTTGTCCAGTCTTCTCCTCTCTTCTTCACGCTTTCTTCCAACCCCTTCAGCCACATGTCTCTCGGTCTCTTTCCTTCCCACTTCGTCTCATGTACTCTCCTGGGTATCCTCTTCTCCTCCATTCGTTTTACATGTCCATACCATCTAAGTCTAGATTTCTCTAGACCATCCTGTAATGGTTCCTCCTTCATTAATTCTCTGGTCCTCTCATTTCTTATTCTGTCCATCTTTGTAGCTCCAATACTGCTTCTCACGAACCTCATCTCACTGGCCTGTATTTTGCTCTTCTCCCTACCTTTCATAACCCAGTTCTCCGAGGCATACGTCAGGATAGGGACATAGTACGTCCGATATATGATCTTTTTGCTGTTCTGAGGGACATCCTTGCTCCATAACATGCTTCTCACACTCCTCCGGAATGCTTCTGCCTGTCTCCCCCGCTCATTTATTTCTCTATCGTTTCTTCCATTATCTTGTATCAAGCTTCCCAGATACTTGAAACTCTCCACTTTCTTCAGCTGTTCCCCACCAATTGTTATTCCTGTTGTGGTTCTTTCCTTCTTCCTTGTTGTGATCACCATCTCACTCTTGTTTATGCTAAATTTCATCCCATATCCTTGTATTATTCCTTCCCACACGTCCAACTGTTCCTGTACCTCCTCCTCCTTGTTTCCCCAAATCATCTGCAGACACCATTGCTTTCATCTTTCCTTCCCCAATTACTTGTGCCACTCGGGTCATTATGTCATCCATCACCACAATGAAAAGTAACGGTGACAGTGCACTTCCTTGTTTCAGGCCGTTTCTCTGTTCAAACCAGTCTGATCTCTCTCCTCCCACTTTCACACAGCTCACGCTTCCCTTGTACATCTCCTTTATCCTCTTTATAGTCCATTTCTCTACTCTACTAATGTTCTAAAAATTACAAGAAAAGACTGCTCATGTTAGGTAATCGCAATCGTTCGCCAGCAACCACGTCCACATTATTTTTATAGAGGCAACGACCTTGACACATCAGTACAGTTGGCTGGGATATTGAGTCTGTATTGGAACATGTTGTAGTATTGGCATAGTTAGTCTGAATTTCTATTATTAATAGTCGAGGAGACAAGAACCTGCCTTTGACACTCACAACTACATTAATACGGATAATACATTATTTTCATACCTTTCTAGGGGACAATACCAGTTGATATTGCCGTCTATTATCAGTGGTGCATTGGAAATATGTGCTAAATTACGTAAATGTGTGTGTTTGTTTCTTGCTCATTGAACGACAGCAGCCATGTTCCTCAAGCGCTGAGCATTTGCCAACTGTTAAATGGGTGGAGACATGACGACACATTCACGTCATGGTAGTGTTGCCAACATGTAAGATATAAAATACACCACCACATGAGTTCATTCATATGCGTGCGTGACTAAAACCATGGACATGATGATCGCTTGACAATCGAAACTGGTAATCCTAGTGAATTTATTTATCTCATGGAATTGTTTTCAGGAATTGGAAGTAGTGAAACTCTTCAAATACTTGGGAAGTGAACTGACTGAAGATGGAAGACTAGATTTGGAAATTAGCAGAAGAATACAACTCGGGAGTGCTTTCTACCAACAGGTACGGGGACTAGTATGGAACAAGGATATACCAATTAAGGCTAAAGAAGTTATGTACAAAGCATATTATGTTGCTATAATGACATATGCAGCAGAAACTTGGACAATGACTAAAAGGGATGAGAGCAGAGTACAAGCAGCCGAGATGAGATTCCTGAGAAGTATGATCCAGAAAACGAGGAGGGACAGAGTGAGAAATGAAGATATGCGGAAAGAACTGGGAGTACAGAAACTAAATGACAAACTGGAGCAAAACAGATTGAGATGGTTTGGATATGTCAAACTGATGAATGAAGTAAGGCTACCAAGACGAGCACTGGAACGACGGATGACAGGGAAGAGAGGACGAGGAAGACCAAGAATGCGTTGGATGGACTCGGTGGAGAATAGTATTAGAAAACGGAACCTGGATTGGAACACTGTGTCGGAAGAGGAATGGTGGAACGACAGAACAAAGTGGAGAGGAACCATATTTGCCCCCACCCAGTGTCAACTGGAAAAGGGGAAATGATGATGATGATGAGTATTGGGTATAATCGTATTGACAAACTGAACAGCAATTAATATTTTATTTTTTTATTTTTGTAATTATAAGACTACATGTGTATGTTATTTCTTTGGAAGATAACGGTCTTCTGCTGTCTTGAGCTCATCATCTCGCTGCAGTCTGAACACTTCCTTCACGCTCGCCACCTGAAATGTTAACATTGTTTAGCGATAGGCATTTTTTAATTTCTGTTTCTCATAAGGGAAACATTTGGGGAAACTCAGCATTTGGACCTTTCTTTGTAAACATCATCAAAACACCGGGGAATTGCTGGTGCATCACTGAAACCATAACAGCAAAAAGTGGGACATTATATCTGATGCTTTATGCTTAGCTTTTCTTTTACCCCCCCAAAAATGTACTTCTGGAAAAGTGAGGTAATTTTAAAACATAATTTAATCATGAAATTTCCTACTGCAGTAAAACCTCAATAATTTTAAATTTTGAAAGAAAGAGGATTTCAAATGACAGATTTTGAATTATCCATAGGCTAACCACCACAAAAGAAAAAAAAAGAAGAAAAAAACTGCAAATCTTGCAACCAATGGAAACATGAAATTGCTGATAGTTATGTAACTCCTCATTGATTGATAATCTATTATAACAGTATCAAAATCTTACTCAAACACAGTAACGTGCAAGAACAATGGTGTGAAACATGACCTATAACTTCACCTATTGTTAAAAATACTTCTGTCATATGAATACGAGGAGAAATTATTGGAGAACACAAAATAACCATTTCCTATTGATAAAATGAAACCTAGAAACTTGTCTTTTTATTAAAAGTGTCAAACACGATACGAAATGAGTGGCTTACTACTGCTACTCATCATCATCGTTTCTTCGCTCCAGCAAGCCAGGTGCGGTTATAAATGAGCCGTCTCCAATTTGTCCTGTCCATCCATAACAGTTGTTCTTGTATTTGATGCCAGTTCTTATCTCTAGCTTCAAGGTCCTTATAAATTTGCTTCTCCCTCACATCGCGAGGTTTTCCTCTGCTACTCAATCATCATCTTCTTGCACAGTTTCCAGCCACTGGCCGGGTCTGTTTGGAACACAAGCCTCTCCAACGTCTTCTGTCTTCCCACCATCTCTCAGCCTCCACCCTTGTCCAGTCTTCTCCTCTCTTCTTCACGCTTTCTTCCACCCCCTTCAGCCACCTGTCTCTCGGTCTCTCTCCTTCCCACTTCGTCTAGTGTATCCTCTTCTCCATTCGTTTTACATGTCCATACCGTCTAAGTCTAGATTTCTCTATACCATCCTGTAATGGTTCCTCCTTAATTCTCTGGTCCTCTCATTTCTTATTCTGTCCATCTTTGTAGCTCCAATACTGCTTCTCAAGAACCTCATCTCACTGGCCTGTATTTTGCTCTTCTCCCTTCCTTTCATAACCCAGGTGTCCGAGGCATACGTTAGGATAGGGACATAGTAAGTCCGATATATGATCTTTTTGCTGTTCTGAGGGACATCCTTGCTCCATAACATGCTTCTCACACTCCTCCGGAATGCTCATTTATTTCTCTATCGTTTCTTCCATTATCTTGCATCAGGCTTCCCAGATACTTGAAACTCGCCACTTTCTTCAGCTGTTCCCCACCAATTGTATTTCCCGTTGTGGTTCTTTCCTTCTTCCTTGTTGTGATCACCATCTCACTCTTATTTATGCTAAATTTCATCCCATATCCTTGTATTATTCCTTCCCACACGTCCAACTGTTCCTGTACCTCCTCCTCCTTGTTTCCCCAAATCACCAAATCATCTGCAAACATCATTGCTTTCATCTTTCCTTCCCCAATTACTTGTGCCACTCGGGTCATTATGTCATCCATCACCACAATACTACTCACAGTAAAAAGAACAAATACAAATGCTTAGAACATTCTTTTCATTAGCACAACCAAATGAAACTATGAAATCATTTCCCTAACGTTTTATCGTCCGTAAATATAGAAGAACGACTTGCAACATATTTGAAATTGATTGTTTTGATAGAAATTGGCGAAATTAGTTTGTCAATAATAATTATATACATACCGACAACCCCGACCCGGCAGGAGCTGGATAAGGGGAAATGATGATGATGATGACATACCGACAATATTAAGTTCATTTAATTAATTTTAATGAAAATCAAATATTTCCACAGTTCGTAAATATCTTTTGTTCAATAGAATAATCAGTATTTTCATCGCTAGGAGCGGCTATTTTATGACTGTTGAGTTTTAAACTGAAGTTGTGTCGAAAGTTTCCAGACGCCAAGACTAATCCTTACAGCTATGTTGCCAATGAACCTCGTATTATTAGAATAGTCAGTCGTTCAGGGACTATTTGAAAGGTCTTAAGTGAATTAATTTACCGGTAAAACACTAAGAAAAATATGATTAGTTTTAAATATTTTGTTTTAAGAAAAACTCTAACATTTTCGAAGTCTTATTCAAATTTGACTACTAGGCTATTGGCAGTGTCCACAATCTCTTTAAACCAAGAGAGAACGGTCAAGACGTCTGGTGGCAAGGGAAAATAAGCCAATGCAAAAACTTTGTAATCACTTGGGCGGGACATCTGCGGCAGTATTTTGGAGATGAAAGGTGTGATGCGTTGGTCTTAACGACTAAAGAGCAATTAATACCTATTGGTGCAAACGTGCGTGAACTCGAGGGCTTGGAGGGGGTCACTGCTGCTGTGCTACTAGGAGCTAACCAAATCCTCTTGTCACCAGCTGTTGTCACACCAAGTTTACCGAGTGACATTTCGTCACTTGAAATCTTAACTCACAATACAATTGAATCGCTCGTTGTTGAAAGGGTAAGTTTTGAGATAAACACAAACTGTTCTTCCGCTCTTGTACTGAAATGTGAGACGTAATTATTTGTATGTGGAAAGTGCACACACGCCGTTATAATAAAACCAAAATAGCATTGTTCCGTATGTTACTAACAATTGTATTGACAAAATACGTAACTGGACTTAGTCCATTTCAACATGGAACGAACAGAACCTTTGAGCGAGGAATATCATTCACATTCTTAGGTTATTTCCTTTATTTCTAAATCAACATTTGTATCCGGACGCTTGAAAAAAAAGGTAACATGAATGTAATAACTGTTATTTTCTTCATGTTGAAACTCACTAACTGCTGGACTAAGTTCCTTTCAACACGAAATAATTAACTTGACGGCTGTGGTAATAGCACAAGCACTGCCTGGACATGGTTCCATTCAACACAAAAACATGCATCTTGCTTCCTAGGACGAAAAATCGCGGTAAAAAGGATCAGTCAAAAATGTGGACTTAGTGCCTTTCAACAACGAGCGATTCGGTGGAATAGTTGGTAGCATGCTGAGGTTCTATGCCCAAGATCGCGGGTTCGAACCCGACCTAAGTCGTCGGATTTTTTAAGAGCGTTAAAATCCTTCAGTATGCCTTCCTTTGGAGAGGAAGTAAAGCCGGCGGTCCCATGTCGTAGATTTATGGCATGCAAACGAACCTTCCACTAATTAAACTTGTGTGAATCTAAATTTGCAGGTTAGATTTTGTTGTAACGCTCCATCAAAGTTCCAACGATCACCACTAGGTGTCAGTGACATCTTGTAGCGAAAGTTGGGACTACTTTAAATTGAACGGAACTTGTAGCACACCCCATGGGTGTCCGCATTGAAGCAGCTACTGCCTCTGGCGAGCCAAACATGTCCTCGGACACACAGTACTAAAAGCCATACACTAAATAAATAACCAAGAGCTGACGCGAAGTGAACGTTCCTCCCTTATCAATCGCGCTGAAGCACATGGCCTCACCCACATATGAGATTCATTGTGTATGCAGCTGAGGTTTTGTGCCTTCAGGTATTTTAATATCAGTATGGACACATTTCTGTCTTTTCCTGAGCAGCGATTGTTTATTGGCTGCATGGACATCTTATTATTGTATTAGCCTAATTGATTGCATTTAATGATAAACTTTATTGCACACAATGTGCATAGAGGATCACAATACAGAAAAATATAACATACCGGTATAACAACGTGACGACCAATGAGCTCTCAATAAGTGTTAGTCCTTGATAAACTCACTAATCAAACCTGACCTCGAGGAATACTTCTGAATGTGATATCTTTCACATATCTGGTCACATAGCCTGCACACACAGTTCGGTTCATGGAAAACTTAGTTTTTATACATCTTGAAGTGGAACCCGTGGACAGCCAGTCTCATGACTATATGCCCGAGTTGGTAGCCCGTTTCCATCCATTTCCGATCCGTCATGGCCTCACTTGAATAGAAGTCCTCCCAAATGTCCCTCCTTTTTATCATTTTAAATGATCTTGTCGACTTTGTCGTTACGTTACGGTGACAGACGGACAGATGCACTGAGGTGTGTGACGTCATAGTACCGCTTGGTGCATGTGTTCCCTGACAATCTCTACTTCGATAGTATAAGACAAAAAACCCCGATTCTTGGATGTTACAGGTAATCTCGAGAACCACTGGATGGATTTTGATGCGGTTTTCACCATTCTGTAAAGGATATCTCGAGGAAAGATTCTGTAGAAAATGATTTATGTATGATCAAAGGAAGCCAAGCAGTAAGGATTTCAGTGAAAAAGTCAAAAACAAACTTGGCGTCCGTGCGCTTCTTAAGCTTACGCTGGGCAAACCGTTAAACATATCAATATACTATGAGTGTAAGAATTGGGCAGCATGAAAAGTTCTACAAAAAAGTCCGCGAGAGCATATCTCTATCTTCAATACATCGCCCTGTATAAGTGTTTTTAGACTGGATGGAAGGGGCACGTCCCGGCGCGCTCTGGTGAGCGTGACAGCATCCCGCGCGCTTGACCTTGCTTTGCTCTTGGTTTGCACTTGCCGTTCGCGAGTAATTTGAAACAAGATAAGCAAGATAAGTATTATGCAGATAATTTTCTAACATGTCAAGAGTCTTTGGCTTCGAGCGAAGCGAGAAGCCTCCAGCCTTTCTAGCATTTTTCAGCATTTGTAGCATTTACAAAGTCTAGTCTTTCAGACTGACTGTCACTTTTTTCCCTTAGCTTATGCAACAGATTATCATATGCTGCTCCTCCTGGTAGAATAAGGTTAATTGATTGCATTTACGCACCTGACTTTCGACGTTGACCAGGCTCTGATCCTTCATGATCTGTCGACTGGTGTTCTGCATGGCTGTGACCGATGCCCTCATGTTGTGGTTGGCCCAGATGACAGTGGAGATGCCGAGTTCCTTGAACTTTGATGTTGGTGTCGTGTGGTACTTGGTGGGCACAATCACAACAGGAGCCTGGGAACAGAGTACATAAACATAATATGGTGTTGACTTCTACAGGGTCATTATCTTTGTGTGCCCTCGTAATCGCAGAAAACTATGGCGTCATTTGGGTGGCCAGGTGCGGAGCGAGTGGGCCTTGCAATACCCCGCTCCACTGACTCATAACGTTCACAAGTGTTTTGTCATTCATATGAACGTGTATCTGCAAATCTTAGACGTTAATGTTGCACGTTGAGTTTGTATTGTGATTACTGTGATTGTTGGTCATGGCTAAACACCAATTCACATTGCATGAACGTGTGTATATCCATAATTCGTACATGGAAAGCAGAAAGTCTTGTTCTGAAACAGGATGAAAAGTTTCCAGGAAGACCTGTGCCTAATGTCAGTACAATTAGGAGGCTCGCTAAACGATTCAAGGAAACAGGCTCCGTAAATAATAAAAAAAAGTTAACAGACAGCGTTGAGTTCTTACAGAACACAAATTAGATGAGATTGTTGTCCATTCTTTCATCAGAAGATGTCAGGTGTATGGTACAAGAGAGGGAGGACATTTTTAGCATCAACTATGAGCAGTGTAAGTACACATTATTGAACATGTTTAGTGAAAGTGGGCGCCAACCTCCGACAGAACCATGTACGCGCCCGCGATCAGCGCCAGGCACAGCCGGCTTAGCTTGCCGTGTTTACCGGGGCGCACAAAGATAATGAGCCTGTAGTCAACACACCTTTTCTTTGCATTATACCAAAGTTGTGATTTATGCAGGAGACTCCCGATTTTACACCATTCTCCCGCCCTCCTAATTTTTCATAAATCCCACATGTAATTTCGGACTAAAAGTGTGAGATGACAAACTCCAGTCACCCATTGAACAGATTGATTTTACTTGTAGTGTGTTTTGATACCGCAGTATCGCTTCGTATCGATAATTTATAGATAATTCTCCATAACTACTTGTACCGCTTCGTTTGATTTGAATATCTCTTTGTTTGAAATAGTTGATGGTTAATTCAGCGTGTGTTTTCATAATAGCTTGAGGGTGCGAGTTAGTTGTAGGCTGCGAATTATTGTATCTGTTGGACATGTGAAATTATTTGTGTGTAACTTAGATGTTGTTGGCATTAATATGACGATAGGCTAATGTGATTTTTTCATCCGAGTGATTTTGTCAGTTCCTCGGTAATATGGCGAAGAAATAAGATTAGACATCGAGTCTTCAAAATCTTCCGAATTGTCAGTTTGAGAGGTTGGCAGGTATGGTGATAGATGTGAAATTATTCCAAAACATAAATCTGAAGCTCCGTCAAAGAATGGCCAGAGCTTATATCTGGCCAACACTCTTATAATGGTTTGAAGGCTTGCACTATGAAAAATCTGGAGCTATTCAAAATGTGGATCCATCGAAGAATGATAAAAAAAATACCCTGAACTAATCGAGTTTTTAAATTTATTTAATTATTTATTTATTTTAAAATTATGGTGTTTGAAGCCATTTTTCAGCGTTGCCTTAGTATGCTTGGAGAAAGGGATTGACATTTGGCCGGAAATTCCAAGTCAGTCTGTCTCTTGACCAATCCATGTTCGCATAGTTGATGTCATAATACTCTGCGTTGCAATATTACAGCCCATGTGCTTCAGTGCCTGGTCAGCTGTATCTCTGGCTTGTGCAGTTTGGCAACCTCGTTCTCAGACCACATGGCGAGACGAGAACTGTCAACCGCATTCTCCCAGCTTACAGAGTATACTGTATCTAACCGAATAATCCCCGCACCCTCATTTTTGTATGTAAATTTTTAAAAGAAACTTTTTTTTTTTAGTTTTCTCTTTAAACAAATATATACTATTAATACTGTACTATACCAGAGCCATCCTAACTTCCGACTTGAAGTTTCGGCGCTACGTCACAGCTACACTCTAACCAGCCAATCACAGGCAGCCATTCAAATTGATATAGAGATAAATCTAGTTTCGCTGACGATGTTGCCTGCTAACATCTTGCATTCACATGTTGTTGTCAGCTGTTTGCATTGTGCTCGGTTAGTCATTGGCGGTCTTTATGTATTCTCGTATTTCTCGTATATTTTTCTTTTTGATATTAATCTAGTCTGTTGCTATTTAATAGCTTAGTATTTGTTTGTCGTTTGACAAAGTGTTGTATAATTACGCGTAGTTGTAGGTTAGCTTTAGGTCAGTGAGTGTTTGTGTTATTTCTGCCATGCGTGTGTGTAGGCCTAAAGCCTGATTCACACTATCGGTACGGTCACGGCACAGTCTCGGTACATTCACAGTCCAGTCAGATATTATTTAACTGTTTTCATAGGAACTGTACACACCAGCAGTCGCGGTACGGTCAGAGTACAATCACAGTACAGGCACGTGCAGGCAACGATCAATTCCGAGAATATTTGACCGGACCGTCCCGTGACTAGCCTGGCAGTGTGAACATACCACACTTACAAGCATCAAGCAGAGCACGCGTTTTTCAGCTCCCACCCAGGGGCTCACATCTAGTGGGACGTGGGTTGTTGACCAGCTGAGTCCGGCATTGCTTCCACTCACTTGTGACGGGCTCCTCTCCGTCTTCTTTCCTGTCGACCTCTCTTGGTCAACTCTTGTTCTCTTCTGACCCCGACGGCCTAGGGAGTCTCTTCCCGACTTAATTGGCCCTTCTCTCATATTTCCTGTCCACTCCTTCTTCTAGGGATCAGCCTTCTTTTTCTTTTCATTATATTTCCTTTTCTCTTTAAGATTCCCGCCCTGTTTTTATGAATTGGCTCCCCGTGTCTCTAAATTACATTTTGGGAGTATTTTGAATCTCACCACATTTTTGTAAGCATTTTCAATCTAAATTGCATTTTGTAGGTATTTTTGATCTAAATTCTATTTTGTGAGTATTTTCAATCTTAATTGCATTTTGTAAGTACAGTATTTTTACAATTTTTTTTCTGCTTAATTGTCAGAAATATTCTGTTAACCGCAGTATACGTGTAATTTCTGCTACTTATTCACGAGTATGATGTTGTGTGTAAACATGTCTGTTCACATTACGAGTGTTTTGTTAACTTTACGGCTATAATCATGTAGGTCAGCTGATTCGCGATAGTGGATTGGCAACACGGTGAACTGTCAAGTCGGAAGTAACGATGGCGGCACTATAAATATCTTTAAATTAAACATAAGAGGGTGCACAATCATAACTTAATAAGGTCTGCCTATAACACCCCCTTTTTTCTCCCCGACTTTTCGGCTTCAGAAATATGGGAGGGTATAATAGGTGAAAATTTTCCTTGATATAGATTAGGATGGCAAGGTACAGGGAATCGTGACGGGAGTTCCGAGGTTTAGGAGTGCACGAAGGCGGAAACATCATCACAGCTGACTGGTCACAGGACAAAGGCAGTGCGTGCTCAGAGTTAAAAGTTACGCAGTGTTGCAATGTTAGCGGCAACTACCTGAAATACAAAAGACTTGTTTCTAATACAGACTTTTATAAAGCACAGGAGAGTCTCGCAAACTCGGCACTCGGTAACCCGGCACTCCGGATTTCTCGGCCACCCTGGCAGGAGAAAATATCATGATTTTTGTTTGTTTTTGTGTGTCTGCACACAGCGTTATTGTTTACTTTCGTCTTCTCCATCAATGGAATTATCGACAGTTAAATACGACGCGAAACAAGTTGACCTACAGTACATAGTATGAAGAGTAACAACGACCTGATAGATACAGGTACTGCACAGTACTGTAAATGCACAAACTGTTCGCTGGCTTAGGACCTAAATAGCGTATCTTCAATGGTAATCCTATTATGATACGCTATTCTGGTACTAAGCCAGCGTGTTGGCAGTAAGAAGTAAATGAACGGTTCTCGCGCAGAGCGTTGTATTTATTGATTGCGCATTCTCCGCAACTCTGTTTCTTCGCCGTCTTCGTGATGAGGCTTCAAGAAACAGGCTTCAAAGCCAAAAGCAAAAGAATATTACTTACTTTTTTGCAAAAAAAAGTAAATGGTAATTTTCATTAAGTGAAAAAACCATATACCTACGGGAATTGTTTTGTACATATTCCAATACTGTAGTTGTAGTGGCTTAATCATTTTAAAACTTGTGTTTCTGTTTAAAAACAAATAGCTGTTCTGCATTGCATTACTTTTAAACCAAAACAAACAGCTTATTTGATCTTTTTAACACATTTCCCGATAACCCGGCATTTTCGCGAACTCTGCCACCCTTCGGTCCACATTAGGCCGAGTTTGCGAGACTCGACTGTACATTGCAGTGTATGACCTATGACAAGATTTCATGTTAGCAATTTCGAACACTTGTTTTATGTTCACTGATGCCGTGTTACCACGCAACTCACAAAACTGACGATTGTGCTAGGCTTGCGCGACCGGTCAAGCCACTAGACGGAAATACATGCACCATATGGCGGGCAATTTAAATTTGGATGGCTCAATTAACACCCGCACCGCAATTTTTCACGACCGGTCTTGTATAAAAATGTGCAGGTGGTATTCGGGTATATACGGTAATGGAAATTTGATGTTTGTCAGTCGGTCAACGCAATTGTACCCAATTGGGATGGGTTGTTCCGTAACCCTGAAAATAATTTACATGATGTATTGTAATAATTATAAAATCTAGCCACCTCAGGTTGTGGGGCAATATTCTTGCTTGAATGCACACAAAGACTAGGAGACCAACATTACAAAATTCACACAATTTATTTAATATAGGCAAGCTTCCAGTACCTAGGCCTTGGCATCATACACCCAATCAACACTCACCATTTCACATTACATTTTCCACAAAAAATACTTCAGCTCCCGTCTTGCCTCAAATTCCACTGCAAACAACCCATGTCCATACTCCACATATCAAAACTCAGAGTTATTCAATCTTTGATTTATCAAAACAAACAAACAAACAAACAAACAAAACTATGTTTCATACACAAATATAATTCACTAACTGTCCTCCATCTTGACACAAAATCACCTATCAACAACTCATCACCATGGCAACGTCCACATGCCATCTTGACCTTCTAGATCAAGGAAGCTATCATATGCAATAGCCAAGGCCAGACCACCACCAAGAATCTTGTCTGTCTGTTAGGTAGTCAGCCCGAAGGCTGGTTGGATCCTCAAAAAGCACCGCCGTTACGTTATGTGAGTAGATACCCACAAAAACCCAAGGCAGCGCTATATTGAGGCGTTCTAGGCAAGAAGAGGAGTGAGGTAGTTTGCCATTGCTTTCCTCACTGAGTCAGAACAGTAGTCCTAACCCTATGAGTAGAACCTTTCACAGCATCCACAGACACTGACTGTGCCCTGAATGTCATTACTACGCACCACCCATACCTCAGTAGCTTCCATATAATCACAGCCATGAGTGAGACTGAGACATCGGTGAAAAGCCACCTTTTACTCTAGCCTGTGCCAACTGACAAATGCAAATGTACTGTATTCATCAAGAGATGGCAAACAGGCCACCAAGAATCTTAAAGGCGCTGAACTAAAGATTTTCAATAGCGGCCTACCAACCGTGGCCATGACTGGCAACAAGATAAAATAAAACAAACTAAAACACCTAAAAGAGTCTCTGTAACTTAACCTACAATTGTTAGGTTACAGTATTTTATTTATTATTTATTTACATAGTTTACGCCCACATTGGAGTACTTGAAGCAAACCAAATACATTAGTAGTTAGTTAGTAATTGTTGTTTTAAGGGGCGGAACCACGAGGTCATCTGCCCCTACCAAATACATGTAAGTCCTCTACGGATTCACAGGGTATTTAGCTGTCTTCCTCCTCTCCCAAGGTGGCTTCGATGGCGTAGTCGGTAGCATGCTGAGCTTCTATGCCCAAGATCGCGGGTTCAAACCCGGCTGAAGTCGTCTGATTTTTTAAGAGCTTTAAAAATCCCTCGGTGTGCCTTCCTTCGTAGGGGAAGGAAAGCCGGCGGTCCCATGTCAGAGATTTATGGCATGTTAAAGAACCTTCCACTAATGACACCTGTGTGAAGCAAAATTGTATAGGTTAAGAATGTAAACAACGCTCTTAGGTTCCTACGTTCGTTGCCAAGAGCTGACTGCGGTGATGTCTGGTAGCTAAGTTCTGAATTAGTAGTTGTTGACGGTGGCGTTGGCGGCAAAAGTAGGAACTACTTGAAAATTGATCGTCTGCAGTGCTTGCTTGAATTAAAACAGATACACCCACTAATACAGCCATCACAATTAACACCGGTTATCAGGCAGATTCTACACACACCCAAAGTACATGGGGCTACATGACCGAGTTGCCGCAGCCCCTAAACTTAAGAACCAACACCTCTCCCAAAACCTCTTCATTATAGCTGCTCTTTCCTCATCAGTTATAATAGATTATTTTCGTTAATTTTCACGTGTGTGATCTTCAGAATCCTTAATTCTTCTCTATTTTCAATTTGTTTCATTGTAATATTAAACTCTTCTAAATCATTTTGAACTTCTTTGAAGCAATTATTTTTTGTTTTATTTTTCCAAGAGTAGTTAAATACTGTACACATGGTGGCCACTACTCCTGGAAAACCTGGAAAATGATGAAAAATTTGAAAACTCCTGGAAAATAATCACTGTTAATTAATTATAAAAATCTTTCCTTCTTAAATCATACTTCCGCTGCAGTTTTGGGTGAGCAGTCTATCGTTAACGAAAGAAACTTCCTCAGGCTACCTGTTTCTGTGTGGGAGAACACGCGATAGTATTTTTGTAAAACATATTGAGTATAGACAACTTGACCGCAATAGAATTGCAGGCGGCATTCTTTTCTCTTTTTTTAAAGCGGATATTGGAGTCACAAATTATTTTTTTAATACGACAATTAAATCATTTGTCTGTAGGCTTGCGTATCAATAACGCAATCACCACAGATTTTTGTCAACATCTGTATAAATAGACCAAACACAACTGCTTTACTTTGGTCTTGAAGTAGGGAGCGGATAACCCACCCACCCTCCGGGACTCGCGCTTAAGTCCGGAAAAATGAGAATTACTCCTGGAAAATTCCTGGAAACTCCTGGAAAATCGTTGACCGATTTGAGTGGCCACCATGAGTATATTACACTTCTATGGTTGTTGCTTTATTACTATTATTATTAATGTGGATTAAGTATGTTTCCTGTTGTCTATTGAATTGTTTTTATGGATAATCTCAATATTGAAATTATCTGCCTATTTTGTTATTATTGTTGTAAATCAACCATTCCTATTTAAACTATTGGCCTAATTGTATTGCAATGACTTCCCACTCTTAAAAACAAACCCACTTCCTTGGCCGGGAATCAAACCTGTACACTACTCTACCACTGGTCCACCAAGAAAGCTTAACAACTCCAAAGTTACCTATAGGAATTTTTAGAATCTTAGAAATGCAATGTTGACAAACCTTGTTGTTCCACATGGCCATGAAAGCCTCGATGTCGGAGGGGTCCGATTTCTTGCTGTGAATGAGAACTGCATCGGCCCCAGCCTCGCTGTAAGCTTGAGCTCTCTCCAGAGCCATGTCAAGACCCCAGCCGGCTATGAACGCTTCGACTCGGGCCACCACACAGAAGTCAGGGTCTTTCTGGTTATCCTTGCAGGCCTGGGAACACAATCAGTCTCAAAACAACTATCCATTGGTACACACACAGGGTTACTAACCAATCAAGAATATACCTTTGTATTAGATATACAGTAATGAGACGAACTTCTAATTAGTCCTCACTCGATCATTGGAGGAATAAAGACATCCTGCAAGAACTAATAATCCGCCCCAGTTGTACAGCATATACAACCGCATAGGGGAAAATGGAAAGAACATGTGGACAGGATGAGTCCTAACCGAGTTCCTAAACAGATTCTTCCGTATGCTCTAACTGGTCAAAGAAATGCTGGCAAGAGACCGTAATAGGCCACTAGGCCTAATCGTTGTTGTCGGCCGATACTCGTATCCGAGTTTGCGTTTCTCGCCTGCAGTTCCAGACGATGAGGATGGCGCTGATGGCTTATCAGACCAATTCTTGCATAAAACATGCGACAACATATGTTGCATCTGATGGAGGATGGATTATGAAACACGGTGTTCAGCGACCTTGAAAACCTGGAAAAAACCTTGAATGAAAACAAACCTGGAAAAAATCTTGAATCGCCCCAAAAAACGTGGAAAAGGCCATTTTAATCTTTAGCTGACCGGCGTGACTTGGTCAGCTAGCAATGTGTAGACTGTTTATTAGTTGGTTTGGCTGTAAGCAATGTTTATTGTTCGCTGATCGATACAAGAATTGACCGCGGTTGCGCAAGAGACTCCTATCCCGGTGCGCAGTATTTATGTTGGCGCGAGTTAGCTGAAGTGACTCGCCAAGGCACGGCCGCTGCGAGGCCTCCCTTCCACGCACGCTACTCACCGAAACTGTTCCTACGATTGAAGCTGATCTCGTTGCAATGACATAGTTATCGGATTTGACGAAAGCTTAAATTCAATACCCCAAAAAACTCAGATGGACATGTACTTGAGGTTCTGGCATCCGGATAAATCTTAAGTTGCCGTCCGTTATTTAAATTTAGCTTTTCTTAATCGTACTCGGGCCATTGATTTAAGAGAGGAGTTAGTAAAGTCTTTAAAGACTGTTGATGGTCTGAAAAAGTTTTCCCAACTCTCTATATGGACGGTCCTCATGTTAATGATAAAGTGTTTTGAGAATTAGATGCCGAAATGAAAGAATCGTGTGGAGTTGAATTGCTCGATATTAGAAGCTGCGGACTTCATGTTGTCCACTTGACTTTTAAAGTAGCCATGATGTCTACTGGCTGGCATTTAGCATCGATTTTGTATTGTATGTATGACTTATATAAAGACGCGCCAGCACGGCGACGTTCAGTATACTGGCTGTACCTGTGAAAACAAAAGGGTTGTAGATCGGGCCATAGAAATTCTTCCCAATCAAAGAAAGTTTGTCATTACAGTTGAAAAGTAAAATACCGCTCCCATTTCACGTAATTTTGAGAGTCTCGTTGGCTGTTAAAGACGAATTATTGGGAACTAAACTTGCATTTTTTGGCTCAATCACTGGCTTAATAGAACCATTTCTGAAAAGAGTTCCAAACAGATCTCCTGTAGCGCCATTCTTGTATGAGGAATTTCGCTCCCTCCTTGATACATTTATGAAACGGATTGTTAAGCCTGATGTTATGCTGATAAGTTCTAATTTGCAAACTCTTGAGTTAAGCTCAAAGAATATGATTCACGCCAAAAAGTTTGACATTGGGTTCGCTGCTAAAGACGAGTTGTCCAAGGTTAAAAACGTGAAGGAATTAGACATTCTTCGCTTGAAGGAAAGTATGCTCGGTAGTCTAGTTAAGCTTGTGGAAAAATTGCGGTAGCGGTCACCCCTGAAGTATCAATTTGCGAGATTTATTTCTTGCTTAGATCCTGCAGTTGCTTTGAACGAAACGCTTGGCTTGTTTAGAAACCCTTGTGGCGAAAAAGCGCCTCTCCAGGTCGAATGCAGACCAAATCAAAATGGAATATGTGGAAGTGTGTAGAAATGCTCAGGTTCAAGAGAGTTTTAAAGCTTATAAGAGGAATGAAACTAGATTAGATGAGTTATGGCTGGAAGTCATGAAGCTTTCACAAAAGCCCACTTCTAATCTGCTGGACTTGGTTAAAAGTATCCTTATACTGTCCCACGGCAACGCCACGCTCGAACGTGGTTTTTCGATTAATGAACAGTGCATCGTTGAGAACCAGATGGAGCATAGTTTAGTAGCCCAGCGCCGTGTTCATGACGCTATCCTCGACGCAGGTGGTGTAGAAAAGGTTAATATACCAAAATCTCTAATTTTGTCAATGCGAAACGCGCACTATCGGTACCAAGATCATTTACGCCAGCAAAAAGCAAAAAATGAAACCTTAGCCAAAGCTGAAGCTGATAAAAAACGCAAGGAAGGCAGCTTTGCTAACTGATGCTTGCTAAGCAATAGGATAAAATTGGTCCGGCCAGATAAAACATAAAATGCCAGCGTTTCGCCCCAGTGTGCCGTTGGGCTCGTCAGTTGGTACAGACACACCTCACCAATATGCATGGCTAGCACATACTGAGAAGGCCATTGAAAGACACAAAATACAAGTAGTATTGATGTCACGAGTGATGCCAATGTGCTACGGAAGTCAAGCTCCCTTTCATAAAACAAAAACCTTACCTTGGCAATCCAGATAGGTTGTAAATATTCCCAAATGGGAATATGATGTTAATTTCCGTTTGATCAGATAAATTATCAAGTAATATGATAAAATTGGTCCGGCCAGATCAAACATAAAATGCCAAGGTTTTTGTTTTATAAAGGGAGCTTGACTTCCGTAGCACATTGGCATCACTCGTGACGTCAATACTACTTGTATTTTGTAGTATGTGCTAGCCATGTGTATTGGTGAGGTGTGTCTGTACCAAATGATGAGCCCAACGGCACACCGGGGCGAAACGCTGGCATTCTATGTTTGATCTGGCCGGACCGATTTTATCATATTAATTGATAATCTATCTGATCAAATGGAAATTAACATCATATTTCCATTTGGAAATGTTCATAACCTATCGTCAGTATTTGTAAAGCTAATTTAATATGTAAGTTACTTACCTAATAACGTGATTTACATTGCCAAAAAGCCATCTTTTTTGTCCTCTTGTTCTGTTTGTAGAATGTAAGGAATTTTGTTCTCAAATGAGTTTACTTTAAGTTTGCGTTCGTACCAAAATGTATAAGAGATTTATTTTTTCATTTCTTTTAATTGTTGTGTAACTATGAAAGACTGATTATATTTTCTTTCTGGAAATATAACTGATTTTTTACCTAACAGCTTACTTCTCTCATTCACCAAGCTAGCTCACAGCACCAAGCAAGAAATCACTTGAAAACCGCTTTTAACGAACTTTGCATAGAAGTGATTCTTCACTAAATGGAATTGCCAACAGCTATTAAGAAATGCACATGGTGCAGTTTTAAAAAATCTTGCCGAGAAATCTTTTCTAGGAAGAAAATGCTTTTAGTTGTGTTGTAAGAGTCCCTTGATTACTCTGTGTTTTGCTTAGCAAAATATTTTTTATTCTCTTCAATTTACATTTAATTGGTCTGCTATTACAATAATAGGTTTTTTTAGCCTCCACACCTTGAAATTCACTTACAGTAGTCTATTCTTCTTTTATTTTATTTTTTAAAGAAGGGGAAAAAACCTTGAAAATCATGTTTTTTGAGCCTTAAAAACCTTGAAAAAACCTTTAATTGAAAATCCCATTTTGGCTGGACACCCTGTGAAATGTTAAAAGTTAATTTTTATATTCATCTTTATCATTATCATTAACCGTCTCCAGCTTCCCGGGTGCGGTATAAGAGCGCTCTCCATGTTTGTCTATTCAGGTATATTTCCTCCTCCTCTACCTGGTGCCAATCGACACCTCTTCCCTGCAGGTCTTCTTTTATTTGGGAGATCCAGCGTGTCCGTGGTCTGCCTCTTGGTCTCTTGCCCTCCACATCTTGCTCAAGCCATACTCTTGCCGTTCTGCTTGGATTCATCCTCTTCACATGACCAAACCATTTCAACCTTGATGTTGCTATTGCTTCATGAAGTGGTTTCACTTGAATCTCTGCACGAATCTTCACATTTCGGATCTTGTCTCTTCTGGTCTTCTGAATTATTGTTCTCAGGAACTTCATTTCTGTAGCCTGAAGTCTGCTACTATCTCTTCTGTTGATAGTACAAGTTTCAAGTCCATACGTCATTATAGGTAAGAAGTAGGCCTGATACATCATTTTGTTGGATGTTAAAGGAATTTGTTGGTCCCAAAGGAGGTTCCTGACCTGGTGATAAAACTGAGCTCCTTTTTGGATTCTGTTGGTGACTTCAGCAGAACATCTGTTATCTTCAGTCATAATGCTACTGAGGTATTGGAAATAATCGACTTGTTCTAATTTCGCTCCATCCAGCTCAATGCTTGTATGCAACCTCTGTCTGCTGACTGCCATTGCTACTGTCTTTGTATGACTGATTTTGAGGCCAAACTCCTTAAATTGGTGGTTCCAAGCATTTAGATTCTGCTGTACTTCATTTTCTGTGCAACCCCATACCACTACATCATCTGCAAAAGCAAATGCCTTGAAATCATTTCCAGAATTCTGTTTCACCCTTTTCATAATTTCATCCATCACAGAGATAAATAGCAGTGGTGACAACGCACTGCCTTGTTGCACTCCCTTAGTTGTGGCAAACCAATCTGAATACCCATCTCCTATTTGCACACAGCTCTGGCAATAACTGTACAGCATTTTCACTTTCCTGATAAGAGTTTGTGGGATATTTCTGTTTGATAGACATTCCCATATCTTTTCTCTAGGCAAGCTATCATAGGCTTTTTCTATATCTAAGAAGACAAAGATGATATCCCTTCCTTTCTCCCAGTATTTTTCCATGATCATCCTTACTGCAAATATGAGGTCGGTGGTTGCTCTGTTGCCTCTAAATCCATATTGCTCTTCTTCTAACTGGGGTTCAAGGATGTTCCTTATCCGTTTAGCAATAATTTTTATATTATTGTTTTTAATCCCCTTTAAAAAGCTTGAGGGTTTGTTCAGCGTTTATTTTATTTGTTATCTGGAGACGGAGCAATTTTCTTGTTGGATAAATGGCGAGTTTTTATTATTTCTTGTTTTTGTAAATCTTTCCCTTCCTCGTTGGCACAATCCAGTCCTGAAAATAGTTTTCGTGGTTTTCCATTATCATCACCAGGCAAATACCAGGACATTTCCTTTCAATAGGTCCACAGCTGATTTCCTTCTAAAATCCCATTCCTGACCCATCCTGAGAGGAAAATAATTGGCCATTGGCTGCATTAATAAAATTATAAATAATTGTTCATGTGTAGTGGGAATGGTGTGTGTTACTTCTTGCTTTTGTTAATATTCAGCTAGTCAAGTTGTAATCAACATACACTAGATAAATTCTGTGCGTATACAGTTCAAGAAAACTTCAATAGATTCGAAGAATTGTATTTTCACTGCCACAATGTAGGCTTTAAGCTATTAGGTCATGTGATGTACAAATGGTGCAAGCCTTGTGGATTGGACTTATGTTAAATATGACTGATAGTCTTCACAAATCCATCAGCTGAGGATATGAAATATTACAAACATGCCATGAAATTGTTGAAGTATAACTGTGATGCCATGTGCGATACGGAATGGCACCGTGATGTAAATGTTTGTCAGTCGGTTATTAGGTGAACGGGGGCCCACAGGAGAAGGGTTAATGTGTGATCCATCAGAAACTAACTGTTACTACACAACCCAATACAGAAACAATGACAGAAAACATGGTATCAGAAACAATCAGATGAAAGATTCACTGAGGAAGTTATTACATTCAAGGATTTGGTTTAATCTTACCTTGATCTTTAGAGCGAATTCCTTCACATCAGCAAGGGGCTGCTGCCTTCCATCGAGCAGTGAGTTAGTCTTAGGGAAGCATTTGTCCTCTATACAACATCCTGAAACCTCACAGAAAAGTTGAAATTGGAACAGGTGTGTTGATTTTTATTATTATTATTATTATTATTAGTTTGTCACTTTTACAATCAAGACTCACCAAGTCGTGTATCTTTCTTTTATGATTTAGCGGCATTCAACAGCGACAAAATACCGTATTGACTCGGCTCTAGGACCCACTCGCCTATTAGGCTATATTTCGAGAGCCTAAATACAAAATTCTTGGAAATCGCTTATAGCCTACCCCTCTTTATTTATTGAGTCAAAATACGTTCTTGGAAATTGATGATTTCTTAATTATTTTTTTAAAATTATAATTGAAATTCGTGCTCTTTTATGACAAATATATTTTTTTTATCATTTTAAATGATCTTGTCGACTTCGTTGTTACGCTGGGGTCTGGCGTTACGTTACGGTGACGGGACGCAATGTACCCAGATGCACTGAGGTGTGTGACGTCATAGTACTGCTTGGTGCATGTGTTCCCCGACAATATCTACTTCATTAGTATAAGACAAAAATCCCCGATTCTTGGATGTCGCGGGTAATCTCGAGAACCACTGGATGGATTTTCATGCGGTCTTCACCATTCTGTAAAGGATATCTCGAGGAAAGATTCTGTAGAAAATAATTTATGATAAAAGGAAGACAAGCAGTAACGATTTCACTGAAAAAGTCTAAAACAAACTTGGCGTCCGTGCGCTTCTTAAGCTTATGCTGGGCAAACCGTTAAAAATATCAATATATTATGAGCGTAAGAATTGGTCAGCATGAAAAGTTCTACAAAAAAGTTCGCGAGTGCATATCTCTAAGTGTTTTTAGACTGGATGAAAGGGGCACGTCTCTGCGCGCTCTGGTGAGCGTGGCGGCATCCCGCTCGCTTGACCTTGCTTTGCCCTTGGTTTGTACTTGCCGTTCGCGAGTAATTTGAAACAAGATAAGCAGGATAAGTATTATGCAGATAATTTTCTAACATGTCAAGAGTCTTTGGCTTCGAGCGAAGCGAGAAGCCTGCAGCCTTTCTAGCATTTTTCAGCATTTGTAGCATTTAAAATGATACAATGTATAGTCTTTCAGACTGACTGTCACTTTTTTTGTTACATTATTATTTTGTTATTCAGACGATAACACCGCCATCTTGCGTACATGTACCCGATGGGGCAGGATATCGAATTGTGTAGGCAATGGGCTTCACCCGATATCCAATAGAGGATTCTACACTATTGGCCTAGTAGAAGCGCCAATGAAAGTTGTGGATTCGTATCTTGGCTGCATTCTTTTGTTATTCTTTGTATTGCGCTTCGAAGTGGTGTTTGAAGGCAGCTTTCTTCTCAGTTTTATTTTAAACACATTTCATTTGCTGCAAGAACCGCCGGCGTTTGTGTGACACGTTATTCATGGTGTCCACAGGCAGGAAAAGTCAGGAAAAAGTGTGAAAAAATGGTGTGAGTCAGGAAAAAATGGCGATAAGTATTAGAAAGTCGGGAATTTTATATTAACCATACAGTATTTTGTGTTTTACAGTCATATTCTGATGTTACTAGTTCAACTAATCTCTGAAGCTGAAAAGCAATAACTCAATGGACATTATGGTAAGTTTCCATTTTTACAGTACATCATAGTAAAAACCTCTTTTACCTAGTTTTTGTACGCCTTTTTTTTTTTTTTTTTTTTTTTTTATCGCTTTGGCGTAGGGATGTGGCGACCCCATCACTATAGTTTAGGTTATTAAGTACTTTGATGTATGTATATTGCATTATAATTTACCTTATTTTCTATTTTAAATGAATAAAGAAGCAAGCGTTTGGTAAATTCTGCAAATGAAAAAAAGATATAAATATTTTTGCTCAATAAACCTTTTTTCCGATGTTACGATGACTTCGCCAGTCAGGAATTTTGTTGAAAAATGGTCAGGAAAAGTCAGGAAAATTGGCATTGAAAATTCTGTGGACACCATGTTATTGGTATATTGATGTAAAATATGTGAATAATATGTACTCGGTTGTGTTTACAAATGTTAGTGAGATGTGATACATTCAGCATCAACAGATGCATTCCCCTCCCTATGTTCAAATAAAAATGAAGTTTGCCTTTCCATGTCTGATACTTTGTCCATTCCATTCTATTTCTTTGATACTAAGATTTTTGCTTAGCAAGGGATAGTAGTGAAATTCATTGCGGGTTAGCCGGGAATAGTGGTGGATAAGTGAGGTTATGGCAGTCTCATAATGGGCTGATTAAAGATGTAAACTTCGTTTATTTTGATTGAATATAATATCGTACCATGTAGCAACAAAATAAAATAGCTTATGTTTACTCTCTCCCTTTCCCTAAATAATGTTTTTTTGCAAATTTCGCACCTATAGTTTCCCCCGCCCCCCTCAATTTCGGAACAAAACATTTAGAAAAAAAGGGGGTCCTATAGCCGAGTAATGCGGTATGTAATTTGCTGAAATGCAGAATAAATGCAATATTCTTAATTTTCCAAAATGTAAACTAATTTTTTAAGTGATAAAGCCAATATTGTGTATATTATTTTAGTCCCAAACATTGCACATAATGTCGCATGAGACACAAAAAAGACAGCGATAATCTCCGCAACCGGACACACTGACGTCTTTAAAGGTTACCTGCTATACCCCGGTCCTCTAGTTTGCGCACCAAACGGCGGGCGTTGTTGAAGTTGCCGTACCCAGTGTCTGCATCTAGGAGTATGGGGATGTCTGTCGCGTCAGCCATGAACTCTACCACCTCCAGCACCTGCGTCCAAGAGGCTTCGTTGCTGTCTCGTACACCGAGCTGGGCGGAGATGGCCAGGCCACTGCCCCATATGCCAGAAAAACCTGCCGGTAGGATAACGATATAGATCAAACACAAAGAACATTGCTCAGGTGTGATCACTTTATTCGGAGACTAGACTACCCGCTATGAGCGAATGGTTAGGGTGTTTGACATGTGCGCATAACAGTGACTTTCAACAACCTCCAAGAAGCATGTCTCAACATGCACATTTTCATTCAGTTCTGTATTATATATGTGCAGTTGTGAAATCACAATGGAGCAGAGAGCCAATATTCTGTATGAATACCAGAATGTACCACAGCCCTGTTACGGGCCTAAAAGACTCTAGCGAAGTAAAAGTTTTAGGTATAGAAAAGGCAGATCAATCTTATTTATTTACCTAGTTTATGCCCACATTGGAGCACTTAAATCAAACATTTAATCTAAGAATTCTCTCTCTTTATTTGTTTAGTCGATTCCGACTCTCCGTGACCCCATGTACTAAACTACGCCAATTTCTTCTGTCCTGCACTGCCTCCCGAAGATTTCCCAAGCTGGAATTTAGTGCTTCTGTGGTGCCATCCATCCATCTCATTCGTTGCCTCCCTCTTCTCCTTGTGCCTTCTATCTTCCCCAGCATTAAGGTCCAAAGTAGCTCAGTTTTTGTTTCAGGATTGAGCCCTCAAGGAATACTCTGGTTTAATATGCTGTAAAACTGACTTATTTGTTCTCTTCACCGTCCATGGAACTCTTACGAACTTTTCTCCAACACCATAATTCGAAGGGATCTATTCAACGGCGTTCAGCTTTTCTTATGGTCCAGGTCTCACATCCGTACATCACAACTGGAAAAACCATAGCCCTTACTATATGGATCTTTGTTGTTAATGTTATGTGTCTACTCCTTAAGATATTGCCCAGATTTGAAAATACCAAGTAGCAATCGTCTTTTGATTTCATGGCTGCAGTCACCATCAGTAGAAATCTGTGTGCCAAGATAGTTAAAAACAGAGACTATCTCCATTTTTTCTCCTCCTACATGCCATGAATTGACAGTTGTAGCTGTCATAATTTTTGTTCTCTTGACATTCAACTTTGAACTTGCCGCTTTCACTTTCAGTAAGAGATTTTTTAAATCATCAGTTTCAGCCATCAGGATTGTATCATCTGCATATCTCAGGTTGTAACCCAGCTATTTTGATTCCTGTTTCTTCTTCATCTAACCCCACATTCCTCATAATGTGTTCTGCATACAGATTGAAAAGGTAAGGTGACAATATACAGCCTTGCCATACTCCTTTTTGAATCTTAACCCATTTAGTTGTTCCATATATGTTTCTCACTGTAGCTTCTTGATCAGAGTAGAAGTTCCGGATGAGGTTAATGATATGTTCTGGTACTCCAATGTAATTTTAGTACATTCCGTAACTCATTATGATCAACACAGTCAGCCCCCAGGGGCCCACATCTAGTGGGACGTGGGTTAGCGACTACGGGACCCCAGCTGAGTCCGGCATTGCTTCCACTTGTGGTGGCCTCCTCTCCGTCTTCTTTCCTGTCGACCACCCTTGGTCAACTCTTGTTCTTTTCCGACTCCGACGGTATTAGGGTACCAGAGGCCTTAATTGACCCTTGTCTCATCATTCCTGATCCCTTCTTCTTCGAGGGATCAGACCTCTTGTTTTCTTTTCATTATATTTCCTTTTCTCTGTATTTATTAATCTCATGTAATTTATTTCAGGACTAGGGCACAACCCAGCTCTTTTTGGGTACATTCATGTTGACCGACTGAAAAGCACCAAACTTTTGTTCCTTTTCTCTTTACGATTCCCGCACTATTTTTGTTAATTGGTTCCCCGTGTATCTAAATTCACTGTAGCAATTTTTTTTTGGCATCTACACTCCATTTTCTAGGTGTTTTCAATCTACGTTGCATTTTTAAGTTTTTTCGATCTAAATTGCATTTTGCGAGTGTTTTCAACCTGAATTACATTTTGTAAAGATTGACAATCTAATTTGCTTTTTAGTAAGTCTTTCAATGTAGGAGCAGGACATTTTAGTAAGTATTTTGAATTTCAATTGCATTTTGTAAGTATTTTCAACCTAAACTGCATTTTGCAAGCATTTTAAATCTAAATTGCATTTTGTATGGTGGTCATTTTGCAAGTATTTTGATTCTCAGTTGCATTTTGTGGGTATTTTGAATCTATTTTACATTTTGTAAGCATTTTCAATTTCAATTGCACTTTGTGAGTAATTTGGATCTGAAATGGGAGCATTTGTGAGTAATTTTGATCTGAAATGGGGAGTTTTTCAATCTGAATTGCATTGTGTATTTTCAATTTCAATTACATTTTGTAAGTATTTTGAACTTCAATTGCATTTTGTATGTATTTTCAATCTCATTTGCATTTTGTAAGTATTTTGAATTTCAATTGCATTTTGTAAGTATTTCGACTGTACATTGCATTTTGTACGTATTTTGAACCTAGCCTGCATTTCGTGCATATTTTTCATTCTATTCCTTTTGCGAGTAGTTTCAATCTGAGTTACTTTTTGTAAGTATTTTCCTTCTCACTTAATTTTCGTTCAGGTTTTCATTTCATTGTCATTTTCGCTATCACCCAGACCATTAGGGGCCGATAACCTAGATGTTAGGCCCCTTAAAACAACAATTTTCATAATCATCAACATAGTCAAAAGCTTTAGCATAATCAATAAAACAGAAATATACATCTTTCTGGAATTCTTTTGCCTTCTCCATTATCCATCATACGTTGGCGATTTGATCTCTGGTCCCTCTTTCTTTACGAAATCCAGCTTGTTCTTCAGGTTGCTCTCGGTGTACATACTGGCATAGACTATTTTGTAGGAATTTAAGAATGACTTTGCTAGCTTGTGAGATAAGTGCTATTGTTCGGTGATTCGTGCATTCTTTAGAATTTCCCTTAGGAATTGGGATGAATACTGAACTTTTCCAGTCTTTTGGCCATTGTTGGGTTTTCCATATTTGCTGACATATGGAATGTAAAACTTTCACTGCATTATCTCCAACTACTTTGAACATTTCTATTGGAATTCCATCATGTCCACTTGCTTTGTTTTTAGCAATATTCTCTAGGGCCCATTAGACTTCAGTTTCCAAAATATCTGGTTCTGGTTCGAAGGGCACATGAACTTCATTATCCATAATACACGGTTCCTTCCTATACAGATCTTCTACATATTCAATTCATCTTTCCTTAATGTCCTCTCCTTCCGTTAGATCTTTGCCATTTTTATCTTTTACCATCTAAGTAGGAGATAAGGAATTGGAAGTGATGAAACAATTCAAGTACTTGGGAAGTGAACTGACTGAAGATGGAAGACTAGATAAGGAAATTAGCAGAAGAATACAACTCAGGAGTGCTTTTTATCAACAGGTACGGGGACTAGTATGGAACAAGGATATACCAATTAAGGCTAAAGAAGTTATGTACAAACCATATTATGTTCCTATAATGACATATGCAGCAGAAACTTGGATAATGAGAGCAGAGTACAAGCAGCTGAGATGAGATTCCTGAGAAGTATGGTCCAGAAAATGAGGAGGGAAAGTGTGAGAAATGAAGGAGAAATACGGAAAGAACTGGGAGTACAGAAACTAAATGACAAACTGGAGCAAAACAGATTGAGATGGTTTGGACATGTCAAACGGATGAATGAAGTAAGGCTGCCAAGACGAGCACTGGAACGACGGATGACAGGGAAGAGAGGACGAGGAAGACCAAGAATTCGTTGGATGGACTCGGTGGAGAATAGTATTTGAAAACGGAACCTGGATTGGAACAGCGTGTCAGAAGAGGAATGGTGGAACGACAGAACCAAGTGGAGAGGAACCATATTTGCCCCCACCCAGTGTCAACTGGAAAAGGGGAAATGAAGATGATGATGTCATGTAATCTCGATAAATGACAGGAAAAGGCAATTCTCTTTTTCTCATCGTGTATTGTGTTAATCAAGCATATTAATAGAATTTTAATAGAAATTTTGGTAGCGATGGAAGTGCTTACAAATTTATTTGTATTTTGCTGAATTTGCATTGCTATAATACTTGTAAATTAGCTATTTTGCCAAAATGCGGTAACACAAGTTTGAGTGTGGTACACACCTGCCTCTTGTACGATGCGAGCGCTGAGTCCAGAGTGGGCTTCCATCAAGTAAGTGAGATCTGGAGAAGTGAGCAGAGCCTTCAGTTGAGTTGTCTTCTTGGTGGTGGCTGCACTGCTCAATAGTCCTGTCAAACATTAAAGTTCATTAAATTAGTGTTTGTTGTTCGAAGCATCATATGAAATGAAATTCTAAATTATCGTATATGTTTTTACATTTCACCAGAATCAATCGCAACTCCATTTTAGTAACATCATCTTTCTAGTGTTTATAAATTTATTATTTTCATGTGATATATTTTTCATTTTATTTTAATTCAAATTTGTAAGGATATCCATTTTACTTTATATTATTAATGTTAAACTAATAACGCAAGATAGCATTGTTTTTTTTAAAACACGTACATTTAAAATATTAATAAATATCTTTTCATAGTATTGATAAGGGCGGATTACATAATACATACATAGGGTCATCGAAAAATAATGCCAACATTTAAAAAAAATGATAGCACCGGAACCCTTTATGTTAAACGTGTAATTCTTTCACCGAACGCCAGCTGGTTAAAGTAAGTTTTGTTTTGGAGGGGATGTGACCTTGCTATGCGCACACTAGATGCGCAGTAGCCAAGTTTGGCACGCCAATGACTGCAACGCCCGACAAACTGCACCTGATTACAAAGCTGTCATTCGATGGTTTAATCAGTTTAAGGAAACAGGGACTGTAGAGAAAAAAATCTAGGCCAGGCCGACCACCAACATCCGCATGTCAATATTGCTGCAGAAATTCGCTCCCACAGGTGCTCCAAATCCCAAATTTTTTCTGCATACACAATGTTTTTAATGTACCCCCAGAAAAAAATCCAAAGGGGTGAGGTCAGGACTTCATTGGCGCACGTGCGCCCCCGGCCAACCTTGGCTACTGCACATCTAGTGTGCACATAGCAAGGTCACGTCCCCTCCAAAACAAAACTTACTTTAACCAGCTGGCGTTCAGTGAAAGAATTACACGTTTAACATACAGGGTTTAGGTGCTTTAATGTTGGCATTATTTTTCGATGACCCTGTATTGTAATTTATTATAATGCTTGCCACCTCAGGTTCGTGGGGAAATATACTTGCTAATATGATATCACAAATAACAGGACACCAACTTCTTCTTCTTCTTTTTTTAACGCTATTTATTAATAAAAATTCTTCCTGATCTATAGGAATAATAACTCTTCTTTTCTGTTCGTTCTCCAGCAATCTAAACTATTAATACTTGTTTGTCAACATGTAACAGGCTTCCTTTACCTTGATATCTTGTACTATAACAATACCAATCTCCAGACCAGAGTGACCAATTCCCCCATCACATTTCATAAAACACAGCTACCATTCTGCCTGGCATCAATCAACAAGAGTAATTCATTCCCATAAACATCTCCTCAATAACTTTTATTGCAACAAACTTTTTCAGAACACTTCCATTTTTGCCAGCCATATTACCTAACAAAAAAAATAATCAGCTGATTCCCATGGCATCCTCACCATGCCAAGGAACCTTTGCCAATCTGCCAAAGCCACCTGCCAGCAATAGCCAGACCACCACCGAGAATCTCAATGGCCAGAACACATAAGACACTCTGTGATGGTCTACCATTGTGGCCACGGCTGGCAACCCGATTTTAAAAAAAAATGAAAGAAACAAGTAGTCTCTGTAACCCACAAATGTTAGGTAACAATATGTACTCTAAAAATTACCTAAAACGTTCACCCTTACGCCGGGGTGTGCAAAATGTTTCTGGAATTGCAAGGGCTGGTTGGGTATTGTTGTTTTTTCTCTTTTTTTCTCTCTCTCTCTCTCTCTCTCTCTCTTCAAGTTCCGATGGACTGTATAAAAATAAGAGTGACATACCAAACTGATTTTACTGCTAAATGTTTGCTTGTTTTGTTCTTATGTCTCAACATAATCGCCAAAACGGTTGAAATATTTGTTGTACCGTTACACCAGCTTTCCAATGCCCTCGGCAAAAACTTCTGCCGCAATTGAGGTGGATACGTCTGGACAGTCTCCTGAAGTGTTTCCTTTTTGGCGAGGCGTTCCCGCCCAACCATACCTTCAATACTCGAAAAAGGTGAAAATCATTTAGTGCTGGTTTGGACTAAACGGCGGATGGTCCAAAACTTCACACTTGAATTCTTTGAAAAAGTCTATCGTAACGTTGGTACAGTGCGGTCGTGAATGATTTTCACCTTTTTCGAGAATTGAAGGTATGGTTGGGCGGCAACGCCTCGGCAAAAAGGTAAAACTTATGGAGATTCTCCAGATGTACCCACCTCAGTGGCGGCAGAATGTTTTGCTGAGGGCATTGGCAAGCTGGTGTAACGATACAACAAATGTTCCAATCGCTTTGGCGATTATGTTAAGACATACGAATGAACAAGCAAACATTTAGTAGTAAAATCAATTTGGTATGTCAATCTGTTATTTTTATACAGTCCAACGGAACTTTCGCAGGTATACAACAATTGGCAAATTTAGTGAATTGCCCGGTGAAATCTACCTCCGCCTTTCAGCGTGCTCTGGAAAAATTAGGAATTTTCACAGAAGACACCAAGAAGTTGCATGAAAAAGCAGAACTATTTAGTACATACAGTACATTTTCGTATTTTTTGATTTGGAAAAGGCCTTTGATACAGTTAAGAGAAAACATGTATGGGAGTGCCTACTGGAAAGGAATGTATCGAAATCATTAATTAATAAGATAAAAATGTTGTATCATCATCATCATCATCAAATTCCAGCTCCAGTCGCCCGGGTGCTGTTAACGAGCCCTCGCCACCTTTTCCTGTCCATGAATAGTTGGTCTTCATGGGTCCTTCTCCAGTCTAGCCCTTTGTCTTCAAGATCATCCTTGGTTTGGTCCAACCATTTCTTCTTTGGTCTTCCTACTGGTCTTTTTCCTGGGATAATCTTGTTGAAATAAGCTTTTGGTGTCCTCTCATCTCCCATTCTTTGAAGATGCCCATACCATCCTAATCGTTGCTTCTGCAAATATTTTGTAGCACTGATATCTATGCCAGCCTCTGTCCTGTTTATTTCGTTCCTTACTTTGTCTCTCCTTGTTCTTTGAAGCATTGTTCTTATAAACTTCATTTCGGATGCCTGAATCCTACTTTCTTCTCTTCTGGACAGGGTGCAAGTTTCTACTCCGTAAGTTAGAATTGGGATGTAGTATGTCTTAAACAGTATATGTTTACACTTCCTGGGCACTTTATTATCCCACAGTAGTGTTCTAACTTGTGCATAGAAGGAGGCTGCATTACTAGTTCTATTTGTTACTTCACTGTTGTTGTTGTTGTTATCCTTACACACTGTGCTACCAAGATATTTAAATTGATCAACAATTTGTAGAGGCTGATTATTCAGATAAATGGTTGCATTAGACAGTCCTGTTGTCATCACTACTGTCTTACTTTGGCTTATTTTCAACCCATACTCCTTGAACAGCTTGTCCCATGAATCCAGTTTTTCTTGTACCTCTCTGGCACTTTCTCCCCAAATCATGGCATCATCTGCAAAGACAAGGGCATTTGTTTCATTACCCTGTTCTTCTTTTATTCTCTTCAGGATTATGTCCATCACTGTGATGAATAGTAATGGAGACAGTGAACTTCCTTGTTGGACTCCTTGTTTTGTTGTAAACCATCTGCTTTCCCCATTACCTATTCTTACACATGCCCTTGTGTTCTCATACAGCATTTTGATCTTGTTTATCAAGCCTTTTGGGACATTGTGCCTTTCTAAACATTCCCAAATTTTTGATCTTGCAATGCTATCATAAGCTTTTTCTATATCTAGAAATACCATGACTAATTCTTTCCCTTTTTCAAGATGTTTCTCAATAAGCATTCTTGCAGCAAAGATCAAGTCAATAGTACTCCTTCCTGGTCTAAAGCCATGTTGTTCTTCTTCTAAAGCCTTTTCTAAGTGTCTGCGTGTCTTTTCGCAATTATTTTTTCCAAGATCTTTAGACCCTGGGATAACAAAGTAATTCCACGATAGTTCTCACACTTTTTCCGGTTTCCTTTTTTAAACAATGCAGTGTACAAGTCGGAAGTGGCGAATCTGAAACATTTTATACAAAAAAAGGCCTCAAGCAAGGAAGTGTATTATCACCATTTTTATTTATTATACTGATGGATGAAATTATAAAACGTGTAAAACAGAGTATCAGTAATGATGGAAGTGGTATTTGCAGATGATGTGGTGATTTGGGAAAAGGGAGAAAACAAAGTACAAAAGAGACTAGACATTTGGAATGAAAATCTGATGGAGTTTGGAATGGTAATTAGTAAAAAGAAAACTGTAGTCATGTACAGTGGAAAAGAGAAAAAGAAAAGTCAAGTGAACATAGATGGGGTATGGTTAGAGAATGTAGAACAGTTTACATATCTAGGTAGCACTATAAATGGAAGTAATGACATCAACATTGAAATTAATAACAGTCTAAGTAAATGTACCACATTTTATCAAGTCAGAGAACTTTTATGGGATGACAAAGTACCCAAGAGAACAAAATTAACACTATATAAACAGTATTTCATACCAATTGTAACATATGGACTGGAAACACTGGTAACGAAAAGAACTTCAGATAAAAAGACAAGAAGGGATAGAATTCAAAATATTAAAATCAGAGAAGAGTTAAATATTGAACCATTAAATCAGAAGATACAGAAAGCAAGGTTACGTTGGTTCGGACATGTAAAAAGAATGGGTAAAGAAAGAGTAGCAAGAAGGGAATTAGAAAGAGAGCAGTTGGAAGACCGAGAAGAAGGTGGTTGGATCAAATTTTGAAGGACATTGGAGAAGCTGGATTGGGTGTGGCAGAAGTGATGGAACAGGAAAAATGGAAGGACCGAAAGGAGTGGAGGAGGCTTGTAAACCACACCCGGGTCACTGGAGTGGGACTTCGATGATGATGATAATGAGTACATAAGTGTGAAACCTAGTTTTATCTATTGTTTCTGAACATTACTCACCCATCTTCCTGCTGTGTCTGACCAAACAGCTTGCTGTTTTGATTTGAAAGCCCATGGCTGCTTTCTGTGGAAATATACAAGAGAATACCATATAATCTTTAAGAATGTTCAAAACATAATCTACTTTCGGTTTATAATAGGCAGAGTAGGAACGATCATAAGGGGGCTCAATACTTTTGGGGCATGGCATTGTGCCAGCTCCTCTTTTTCATCTTTTATGTACACCTCACTTAACTCTTGTTCTCTTCCAGCCTCAACAGTATTAATGTGTCCAAGGCCTAGGATGTAGTGTCTTTGGTTCTTTATCCCTTTTTTTAAAATTTTTTATGGGTCGGACCTCTCTTCTTCCCGGCGCCTTCGGTGGCGTAGTTGGTAGCATGCTGAGCTTCTATGCCTAAGGTCGCGGGTTTAAACCCGGCCGAAGTCGTCGGATTTTTTAAGAGCGTTAAAAATCCCTCAGTATGCCTTCCTTCGGAGGGGAAGTAAAGCCGGCGGTCCCATGTCGGAGATTTATGGCATGTAAAAGAACCATCCACTAATTAACACATAAAGTGATAAAAATTTCCTGCTTAACTCAACAAATTGCTAGCGTTTTGCCCCAGTGTGCCAATTGGGCTCTTCAGTTGGTAAAGGCCCACCTACCAAGACGAGTAGCAGGAACACACTGAGAAGGCCATGCAAGACGCTTTGCTACATATGCAGCCACGTCACGAGCATGCCAGTGTACCACGGGAGTCAAAACTCCACTCCAAAACAATAAACCTTGCTTTGGCATTGACTATAATCAAATGTTCTCGAAAGAGAATCAAAATGAATATTGTCCGTTGAGCCATTATAATTAACACATAAAGTGATAAAAATTTCCTGCATAACTCAACAAATTGCTAGCATTTCGCTAGTTTTGACTCCCATGGTACACTGGCATGCTCGTGACGTGGCTACATATGTAGCAAAGCTTCTTGTATAGCCTTCTCAGTGTATACCTGCTACGCGTTTTGGTAGGTGTGCCTTTACCAACTGAAGAGCCCAATTGGCACACTGGGGCGAAACGCTAGCAATTTGTTGAAATTTTTATCTCTTTGTGTTAATTATAATGGCTCAACGGACAATATTCATTTTCATTCTCTTTCGAGAACATTTGATTCCACTAATTACACGTGTGAAGCTAAATTATAGGTTAGATTTGAGTAACGCACTAAGGTTCCAACGTTCGTCGCCAGGAGCTGACTGCGGTGGCATCTAGTAACCAAGTTCACAACTAGTTGTCATTGTCTGTGGCGTTTGGTAGCAAAAAAAGGAACTACATGATGAATGTCTGCAGTTCTTACTTGAATTAATAACAGGTGACATACATTAATACAGCCATCACAATTCCGGTTATCAGACAGATTCTACACACCCCCAAAGCAGATGGGACTACATGACCGTGTTGTCGCAGCCCCTAAACTGAGGAACCAAACCATCCATCTCTTCTCCCCGGTTTGTGGGTGGTGGATTTGGACACACACTTGGTTTACCCTAGCCTGTCATAGGAGGCTCAAGACCTCATGGCTGGCGAGTTAAGTAATTAGCGACCCCAAGGGGTTCGTGACTGAAGTCTATTTTCCCTTTTTCCAGAGACTTGGGGGTGGATTCTGTCCTCTTTCTGCATATCAGGAACTCTAGTATCACATTTGATCACGAGACAAAATACAGGGTGATTCTCTATGTAATTTACAACTTCATTAATGAGTAATTATTTATTGGAACCACCTAGACTTTATTTATATGTCATTACATAGCAAAACACTTCAAGTTTTTTTTGACAAATCCATTACGACTCAACGTGTGCACCATTTGTCATCCTGGACATATCCCAACGGAAGTTGATTTCCCGCCACGTGTGAACCAGTATTTCCGGGGTAACAGAAGCGATGGCTGTTGTGATGTGATGTCTCTGTTCATCAAGATTTTCAGGTAGGGTAGGGATGTACTCCCTATCTTTCACAAAGCCCCACAGGAAGAAGTCCAGTGGTGTGTAATCTGGGGACCGTGGTGGCCAGGTAATTGTTCCACCTCGACCTATCCACTTACCTGGGAAATGTTGATCAAGGAATTCCCTCACGTCTGACAGGTAGTCCGGCGGTGCACCATCTTGTTGCCAACACATGCACCCATCATGGTCATCTTCATCCAACTGTGGAATAAGGAAGTTCTGCAGCATATCCAGATAAATGATGCCGGTGATGGTTCTCTCAGCAAAGAAGAAAGGTCCGTACACGTTTTCTCTCGAAACAGCGCAGAAAACGTTCACTTTGGGTCTGTCACGAATCAACTGCACATGGTGCCCATGTGGTTTTTCCGTGCCCCAAATACGACAATTGTGTGTGTTAACTCGGCCAGAAAAGTGGAACGTTGATTCATCGCTGAAGACCACATTGTTCAAGAATGACTCATCACGGCTGATGTGATCCAATATGTCAACACAGAATAATGTCGGGTATGTTTATCCGCTTCACTTGGTGCTTGAACCAAGGGCAATCGGTATGCTTTCATGGCCAAATGTCGACACAACACCCGTCAAACAGTGGTCTGAGGGATACCAGTTTCGATTTTTCCGGACATCGGACGAACCTCTCCCTAACTGTTTCCGCCATATCACCAGTCACAGGTGCGCCTGGCGTCTTTGTGTGTAGCACAGAACAACCTGTTTCGGTAAATGGCTGGTGCCATTTGTACACTGTTGGTCTGCTGGGTGGGTCTTTGCCAAATTCTGTGTGAAACCTCCGCTGTACACCCATTGCTGACTTGGTTTCTACAAACCAGAACACGCACTTCGCTCTTTCCGCTCCATTGAAAGATGCCATTTACAACAAGTGATAGGTGGACGACTGTGCAACTACAAACTACGTGAGTCAAAACTTGAAGTGTTTGGCAATATAATAACATATAATACAAGTCTGTAAGTGGTTCCAATAAATAATTACACATTATTGAAGTTGTAAACTACATAGAGAATCACCCTGTATTAATTAATCTCGGCGACAGATCACCCAGTAGGGTTGTGATTATCACTGCTAGATGGCAGTGTTGAACAGCAAGTCGACATTGGAGAGTATCTTTAAAATAAACCATAATGTTGTATTTTGGAAAATCGATTCTGTATTGCCTTACAAATGCAATGAAACAATCTGTTAGGTCTGACTGGCCAGTCAATACAAAATTAATTACCCTTTTTAATTAATTGGACATGTTTCGAGCCATCTATTTTTTTTTTTAGCCCATCTTCAGCAACATTTTTATCATTTTAAATGATCTTG
The DNA here is from genome assembly GCA_946902985.2 of Meconema thalassinum. Classification (NCBI taxonomy): domain Eukaryota; kingdom Metazoa; phylum Arthropoda; class Insecta; order Orthoptera; family Tettigoniidae; genus Meconema; species Meconema thalassinum. The sequence continues at coordinate 226,448,638 of OX336397.1, forward strand.
TCGACTTCGTCGTTACGCTGGGGTCTGGCGTTACGTTACGGTGACGGGACGAAATATACCCAGAAGCACTGAGGTGTGTAACGTCATAGTACCGCTTGGTGCATGTGTTCCCCGACAATCTCTACTTCGTTAGTATAAGACAAAAATCCCCGATTCTTGGATGTCACGGGTAATCTCGAGAACCACTGGATGGATTTTGATGCGGTTTTCACCATTCTGTAAAGGATATCTCGAGGAAAGATTCTGTAGAAAATAATTTATGTATGATCAAAGGAAGCCAAGCAGTAACGATTTCAGTGAAAAAGTCGAAAACTAACTTTGGGTCCGTGAGCTTCTTAAGCTTACGCTGGGCAAACCGTTAAAAATATCAGTATACTATGAAAGGAAGAAGGAAGATTGTAGTTTTACGTGACCGTGAATCTTGTGATTATGAGCCACGGGACCTCCTTTTTACGTGGAATCCGAACCACAGGACATGGCATTTCACTTCGAAAATCTCACATGCATAGACCGGGAATCGAACCCGGACCGCTTTGGTGAGAGGCATACAGCTAGACCGCTGAGCCACCACGCCCCCAGTATACTATGAGCGTAAGAATTGGTCAGCATGAAAAGTTGTACAAACAAGTCCGGGAGGGCATATCTCTATCTTCAATACATCGCCCACTATAAGTGTTTTTAGACTGGATGGAAGGGGCACGTCCCCGCGCGTGCTTGACCTTGCTTTGCCCTTTGTTTGCACTTTCCGTTCACGAGTAATTTGAAACAAGATAAGCAAGATAAGTATTATGCAGATAATTTTCTAGCATGTCAAGAGTCTTTGGCTTCGAGCAAAGCGAGAAGCCTCCTGCCTTTCTAGCATTTTTCAGCATTTGTAGGATTTAAAATGATACTAAGTCTAGTCTTTCAAACTGACTGTCACTTTTTTTTTATCACAGGGTGTCTACTACTCTGGAAAACCTGGAAAACAGTGAATACTCAGGGAATTATCAGGGTATTTTAATGACAGGGAATTTTAGTTTTACAAGGTCCAACCTTGAATAATTGGAAATTAGGAATTTGAAATTTGATGGGGGAAAACTATATTCTGGTGATTGTTGTGGATGTATGTTCGTACTGACGTTAAATTAGTACGCTCTCATTTCTCGCAAGATAGAGCACACACATTAGATGTGTATTTGTATATAAATGTGTAACTGTACGATTTTAGAGAGCATTACTATTGACGATCTACTTTCAACTCTCGCAAGTACTGTACAATAGTTTTTCTGAATGAAAAGTTTAGAAATTGGCAAAATATAGAAATATATATTTTTCTGTACTATTTTTTTTTTTTTTTTGTCTTTAAAACTTTGTCATGCTACCCTTTATTGTTCAGGCACTTTTTGAAATGCTCTTTAAGTGCAAACTCTGTTTTATATCTTTATTATGGTCGCTACTGTTACTGGTGAAATTTTCTGATTTATCATGGAAAAATCGGGTAATTGTCAGGGAAATCTGTTAGTTCGTTTTGGTAGACGTCCTGATATAACTTAACCCTCTTAGTGCCAGAGTCGCTGTGAGCGATCCTCATAAAGTGAACGAAACTTGCCAGCGTCGCTCTGAGAGACGCTTCGTTTTTGTATTCTTAGAGGGGCTTATAGACCGAAAATGGCATCTAAACTTGACGTGACCATTAAAGAGAGTTCTAGCTACCATTTTCTGGAAAACATCTTTTGTTTTCTGTCTATCGATATACTCGAGCGATATTTGAAGTTCCTTGACTTGTTTACGCGCGACTCGTAAAAGCATGGCGTCCAAGGGAAGGAAGCATTGTTGAGAGAGGAAGAAATTGAAGAATTAATGATGGATGAGTCAAGTGGTGAACTGTTGGACTTCGTAGACAGTGATTGCGATCTTGTGTGTGACGAATCAAGTACCGATTCCGCTTCGGACAATGAATTAATTGCGCTGAATGCGATCGTACGTAACCAAACAAGTGTTAGTGATGGTAATGATGTTGATAGAAATAGTGACTGGGAAGAAAGGAATGTTGACCAGGACAATCCTCCACAGGCTACACAACCACAAATGTGAAAGATAAAACTACAGGGTGCCCTTCTGTTTATTTATTTTCACTGTAATTATATTTATTTTATTTATATCAACAATGCCATTGTTGGTGTACGGTATTTTATGAATATGCTTGATTTTAGAATTTCGGACTTTTGACACCCCTGCTAATATTTTTTTAACTAAAAAACTGCATTTCCTGGTTCTTTTGTTATGTATGTGTGCTCTCCAGTGTTCATTTTTACTCCATTTATAAGCGTGTGGTAATAGGAATAATCAAACTTTCTAATTTTTATTTTACAGAAGAAATTATTTTAATTAATTAATAAAGAAAGAAATTAGTTTCATAAAGGTCTGAAAATTTCCCTGAATTTAGATAGCTAGAGTTTGCACTCCCTGACTAAATTTCGCTTTCGTATCTTTCAAAACAGGGGATATACCGTATATACCCGAATGTAAGACGAGGATTTTTCCCACTTTTTGTGTTATAAAGATTTGGGGTCGTCTTATATTCAGGGTATAAATTATTTTCTTTTTTAAATTGTTATTATTATTTACAAAGTAGTATGTGGTGTTGGCATCTTGTAACTCGCAACAAATCAATGTGTTAATGAAGATTAAAGTATGGTTTGTTAAGTTTAATTACCATGCATATACGAATAGCGTACATTTTGAGGTTAGAATTTATGCATACACGCCATTTTAAGCGGACAAATTATATGTTCGAAAGCATACGGAAATATGTTTAAAAACAACCAGTCAGTTTTACGAGCAGTAATTGAGTGATCAACGTATCTTAATTTAATAACGTCTCCCATTCCTGAACAAAGAAATTATAGAGTATGTCTTGGAAAAGCGGGCAGAGGGATTTCCGATAATACGAGACGTTATAAAAATGAAAGCACGACCTTAAGGGCATATATTGTGCAAGTAATGAGTTAGCGAGTATTTTTTGAAAAAATCTGTAAGAGGCAGTTGATAACTAGGCCTCGTCTTATATTCGGGGTCGTCTTACATTCGGGTATATACGGTACGTATTTTTTTCTGAAAGCCAACATTTTCCATTAAAACAGCCTGGCAGTTTTAGACTTCACCTTTACCTTTTCGCCTGGCACTAAGAGGGTTAAACATTGAAATTCTAAAATATTCATATACAATTCTAAGGTCCTCGTTATAAACTTTATTCACAACACTTTTTCTTGAGTTCTTGAAAGCTTAAAAACATTTAAATATACCCAGCATGTCTACTTCGATTAAAAAGGAACTTCATCATCATCATCATCCTTTCATGTGTTAGTCCTAGAAGAACTATTATGGTCTACACAAAAGATTTGAATTTTCATGCCATCTTTTCCTGGGGCGACGTAGAGATGTCTTCCCACCGGGGCAGTAGTTGACGACTGCTTTAGGGATCCTGCTTCTGTCCATCCTGTTGAGGTGGCTTAGCCAATTTCTTTGGTATTCATGGATGTATTCCAATATAGGTCTGCTGTTAAGACCATTCAGCACTTCTGTGTTTCGTTTGTGATCCCACTTAGTGACTCCTGCTGTTCGTCGCATATATTTCATTTTGGCGGTAGTTATTCGTCTCGCATCGCATTTCCTCAGGGTCCACGCTTCGCTACCATAACAAAGTACTGGTCTTGCTAAGGTTTTGTAGATTCTTGTTCGGGTGTGTTTTTGAACTAATGATGGTCTAAATACTTTAGTGATGATTCCTAAACATCTGTTGAATTTAAAGATTTTCTCGGGTATGTCCATTTCTTCAAGGAAAGACAGTTTGTAACCAAAGTATTTAAAATCGTTGACTCTTTCCAAAATGTTGTATCCAAGCAATTCTTACGTCTTACTGGTTCCGTGTCGCAGAATGCCATTATCTTGGTTTTCTCTAGAGATACCGTATTTCCTCGCATAATCGTCGCACTTTTTTTGCCGAAAATTCGTGGAAAAAAGCAGGGTGCGACGATTATGTGAAGAATATTTAAGTTCAAAGAATATACTGTATCATTATTTGCTGCACGGGCCAGTCATTCGCGTAGCGTGAGTCATAGCCCGCAGTCAGAGACAGGTTAAAGCTTGCGGAATGTGCTTACGAAGCTGGCCACTCGCGTCGTGGTTCATAGCCCGCAGGCATAAAGACGAGATTACTTTCTCCTGATAAGATCACGCCAGATTAGCCCTATAACCTCGCGGAATGTGCGCTGGCCGTTCGAGTCGCGGTTCATAGCCGGCAGGCATAAAGACGAGAGTACTTTCTGCTGACAAGATCACGCCAAATTAGGCCTATAAGCTCGCGGAATGTGCGCTGACCATTCGCGTCGCGGTTCATAGCCCGCAGGCATAAATACGATATTACTTTCTCCTGACAAGATCACGCCAGATTAGGCCTATACACTCGCGGAATGTGCGCTGGCCACTCGCGTCACAGTTCATAGGCCGCAGGCCTAAATATGAGATTACTTTTTGCTGATATGATTACGCCAGATTAGACCTATATGCTCGCGGAATGTGCGTTGGCCGTTCGCTTCGCGGTTCATAGCCAGCAGGCATAAAGATTGGGTTACTTTCTGCCGACAAGATCACGCCAGATTAGGCCAATAAGCTCGCGGAATGTGCGCTGGCCGTTCGCGTCGCGGTTCATAGCCGGCAGGCATAAAGACAAGATTACTTTCTCCTGACAAGATCACGCCGGATTATACGTTCGCGGAATGTGCTAAGTGACGAAGCTTGCCGCTCGCGTCACAGTTCATTGCCCGCAAGCATAAAGACGAGATATTTTTTCGTCTGACAAAGTCGCGCCATGTTATATAGTCGCGGCAGCGTGTGCAACTGACGCACAAATACGAACATGCTATGCGACGATTATGCGATGAAATTTTATAAACCTATTTTAGTGTTTGAAAAGTGGGGTGCGACGATTACGCGGTGGCGACGATTATGCGAGGAAATACGGTAATTCAATACTGTGCCAAATTTATCATTGGTTTCTGGTTGGTTTTAAGCAGATCTATGCCACAATGGCTGAAGCCATATTATTTTATTATTATTATTATTATTTGAATATGTAGGGATCTTACTAACCCTGGTGGTGACAAAACCTCACTATATCGAAGTGCATTAACCTCATTTTTTGCATCACTTGCCCCCACTATCGAAGCCAACGTGACTTCCTTTAATTTTTCTTCTGTTTTGCTTTCAGGCAAACTGTACAGGTAGAATCTTGATTCGTGTTATGCAGATGAGAAGGTACTGTATGCAGTGAAGTCTACCGAAAACAGGACCAAATATTTGGCAAATGTTAACCTCTTCACTGTTGACTGATTTGCTGTGTGCTGTTCTATTTTTTTTTTTTTTTTTTTTTTTTTTACCTAGAGTTTATTGCACTTAGTTCTTAATATAAGATAAAAAAATAGAAAACTTGGGAACTATTTTTTAATGTTGCTTTACTGAAAATCGCTGTTGCAAATTTGCTTTCGGTCAACGCAATGCAATCCCATTTACTGGGAAATGCGAAACAGTTGAGAAAGATGGCATGTCGTTAAAAGTTGTTTGCTGCACATTTGACGGCAAATAAGATTTATCACATGCATTGTTTTGCATTTCCTAGTAATTGCGATTATATCGTGTTGACAGACTGAAAAGTGGCAATATGGAATAAGCTGATGTCACTTTTTTAATTTTGTGTCAGAGCTACAGAATGGCCAAATGTGGCACTTGGCTAAAACCTAAAGTACGTATTGTAGAAAAACAATAAATTATAAATCCCCTCCCACACTTCCTCCTACAGTATAAGCGTTGCTTTACGTCCCTGTTCAAATTATTGCATTGTGTGCATATTTCAAACTGTTCTTCCCAATGTAAACAAAATCGATAGGCTGCTCTCTCATGAATACAAGGTCAACTAACGCCTATGGTCACCATTTAAATCATACATTGCTTATGCGACTGGTTGTTTCTGGGTGATGGGTCCTGTCCTCCGCAATTGTCGAACTGAGGTATTTAAAAGTCTTGGGTCTTCGGCAGTTTAATACCGTCAATATTAATAACATTAATATACTGTTGTAGGCTTTCATGGCCAGTAAAAGAATCTTTCGAGTGCCATTTCTGTGATTAATTTCTCTAGCAAGTACGATTAAAATTTCGGCCTAACAATCTAAAAAGTTAAAGGTATTCTTTTCATTTAAGTCTGTGCTGAGATATTCAGTTTTCTTTAAATTATATATATCTAAGAATACTTGAGTCTTCTGTCTTCATTTTGTAAACAGTATGATGACCAATTTATATTCTTCTTCATTTCCCGGATCCAGTGATCTGGATCGAGGTGTGAATCAAGGACCTCCATACTTTTCTGTCTCTCCACCACTCTCGTCCTTTTTCCACTTTCACTCCTCTTTTCTCATTGCTCTTCCTTACAGTATCCATCCACCTCATCCTCGGCCTTCCCATGACTTTCTCAGTAAATAATCGCTTCGGGACTCTTGTCTTCTCCCATTCGCATCATATGTCCATACCATTTTAGTTTACTGGTCTCGATCTTGTCTTGTAACTTCGAGAAACCTGTTCCCCCCCCAACTTTCCTTGTTTCTGATTTTGTCTCTGAAAGTCTATCCAATTATACCTCTAAGAAACTTCATCTCTGCTGCCTGGATTCTACTTTCCTCCCGTTTAGTTGTTGTCCACGTGCCAACTGCATACATCAATATAGGTGTGTAATACAGTGCACTCTCGTTAATTCGCGGTAATTAATGCATGAACATCCGCGAATTATCCGCAGTTAATTTTGTTGAGCTTAGTAACATCACGTTTTGTTTCTTAGATCCTTTATTCTAATTTTCAAGTGTACATTTCCGAAGAAAACATTATAAGTGAACGAAAATTCCTCTCGCTTTTCTCTATAAGAGATAAGTGTGACTAGAGACACTAGCTTGACTGAGGGAAACTTTCGGGATTTCCGTTGCATCACTCCCGCACTAGATATCAACTCGATCTCCGTTTTCCTCACCAATCAAATTTCGTGCTATTTCTTCTTTGCTTTCATGTCTTAAATCGTAATAGTCTTTATAGATGTCTAACTTGCCCGCTCGAAATATCGTCGTTACAGAAGTCGGCAAGCGCTTGCTTTTGTACGAGCGTTGTAACGGTATTTTTCTCTCATGACTTGTTGACTGCATGAGGAGCATGCAACAAACACGCTCTTGGTGTCGCGCAAATTACGCAATAATCGCTGTTTACAATACACTGTCCGTGCATCCACCCTTCACAACTTGCAGATCAGCGACCTTGCAGTGTGGCTATTGGCAAAGGGAGGGTAGGTTCCGAGTGAAAGTGCAGTCCTCTTATATGGTTTGGACTTCGAAGATAGAGGAAATCTGTGCTATACCACTCGCAGCAACCTGCTCGTATGTTGCGAACATTGCGCAAGTAGGCCTACTGTTCCACCACAGAGAAACGCAGTTCAGTCTTCTCAAATCTCAATGATTTCGTCTTTACGCATTGCGTCGCATCAAAAATTCTTTTTAACGACTGAGAGATTGCTTTACTTAGTGTGATGATTAGTTGCTGTGAGAATTTCTATTTAAAAAAATACACTTGGAGACCCGCGAATTAACCGCAAAACGAATTATCCGCACGCAAATTATCGGGAATGCACTGTATGTTGAATACAAGATTTTTTTACATTTTTCGGGGACTTCCTGATTCCACACCAGACCCTTCACACTCTGGTAAAACCCATTTGCTTGTTGGATTCTCTCACCAATTTCCTCACTTATCCCTCCCTCCATTTATATTATTGAATATTGTTATTTCAACCCTAAATTTTATGTGAAATATTTGATGTAATCCTTATTTTTAGCCAATTTCCTGCTAAATACAAACTAAAAGTCTTAGATGCTGTGGAATGCTGATTTTTAAATGCTAGAAACCAGGATCTTCTGTAACATTACCATTCTAGATGTAACAATTATGCTATGTTGGGTATTGATTTCACTGTGTAGATGTGGTTTGTATGTATAACTTCTTCTATAAGCTTTTGATTGTATTCTGTAGGCTTAAGAAAATAAATTTTAGATTTTTGCATTGAAGAGCTGTTGAGTGTATTAATGGCATAATCGTCCACCTGTGGAGATATTCCTCATCCCGCACCTGACTTTCTGTTTGCTTCTATCTTTCTTTTGCAATCCAAAGATTGTTTCCTTGTCGCTCACTTTGGTTACAGTGCAATCCTTATAAGTCGTCTTATTCTTCAAAGCAAATTTATCGGCTGGGGGCAAATCTTCCAACACAGACGTTTCATAACCAACATAACAGTAGGTCAATTATAGATGGCAAAATCTTGTGCCAGTCTTATACCTGAATACGTGTTAGACTATGCAGTTATCATGCTGGAAGCTATTTTTCAATGTTTCCTTAGTAATAGAAATTTAATGTTTTTCCCAAATCCTGAAAAAAAGTGTACATGACATTAATAAATACACTTGGGTGACCCGTTTCAATCGTCAAGCGATCATCACCAGATCCTTTACACTTGTTTATTGGAGTTTTAAGTGGCAGAAAAGCAAGGGCATCTGCCCCACCTTTACACTAAGGCTATTAAATCTACAGTATGTCGACAAGTAAGGGTGATGGTAATTTTTTTAAAATTACATATAACTAACATACTTGGGCTGTTTTGTTTTTCCCAAGTTCCGATGGACTGTATAAAAATTACAGATTGACATACCAAACTGATTTTACTACTAAATGTTTGCTTGTTTTATTCTTGTGTCTCAACATAATCGGCAAAACGATTGAAACATTTGTCGTATCGTTAAACCAGCTTTCCAATGCCCTCGGCAAAACATTCTGCCGCCACTGAGGTGGGTACGTGTGGACAGTCTCCTGAAGTTTTTCCTTTTTGGCGAAGCGTTGCCGCCCAACCATACCTTCAATTCTCGAAAAAGGTGAAAATCATTCATGACCGCACTGTGCCAACGTTACGATAGACTTTTTCCAAGAAATCAATGTGAAGGTTTGGACCATCTGCCGTTTAGTCCAAACCAGCACTGAATAATTTTCACCTTTTTCGAGAATTGAAGGTAGACTATGGTTGAGCAGCAACACCTCGCCAAAAAGGAAATGCTTCAGGAGATTGTCCAGAAGTACCCACCTCAGTGGCGGCAGAATTTTTTGCCAGGGCATTGGAGAGCTGGTTTAACGATACGACAAATGTGTCAATCGTTTTGGCGATTATGTTGAGACATACGAATAAAACAAGCAAACATTTAGTAGTAAAATCAGTTTAGCATGTCAATCTGTTATTTTTATACAGTCCATCAAAACTTGAAATAATAAAAAAAAGGACTCGTATCTTGACTAGTTGTGATAGTTTAATCGCTATTGCAACTAAATAAGTGTATGTATTGTAAATACCATTGCCCATACTTGGTAGACACAGATTTAATGGTCAAAGTGTAAAGGATCTGGTGATGATAGCTTGACAATCGAAACTGGTCGTTCAAGGGTATTTATTACTCTAATCTCAAGTAGATTTTTATCAGGATTTGGGACACACCCAATACAATTGGGTACAGTCGTGTTGACAGACTGTAAAACATTAAATTTCGAGAGCATGCAGTCTACATGAAGTAAAAATGTATCGGTGTTCTTCAATACTCGTCTGTCTAACCCTGTGATGGTTTGTACTCGCGAGTGATGTCACAGGATGGACAAGTTGCATTAAAAGTGCCAGTTAGAGTGTGTGCTGCGATTGGCCACAGTGAACACGACCCGACAAGAGGAAATTGTATTATAAATCACCATGTTTCAGCTCTTAGGTCATGTTGTTTACATCAAGTATTACAGTATTTCATCTTCTATAGGGATGAGCTCCTTGCTTCCCTAACAAAGTAGTAGGGCATACTATAATGTGTTTCCAATATTGACATTGATATGTGGTGCTTCGATGGCATCGTTGGTAGCATGCTGAACTGCTGTGCCCAAGATAGCGGGTTCAAATCCGGCCGAAATCGTCGGATTTTTTAAGAGCATTAAAATCCTTCAGTATGCCGGCGGTCCCATGTCATAGTTTTATGGCATGTAAAAGATCCTTCCACAGACTAATCTTGTGTGAAGCTAAATTTCTAGGTTAGATTTCGTGGGAACGCTCTATCAAAGTTCCAACGTTCGTCACTAGGTTTCAGTGACATCTGGTGGCGAAAGTTGGAACTACTTAAAATTGAACGGAACTTGTAGCTCACCCTATGGCGAGCCGAACATGTTCTCGAACACTCCCAGCACTAAAAGCCATATGATAAATAAATAAATAATTGATATGTGGTGATCACACATTTATTAGATTTATCTGAAAGAATGACATGTCATTGATTATTTACTAGGATAGACAATCTTCATTTCTCTTGCAAACATCTTCACATCTGTGGCCTAGACTAAATTACTGTATATGTATATGGCAAAGGTGGTCTGTGTGAAATGTGTATTATAACTTGTTTAATTACTATGTGTGTGTATTTGTAAATTGGGGCATCATAAAGGAGCTAGCCCTTGCCTTAAGTTAGCAACCATCTCAGTATTTGTCTGTAGAAGAAATGGAGAAAGCACAGAAAACCACTTCCAGGATGGCTGAGGTGGGAATCAAACCCATCTCTTCTCAGTTTTGCTTCACGAGTCTGGGTTTGCCCCGTTTCAGCCCTTGGACCAGAATAATAATATCTTGGCCAAGTTGGAAATCAAGCCTGGGGTGACTGCCAAGAATGCCAGCCGCCACACCGTGAGGTGCTAATTGAAGAGAGATACTCTGCAGCAACCAGCAAGTAGGATGTTTTGGAAGCCATTTCTTCAGTGGACTTAAAACTAATATTATTAGTATTATTTCTAATCCTCATTCTTAGAGTGTTGAGAGCATTTTATTTTTGTGTGCAAGTTATATTCATTTCACATTCGTCCTCACTAGGTGCCAATGACCTAGATCTTTTGCCCCTTAAAATGACCACACTCCCTCAGAAGGCTTCTAGGGGACACGAAGATCCCGCGCCGATCTCACAAAATGCCTCCACTGAACTCTGTTTTCGGAGAGTTCTTATCAGTTGTCCACAATCAGATGTCTACAAAGTTTAGAGATTTCATTTTTCTAGGAAGTTCGTGGTCTTCCTACTGGCCCTTTTCCTCTTGGTTCTTCTTTAAAGATTTGTAAGACCATACTATCATCTCCCATCCTTAGTAAATGACCAGCCCATTGACGTCTTCTGGACTTAATGGAAATGAAAATCCACAGCCTGCGTCCCGTCTCCGACCGGGTCAGGAATGGAATGAATGAAGCCCCCATCTAGCGGCGAGGATATGAACTGTGCCGGCTGCCGAAGCCTGTCGCACTCCTCTGGGGCAATGATAGTGGAGAGTGTTGCTGGAATGAAATTTTGACAGGGAAAACCGGAGTACCCGGAGAAAAACCTGTCTGCCTCCATTTTGTCCAGGTCAGATCTCACATGGAGTGACCGGGATTTTAACCTCGGACCCAGCGGTGAGAGGCCGGCGTGCTGCCGCCTAAGCCATCGAGGCTCGTCTTCTGGAGATAATAATGTTGACTATTAGTGCTTGCTGTGATAGTGAGTGTATGTCTTTATTTGATTTTATTTTTCCAAAATCACCATACCACCAAGTATTTTAAGTTACGTTATTAAATCATTATTTCTATCTCATAGTCTATATAATGCTACCGTAATTTTCAATCAGTTTGATGTGGAATGCTACAGCACACTATTGAGTGAAGTCTGGTCTTACCTCTGATGATGATGACTCTTCTCTGAAGTGGTGCACCCTTCTTCTCTCAACTCCATGCTATCAGTGCTGGGGACCTTGAGGGTCAAGGTCGGCTGATATTGGGCGGATCAAACCATCGGGAAGCGTGCAAGATAACATTACATAATTAATATCACAAACCAACACGTGCAGGGATAGTAACTTAAGACTTTTCTAACAAATATGTAATCCATTGCAGGTGTCTACGTTCAGTTAGCATTCTTACCAATGGTAATAATAATAATATCGTATGGCCTCGGGTGCCGGGTGCAAGCTTGGTTATTTGACACCCAGAGGGTAGCTTGCATGTCGAATTTCGTTGTTCCTTGACTGTGAAAGTCAAGGAGGTTAGATATCTAAGCTCCTTGAACACTATAGCGCTTTCTAGTAGAGAAATGAGGAACTTTGTGTTGGCGGAAACTCCCGAGATTACGGTAATTTTACCATTATGAACACGGTCTACTGAACTCAGATGGGTTCTTTGACTTGCCAACATCGTATGACATGTGTGTCGTATTTTTGCTGCCTTTCAAAAGTCACTTACCACGGCCAGGAGCGAACCTGAAATCTTGGGCTTAATAATAATAATATCGTATGACCTCGGGTGCCGGGTGCAAGATTTGTAATTTGCACCCAGAGGGTAGCTTGCATGTCGAATTTCATTGTTCCTTGAATCACTATGAAAGTCAAGGAGGTTAGATATCTATGCTCCTTGAACACTATAGCGCTTTCTAGTAGAGAAATGAGGAACTTGGTGTTGGCGGAAACTCCCGAGATTAATTTTGCCATTATGAACACGGTCTACTGAATTCAAATGGGTTCTCTGACATGCCAACATCGTATGACGTGCGTGTTGTATTTTTGCCGCCTTTCAAAAATCACCACGGCCAGGAGCGAACCTGCAATCTTGGGGTTAGTAGACCGACACGCTATCCACTCTCCCACCGTGGCAAGCTTTAGCAATGGTAACTAGGGGCTCATAAATATAACAAACAACAATGCAAAAGGCTTTTGGTTTATAGCATTTCTGATAAGAATAAAAATTTCGCCATAACTCATCAATCCATGTACAAGGGCGAATCAAAAAGTAAGTTACACTAGCTCGCCGCGAGAACACGCTGTGTCTTGACCGTGGCCAATGAGTTGGTTCCTCAGTTTAGGGGCTGCGACAACACGGTCTTGTTGCCCTGTGTACTTTGGGTGTGTGTAGAATCTGTCTGATAACCGGTGTTAATTGTGATGGCTGTATTAATGTGTGTTATCTGTTTTTAATTCAAGTAAAGACTGCAGACATTCGATTTTTCAAGTAGCTCCAACTTTTGCTACCAAACGCCACCATCAATGACCAACTAGTTCTGAACTTTGTTACTAGATGCCACCGCAATTGGCTCCTGGCGACGAACATTGGACCCTAAGAGCGTTAGTCAAATATAACCTATAATTTAGCTTCACACAAGTGTAATTAATGACAGGTTGTTTATCATGCCATAAATCTATGACTTGGGACCGCCGGCTTTACTTCCGCTCCGAAGGAAGGCATACTGAGGGATTTTAGCACCTTAAAAGAATCGGACGACTTCGGCCCGGTATGAACCCGCAACCTTGGGCATAGAAGCTCAGCATGCCAGCAATACGCAATAATGCTCTCAAGTGAAGAAGTTATTGTTGGTGCAGATGACGTCGAAGAATATCGCTGTAGATCCTTTAAGGGCAGCATAATGTTGGGTACAGCAGAAGCTGCTTATGAGAGACGTCTGATAAGGGAGACAAACACAAATGTACCAAAAGAAGGTTGTTTCAGTACGCTTAAGTGATACAGCACATCGGTTTACAGAGACGAGAGGTTTTCTACTCTTCATAACAAAGTCCAAGTCAATTATGTACAGTAGCTAAGCATTGTTCCTGAGCTGAGTGTCGGCTGTGTCACATCACGAGTGAAATGGCACGGAAAGGTTCGTTGCTCTGCAAAAGAAATTCTGGTTTGGACAAAATCAAAACCCAGCCGACCAGTACCCCAGTTCGAGAACTTGCAAAAATCACATGCGTCTCCAAAGATATGATTTTGCGTTTGAAAACAATTGAAGTGAACTTGCGTGAAGAATGGAGAAGGGCAGTAATTCGGCGGGAAGGAACCGGAAAAGAGGAGGTAAAAAGCAGCTGTACTGTAGAGTATGTGTAGTACAGTACATACTGTACTTTTTTCCCTTTAATTTCAGTTGAGATGTATATAGTATACAGTAGTTACCAGTAACGGCTGGTGCAGAAACTCAATTGTGTGCTGTATCCATCCCATAATTTATAGAAACACTAACTCAGAAACATTCAAGAGGCTCTCCATTGAGTTTTCCATACTGAACAAACTCAACACATCCCTCATACAAAATTAATTAAACACACAATAACACATGTAGTGACACAATATTTACGAACTCGACGCTCAAAAACAGAACTTCTCAGTGTTACCAAAAGCATTAAAATGAAACCAGCGACGCTGTTATGCAAAAATACTTGTTATTTTACTATAGTGAAACTTGCAAACTAGATACCGGTATTTTGTAATTAAAGAAAATTACAATATCACGTCCTTATTATTGACAACAAAAATTATAATTTTTATAGTTCATCCATTCACAAAATGTGGCTGTAGAATAGGTAGTTGGGAGTATTAAAAGCCCTTTTGGTGAGAACAGCTGATGGCTTCCTTTATTTCCCCCCAGTTGCTAAAATACTAATGCAGAGTCTGCCACGTTCTCATTTCGTGTCACCAGTGCTGCCGCTCTGTGGTCGAACAAAGAATCGCTGTAATGTCTTGGCCAGTGGTCTTGGCTGTTGTCCCAACAGCACAACAAAAAAGTTTGGCACGCATGTGCAATAGACAGAGTTCATGTTTGTTGGCAATCAATTTAGAGCTTGTCGCTGAGCTGCGATCTACACAGCCAGTGGCGGACGCGAAGTGGAGCGCACGACTAGATATAGGCTACTGTTTTGTTGTGAGGGAAGTTGAAATATTTCCTATTCTTTGGCTTTTTTATGCACTGTATTTGATTGTAGGTATTATTAAAGTAATTTAATTTCAAATAAAACAATGTGCTGCAGCACTTCAGCACATAAGGTGCAGCAGCCCCTGGTAATTACATTATTCACATGTATCATATTTATCACATTATTTTAGCACCTCTCATTCACACTCGCTCAGAAGGCTTCTATGGGACACGAAGATCCTGCGCCGATCTCACAAATTGCCTCCATTGAATTCTGTTTTGGGCGAATTCTTGCCAGTTGTCCACATTCAGACGTCTACCAAGTTTGGAGATTTCATTTTTTCAGGAAATTTGTGGTCTTCTTACTGTCCTTTTTCCTCTTGTTTCTTCTTTAAAGATTTGTCAGCTTATCCTATCATCTCCCATCCTTAGTACATGAGAAGTCTTCTGGAGTTAATGATGTTGAGTATTGGTGCTTGCTGTGGTAGTGAGTGTATGTCTTTATTTGATCTTTTTTTCCAGCTTTGAGATGCGGGGTTAAAAAAAAGCTGTCAAAAAAATTTCCTATACACTTCATTTTTGAAAACCTGCAACTGGTGTTCTTCCTGTTTTTGTTAAGCTCCATGATTCTCCACCTTAAGTTAGAACTCTCCTAAATACAAAACTCAATGAATTTTGCTTTAGCGAGACATCCGGTTAATAGAGACGAGTGGCTTCTTCTGTATATGCAACCTCTGAATGGTGCTTTTGAAGTGAGATATTATAGAACCTCTTGTGCCAACCATTAGATCAATACCTGTAACTTCAATCCTCTTCAGCTTGTATTTTTGAAGGTACGGTAGTAAGGAAAGGTTCGGTTGTACACTTGCTGCTTCTCCTCGTCCACTTAAGTGGGTTGGTTGGCACGAGACTTGAACCTGATTGTGGACTTGATAATGAATGCAGTACTGTGCGTCTTTGTACACAATAATGTCAATGTACCGTATACTTCTTGTATCACACCCTGTACGTGAACTGTGTATCCAACGCCCTTAAGCCCTGTAGAAATGCTTTCCTTGCCTGTGCCAACCTACTTTTTATATCCTCCTTGCTTTGTCCATCACTGGGTATATAATATAATTTGGCACAATCTTGTTGACCGACTGAAAAGTATTGTATAATATGAAAAATAGTAAACATTACTTCAGGAAAATTGAAATAATGCGTCATGAACTTCTAACATTGTTTATTTAACTTACTATTATTTTATCATTTTAAATGATCTTGTCGACTTCGTCGTTACGCTGGGGTCTGGCGTTACGTTACGGTGACGGGACGCAATGTACCCAGATGCACTGAGATGTGTGACGTCATAGTACTGCTTTGTGCATGTGTTCCCCGACAATCTCTACTTCGTTAGTATAAGACAAAAATCCCCGATTCTTGGATGTCACGGGTAATCTCGAGAACCACTGGATGGATTTTGATGTGGTTTTCACCATTCTGTAAAGGATATCTCGAGGAAAGATTCTGTAGAAAATAATTTATGTATGATCAAAGGAAGCCAAGCAGTAACGATTTCAGTGAAAAAGTCGAAAACAAACTTGGCGTTTGTGCGCTTCTTTAGATTACGCTGGGCAAACCATTAAAAATATCAATATACTATGAGCGTAAGTATTGGTCAGCATGAAAAGTTCTACAAAAAAGTCCGCGAGAACATATCTCTATCTTCAATACATCGCCCACTATAAGTATTTTTAGACTGGATGGAAGGGGCACGTCCTCGCGCGCTTGACCTTGCTTTGCCCTTTGTTTGCACTTGCCATTCGCGAGTAATTTGAAACCAGATAAGCAAGATAAGTATTATGCATATAATTTTCTAACATGTCAAGAGTCTTTGGGTTCGAGCGAAGCGAGAAGCCTCCAGCCTTTCTAGCATTTTTCAGCATTTGTAGCATTTAACATGCTACAAAGTTTAGTCTTTCAGACTGACTGTCACTTTTTTTATTTAAGTAATAATTATTTTAGAGCCCCCGTGGCCTAGGCGGCAGCACACTGGCCTCTCATCGCTGGGTCCATGGTTCAAATCCCGGTCACTCCATGTGAGATTTGTGCTGGATAAAGCGGAGGCAGACAGGTTTTTCTCCGGGTACTCGGGTTTTCCCTGTTACAATTTCATTCCAGCAACACTCTCCACTATCATTTCATTTCATCTGTCATCCATTTAATCATTGCCACAGGGGAGTGCGACAGGCTTCGACAGCTGACACAGTTCATATCCTCGCCGCTAGATGGGAGTTACATTCATTCCATTCCCTGACCCAGTCGGTCGACTGGAAGCAGACTGGATTTTCAATAATAATTTTGAGTTATGGCAGCTAGGTTTAACACAATTTTTCAATATTTTGTTAAAATATTTTCTTGTAGACCTACTGAGGAAGCTTCATTAAGTTCCATAACCCTTTGATTAAAGGGGCTAAATTCTAGGTTAATCTGCCTCTAATGAGATGGTGATCATGAAAACTATGTTTCATATAGACCCTACTATAAGGCATCCAACGTTTAGAATGAAGCACTGATTAGATAGGGATATTCTTCTCTCTTTCTGTTGCACGTGAGACATGTATGACGCTGTCATTTTCTAGCAATCCACTGTTGCCATATCAGTCGAAAATTTTTCTTTGTCGTAAAAACAGCATATTCGGGTAGAACTATGTTTTGCCGATCTTTTTTGTCCTATATTAGAACCACGTAAACTTGATAGAAATGCTAGAAAAATTAGATATCCATATTTTAAAAAAAAACGATCAACTGTGTCCCCTTTTTATTAAAATCTATCTTATATCATGTTGCATTGACTTTGTGATGCCTAATTTTTACACACGTGTAGCTAAATGTGCCATCTTGATGATGGATTATTGAAATATGTTATGCTGGCAATATTACAATTTTCATGTATGTAAAACTTCTGAATATTCTCTCATAACCGCATAGCAGCATTGAAAAAGTTCGTATGCTGCCAACTTTTCTATTTTTAAAGATAACCATGTCATGTCAGTTTGAGAGTTGTAGAGGAATGTTGGAAGAAGTTTTCTACCTGCATACCCAGAGTGTAGGTTTAATTGTTTACACAGGCCGGGCTGTTCATTGACCGCGGATTATATGGATGAAGTTTCGAAGGACAGCGGGGTGCAGCTCACTACTCACAGCTTTATTTCTGTGTCCTTCGAGCTTGTATTTCAGTTGTTCAGCAGTCTTTATCTTGAGTGTGTGTGCAGCAGTTCTGTTAGATTTAACGTGTTGTATTTCACGTAAAGCAATGGATAGTTTTGTGAAAAGAAAGCGTGGTCAAGTGCTCAGAAGGAGGGAAGAACAGGTCGTAATTAATGTGTTCAATTATTTTAAGAATCTTAAACCTAACGAAAGTATAAATAATTTAGTCAATGAAACTGCCCTGGCCACAGGAATATCAAATACTAGCGTTTTTAAAATACGTAGTGAGAGTGGGCAGGGTCCAGTACTATCGCCACGCAAAAAGAGGCTAAGTAATACACTTCGCAAGAATAGCAGGAATGTTAAATATAATGACGTTATAGTTAACTTAATTTAATTTCGTTGTGTGTGTTATGTTAACCTACTATTAGTATTATTATACAGTACTTCAAGTCTTCGTCACTGCACAATCGCTGAATGTGCGGAAAGTGTACGCGAAGCGCTTTGTACTGCCTCATCCCATGGAGTGGCAACCCTGTCGTAACGCGCCATAAGACCAATGCTTCATCTAAACGTTGGATGCCTTATAGAAGAAAAATTTAACAAAAAAAAAATGGAGTAGGCTGGAAAAGCGAAGCCCCTCAACCCTCCAAGAAAGAGGATTGAGGCAAAACTGAGAAGAGGCGGGTTTGATTCCTACCTTAGCCATCTTGGAAGTGGTTTTCCCCACTTCAGCTCCAGGTACTTGCCACGGTGGGTGAGTGGTCATCGTGTTGGATTACCAACCCCAAGCTTGAAGGTTCGCTCCTGGTCGTGGTAAGTGATTTTTGAAAGGCGACAAAAATCACGACACGCATGTCATATGTTGTTGGCATGTTAAAGAACCCATTTGCATCCAGTAGGCCGTGTTCATAGTGGCAAGGGGGGCGTGGTGGCTCAGCGGTCTAGCTGTATGCCTTTCACCAAGGCGGTCCGGGTTCGATTCCCGGTCAATGCATGTGAGATTTTCGAAGTGAAATGCCATGTCCTGTGGTTCGGATTCCACATAAAAATGAGGTCCCGTGGCTCATAATCACAAGATTCACGGTCACGTAAAACTACAATCTTCCCTCCTTCCTTCCTTCATAGTGGCAAAATTAATCTCGGGATTTTCGCCAACACAAAGTTCCTCCTTTCTCTAGTAGATAGCGCTATAGTATGATATCTAACCTCCTTGACTTTCATAGCACTCCAAGGAACAACAAATTTCGACATGCAAGCTTCCCTCTGGGCATCAAATAACAAAGCTTGCACCCGAGGCCATACGATATTATTTAGCTCCAGGTAATTGCTGGGATGATGCCTCATTTCAGGCGACAGCTGCTTTCTACCCAAATCCTACCTCAGTTACAAACACACTCACTAGTACATGGCCATGATGTCGCAAAGCCCCTAAAAGAATTCACAGCAATTTTGAAGGAATTAGAGCCATGAAAGAGAAAGTGGAACGAGTCCGGGCCAAAGTCACTGGAGAAAGGGGGGAAAAGAGACCCTGCTCAGTCGCCCTTAAGGGTGTCAGGAAATATGAGACAAAGTCCAATTATGGCGGGAAAGTGAGACACCCTAGGTCTGGGAGACTCAGAATCGGAAGAGAACTAGCGTTCACCAAGGTAGATCGATATGAAAGGAGCGTGGCACAAGTAAGTGTAAGCAAAAGTCGATCTCTGCTGGAGCCCCATGGACGCCAACCACGTCCCACAGTTGTCGCTCCCAAAGAGAGTGTTTAGGAATTGGTGATCCCTAGGGATTGATAGCTCTAAGTCAGGGGCAGTGGCATCACTAGCGGGGTGCGGACCGCACCGGGTGACACCAAAATTAGGGCGGTTCGTAATAATTGCATTGACAGGTGAGAAGACAAGAGATGCTGGACTAACTCTGCAAGAAGAAAACAAGAGAACGATGTTTGAGTGTATTGATCATTTCCATTCTGAACTCCAGATCAGATCAAGAGCCATCAAGGAAGTAGACGCCATGTTTGAGGCTGTTCAAGCCAAGAGTTTGATATCTGCCACTGAAGAAGAGTTACTGGTGTCCATTCCAAAATTAACCACTTTCTATGATGAATTATCAGAGGAAGAGCTTTTTATTAGAAATACCAAAGCTGAGAAGGCAGCAGAGATTGATCTCAAAGAAGTCAAAGATTGGTCAGTACTTGACGTTTTGAAATTCATAGCTGAATGGGACTTCCTAGAATGTCTCCCATATCTCTCAGTGAGCCTACAATTTATTATTTCTTACGATCTGTGTGTCTGTGGCTTCATGTGAGAGGAGTTTTTCAAAGCTAAAGTTTATAAAGAACTATTTGCGATCTAGCATGGGACAGTCAAGGCTTTCTGATCTTGCAATATTATCCATTGAAAGTGATTTAGCGAAAGGAGTTGATTTCGATGAAGTAATTATAAGTTTGCAGCTCTAAAGGCCAGGAAAGGCAAGTTTTGATTTAGTCGAGATTTAATATGACATAAAATTTAATGTTAAAATAACAATTAAAAAAGTAACATATTTTCTATGTAGTTCTTAACTTCTTAAAATCTTTTACCAACCGACCTTAAATTTTTCCTTCTATTGCCTTTGTAAATATAGGTTACTAAGGATTCTGTATGTTTCTGTTATCTGACACTGGCGGACTCGGAAGAGGTCTAAGGGATGTCGTGAGGGGGGGGGGGGGGGGGACGACACCATGAGTTACCGCACTGGGTGACACCAACCCTAGTTACGCCACTGGTCAGGGGTATCCACAACGAGGCTCGCGAGCCAAATGCGGCTCTTGAGTCGATCTCGTGCGGCTCCTTTACAAAATAGCTCAGATTTTGAAAAGATTAAAAAGCTTATGAAGTATATAAATGGGCATGCATTTGTGAATCAAGTTCCAGAAAAGAAATACATAATAACAAAAGAGTGTGCTTATCTCAATATTTGGGACTATTTACTGTATGTGTGAATCAACGCTCAAGTTCACTTTAAATCTAATTATCGAACTGAACTAACTGACGAACCTTCAAGTGAACTCGTGCGAACTGCGCTTACCAATTATCAATCAGATTTCAAACAACTAACTGCAAAAATGAACCCTCAAAAAAGCACTTCTCAAAAGTAAAATCCTTTCTTGTTGTGTAATTGAACAATAATGTTACCGTATGTGTTAAGTAAACTATAAAAATTTTTCTTCATTTTTCATAAAATAAAAAAAAATCTTCTCTACTTATTGTTAGTATAAAACAAAGCTCCGATTCTTGGATAGCACAGGTAATCTCGAGAACCTCTGGATGGATTTTGATGCGGATTTCACCATTCTGTAAAGAATATCTCAAGGATGATTTCTGTTGAAAATAATTTATTTATGATCAAAGGAAGCCAAGCAGTAACGATTTCAGTGAAAAAGTCGAAAAAAAAACTGGCGTCCGAGCGCTTTGTAAGCTTACGCTGGGCAAACCGTTAAAAATGTCTAAATACTATGATAGTACAGTACAGCTGGAATGGTTTTGTTCCAAAAACCGTGCTATGGTTAGCTTTTAGTCGATTCAGAGAAAACCGCTTTTCAAAAATTGTTTGAGTTTTCCGACAAAATGATCGTGCAATTTATTCTGAAATTTAGAGTTAAGCTTTTCTTGTGCTTTTCTAACGATTTACTAAATGCCAACCATAGCACGGTTTTTGGAACAAAAGGGGTTTCTTCTGTGCAGCTGAACTGTACTATGAGTGTAGGAATTGTTCAGAATGAAAAGTTCTACAAAAAAAATTACGCGAGAGCATATCTCTATCTTCAATACATCACCCACTATAAGTGTTTTTACGTTTCATTTTTTTTCAACAATCTCCATTCAATTACTGAGGCGACAGTTTACGAGCTAGGTAAGGGCGAGTCTATCACCCCTGTTACAGCCTAACTAGTGGGCGAACCTATTACCCCGTCGAGTCGTGTTGAGTTAAGACATCAGAGAAGAGTGGTTGTGTTTGGGGTTTCCCTGGAGGTGCAACTCGTTATTTTATAAATCATAATTTTTTTTAGCAATCTGGCTCGCTTCGAAACAGCCTCATAAATTTGCGGCTCCCAAAGTTAATGTTATTGGCCCTCGTCGTTTGAGGGTTGAAGGCTTTTAATTAATCACATTTTCTTCTAAAAAAATAAGTATGATTTTTTTCTTTAAATTGTTAGTTTTAAAGGAGCGGCTGGTTCAGTAGTAACGTTCTCGCCTGCTGTTCCCAAAGTTGCAGGATCAAATCTTGGCCCTGTCAGGGTGCGCAAATGCGAGAGAGTAGTGTCAGTAGATTTACTGGCACGTTAAAGATCCCCTTCGGAGAAAAATTCCGGCACCCCGGCGTCTCTGAAATCCACGGTAATGGGATGTAAACCAATAACATTAATTATTAATTAATTAATTTACATTATAGTGTTTGAAGCCATTTTTCAGTGTTGCCTTAGTTAACAAAAGTTTGCTGCTTTTCAGTCGGTCAACACGAATGTGCCCAAAAGAGATGGGTTATGCCCTAATCCTGAAATAAATTACATGAGATTAATAAAACACTAGGATGACCAGTTTCGATCGTCAAGCGATCATCATCAGATCCATTACACTTAGCCTACAAAATCTATGTTTGAAATACAGGTGAAAATATTACAATATGTACAGTTATTTAGTTGCAGTCGACCGCACAGTGAGTTCCAGTGAGCACGAAAACTGCGAGTAGCTGTTGTACGGAAGACAATCAGATAAGTAGTTAGCCTAAAATTTTATAATTTAACCATAGTTTACAACCATATAATCTCTCTAAAGTACAATCTCCGGATAGCTATCACCATTTAGCATTTCACCTAACATATATACTGCATTTAGCATACACTGACAGTTGCTGTACCAATACTGCAACTAAATAATTGTACATATTGTAAATATTTTCACCTGTATTTCAAACATAGATGTTGTAGCCTAAGTGTAATGGATCTGATGATGATCGCTTGACGATCGAAACTGGTCATCCTAGTGTTTTATTAATCTCATGTAATTTATTTCAGGATTAGGGCATAACCCATCTCTTTTGGGTACATTCGTGTTGACCGACTGAAAAGCACTAAACTCTTGCTATGTTCAAAATGAATGTTATTCAGCCAGAATTGCAACCCTTTCCTGTTCGGAGCGTTAATTGTACACCCTGGGCACAAAAGTCCCGTTACCCCTATACATTTCAGGAAATACATTGTTGTTTTTTTTAACATTTTCTGTTTCAGATATAAACAATAGCTGATACTAGTGACTATAGCATTGAAGAACGCATTGTCACAAGCACTTGGGTTCATGAGAGACCAAGAACAGGGAAAACGTTGGAACAGGTGCGAACTGACTTTGAGCAGCGATTCGGACGACAGCCTCCTCAAAAGACAACACTATTACGTTGGGAAAAGAAACTCTTCGCTACAGGCAGCGTGAAGGACAAACCAAGAAGTGGTCGACCATCAACAAGAGAGGAACAATGCCGAGAAGTCGCGGAGTCAGTGGAAAGATTACCAACGAAGTCAACTCTTAAACGATCCGCGGAACTGGGTATACCCCGGTCAACTCTGCGCAAACACATGAAACATGACTTAAAGTTGCACCCATATCGACCAAAGAGTTGTCTTTTGAGGAGGCTGTTAGTTGCTTAGTTTAGTTAGTGGAAGGTTCTTTTTCATGCCATAAATTTAAGACATGGGCCCACCGGCTTTACTTCCCCTCCGAAGGAAGGCATGCATAATGAGGATTTTTAACGCTCTTAAAAATCCGACGGCTTTGGCCGGGTTTGAACCCGCGACCCGCTCAGCATACTATGAACACGCCATAGCTACGAGGGCAGATAAAAAAGTAAGTAAGTTGCACATCCCAGTTATGAATGTGCCGGTTTTGTTTAATGATCGCATTCACACTGTTGACATTTGCACGGGTCCTGGACGTTGCGGGCCTGTCCTAGCGATATTCGTCCGCCTGGCTTCGAATTGCTGATATCACTTTACGATCCCTTGCCGGAAAATGGCCCGCTCCCCATACACAGCACTAATTTCACCATGAATGTCCGTGCAATTCTTCCTTTTGGCCCATAGGAATCGGATTGTCGCACGCACCTCATATTTGGAGTGAACGTCCAGTCGACGCGCCATTGCATTTGGCCGCTATTCACACCATACAAGACGAGACACCACAGCGACCTGCCTAACAGACGTGTGGGCAGTGTCTGTCCCTTTCTCCGCTGTGCCCACGATTGCGACACGGCGCGCTGCTGCAGCGCGTTAGGGCAACTAACTTTTTGATCCACCATCGTACCAATGACTTCTGTGTGCAAAGAACCTCCCCACATTCACGTTCTACTGACCTGACATGGGGCTGATGACCGAGACATCCTAGGCCCCAAAAATTAATTAACAGAATTTTAATTTTGGACTGGGGTTGTTGGAGCAGGGTTCACTCGGCAAAATTGAGAAGAGCTGTGTTCGATTCCCACTTCTACTCCAGGAATAATGCTGGGATTGTTGCTGACAATATCTAGGCTGTCTCCTTTTCAGTCCTAGCCTCAATCACAAAATACACACAATAATAAAGGTTATCAGACAAATTCTACACGAGGCTGATGACCGAGATGTCTCAAACCTCTAAAAAGAATTAAGATTTTAAAAGGGCCACCATGTGGTGTAACGGCTAGCATTCTTGGTTATCACCCCAGAGGTCCGGGTTCGATTCCGGGCTTTGCAAAGATTTTAAATTCTGGTTTGAGGACAGGAGAGGGGTATTCTCAGCCTCGTGAGGCATAACTGAGAAGAGGAGTTCGATGTTCATCTCGCCCATCTTGGGAGTGGTTTTCCACTTCTACGCCAGGCAAATGCCGGGATGGTTACTAACAAGGCCATGGCCACCCCCTTTCCCATTCCTCACCTGATTTAAGCGGCTTCGGTGGCGTAGTTGGTAGCATGCTGAGCTTTTATGCCCAAGATCGCGGGTTCAAACCGGGCCGAAGTCGTCACATTTTTTAAGATCGTTAAAAATCCCTCAGTATGCCTTCCTTCGGAGGGGAAGTAAAGCCGGCGGTCCCGTGTCATATATTTATGGAATATAAAATAACCTTCTACTAAATACACTTGTGTGAAGCTAAATTATAGGTTAAATTTGACTAACGCTCTTAGGTTCCAACGTTCGTCGCCAGGAGCCGACTGCGGTGGCATCTAGTAACCAAGTTCTGAACTAGTAGTTGTTGACGGTGGTGTTTGGCGGCAAAAGTAGGAATTAATGAAAATTCAATGTCTTCAGTCCTTACTTGAATTAAAAAACAGATACACACTAATACAGCCATGACCATCAACACCGGTTATCAAACAGATTCTACACACACCCAAAGTACACGGGGCTACATTACCGCGCTGTCGCAGCCTCTAAACTGAGGAACCAACCATCACCTGAATTGGAAGGAAGGAATATTTCAGTTTTACGTGGCCGTTAATCTCGAGATCATAAGCTACGGGACATCCTTTTTACGCGGAATCCGAACCACAGGACATGGTATTTCACTTTGAAAATCTCACATGCGTTGACCGGAAATCGATCCCGGTCCGCCGTGGTGAGAAGCTAACTGCTTGCTCGCTGTGCCACCACGCCGCTCACCTGAATTACAAATGCACACACTAATAAAGTCATCAAAAAAATATGAGACAAATTTCACACACACCCTAGTATACGGGGCTACATGACCACATTGTGGCAAAGCCCCTAAATCAATCAAGATTTTAAAAGTTTGGTGGGCAAATATCTAGCCATCTCATAGAAAATGTCAGGCCTAGGAATTTCACGGTAATCAGTCCCATGCAGTAAGTTCTTTTGTGGGCCGACGATGGATCGGCCTGTGAAGTAGGTTACGATGAATGTGGCAAAGCCCTTGGAGACATTACTGAAGATATTTACAGCTTTTAGTTCCGCTACGCAGTTGTCTTCCCCTTAGGGCATCATTTACCAGGTATTCAATCACACAATCGTACGTGACGCCAGCATGAAGACAGTCTCTTGGTAAGTTTGAGAATCTCTTTAATATTCACTGTGGCCTCCTCCCCTCAAAAAGCAAGATTTTAAACTTTGGTTGGCTAATTTCTAGCGGTCTCGTAGAAAATTGCGTGTGTTTAAGTCTTCAGTCTTTTGACTGGTTTGATGCAGCTTTCCATATCCCCTTGTCCTGAGCTAATCGTTTCACCTCTACATAGCTACCACACCCTACATCAGAGGCAATCTGTTTAACATATTCTAACCTTGGTCTACCCCTACAGTTCTTGTCCTCGACCCTTCCTTCCATAACTAAGTTTGCTATTCCTGGGTGTAGGCTACGTGTCTTCTCTTCGTCAGCAGTTGCAAGAAACCGTTCTCCTCTCCTACTCGTCTTAATACCCCTATTTGTTACTCTATCTAACCATCTGATCATCATTCTCCTGTAACACCACATTTCAAATGGTTTTGCTGCACCAACAGTCCGAGTTTCACTTCCATAGAGCGCCACAATCCAGACTTAAATATTACTTCCTAATACCTCCGGATTTTTAAGAGCGTTAAAAATCCCTCAGTATGCCTTCCTTCGGAGGGGAAGTAAACCCGGCGGTCCCATGTCATAGATTTATGGCATGTTAACGTTCCTTCCACTAATTACACCTGAGTGAAGCTAAATTGTATAGGTTAAGAATGTAAACAACGCTCTTAGGTCCCTACATTCGTTGCCAGGAGCCGACTGCGGTGGCTAAGTTCTGAACTAGTAGTCGTTGACGGTGGCGTTTGGCAGCAAAAGTAGGAACTATTTGAAAAATTCAAAGGTCTGCAGTCCTTACTTGAATTTTTAAAACAATAACACACACTAATACAGTCATCACAATTAACACCGGTTATCAGTCAGATTCTACACACACCCATAGTACACGGGGCTACATGACCGCGTTGTCGCAGCCCAAAACTTAAGAACCAACCAATCTATATTTGATTTCAACAGATTTCTTTTCTGTAAAAATGCTTACCTTGCCTGAGCTAATCTACTTATCATATTTTCTTTGCTTCGTCCATCACTGGTTATACTGCTTCCTAACTGACTTACTAAAAGAAGTCTCCTACTTTAGTGTTTCACCTGTCAATTTTACATCAACAGGGGTTTCTGATTTATTTCGGCTGCATTCCATTAGTCTTCTTCTTACTTCGTTATGGCCAACTAAGGACCACGTCACGTCAAATGTTTTTTCTGCATTTTAATGTTGGCCCAGTACTCCTTCATTCGCAATCGATGTTGCACCTTTCTCTCTGTCGTCCACACCTTCCAGGTTTTTAGTTTTGGGCTTAAGTTGAAAACTCCGATGTTTTTGAAGTTTTTCCTTAAGTGGGCCACGCTCCTGGATATCTTCACATTTTATCCCAATCTCCAACAGATCTTTCTATGCTTCACTGACCCCTTTGTCTTTTTCTCATGAAGAAAAGCAAAAATTCGATTGGATAGCCGTGTTGATTTCATTCGGGTTATATTATGTCCATAAAAAGATATCCTCATCACGTCAGTTATTTTCTCTGCGTGTGTGTAGAACGGAACTCGCCTTGTTCTTTGACTGAACCTAGCATTTTCCTCGAAATCTTCCTTTCCTTGGTCTCCAGTTTTTCCATTATGTCTTTTCTATTCATGGCGAGACATTCCGCTGCACACAAAGCATCTGGCCGGATGACCGTGCAGTTGTGCTTGAGTTTTGCATTCAGGGATATAGATCTTTTGTTGTACACATTCTTAGTTAGATGGTAAGCCATTACAATTTTATTCAAGCGTGACCCAAAAGCCTCGTTTTCGGACATTGTAGGGTCTATCTATTCACCAAGATACTTAAATTTCACATCCCGCTTGATTTTCCCATGATTTCGTTAGTCTATTACCGTATTGTTTTACATTTATTGATTTTTATCGTGAATTCTTTCCTCAAGACGGAGTCCATACCATTTACAAACGCATTCAAATCCTCTGGTGATTTGGCTAAGATGACGATATATTAGAAAGAAAATAAAGGGATTCTGCCTTTTCAATACTTATATTGAACCTACTCACAGGTACATGTTTCGAAGGTAAAACTCCTTCTTCCTGAGCCTGTACATAAAAATAACAAAGGTAAATTACCTTTATAAGAACATTATTATTTATTTCACAAATCTTTATTCGTGTAACGCATGTTCTTATAAAGGTAATTTATCTTTGTTATTTTTATGTACAGGCTGAGGAAGAAGGAGTTTTACCTTCGAAACATGTACCTGTGAGTATAAGTATTGAAAAGGCAGAATCCCTTTATTTTCTTTCTAATATATAGTTAGTCAATACGGACCTCAATTACTGACATTAAGATGATGTCATTAGCCTGGGAATTGATTTGATAACTGAATCTGCAAGGATGAGAGTAGTTATAGCTAGAGCCCTGCGCGGATAAACAAAACGTTATCCACATCCGCATAACTTTTTTCCGCACGACTGTTATCCGTATTCCCACATTTGTTATCCGAATCTACTGGCATTACAATAATATTTTTTATTTAAAAAAGCATAAATTACTAAAGCAATATTTTTAGACAATTGAAGAAAAAGTCGTTCCTTTAGGCTTTGAATGCCATATGCTATGTTTAAAATGAATGCTATACAGCCAGAATTGCAAACTTTTCCTGTTCGGAGTGTTTATTATGCTTAATGACATAATTGGAATAATAATAATAATATCGTATGGCCTCGGGTGCAAGCTTTGTAATTTGACACCCAGAGGGTAGCTTGCATGTCGAATTTCGTTGTTCCTTGAATCACTATGAAAGTCAAGGAGGTTAGATATCTAAGCTCGTTGAACACTATAGCGCTATCTAGTAGAGAAATGAGGAACTTTGTGTTGGCGGAAACTCCCGAGATTAATTTTGCCATTATGAACACGGCCTACTGAATTCAAATGGGCTCTTTGACACGCCAACATCGTATGACATGCGTGTCGTATTTTTGCCGCCTTTCAAAAATCACTTAGCCTACCACGGCCAGGAGCGAACCTGCAAGCTTGGGGTTAGTAGACCGACACGCTATCCACTCTATAATTTGAATGAGATTAGCTTAAATCATCATCTTACATTTGTGATGAAAAAACATAATGGAAAGATATGATATGCCATAATAAACATCTGGGTCCTAGTAATGATATTAAGACTAAACAAGTTCGAATTGTATTCTAAAAACTATCCGCAAAAATTTTCTCTAAATACTATCCGTTATCCGCACAGCCATGCAAACTAGATCTGAATGGCGAAAAAGTTGGCGGATATCCGCGAGTTTATCCGCATCCGCGCAGGGATTTAGTTCTAGGGTAACCAAGCGTTCCTCGATATCCATTTTTTACTGTGTATTAATATTTCCTTTCTTTTTTGGCCCACTGCGGGGAAACATCTGGGTCATTTCAATCTGTAGTTGCGATGTTCATTGCGTATAAACCGGCGAACGGCTACAAGTGTTTCTCGCCAAGCAGGGAAGCAGTTTTATGAGTATAATAGGCTTTAAACGGAAGCCACTCTTTTAAGTAGCCACGGTCCCTTTAAACCACGAGGGAATGGTCAGGACGTTTGTTGTCGAAAGAAAGGAATTACTTGGGCGGAACTTAGCGGCAGGATTTAGGGAATGAGAGGCTTGCGACTGGGTATTCGTTCACCGTCACGATTTTTTTAAAATACTTGGGTGTAGGCCTATGTGTAATCCAGAGCTCCCCTAGGGGCTCACAACTTCTGTGACGTGGGTTGGCGACCGCTGGACCCCAGCTGAGTCTCTCATTGCTTCCACTTACTTGTGCTGGGCTCCTCTCCGTCTTCTTTCCTGTCGACCTCCCTTGGTCATCGCTTGTTCTTTTCCGACCCCGACGGTATTAGGATGTCCGAGGCCTAGCGAGTCTCTTACTTTCCCGCCTTAATTGGCCTTTGTCTCATCTTTCCTGATCCCTCATTCTTCGATGGGTGACCTCTTGTTTTCTTATCATTCTATTTACTTTTCTCTTTAAGAATCCCGCACTGTTTTTGTTAATTGGCTCCCTGTGTATCCAAATTATCTTAAGCGAATTTTTTAAATCTACACTACATTTTGTGTTTTTTTTTAATCTAAGTTGCATTTTTGTGAGTCTTTTCGATCTAAATTGCATTTGGCGAGTATTTTCAACTTCAATTTCATTTTGTAGGGATTGACAATCTAAATTGCTTTTTAGTAAGTCTTTTATTGTAGGAGCACGACATTTTAGTGAGTATTTTGAATTGCAATTGCATTTTGTAAGTATTTTCAACCTAAACCACATTTTGCAAGCATTTTCAATCTAAATTCCATTTTGTATGTTGATAATTTTGTGAGTATTTTGAATCTAAATTACATTTGTAATTATTTTCAATCCAAATTGCATTTTGTAAGTACTGTATTGTCAATCCAAATGAGTAGTTTGAATCTACCGTACATTTTGTAAGCATTTTCAATTGCATTTTGTAAGTGTTTTGAATTTCAATTGCACTTTGTGAGTATTTTGAATCTGAACCGGCCTTTTTCAATCTAAATTGCATTGTGTATTTTCAATTTCAATTGCATTTTTTAAGTATTTTGAAACTCAATTGCATTTTGTACGTATTTTCAATCTCATTCGCATTTTGTAAATATTTTCAATTTCAATTGCATTTTGCAAGTATTTCGACTCTACATTGTAATTTGTACGTATTTTGAACCTACACTACATTTTGTGCGTGCTTTTCAATCTATTCCTTTTGTAAGTATTTTCATCTAAATTCCCTTCTGTACGTATTTTCAGTCTCACTTAATTTTCGTTATGATTTTCGATTTATTGCCATTTTCGCTATTATCCAGACCATTAGGGGCCTGGGTAGATTATAGGCTAGGGAATAACCCACCCACCAAGGGAAGATGATTAAGAAAAGGAAATGGGTTTCGGACTGGAGAAAAAGGATAGAAAAATAGGATGAGAGTTCCACAAAAATTATGAATTTGACTTTCAAAACATTTAAAGGTGGTTGCCACCGCAAATCCTTGTTCGGATACCTAAAGTGGGTACGAGCTTGGTCAAAGCTGACGGGAACCGCAGCTAGGACTTGGGCAGTTTGCCAGAGAGAAGCTTTAGTGTATTTCCTCCCAAGCACGAATAAAAGTACTATAGGGAAGGGTGATGGTCTGGCCAGACAGAGAGCAAACGATTTATTGTATGTCTTCTCAAAGAAATTAGTTTTTTCGAAATGATTCGAAGAATGCCAATAGTTAATCAAGCTTGGTATTTTCAATTTTTTGAAGTTATAGAATTCCTGAAAAGAGCGACCAGGTGCTTCAAGGAAGGGGAGTGACGAAAAAATTATAACTTGGAAAGTAATTTTGGTAAGTGACCCAATGGTTGCATTTGGAAATGGCTAAGCCCTTACTCAGCGAGAGGCCGGCTAAAAGCTTAGACAAAAAAGAAACACTTATCTTTTGGGAAATTGACCATAAGTTTTCGGAGAGGATCTCCACAAGCAGGTAGCTGGCGTAGCGAGCTTTACTTGCCTTACTGGCCAATTAGAATTAGCTATTAAAGCTAAGAGAAGCTTTGACAAGATTACCACTAAGAGTTTTTGCTCAAATGCAACGAGTGGTGAAATCCCTATCAATAGATTTAAGGGCATCGAGTAGGGAGAGCCAAGGAGTACAGGACCTTGCTTAACCGTTGTATTAGAAAAATGAGAATCCAAAAACAAATATTTAATTTATTTAACAATTCAAAGAAGCGTAACTTTAACAAATAAATATGTTCTATGTAGTTAACAATTTGGGGTCGCGGACCTCCAACAACGTTCAGAAATTGCTCCAGGCAAATGACAATTTTTAAGGTTTTTAAACCTTGTATTAAAATCTTGGTAAGATTTAATAAAATAGGCAAAATGGAATAATTAAAGTTTTAACATTTACAGGAGTACAAGCAGTGTACTATAAGAAACCTCTGAAAGAACATTCTAACGAGAATAACAACTTCGAAGCTAACAAAATAGAAAACTTAAAGAATAAAAAGGAAGTTCCTACAACTTCTTATATTTAAACAGAATTACTTTGTGAGAATTATACAAAGAGAGCAGGTCACTTACTGAGAACCTGAAAAGTTAATCAAAAGGAAGGTTCTAGACCTCCTATACTTTAAATAGGACTCGCAAGTTAAATGAGGCAGTTTTCATTTAGCGAGACCAAAAAATAACTCACTCAAGAGTTGAGAGAATTGTTTTCCCTGCTTTTGAAGGGAGGAACAATGTAAGTTTGAAACGTGTGCTAGACACGTAATTATACAGAGATACTTAATGATAAACCAACAAAATGGAAGGGCACTTCTTGGAATGACACCTTATTGGAACAGACCTAGATTAAAAGTTTATTGCAGATTGTTAGTAAGAGGTTTAGGAAAGAGAAATGGGAATTAAGGAAAATGTTCATGGCCTTATTTGAATATAAGCGGACGATCGCGACGCGGTAGAAAAGTTGAGCAAGCACTGGTTTTCACTATAGTTCATTGAAATGTATGAAAAGTTCACTGTGGAGACACAAAGTTTATGGAAAAGAAAGTTATTGCAATGATGAAAATAACTGGTTTCACTAGATAAGTGAGAGTCTATTTCTTGAGAAAATTGTAAATTACAATTAAATGCGCTATAGAAAATTCCCGCGGTGGACGAAACTTCACTATGTAGTAATTTAGAAGTAAGATAATTCAATTTTAAATAGAATTCTCACAAGTACGTGAGAAATACATGACGGCAGGACTTGTAGATTGAGTACAGAATCTGGAAGGTTCCAGAACAATCTTAGCAGTAAAATGGGGCTAATGTAAATCCAGCGGAGGAACTAGCTTGTAGAATTATAGACAGCGGGTAATTAGATAATATCCCACGTAGTGAGAGGATTTCTCATTTGAATAGCTTAAGAAAAGCTCTTTATAGTAAGGTCGGCTTATACAAGCGAAAGCTTAACATGGCAAATCCCACGAAGAATGATTTTTGCCCCAAAATAAATACTTTCACACTGTCTATAAAAGTATCATTGAAAACACGTGGAAGTTAAAACCATGAAGATGAGGTTAAAACTTGAAGAAGGTACTTATCTTTGTTGCATGTCGAAGTGAAGTTCCTCACTGATGCCTAGAGTTCCAACATGGCGTGGAATTTAAAAAATGCCTCGTTAGGTCAGGAGGCTAGCTCTGGTTGAGCCTTAACTGATTGATTCAACTGCCGACTGAGAAGTGAGACTTGCTCAACGAAGCACAGAAGGTCCTAGGAAGGGAAGAGAGTGGGGGTAGGAAACAAAAGGTATACATATCAGCATAACCAACTTATCAAAAATAAATGTTCTTCTTGATGGATGGTCTTCTAAGAATTGATAGTAGGCGATATTAGCGCAGCATGGTGAGTGAAACAGTAGACGTAGTCCTCTTGCTCAAGGAGAAAATAGCTGGCGATAGTAACAAGATCTGGTGGCCAGATGGATATGTAAGTCCTCTTGCACGATGAGGAATTGAGTAGCTTCAGAGGTTCGCTACCAGATGACGCTAGGTGGGTCACAGAAGTTATATATCTGAAACATACTTATGAAGACATAAGAGAGTTGCCCAACAAGGAGAAAACAGAAGATTACTGTTGGTGTTTGGCAAAGAGGAAGGAAGAAATGAACATGCAATGAGCAGTAGACATTATATCTCAGGTACCGTGTATTCAAAGAATACACCATACTAGGGGGAAACACCAACAGAGAGCAAAATAAGCAGTTACACATTTAATGGCAGCGGGGCGATCAAAGACAGTGGTCTTGTGATCGGTCCATTAGTGGTCAAGATTCTGGCCACCCTGACTCTCCCATCTCTCCCAGGATAACACTCGGTCACCCTACCAGAGATCCATACTAGGGGGGTGAGACATCCCTAACCAAGACCAAGTCCCCCACCTTAATGTCGGGACTGGAAAGAAACCACTTCTGTCTCCGTTGTAAGGAAGTTAAATATTCGAAGTTCCACCTTTTCCAAAAAGAATTACGGTGGGCTTCAAGTTTCCGCCAAGCGATAGGTAGATTAGAATCCCTGTAAGAATTGGGAAGAGGAGGAGGAGCAGAAAGAGAAGTGCCTATAAGGAAATGACCAGGTGTAAGTGGAAGCAGGTCATCAGGGTCATTGGACAGCGGAGTTAAAGGTCGAGAATTAACAACACCTTCAATCAGAACAGACAGTGAATTGAATTCTTCGTAAGTCAGAATTCGATTACCTAAGACTTTTCTTAAATGACGTTTAGTGAGCTTTACGCAAGATTCCCACCTACCACCGTGATGAGGAGCGTAAGGAGGTATAAAGCGCCATTTGAAACCCTTTGAGTAGGAAAAATTAGAAATTTGTTCCATGGCAGGAGAGGAAGTAAGAGCTTTCTTCCACAGGGAAGCTGCGCCCTGAAAAGTGGAAGCGTTATCAGAGAACATCTCTGAAGGCACACCAAGCCTAGCAGTGAAGCGAGAGACAGCTGATAGAAAATAAGAAGTAGAAGCATTCGTTACTACTTCCAAGTGGATTGCGCCTGTAACCATGCAAACAAAGAGAGAAACATAAAGCTTACCAAACAATTTACGTTTAGCTTCAGGAGAATTTCGTTGATATTGAAACGGACCCATATAGTCCACACCAGTTAAAGCAAATGGGCGTATAGGAGAAGAGCGAAAAGAGGGCAGATCGCTCATTAATTGAGTATTGATTTTAGGTTTCGCTTTAAAGCAAGGAATGCACTTATGAATTACAGAAGAAACTTCATGAATTCCATTTATAATCCAGTACTTTTCCCTTAAGAGGCAAAGCAGAGTACGTGTACCAACATGAAGATTACGGTAATGAAAGTCACGTATAATTAAGGAAGTTACGTGATGTTTAGAAGGCAAAATAACGGGATGCTTTTTGTCTTCAGAGAGTAAAGATTGCGAGAGCCTTCCACCTACCCTGAGTAACCCATGGTCATCAAGGAACGGGGCTAAAGCACGAAGACGGCTGGATTTGGGAAGATCTCTTTTAGAAGAAAGCAAAGACAACTCAGAAGAAAAGGCTTCTTGCTGTGTCAGTTGTAAAACTTTAATGGTGGCGAGATTCAATTCATGATTGGTAAGGTGTGGTTTGGGGAGAAGGGGTTGGTCAACCACAAAATATTTCCATCTAAGGAGATAGGCGATAATTCGTATTAATTTATGAAAGGAAGAATAGCGTGACAACAAAGGATAAGAAGCATTAGAAACCAGACACGAGGCAATAGACAGAGGTACTTTAGCGTCAGGCAAGTTGGAGTTTGTAGCTGGAGGTTTAGCAGGCCATGAAGAAAAGTCTTTGATTAACCACGAGGGCCCATGCCAGTACAATTGGGAAGCTGCCAATTGAGAGGATAAGCAACCACGAGAGATAATGTCGGCTTGATTATCCGCACTGGGAACATGCCTCCATTGACATCCAGAAGAAAGAGTTTGAATTTTGGAAACCCTGTTTGCGACAAAAGTTTGCCAGTGAGAGGGGTTTTTAGCGATCCAAGAAAGGGTGATCATGGAATCGCTCCAGAGATAAATTTGCGAGAATTCGACTTTTAATACTTCCCGTAATTTCTTGACAAGTTCTGCAGCCATGAGTGCAGCGCACAGTTCGAGCCTAGGCAAAGTGATAGTTTTAAGAGGAGCGACCTTCGATTTGGCGCAATCAAGGTTGGAAACTAGAGATCCATAGAATGAATCATGGTAAACTAAATATGCACAGCAACCGTAAGCTTTTTCGGAACTGTCCGCGAACACATGGAGGAAAAAGAATGCATTAGAATGAGAGCTGATTAAATTCCTGGGAATTTCAATAAGGGAAAGATCCAGCAAATCGCTGCGAAACGAGAGCCAACGATTCAGAAAAGATAGAGGGACAGTGTCATCCCATTCACATTTAAGCGACCACAGCTCTTGCATGAAGAGTTTGGCTATAACGATAACTGGGGCAAGAAATTGAAGCGGATCAAAAATTTTTGCAATTTCAGAGAGGATTTGTCTTTTTGTATTAGGAAGCTCTTCTGCGAGCGTAACTTTATAGATAAGAGTGTCAGTGCTAGTGCACCAATGAACTCCTAAAGTTTTTATAGATTCGGAGTTTCCACAAATTTCGACAGAAGAGGGATCTACGTCTTCGATGGGAAATTGGGCGAGAAACTCAGGGGAGTTGGAGTTCCACTTATGAAGTGGGAAACCTCCATTCCTTAGTAATGCTTGAAGTTCTAAAGACACAAAAGAAGCTTCCTCCAAAGTAGAGAAGGACTGCAAGTAATCGTCAACATAGAATGACGTAGTTAGTGCTTCAGAGGCTTTGGGGTTAAATAAATGACCATCTTGTGAGGCTAGCAAGTGTAGGGATCGGATAGCAAGGAAAGCAGAGGGTTTTAAGCCATAAGTAACCGTTTTCAAGCGAAATACCTTAATGGGCTTATTGATTTCATCACGCCACAAGATTCTTTGAAGATCTCGTTGTTCTGGTTGAATTAACACTTGACGGTACATCTGTTTTATATCGGCTATGACAGCTATGGGAAATAATCGAAAGTTTAAAAGTATAGCAGATAAATCTGATTGAATAGCAGGACCAGAATAAAGAGTGTCATTAAGGCTGTTGCCATTAACGTCGGGTGATGAACCATTGAAAACAACTCGGATTTTATCTTTTACAAGAGGGTTTTTCCACACAGGATGATGATTTAAATAAACCGTTTCGATTGGGGGGTGCAATTCATCATCGGATTTGTTAACAACCTCCATATGATCTAAGCTTTCATACTCATCCATGAACTCAGTGTACTGCTTTTTGACAAGGGGTTCCTTTTTGAATTTGCTCTCGATAGCAAAGAGAGCTTTTCGAGCTTTAGGCTGAGAGTTAATAAGTTTGGGGGGATTGTGTAATCTTGGCATTTGAACAATGAACCGGCCATCAGAAGAACGAGTGGTCGTGTTCAAAAAAAGTTGCTCACAGAATTCATTTTCTGAAGAAGTTACATTAGGAGAATCAACATTTTCAAGCCTCCAAAACTGTTCCAGATCAGTATTGGAGAAGTAACATTGCGATGCAGGTTGGGGTGAATAATGGGGAAGTTGCCCTGTGACAATCCATCCAAAATTAGTGTCTCTAGCGACCACGTTTGAGGATAGCTTGCGAACCTGTTTCCGAAGGCAGTTCCAAAAGACATTGGCACTAAAGAGTATGTCAATGGGATTTTGTGTGTTAAACGAAGGATCGGCTAACCTTAAATGCGAGGGAATGTTTAACCCTGAAATATCAACCGAGTGACTAGGAGAGTCTTCTCCAATGCTATTGAGAATTAGACAATTAAGTTTAAAAAAGTTGTTTCTATGACAAA
Source organism: Meconema thalassinum (assembly GCA_946902985.2). Taxonomy (NCBI): domain Eukaryota; kingdom Metazoa; phylum Arthropoda; class Insecta; order Orthoptera; family Tettigoniidae; genus Meconema; species Meconema thalassinum. Next base: position 226,486,121 of record OX336397.1, read on the forward strand.
TATCTCTTATGGTTAGTTTTGAAAATTGTAAAGCTTGCGATTTTGAGCTGTTGATGACCGACACATTGATAGAAGTGGGGTTTACGGGTAGGCCTAGTTTTCTAATCAAGGAATTAGACACAAAATCATGAGTTGCAGCTGAATCTAGAAGGCCGCGTGCACGGACCCAGTTGCCAAAGTTATCCTGAACTTCAATTTGAACAGTAGACAACAATACTTGAGCACTGCGAATAGACTTAGAATTTTGAATGTATGATGAAGCATTAGAACTGTTAACACTATCATTTTTAGGAGAAGTGGATGCTGTTGATGACCTTGCCTGATCATGACGATGTAGCAAAGTATGATGAGCCATTTCACAATGGTAACAAAGTCTTGTGGACTTACAATTAGAAGCAGAATGCGTGGGCGCTAGACAGTTGAAACAATGTTTATTTTGAGCAACTAGTTTTCGTCTGTCATCGACTGACATTTCTTTAAAGGATTTACATAAGTATAGGGCATGGGAATCTTTACAAAGTATGCACTTTACAGGTTCGTTTAAACTTTTGCGAGGTTCGCTTTGCGTATTTAAAACAATAGAGCTAGCAACACGACGTTCACTAGACCTAGTTGGGTAACCAGTAGTGTTTGATTTGAATTTGGATGAGCTGAACCCTGATTTTTGGGTATTAGACGCTGAGCGTTCGCTTTTGGGTTTGATGGACATTAATTCAAATTTGGAACTAGGAGATGAAGGTTCGCTCTGATTAGCTAGCGCGGTTAAAAGTTGGCATCTAGCGTTTATTTAGGTGACTAAATGCTCGTAAGTATAGTCGTCTTCTTTAGAAAGTTCGATTTCCCAAGCTTTGAGGGTAGCAACATCAACTTTAGAAACCACTAAATGTATTAGGAAAGTATCCCAATAATTAGTAGGTTGATCTAATTGGGACAAAGCCTTTACGTGAAGCTGTGTAGTGTCAACTAGAGTGCGCAGACTAGTGACGTCATTATGCTGTGACGCAGGTAGATTGAATAGAGCCCTTATGTGGCGTTGAATGCGTAATCGTAAATTTCCATACCTATCCTTTAATAAGTTAAAGGCAATGGAATAATTTTCGGCACGAAGAGGAAGTGCTTCGACCAACTGCAAAGCTTGACCTCGGAGGATAGATCTCAAATACTGAAACTTGTAAATGACTTGAATGTCTTCATTGTCGTGAACAAGGGAGCAAAATAATTCATAAAAAGAATCCCAAGCGGATTCATCTCCAGAAAAATGGGGCAAATCAATTTTCGGTAAAATTGGTTTGGGCTTGTGAGTACCCTCACGGAAAGAAGTTTGTGGTTCGTGAAGGGAACCAAGAACAGAAGCGTCCTTTTTCTGCTCCTCTTCGAGTTGGCGTATTATTTTGAAAGCAGAACCTATGCCTTCGTAATATTGGTTTTCTACTTCAACTCGATCTTCGGTTTGATTGAGCATGCAAGTTTCTATTTCAGTTTGGATGTTACAATAATTTTCGTAAGACCGTTCATAATCTCGTACGCGATGTTTTAACAAGTCTAATTGAGCTTCTGAGGGATCTAGCTCTTTTATGTACTTTCTGAAACGGGTAATTTGTCCTTTGTAGGATGCTCGTTTAGAAGTAAGTTTTTCATCTTTCTCCTTCTCAGTAGGAGCCATGTTATAAAAAATAGATTGAAATGTAACTCACGATACTGTGGAACCTTGGAAATGCTGTCAAGCTGGCAGCAGAGAATGGGTATAAAGAACAGGACACCCCAAAGGAGACAGGAGCGGCCTCTTTCCCGTTCACAGGCTTTGCACGATGTGGTTATAGCTGAAAGATCCAAAGCAGATATTAATAATTTGCAAAATATTGCCAAACAGAAAAATGACAAATGGACTCTCCCGGGTTTCTGGTACCAATTTTTGGGTAGATTATAGGCTAGGGAATAACCCACCCACCAAGGGAAGATGATTAAGAAAAGGAAATGGGTTTCGGACTGGAGAAAAAGGATAGAAAAATAGGATGAGAGTTCCACAAAAATTATGAATTTGACTTTCAAAACATTTAAAGGTGGTTGCCACCGCAAATCCTTGTTCGGATACCTAAAGTGGGTACGAGCTTGGTCAAAGCTGACGGGAACCGCAGCTAGGACTTGGGCAGTTTGCCAGAGAGAAGCTTTAGTGTATTTCCTCCCAAGCACGAATAAAAGTACTATAGGGAAGGGTGATGGTCTGGCCAGACAGAGAGCAAACGATTTATTGTATGTCTTCTCAAAGAAATTAGTTTTTTCGAAATGATTCGAAGAATGCCAATAGTTAATCAAGCTTGGTATTTTCAATTTTTTGAAGTTATAGAATTCCTGAAAAGAGCGACCAGGTGCTTCAAGGAAGGGGAGTGACGAAAAAATTATAACTTGGAAAGTAATTTTGGTAAGTGACCCAATGGTTGCATTTGGAAATGGCTAAGCCCTTACTCAGCGAGAGGCCGGCTAAAAGCTTAGACAAAAAAGAAACACTTATCTTTTGGGAAATTGACCATAAGTTTTCGGAGAGGATCTCCACAAGCAGGTAGCTGGCGTAGCGAGCTTTACTTGCCTTACTGGCCAATTAGAATTAGCTATTAAAGCTAAGAGAAGCTTTGACAAGATTACCACTAAGAGTTTTTGCTCAAATGCAACGAGTGGTGAAATCCCTATCAATAGATTTAAGGGCATCGAGTAGGGAGAGCCAAGGAGTACAGGACCTTGCTTAACCGTTGTATTAGAAAAATGAGAATCCAAAAACAAATATTTAATTTATTTAACAATTCAAAGAAGCGTAACTTTAACAAATAAATATGTTCTATGTAGTTAACAATTTGGGGTCGCGGACCTCCAACAACGTTCAGAAATTGCTCCAGGCAAATGACAATTTTTAAGGTTTTTAAACCTTGTATTAAAATCTTGGTAAGATTTAATAAAATAGGCAAAATGGAATAATTAAAGTTTTAACATTTACAGGAGTACAAGCAGTGTACTATAAGAAACCTCTGAAAAAACATTCTAACGAGAATAACAACTTCGAAGCTAACAAAATAGAAAACTTAAAGAATAAAAAGGAAGTTCCTACAACTTCTTATATTTAAACAGAATTACTTTGTGAGAATTATACAAAGAGAGCAGGTCACTTACTGAGAACCTGAAAAGTTAATCAAAAGGAAGGTTCTAGACCTCCTATACTTTAAATAGGACTCGCAAGTTAAATGAGGCAGTTTTCATTTAGCGAGACCAAAAAATAACTCACTCAAGAGTTGAGAGAATTGTTTTCCCTGCTTTTGAAGGGAGGAACAATGTAAGTTTGAAACGTGTGCTAGACACGTAATTATACAGAGATACTTAATGATAAACCAACAAAATGGAAGGGCACTTCTTGGAATGACACCTTATTGGAACAGACCTAGATTAAAAGTTTATTGCAGATTGTTAGTAAGAGGTTTAGGAAAGAGAAATGGGAATTAAGGAAAATGTTCATGGCCTTATTTGAATATAAGCGGACGATCGCGACGCGGTAGAAAAGTTGAGCAAGCACTGGTTTTCACTATAGTTCATTGAAATGTATGAAAAGTTCACTGTGGAGACACAAAGTTTATGGAAAAGAAAGTTATTGCAATGATGAAAATAACTGGTTTCACTAGATAAGTGAGAGTCTATTTCTTGAGAAAATTGTAAATTACAATTAAATGCGCTATAGAAAATTCCCGCGGTGGACGAAACTTCACTATGTAGTAATTTAGAAGTAAGATAATTCAATTTTAAATAGAATTCTCACAAGTACGTGAGAAATACATGACGGCAGGACTTGTAGATTGAGTACAGAATCTGGAAGGTTCCAGAACAATCTTAGCAGTAAAATGGGGCTAATGTAAATCCAGCGGAGGAACTAGCTTGTAGAATTATAGACAGCGGGTAATTAGATAATATCCCACGTAGTGAGAGGATTTCTCATTTGAATAGCTTAAGAAAAGCTCTTTATAGTAAGGTCGGCTTATACAAGCGAAAGCTTAACATGGCAAATCCCACGAAGAATGATTTTTGCCCCAAAATAAATACTTTCACACTGTCTATAAAAGTATCATTGAAAACACGTGGAAGTTAAAACCATGAAGATGAGGTTAAAACTTGAAGAAGGTACTTATCTTTGTTGCATGTCGAAGTGAAGTTCCTCACTGATGCCTAGAGTTCCAACATGGCGTGGAATTTAAAAAATGCCTCGTTAGGTCAGGAGGCTAGCTCTGGTTGAGCCTTAACTGATTGATTCAACTGCCGACTGAGAAGTGAGACTTGCTCAACGAAGCACAGAAGGTCCTAGGAAGGGAAGAGAGTGGGGGTAGGAAACAAAAGGTATACATATCAGCATAACCAACTTATCAAAAATAAATGTTCTTCTTGATGGATGGTCTTCTAAGAATTGATAGTAGGCGATATTAGCGCAGCATGGTGAGTGAAACAGTAGACGTAGTCCTCTTGCTCAAGGAGAAAATAGCTGGCGATAGTAACAAGATCTGGTGGCCAGATGGATATGTAAGTCCTCTTGCACGATGAGGAATTGAGTAGCTTCAGAGGTTCGCTACCAGATGACGCTAGGTGGGTCACAGAAGTTATATATCTGAAACATACTTATGAAGACATAAGAGAGTTGCCCAACAAGGAGAAAACAGAAGATTACTGTTGGTGTTTGGCAAAGAGGAAGGAAGAAATGAACATGCAATGAGCAGTAGACATTATATCTCAGGTACCGTGTATTCAAAGAATACACCATACTGGGGCGAAACACCAACAGAGAGCAAAATAAGCAGTTACACATTTAATGGCAGCGGGGCGATCAAAGACAGTGGTCTTGTGATCGGTCCATTAGTGGTCAAGATTCTGGCCACCCTGACTCTCCCATCTCTCCCAGGATAACACTCGGTCACCCTACCAGAGATCCATACTAGGGGGGGTGAGACATCCCTAACCAAGACCAAGTCCCCCACCTTAATGTCGGGACTGGAAAGAAACCACTTCTGTCTCCGTTGTAAGGAAGTTAAATATTCGAAGTTCCACCTTTTCCAAAAAGAATTACGGTGGGCTTCAAGTTTCCGCCAAGCGATAGGTAGATTAGAATCCCTGTAAGAATTGGGAAGAGGAGGAGGAGCTGAAAGAGAAGTGCCTATAAGGAAATGACCAGGTGTAAGTGGAAGCAGGTCATCAGGGTCATTGGACAGCGGAGTTAAAGGTCGAGAATTAACAACACCTTCAATCAGAACAGACAGTGAATTGAATTCTTCGTAAGTCAGAATTCGATTACCTAAGACTTTTCTTAAATGACGTTTAGTGAGCTTTACGCAAGATTCCCACCTACCACCGTGATGAGGAGCGTAAGGAGGTATAAAGCGCCATTTGAAACCCTTTGGGTAGGAAAAATTAGAAATTTGTTCCATGGCAGGAGAGGAAGTAAGAGCTTTCTTCCACAGGGAAGCTGCGCCCTGAAAAGTGGAAGCGTTATCAGAGAACATCTCTGAAGGCACACCAAGCCTAGCAGTGAAGCGAGAGTCAGCTGATAGAAAATAAGAAGTAGAAGCATTCGTTACTACTTCCAAGTGGATTGCGCCTGTAACCATGCAAACAAAGAGAGAAACATAAAGCTTACCAAACAATTTACGTTTAGCTTCAGGAGAATTTCGTTGATATTGAAACGGACCCATATAGTCCACACCAGTTAAAGCAAATGGGCGTATAGGAGAAGAGCGAAAAGAGGGCAGATCGCTCATTAATTGAGTATTGATTTTAGGTTTCGCTTTAAAGCAAGGAATGCACTTATGAATTACAGAAGAAACTTCATGAATTCCATTTATAATCCAGTACTTTTCCCTTAAGAGGCAAAGCAGAGTACGTGTACCAACATGAAGATTACGGTAATGAAAGTCACGTATAATTAAGGAAGTTACGTGATGTTTAGAAGGCAAAATAACGGGATGCTTTTTGTCTTCAGAGAGTAAAGATTGCGAGAGCCTTCCACCTACCCTGAGTAACCCATGGTCATCAAGGAACGGGGCTAAAGCACGAAGACGGCTGGATTTGGGAAGATCTCTTTTAGAAGAAAGCAAAGACAACTCAGAAGAAAAGGCTTCTTGCTGTGTCAGTTGTAAAACTTTAATGGTGGCGAGATTCAATTCATGATTGGTAAGGTGTGGTTTGGGGAGAAGGGGTTGGTCAACCACAAAATATTTCCATCTAAGGAGATAGGCGATAATTCGTATTAATTTATGAAAGGAAGAATAGCGTGACAACAAAGGATAAGAAGCATTAGAAACCAGACGCGAGGCAATAGACAGAGGTACTTTAGCGTCAGGCAAGTTGGAGTTTGTAGCTGGAGGTTTAGCAGGCCATGAAGAAAAGTCTTTGATTAACCACGAGGGCCCATGCCAGTACAATTGGGAAGCTGCCAATTGAGAGGATAAACAACCACGAGAGATAATGTCGGCTTGATTATCCGCACTGGGAACATGCCTCCATTGACATCCAGAAGAAAGAGTTTGAATTTTGGAAACCCTGTTTGCGACAAAAGTTTGCCAGTGAGAGGGGTTTTTAGCGATCCAAGAAAGGGTGATCATGGAATCGCTCCAGAGATAAATTTGCGAGAATTCGACTTTTAATACTTCCCGTAATTTCTTGACAAGTTCTGCAGCCATGAGTGCAGCGCACAGTTCGAGCCTAGGCAAAGTGATAGTTTTAAGAGGAGCGACCTTCGATTTGGCGCAAACAAGGTTGGAAACTAGAGATCCATAGAATGAATCATGGTAAACTAAATATGCACAGCAACCGTAAGCTTTTTCGGAACTGTCCGCGAACACATGGAGGAAAAAGAATGCATTAGAATGAGAGCTGATTAAATTCCTGGGAATTTCAATAAGGGAAATATCCAGCAAATCGCTGCGAAACGAGAGCCAACGATTCAGAAAAGATAGAGGGACAGTGTCATCCCATTCACATTTAAGCGACCACAGCTCTTGCATGAAGAGTTTGGCTATAACGATAACTGGGGCAAGAAATTGAAGCGGATCAAAAATTTTTGCAATTTCAGAGAGGATTTGTCTTTTTGTATTAGGAAGCTCTTCTGCGAGCGTAACTTTATAGATAAGAGTGTCAGTGCTAGTGCACCAATGAACTCCTAAAGTTTTTATAGATTCGGAGTTTCCACAAATTTCGACAGAAGAGGGATCTACGTCTTCGATGGGAAATTGGGCGAGAAACTCAGGGGAGTTGGAGTTCCACTTATGAAGTGGGAAACCTCCATTCCTTAGTAATGCTTGAAGTTCTAAAGACACAAAAGAAGCTTCCTCCAAAGTAGAGAAGGACTGCAAGTAATCGTCAACATAGAATGACGTAGTTAGTGCTTCAGAGGCTTTGGGGTTAAATAAATGACCATCTTGTGAGGCTAGCAAGTGTAGGGATCGGATAGCAAGGAAAGCAGAGGGTTTTAAGCCATAAGTAACCGTTTTCAAGCGAAATACCTTAATGGGCTTATTGATTTCATCACGCCACAAGATTCTTTGAAGATCTCGTTGTTCTGGTTGAATTAACACTTGACGGTACATCTGTTTTATATCGGCTATGACAGCTATGGGAAATAATCGAAAGTTTAAAAGTATAGCAGATAAATCTGATTGAATAGCAGGACCAGAATAAAGAGTGTCATTAAGGCTGTTGCCATTAACGTCGGGTGATGAACCATTGAAAACAACTCGGATTTTATCTTTTACAAGAGGGTTTTTCCACACAGGATGATGATTTAAATAAACCGTTTCGATTGGGGGGTGCAATTCATCATCGGATTTGTTAACAACCTCCATATGATCTAAGCTTTCATACTCATCCATGAACTCAGTGTACTGCTTTTTGACAAGGGGTTCCTTTTTGAATTTGCTCTCGATAGCAAAGAGAGCTTTTCGAGCTTTAGGCTGAGAGTTAATAAGTTTGGGGGGATTGTGTAATCTTGGCATTTGAACAATGAACCGGCCATCAGAAGAACGAGTGGTCGTGTTCAAAAAAAGTTGCTCACAGAATTCATTTTCTGAAGAAGTTACATTAGGAGAATCAACATTTTCAAGCCTCCAAAACTGTTCCAGATCAGTATTGGAGAAGTAACATTGCGATGCAGGTTGGGGTGAATAATGGGGAAGTTGCCCTGTGACAATCCATCCAAAATTAGTGTCTCTAGCGACCACGTTTGAGGATAGCTTGCGAACCTGTTTCCGAAGGCAGTTCCAAAAGACATTGGCACTAAAGAGTATGTCAATGGGATTTTGTGTGTTAAACGAAGGATCGGCTAACCTTAAATGCGAGGGAATGTTTAACCCTGAAATATCAACCGAGTGACTAGGAGAGTCTTCTCCAATGCTATTGAGAATTAGACAATTAAGTTTAAAAAAGTTGTTTCTATGACAAATATCTCTTATGGTTAGTTTTGAAAATTGTAAAGCTTGCGATTTTGAGCTGTTGATGACCGACACATTGATAGAAGTGGGGTTTACGGGTAGGCCTAGTTTTCTAATCAAGGAATTAGACACAAAATCATGAGTTGCAGCTGAATCTAGAAGGCCGCGTGCACGGACCCAGTTGCCAAAGTTATCCTGAACTTCAATTTGAACAGTAGACAACAATACTTGAGCACTGCGAATAGACTTAGAATTTTGAATGTATGATGAAGCATTAGAACTGTTAACACTATCATTTTTAGGAGAAGTGGATGCTGTTGATGACCTTGCCTGATCATGACGATGTAGCAAAGTATGATGAGCCATTTCACAATGGTAACAAAGTCTTGTGGACTTACAATTAGAAGCAGAATGCGTGGGCGCTAGACAGTTGAAACAATGTTTATTTTGAGCAACTAGTTTTCGTCTGTCATCGACTGACATTTCTTTAAAGGATTTACATAAGTATAGGGCATGGGAATCTTTACAAAGTATGCACTTTACAGGTTCGTTTAAACTTTTGCGAGGTTCGCTTTGCGTATTTAAAACAATAGAGCTAGCAACACGACGTTCACTAGACCTAGTTGGGTAACCAGTAGTGTTTGATTTGAATTTGGATGAGCTGAACCCTGATTTTTGGGTATTAGACGCTGAGCGTTCGCTTTTGGGTTTGATGGACATTAATTCAAATTTGGAACTAGGAGATGAAGGTTCGCTCTGATTAGCTAGCGCGGTTAAAAGTTGGCATCTAGCGTTTATTTAGGTGACTAAATGCTCGTAAGTATAGTCGTCTTCTTTAGAAAGTTCGATTTCCCAAGCTTTGAGGGTAGCAACATCAACTTTAGAAACCACTAAATGTATTAGGAAAGTATCCCAATAATTAGTAGGTTGATCTAATTGGGACAAAGCCTTTACGTGAAGCTGTGTAGTGTCAACTAGAGTGCGCAGACTAGTGACGTCATTATGCTGTGACGCAGGTAGATTGAATAGAGCCCTTATGTGGCGTTGAATGCGTAATCGTAAATTTCCATACCTATCCTTTAATAAGTTAAAGGCAATGGAATAATTTTCGGCACGAAGAGGAAGTGCTTCGACCAACTGCAAAGCTTGACCTCGGAGGATAGATCTCAAATACTGAAACTTGTAAATGACTTGAATGTCTTCATTGTCGTGAACAAGGGAGCAAAATAATTCATAAAAAGAATCCCAAGCGGATTCATCTCCAGAAAAATGGGGCAAATCAATTTTCGGTAAAATTGGTTTGGGCTTGTGAGTACCCTCACGGAAAGAAGTTTGTGGTTCGTGAAGGGAACCAAGAACAGAAGCGTCCTTTTTCTGCTCCTCTTCGAGTTGGCGTATTATTTTGAAAGCAGAACCTATGCCTTCGTAATATTGGTTTTCTACTTCAACTCGATCTTCGGTTTGATTGAGCATGCAAGTTTCTATTTCAGTTTGGATGTTACAATAATTTTCGTAAGACCGTTCATAATCTCGTACGCGATGTTTTAACAAGTCTAATTGAGCTTCTGAGGGATCTAGCTCTTTTATGTACTTTCTGAAACGGGTAATTTGTCCTTTGTAGGATGCTCGTTTAGAAGTAAGTTTTTCATCTTTCTCCTTCTCAGTAGGAGCCATGTTATAAAAAATAGATTGAAATGTAACTCACGATACTGTGGAACCTTGGAAATGCTGTCAAGCTGGCAGCAGAGAATGGGTATAAAGAACAGGACACCCCAAAGGAGACAGGAGCGGCCTCTTTCCCGTTCACAGGCTTTGCACGATGTGGTTATAGCTGAAAGATCCAAAGCAGATATTAATAATTTGCAAAATATTGCCAAACAGAAAAATGACAAATGGACTCTCCCGGGTTTCTGGTACCAATTTTTGGGTAGATTATAGGCTAGGGAATAACCCACCCACCAAGGGAAGATGATTAAGAAAAGGAAATGGGTTTCGGACTGGAGAAAAAGGATAGAAAAATAGGATGAGAGTTCCACAAAAATTATGAATTTGACTTTCAAAACATTTAAAGGTGGTTGCCACCGCAAATCCTTGTTCGGATACCTAAAGTGGGTACGAGCTTGGTCAAAGCTGACGGGAACCGCAGCTAGGACTTGGGCAGTTTGCCAGAGAGAAGCTTTAGTGTATTTCCTCCCAAGCACGAATAAAAGTACTATAGGGAAGGGTGATGGTCTGGCCAGACAGAAAGCAAACGATTTATTGTATGTCTTCTCAAAGAAATTAGTTTTTTCGAAATGATTCGAAGAATGCCAATAGTTAATCAAGCTTGGTATTTTCAATTTTTTGAAGTTATAGAATTCCTGAAAAGAGCGACCAGGTGCTTCAAGGAAGGGGAGTGACGAAAAAATTATAACTTGGAAAGTAATTTTGGTAAGTGACCCAATGGTTGCATTTGGAAATGGCTAAGCCCTTACTCAGCGAGAGGCCGGCTAAAAGCTTAGACAAAAAAGAAACACTTATCTTTTGGGAAATTGACCATAAGTTTTCGGAGAGGATCTCCACAAGCAGGTAGCTGGCGTAGCGAGCTTTACTTGCCTTACTGGCCAATTAGAATTAGCTATTAAAGCTAAGAGAAGCTTTGACAAGATTACCACTAAGAGTTTTTGCTCAAATGCAACGAGTGGTGAAATCCCTATCAATAGATTTAAGGGCATCGAGTAGGGAGAGCCAAGGAGTACAGGACCTTGCTTAACCGTTGTATTAGAAAAATGAGAATCCAAAAACAAATATTTAATTTATTTAACAATTCAAAGAAGCGTAACTTTAACAAATAAATATGTTCTATGTAGTTAACAATTTGGGGTCGCGGACCTCCAACAACGTTCAGAAATTGCTCCAGGCAAATGACAATTTTTAAGGTTTTTAAACCTTGTATTAAAATCTTGGTAAGATTTAATAAAATAGGCAAAATGGAATAATTAAAGTTTTAACATTTACAGGAGTACAAGCAGTGTACTATAAGAAACCTCTGAAAGAACATTCTAACGAGAATAACAACTTCGAAGCTAACAAAATAGAAAACTTAAAGAATAAAAAGGAAGTTCCTACAACTTCTTATATTTAAACAGAATTACTTTGTGAGAATTATACAAAGAGAGCAGGTCACTTACTGAGAACCTGAAAAGTTAATCAAAAGGAAGGTTCTAGACCTCCTATACTTTAAATAGGACTCGCAAGTTAAATGAGGCAGTTTTCATTTAGCGAGACCAAAAAATAACTCACTCAAGAGTTGAGAGAATTGTTTTCCCTGCTTTTGAAGGGAGGAACAATGTAAGTTTGAAACGTGTGCTAGACACGTAATTATACAGAGATACTTAATGATAAACCAACAAAATGGAAGGGCACTTCTTGGAATGACACCTTATTGGAACAGACCTAGATTAAAAGTTTATTGCAGATTGTTAGTAAGAGGTTTAGGAAAGAGAAATGGGAATTAAGGAAAATGTTCATGGCCTTATTTGAATATAAGCGGACGATCGCGACGCGGTAGAAAAGTTGAGCAAGCACTGGTTTTCACTATAGTTCATTGAAATGTATGAAAAGTTCACTGTGGAGACACAAAGTTTATGGAAAAGAAAGTTATTGCAATGATGAAAATAACTGGTTTCACTAGATAAGTGAGAGTCTATTTCTTGAGAAAATTGTAAATTACAATTAAATGCGCTATAGAAAATTCCCGCGGTGGACGAAACTTCACTATGTAGTAATTTAGAAGTAAGATAATTCAATTTTAAATAGAATTCTCACAAGTACGTGAGAAATACATGACGGCAGGACTTGTAGATTGAGTACAGAATCTGGAAGGTTCCAGAACAATCTTAGCAGTAAAATGGGGCTAATGTAAATCCAGCGGAGGAACTAGCTTGTAGAATTATAGACAGCGGGTAATTAGATAATATCCCACGTAGTGAGAGGATTTCTCATTTGAATAGCTTAAGAAAAGCTCTTTATAGTAAGGTCGGCTTATACAAGCGAAAGCTTAACATGGCAAATCCCACGAAGAATGATTTTTGCCCCAAAATAAATACTTTCACACTGTCTATAAAAGTATCATTGAAAACACGTGGAAGTTAAAACCATGAAGATGAGGTTAAAACTTGAAGAAGGTACTTATCTTTGTTGCATGTCGAAGTGAAGTTCCTCACTGATGCCTAGAGTTCCAACATGGCGTGGAATTTAAAAAATGCCTCGTTAGGTCAGGAGGCTAGCTCTGGTTGAGCCTTAACTGATTGATTCAACTGCCGACTGAGAAGTGAGACTTGCTCAACGAAGCACAGAAGGTCCTAGGAAGGGAAGAGAGTGGGGGTAGGAAACAAAAGGTATACATATCAGCATAACCAACTTATCAAAAATAAATGTTCTTCTTGATGGATGGTCTTCTAAGAATTGATAGTAGGCGATATTAGCGCAGCATGGTGAGTGAAACAGTAGACGTAGTCCTCTTGCTCAAGGAGAAAATAGCTGGCGATAGTAACAAGATCTGGTGGCCAGATGGATATGTAAGTCCTCTTGCACGATGAGGAATTGAGTAGCTTCAGAGGTTCGCTACTAGATGACGCTAGGTGGGTCACAGAAGTTATATATCTGAAACATACTTATGAAGACATAAGAGAGTTGCCCAACAAGGAGAAAACAGAAGATCACTGTTGGTGTTTGGCAAAGAGGAAGGAAGAAATGAACATGCAATGAGCAGTAGACATTATATCTCAGGTACCGTGTATTCAAAGAATACACCAGGGCCGGTAACGTAGATGTTAGGCCCCTTAAAACAACAAATATTTTCATCATCATCATAATTTCATAATTCAGAGTTTTCCAAACTTTTCTCATGGCGACACTCTATTAGCACACACAATTCTACATGACTCCCAATTAATTATTTTCATTATAAACATAGACTATTTTAACAAGGGAGATTCATTTTAATGATTTTTTTTCATAGAATACAACTTATATGATTTTCGAAGTATAATGGGCTATATTAAACACCTTTCTCATAGATACAGAACTTGCATCTTGATGTTCCAATTCAATGACTGCTATGGGCTTGGCGATCATTACAAATCTACTTTATATTGGTCGGATGGAGGACAAATTCCTCATCTAACATTCTCAAACTGCCACGTTTAAGTGTTTTTGTATTAGCCATAACAGAAAACGCACTTTCACACGAATATGTCGTAGAAAACTGCAACAAAACGATGAGGGCTCTTTTACTCAGGTGAGGAAAATCTTGTCGAACAGAAACTCAGAAGCTGTCTAATTCTTACTCTTGGTACTTAAATTTTAAAATCTGGTTATTTTTGAGTTCCGCCAGTTCCTCCTCTTCGATAAGTTGAAGTTCACAAGAGCTGGAACGTGCAAAAGGATTTCTTATCCAGTCACATTTGTTTACATCTAGTGTAGGAGAATATCCACCCAGGCCGAACGAGGGGAAGCAAGTTTACTACTTTCTCACAGCTTCTTTATTCGTTTTCTATCCTGAATTTATAAGTACGACGAATCTCACGACACCCTTGATGGTAGCACACGGCACCCTGTTTGGAAAGCACTGGTATAATCTGTCTGCTAACGTGTTGTGTCTGTATTTGTAATTGATGCGGGTATTGGGGTGCACAGTGGGTCAAAATCGAAATCTAGGAGGACAAAATTATTTATTTTCATAATTTAAAAAATCAAAATTTATTACTTCTACAGCATTCTCATATACTGTAATTGCCGCTGACTATTCTGGGATATAAACGTATCTTAGTGTAAATCTGTCACCACTGTTCGAGCAGTCTGAATTGGAGGGTGAATGTAAGTGGCTGTGGGTTGGTTGTCTTTGTGGTTAGTATGATGCTGTAAGATGGAACATGCAGCTGAAGGTATGATCTTTGTAACGTGTTCCAGTTATTAATGGGCGTAATTGTTACGTAATTGAGCCTCCGTGGCTTAGGCGGCAGCACGCCGGCCTCTCACCGCTGCGTCCGTGGTTCAAATCCCGGTCACTCCATGTGAGATCTGTGCTGGACAGAACGGAGGCAGACAGGTTTTTCTCCGGGTACTCCGGTTTTCCCTGTCAACAATTCATTCCAGCAACACTCTCCACTATCATTTCATTTCATCTATCATTCATTTAAGCATTGCCCCAGAGGAGTGCGTCCGGCCTCGGCAGCCGGCACAGTTCATATCCTCGCCGCTAGATAGGGGCTTCATTCATTCCATTCCTGACCCGGTCGGAGACTGGAAGCAGGCTGTGGATTTTCATTTTCAATTGTTACGTAATTGTAGCTATATTTGCATTATATAATATTTAACTATGATTTTTAAAATTATATTTTCACTTAGAGTTTTAGTATGTCGCGTCACTCGGCGTCACTTTCTACTTAATGTTAAAATGTAGATAACGTCTTGTAGTTTACGACTGTTATAAGATTTTTTTGCATCTTTTTCAACTTACTTAGTTACTTTACGTTTTTGAAGATGCCGCGCAACCAGTTCTCACACGTTTACAACTGTTTGAAGCACTGTGTTCGACGATTATGTCAAAAGTGGAACTTTGTGACTTTGTTAAAAGTAAATTAGGGGTAGAAAATTGTTCTGAAGAGATAACTGAATGCTCTATCCAATTAGTCATAGACAATTTCCTGCATGTGTAGACGTAGCTTAAAAAAGGTCTTAACTAATGTTTATTATGAAGTAAACTAATTATATACGTTGCTTTCACTCTAAATTCATGATTAAAACGTAAAAATAATTTTGTCCCCCTAGGTTAGGATTTTGACCCACTGTGGGGTGGAGATAACCATGGCACTATGTTAAGAGTCATCCCGGCATTTGCCTGGAATAGAATGAAAAACCACTTCTAGGAGGGCTGAGGTGGGAATCGAACATGAAACCTCAGAGCTTACAGTCAAGAATGCTAGCCGCTACACCACATTTTAAGTATTATGTTTCGAGGGATTTCGGATAGAGGGATCTTTATCCCCCCTTCCCCCTTGTGAGGTACGCCCCTGTATGAATATTTTTATTGTTGTAACTACAGTACTCAGATTCACAACTCTGGCTCTCTCGTTCTCGGTCGCAGAATACTGTTGTTCTACCTGGCTTAACAGTGCTCACACCAAAATACTTGACACACAGCTCAATCAAACAATGCGCCTCATCACAGGATGTATTCGTTCTACTAATACTCTCTGGTTACCGGTTCTAAGTAACATTCCCCCACCACATTTAAGAAGATGTCAGTCGTTGCTGAACACCTACAAAAGAATCAACACGAATCCGCTGTTACCAATACATGCAGAACTTCCAGTTCTATCAGCTCATCGATTAAAGTCCAGACACCCGTCGCGGCGAACAGCACATAGCTTGTTGACCAAAAACTGTTGCCTGGATTAATCAATGGCGGAAACAAACTTCCCTGGCACACCATGGATTAATTATTAATCCCTGGAAAGACCTGCAGGGTTTCACTTATCTAGACGTCACTGGATTGAACGGGATTAGAACTGGCCAGGGCTGGTGTGGAGGTATACTATAAGGTGCGTTCAAAAAGTAACGAGCCGGAGGCACAATTACAGAAACCAGTACCTGTATGTTAGAAGTATTGGCCCTGGCTGTTGAGGCACTTGTCCCACTGTGACACGAGGCGGTGAATGGCTGTCTGATAAAATTCCCTGGGCTGCGATGTGCACTAGTTCCGCACGTACAGCTGGACGTCGGCGTCCGAGGTAAATCGTTGGCCCCGCAGAGCCCTTTTCAGGGGACCAAACATGGCGTAATCACAGGGAGAGAGGTCTGGACTGTATGGAGGGTGGCCGAGAACCTCCCATTTGAATTTCTGCAGGAGTGCCGCGACTGTGTTGGCCGTATGAGGTCGTGCATTGTCGTGGAGCGACCACGACGGCAATGGCGTTCACTGTCACTCGGCGGTCCTGGGTAATGAGTGCATCAACCAGCTGGACGTTGTCATCGGTAATGCAGGGGGATGCCCCAGACCGGGCATCATCGGCTAACGACACCCGTCCTTCCCTGAAACGCTTGTGCCACGCCTTGACCCTTGCAAGGGACATGCAGTGTTCGCCGTACACTTGTGACATTCGGCGATGAATGTCCGTTCCCCTACTATTTCCGCTGTCAGAAACCGAACAACACCTATTTGCTCTTCGGTTGACGCCTCCATGTCACTGTTTGCAATGCGACTGGCAGCGTTGGACGATTGATGCATGCTGCTGCTCGCTTTGTATCGTCACGTGACGTACACGCGTGCCCTCTAGCGATGGGCTGTGACCTTCCAGGCTCTGGTCGGAACCACACCTCGTTACACACGCCACGATTAGCCAATGTAGTCACCGGTTTGCGCATTCCAGCCTCCGGCTCGTTACTTTTTGAACGCACCTTATATATCAATGGGGGTTGGAAGTCCTCTCCAAATTGCGACTGTGGTGAAGAGAAGCATAACGCTTGATTGTCCCCCTCAGAGCCTTCAGTGGTACACTCGAAGATCTACACAGGCTACCTCAAGAGGCTGTTGACTGGCTTCTCCATTTGGATCTGCATCTGTAAATTAATCATTTCAGACTACGAACTTGAGATTATGTATTACTGTATATACTGTATTTGTAAATAGCAATGTATCACTTCATCATACGATAAATAAATAATTGAACTAGCTATCGACATGTAATGATTTCCAGTCGGTCAACACGATTGTATTGCATTAAACATTAAAAAATGACCTTCATCTCGATGATGTAACTGGCTAGTTACCCGTCCTTCGTACGGGTGGAATATACTTGTGTGTGTATCTTATATTCCGAACGCTTTTATTGTTCTAACCTGAGTAAAAGACCACCTCGTGGTGTATCGGCTACCGTTCTTGACTGTTGGTCCGGAGGTCCGGGTTCGATCCCGGCTCTGACAAGAAATTTTAATTCTGGTGTGAGGGCTGGAACGGGGTACACTTACAAAGGAAGTATCAGGTAAGACAGTTCGAAACCTATCTTGAAACTTTGCGGACGCAATCGTTGTACTATAAGAGGACAATTTGCGGAGAATCAGCCGCCAGATTGAACTGCAAGGCTCCGAAATCGTACCTGACATCCTGGTGCGCAGGCATGACGGCTGGCGGAGCTGGACATCCCTGTGGCACTCGGAGTAGTAGCGAGGCTGACTGGAGCGTGCGGCTGCTTCCCCCGGCCTTGAGTGCTTGGGCGGTCAGGGCAGTCCATTCCAACATGTATGGTACTCGCTACCTCCTTTTGATTTATATAAGAGATTCGCCACATGATTTCGGAGCCTTGCAGTTCAATCTGGCGGCTGATTGTCCGCACGTTGTCCTCTTATAGTACAACAATTGTGTCCACAAAGGTTCAAGATAGGTTCCGACCTGTCTCACCTGATACTTTCCTTGTCAGCCTCGTGAGGCAAAACTGAGAAGAGGAAAGTTTGATTGCCACCTTAATAACCATCCCCCACGTTTATAGTGCGTCTCTACCTTAAAAGACAGTATTGAATTAAATGTAGTATTTGCCTCTCACTCGCACTCCTCCTATGTCCTGCAAATAGCTTCGTCCTCTTCTACGCCGGCGATGTTGCCATTTCCCAATAATTGAAAGTGACAAATCTAAGAGAATCTTTGCGTAGTCTTATAGAGAATTTTCCGCTCTTTATGATGATGTAGAAATAAAAGCCATAAATAAATAACACATGGCCCAATTTTCACAATTACGATATTTTAGCGCGAATCTATATTTTTGCAGATATAAAACTTATCACGCTATAGATAATGAACTAATGATCGCAACAGATCGAGAATTTATTTTTAGATTGCCTGATGTTGGTAGAAGATACCCTATTTCTCAGGGCAGTAATTATTTTCATAATAAGAAAGTTACGATTTTTTTCTTAAATGTTACTTGAAAAATCTGGGATGGTGTCACACAAAAGTTATGTAGCGAGAAACATTTTTGCTGTTGACTTTACGTTGGTGACTAAGCGAGAAGAAATGTTCATTAATGTCTGAAATAGTTTTTCAAACAAACCAGAGCTCGATATCAGATAGTATTCATACGTTATAGCACTTTGCGTACTCCTCCCGCCCAGCGCAGCACTGACTCACCGAAATTTTGTTTACTAATGTGGCCCGTAGGCTATCTCCCCGACTGCAGTTGATGGTGTAAAGTTAAACTGTGAAATGAAGTGGAGCTTGTGTTCTTTATAAATTGTCCGCCTCGTTGCATAGTGGCTAGCATTCTTGGCTGTCACTTTGCTGTTACCGTGGAGGCCCGGGTTTAAATCCCGGCTCTGACAAGAAATTTAATTCTGGTCTGAGGACTGGAACGGGGGTGTACTCAACTTCATGAGACAAAACTGAGAAGAGGCGGGTTCGATTCTTACCTCAGCCATCCTCGAAGTGGTTTCCGTCTAGTTGGCCTTTGTTCGTCCCGGGAATGAACAAGGGTTCGTTAAAGGTGCAGAGTTAACGTTTCTGTGCCAAAAGAACACGGCAGACACCCACGACGAAATGACTGGTGAAGAGTATGAAAAGTGGTTCGCCGAGCAATTGTTGCCCAATGTTCTCGAAGGATCTAGCCTAGTAATAGACAATGTAGGCTATCACAGCAGAGACATATGTTCGCTGCTTGCCACCATACCACAGTGAACTTAGTCCCATCGAAATGGTATGGGCGCAAGTAAAGAATTAGCCTATATAAAATTGAACGACGTCTCATTCAAGAAACAAGAAATGAATAAAGTTGTGCATTAGGGTCCCCAGAAAAACAGGAGAGCACCGATAAGTGGACTGTAAATAAGATTAAGACATGTCTTGTACTAGAACATTTACTGCCATTACGGACTGTACACACACATACAACAACAACAACTGGCAGCCAAGCACGCCAAAGTTCTCTCGTCTCCCGTCGAGCGCTGCAGAGCGAGCAATCGAAATGGCTGTCGAGTGATCGAGACGGCTGTACTCAACATACCGGCCGCCAAGAAATACTTACTTTCTTAACACTACAAATAACATAACAAACGAATTGCATCGAATCAATCACTGCACTATAGTCCAACATGTCTGTTTGAACAAGAAGTCTATATACAATACAATGTTACACTGAAACAAAAGAAACAAAACTGAAGTGCTATGGTACATTAATTACACTGCACTTGCTTCAGGCAGAGGACACAATTTCACAATAGGTCGTTTGAACAATCCCTTGGTAGTGCGTATGGTTGCCACACGAACCAGTCCGTCATCTCCAGGATGAACTTGATCGATCACTGCAATCTTCCAGTGCAGAGGAGGTAAGTTGTCTTCCTTCACAATGACAAGCGTCCCAGGCTTCACACTTGGGGAAGAACTGGACCATTTAGCCCTCTGCTGCAGGTGGTGTAGATACTCATTGGACCACCTGGACCAGAATATCTGAAGTTGTTGCTGCAGAATCTCCCATCTGGACAACAAGCTAAGCTTCACATTACTTAGATCTGGCTGAGGTAAACTTGATAAGGCAGTGCCGATAAGGAAATGGCCAGGAGTGAGAACTTCAATATCATTAGGATCGGAGGAGAGAGGAAGGAGTGGTCTGGAGTTCAGACAAGCTTCTATTTGACAGGTTAAAGTAGTTAATTCCTCAAAGGTAGGACATAACGTACCCATAACACGTCTGAGGTGATGCTTGAAAGATTTAACACCTGCTTCCCACAGGCCTCCAAAGTGAGGTGCTCTTGGAGGTATGAAGCTCCACTCGATGCCTTCTCTGCTGGTGAAATTCTGTACCTCAGTTCTCGTTTCTTCTGAGTCGAGAAGTTCTTGAAGTTCCTTCTTGGCTCCCACGAAGTTAGTGCCATGATCACTGTAGATAGTTTGGCAACGTCCACGACGTGATACAAATCTACTCAATGCTGCCATGAAAGCTCGTGTCGTAAGGCTGCTAACAACTTCGAGATGTACAGCTTTGGTAGCTAGGCATACAAATAGTGCTACGTAACATTTATCTCTTGTCTTTGACCTGAGAGAACCAGTTTTTACAAGAAATGGCCCTGCATAGTCTATCCCACAGTTTAAAAAGGGTCGAACTAATTCAACGCGAACACGTGGTAGTTGGCCCATTAATTGAGTTGAAGATTTTGCTCTTAGTCGGAAACATGTCAAGCAATTATGAATTATCCGTCTGACTGTCGTTCTACCATTCACAATCCAGTATTTCTGCCTAAGGGAGGCCAGAAGAAGTTGACAGCCAGCATGCAAGAGACGACTGTGTTCATGTTCAATTATCAATCTGGTGATGTGATGATGAGGTGGCAAGATCACAGGATGTTTTTGCTCATATGGCAGATTAGACCGTTCTAACCGTCCACCAACTCGTAGCAGCCCGTTGAGGTCTAAACCAGGATGTAGACTTCTCAAGTGACTCTTACAATGAACTTCTTGGTCTGATTCCAGCTGTTTGATTTCCATGTGGTATGCTAACTCCTGAGCCTGCCTAATGCATGTTGTCAGAGCATTCTGCAATTCCTTTAAAGAAAGAGGTCCAGTAGCTCGCTCTGTCTTCAATTTTGAACAATTATGTACAAATCTAAAGATGTATGCTACAACTCGTTGCAATCTCGATAAGCTAGAGAATCTTGTGACGAGTCCATCCTCGGGAGTAGTCATTAAGTAACATACAGGCTTAATCTTCTGCTCTGGTGGTTCCTGCTGCTCTGGGAGATTGTTTAATGTAGGCCAGTGTTTAGAATCTTCACCCAACCAAGCTGGTCCATTCCACCATAACTTATTATCCTTAAGATCCTTAGGATGTACACCTCGTGATATCAGATCAGCGGGGTTAAACTGTGAAGAAACGTGTCGCCAAGTAGCACCTTCTGTAATTTCCTGTATTTCAGCTACTCGGTTGGCTACAAAGGTCTTCCATCTTGATGATGGTGCCGAAAGCCATGCCAATACAATAGTAGAGTCTGTCCACAAGAATATGTTCGCAAATGTAAGATTCAAGGACTTGACTACCCTTTGCAATAATTGAGATAATAGCAATGCTCCACATAATTCCAGTCGTGGAAGAGATAATTTCTTCAATGGTGCTACCCTGGACTTGGAGCAAAGAAGTCTTACAGAAGTGGTTCCATCCTTGTTTGTGGAATGTACATACAAGCACCCTCCAAACGCAGCTTCCGATGAATCACAGAACCCATGAAGCTGTACAGTTACTGAGCGGTCACCTAGAATTCTGCGATCAATGTAGATTTCATCAATCCATGGGAGCTGATTATAGAGTGATGTCCAAGTTGCAGCCAATTCTTCTGATAAAGGCTGGTCCCAAGATAGCCGTTCTTGCCATAACTTCTGAAGAAATATCTTGCATAAAATTACTATAGGACTGATGAGGCCTAGAGGGTCAAAAATGCTGGAAACAATGGATAGAACTAGGCGTTTTGTGAAACCATGTGGATAGGGTTTTGGCTTGAAACTGCTAATAACTTGAAACTGGTCAGCAGCTGGGTGCCATACCAATCCTAACGTTTTAACTTCACCCTTGTCCAGCTGTAGTGGTAACTGAGCCTCCCTTAGCTCCGGTGAGACATTCTCTAGAATACCTGGGTGATTGCTGCACCACTTACGTAGTGAGAATCCACCCTTCTGTAGTATGTTTATCAACTCTTGTTGCACTTGAAGAGCCTCTTCGACGGTCGCACATCCCGAGATACAATCGTCAACATAGAAATCTTCCATCAATGATTTCTGAGCTTTCGGAAAGGCATGAGCTTCCTCACTGGCCAGTTGTTGAATGCATCTAATAGCTAAGAATGGTGCACATGACATGCCATACGTAACAGTCTTCAATTGATACTCCTTGGCAGGATCTGTCAATTTCTCTCTCCATATTATCCTTTGATATCTACAGTCTTGGGGATGTACCAGAATCTGACGGTACATTTTTGCTATGTCCGCAGTGAAAGCAATGGCATGACTTCTGAATCTTAAGATAATAGAGTAGAGATCTTGCTGGATGGTTGGGCCGACGAGTAGAAGGTCATTCAATGATACTCCGTTGCTGGATGCTGCAGAACAATCAAATACTACTCTAGTCTTAGTGGTCGAGCTGCTTGCCTTAACCACTGCATGATGTGGCATATAGTAGCAACGTGCTGTGGTATCTTCAGCAATATCCATATGACCCAAATCTTCGTACTCTTGAAGAAATCGACTATATTCTTCCTTCAGTCCTTGATGTTTGGTCAACTTCCTTTCCAACTGATGAAACCTCTTTGTTGCCATCTGCTTGGAGTCTCCTAGATTTTCTGGGGTTTCTTTGAAGGGAAGACGCACTACAAATCTGCCAGAAGAGTTGCGCGAGACGTGCCGTTTGAAGTGAGCTTCACAGTCCCTTTCTTCCTTAGTTCTTGGAGTATGGTGTAGCTCTTCGATTTCCCAGAACCTCTGTAGCTGCTGTTGGATGCAGCCTGCAGATTGTACAAAGTAAGATACTACCGGTCGCCGTGGTCCATGTAGGGGCTTACTGGAATCTGTATATTTACCTGCAAGTACCCAACCTAACTCTGTTTCTTGCAGAATAGGATAATCTTTAGTCCTAGCTAGATTTCCTGCGAGCTGAATGTATGGGCATACCTCTGACCCAATTAACAAGTCTATGTGACCCGGTTCGTTGAACTTCGGATCAGCAAATGGCAGATTTTTGGGTAAGTTCCACTCCTTGCTATCAATGTATTCGCCAGGAAGATCTTCAGTAAGCTTAGGTAGAACCAAGCACTCGACTGAGGTCACGAAATCATTTATACGCGAGCCTATTTGCACCAAAACACTATGCTTGGTTTCTGACGTCGTATTCCCAATACCCTGGATCGGTTTACGATCATGAGATCTGCGCAGCCTTAATCGCTGAACACAGGATTCTGAAATAAAGCAAGATTGCGAGCCACTGTCTAAAAGGGCTCTACAAGTCTGCCAGATCCCTTGAGCATCCTTGACCTTCACCAAGGCTGTGGACAACAATATGGACTGACGTGGTTCTATCTTGAGAGTACAGTAACTACTCGCACCATGCTGCACCTGAGTCACGTTCTGATTAGGGACGTTTTCCGACTTATCTACGTTTGACAAATGCTGGGACACATCAATATGCAGTAACGTGTGATGCTTCTTCCTGCATGTTTGGCAGTTACCAGCCTTGCACTGGGCGACTCTGTGTTGAGCATGTAGACAGTTGAAACAGAGATTATTACGCTTGACAAAATCTCTACGTTCTAGAGTAGGAACTTGCTTAAAATCTCTACATCTAGCCAAAGCATGTGGAGCGTTGCAGTACACACAGTTTACAGTTGTAGTAACATACGTCTGATGAGCATGTGGTGTTGTCTTACGATTGGAGGGTTCTTTACCTTTAGTGTCTGAGCTGCTTGAAGGCTTGAGGAGGTTGCTTGAGTTCACTATGTCTAAAGCCTTACATTTACCTTCTAAGAACTTGATAAGATCTTCAAGAGTAGGAAGAATTTCAGAGTCTACAGTATCTTCAAATTCTTTCCTAATGGACACGTGCACTTTCTCCAAAATCAACTGCGAAACCAGTAGGTCTTCCAATGGCACTGCTAGATTTAGGGCCTTAATAGCATTTAGGTTACTCAGAGTTTGGTTAACTAGTGCCCGAAGCTCATTAACAGAATCTTTGTGAGCAACCGGCAAGTTTAATAAGTAACCTAAGTGTGCCGTAGTAATCAGTCTTATGTTATCATAACGACTGCGAATAGTTTGCAGAGCAACTTCAAAATTACTGCTAGAAACTGGGATATTAGCTATTAACTTATGAGCTTCACCTTTGAGTGTAGACAGCAAGTAGTGAAATTTTTGAATATTGTCCAACTGGTCATTATTGACGACTAGGCTATCAAAGGTGTCCATATAATGCTTGAAACCGGTCACATTACCATCATAGCTGGGAAGTTGTAGTGTCGGTAATCTAATAGCATTCCGTGTACTAGAATGTGAGTGAGGTGGAGTAATACTACCATCAGCCTTGTGATCATTATCACGATTGATCTCGATATTCATTGCAGCTTCGAGATCAAAGTATGCTGATTCAAAGGTTTCTCTTTCAGCTGCATGCTTTTCAATACCCTCAAATAGTTCTAACTGCGTTTGAGCACCTTCAAATTTATCTCTAATGTTAGGCAATTCTTTCAGTCTAACAATTACTAATTGAATTTCTGACTCACGCTGGAATTCAGTAATATACTTTGACATTCGTGTTAAACTTGATTTGGCAACGGCTCGTTGCTGTACGAGTTGCTTCCTGGTTTGTTCTTCCATTGCTGCAGACGCGTTACGAGTACAAAAGGTTCGAAAAGGGTGAAAACAAGGAAGGCTAGCTTATAGAATAATTAACTAAGAATGTGATCCTTAGTACTTGAGCATAACGGGCGCAAGGAGACAGAATAAACCAATAGGATCAAGGTTGGGAGCATAATCTAAGGTGCCAGTCTAAGAATGTTTCAACTTACTTGTTATGCAGAGATAAATCTTGGATCCGCCACTGTCATCCAGGATGAGCTGAATAATACACTGTCTATGTTCTGCATGACCACACAAACTGGAGCTATAAGACCGGCAGCTGAACACGTGCCGTGGTATGTGTTGTAGGTTATGTTACGTATGTAACATGTAAAACACACGAGTTGCATTTCTAGACGTTCGTTAAGAGTTGTGTTCCAACGATTAGTGTTTTACACGTCCGAAGTATGCACGATGTCGTCTCATACTTGGAAGAATCCATTTCGCCACGAGGTGACCATGTGCTTTGTCCGCGTTCTGTTATATCGTACAGAGAACATGTCTTTCCAACGCGAATATCCGGTACGCGAGGACCATGAATAAAGTTGTGCATTAGGGTCCCCAGAAAAACAGGAGAGCACCGATAAGTGGACTGTAAATAAGATTAAGACATGTCTTGTACTAGAACATTTACTGCCATTACGGACTGTACACACACATACAACAACAACAACTGGCAGCCAAGCACGCCAAAGTTCTCTCGTCGAGCGCTGCAGAGCGAGCAATCGAAATGGCTGTCGAGTGATCGAGACGGCTGTACTCAACAAGAAATGAATAATTTAATTTCGGCTGCATACCACCACTTGACCACACAAAATTGGGTAAATTACGTGGACCACAATGTATATTATTATTATTGTATTACTATTATAATAATTATTATTATTATTAAATGTCATATTATAATTTAACTAAGAAAAAAATTAAGTCAAATCAATACTAATAATTCACTTAAATGTCTACAATTTGTAGATAATTTGAAGTGTACATGTTTGGAAACAACAATGGTTTCTTCTTCAGCACAATTGAGAGAGAAAAACTTATTCTAAGGAAAGATTTAAATTACAAATGGATATCCTTACAATACGTCTTAAAAGAATAATGTTATTTTATTTATTTTATTTTTATTTATCGTATGGCTTTTAGTGCCGGGAGTGTCCGAGGACATGTTCGGCTCGCCTGAGTCTGTAGCTGCTTCCAGCGGACACCCTAAAGGGTGAGCTACAAGTTCCGTTCAATTTCAAGTAGTTCCAACTTTCGCCACCAGATATCAATGATACCTAGTGGTGAACGTTGGAACTTTTGATAGAACGTTATGACGAAATCTAACCTAAC
Source organism: Meconema thalassinum (assembly GCA_946902985.2). Lineage (NCBI taxonomy): Eukaryota > Metazoa > Arthropoda > Insecta > Orthoptera > Tettigoniidae > Meconema > Meconema thalassinum. Next base: position 226,512,296 of record OX336397.1, read on the forward strand.
AATTTTGCTTTACACAAGTTTAGTCTGTGAAAGGATCTTTTACATGCCATAAATCTATGACATGGGACCGCCGGCTTTACTTCCTCTCCGAAGGAAGGCATACTGAAGGATTTTAACGCTCTTAAAAAAATCCGACGACTTCGGCCGGGTTTGAACCCGCTATCTTGGGCACAGCAGTTCAGCATGCTACCGACCACGCCACCGAAGCCGCTAAAGAATAATGTTGAAAAACTTTTATAAATCCTTAAAATTATCTATGAAAATTTAGGCAATTATATGGTTAATCTTCTGAAAATTATATATGAAAAATATTGTAAAAAAGCTTTAAAGTACTGTACCATGAAGTTGAAATACCACATGTAGTCATATCTCTGGAACTGATACAATCTTGGACCCTACTAATAGCATCAAGTCTTACTTTCGATGTTCATTCAGTTCTTATGCCTTCTGTTCCGCATGCCAACTATTTCAATACGTGGTGGCATCTCAATCTAGGAAGTTCAAACAAAATGTTAGTTGTATAATAGTGTTGGAGCTTGAAAGAACAATTTTTAAACCATCCTAAACCTCAAATGTCATCCCCTCTACCTCCTTGTTGATACCAAAGAGTAATAAGGAGACGCCCTGCCAGCGCTATAGCATGCGGAGAGTTGAAGCACTGACCACGCCCCCATACTTGCCCGGCTCGAGCGGTAAATGGAGCCTACAACCGTAGACTTATTTATTAGTGGAATTTAAGTATGATTACCAGTAAAATATTTGTGTGCAGGTATAATACGAAGTTGAAAGGTAGGCCTATATGACGATGGAAATCAAGGAATATGTGTTGATCTTTGCTGGCTAGCGTGAAGTGTACGGCAGTCGCAATACTTTTCGTCACACTCGAAAATCATGTAAACTGCCGCAAAACGTTTAATTTTACAACATAAACTAGAGCAATACACCGATCTAAAATATAGTATAGCACTTGGGAAATGAATGTATTATGCAGTTTTTATAACCTGTATTATTGTGGGATTTCAGGCAACCAGACACCCACCACTGTTCTTAACTTATAACTTACCAAATAATAGGCAAATAATTGCCGAGATACCAGTAGGCCTGTTATTATATTCACGAATGTGAACTAATTGGGTGGTGGCGTTATTGTTTTTATTGAACGATTTTTTTTAAATAGGCCAGTTAAGTTCCGATAGCAAACTAAACAAGGTCTAGGCTGAGGTTTGAGATTAACACGCTAAAATATGCAAATAATGGCATATCAATCTTCTTACACCCACTAGCAATAAATCTAGAGCTCAAGCTACGTTAAAAATAGATTGGGGTAATTAGATTACAGTAATACCGTTCATTAATTGACAAGCAGAAACTATTTCCTGTAAGAAACGAAGGAAAATATCCGTAATTAATTCCTAGCATCAAAATACTTATAATAGTGGACACATATGCCAATATTTAAACATTAAACAAATGATACTAGAACAGTACCGTAAGGTGGCTACTCTATGGATGAAAACTAACACAATAAATGGCAAATAAAGTGCATTTACTTGTGAAATGGCATTACTTTGGCAGGTGGGAGTTCTGTTTGTGCGAACATATGCCCCACACGTCGACATTTCGTCCCACACGCGAAATATCACCACTTTTAAGTACGTACGTCACACCATTACATGCTTTTCTTATGGGACTACCGCAATGTTTTGAGCATATGTGAAGGAGTAACTTCTGGCTTCACTTCCTTGCCGTTAGGGCCTCTCCTTATTACTCCTTGGTTGATACATGTTACGGTTTAATAATGGTGTTTCCTAACCTCGAAAATCTTAATTCAGAGCATCAGATTGGCATCTACGTCGTTATGCCTTCAGTTCCGCGTGCCAACTATTTTGGAATATTTAATGTATTAATATTAAATAATAAACTCCAAAATATTTATAGGTCTTTCAATGTTAAACATGTGATCATAAATCCTTAATTAGTTGAAAGATGAAAAACATAAGATGAATGGAAATTATCCTAGATGCCGTGCTGGCAAAGAAACTTAAAAGAGAATCATTCTTCAAGTCTTCACATTGTCCGTCTAGGCGTTACTACAATAGCATATTTGTCCGTTTTGGCGCTACTATCTTCCAATGGACCACATGTATAATCGATTCTTTTACATTACTTACGAACAAGCTAAAGATTGTGATGAATATAGCGTGTTTATTCAATAAACAGGCCTGTTTGCCATCTCTTGATGAATGCAGTACATTTGCATTTGTCTGTTGGCACAGGCTAGAGTAAAAGGTGGCTTTTCCCCGATGTCTCAGTCTCACTCATGGCTGTGATTATATGGAAGCTACTGAGGTATGGGTGGTGCTTAGTAATGGCATTCGGGGCACAGTCAGTGCCTGTGAATGCTGTGAAAGGTTTCACTCATAGGTTTAGGACTACTGTTCTGACTCAGTGAGGAAAGCAATGGCAAACTACCTCACTCCTCTTCTTGCCTAGAACACCTCAAAATAGCATTGCCTTGGGTTTTTGTGGGTATCTACTCACATAACGTAACGGCGGTGCTTTTTGAGGATCCAACCAGTCTTCGGGCTGACTACCTAACACATTCAATAAACCTTAGAATATTGAATAAACATCGTGAAATGTTAGTATACATTAAATCATTATACACCATATTTTTTATGCTTTCAATTACTCGAATGCCAACCAAGTAGTGTGAATATTTAATTTAAACTTTAAAAATTATTAGGTTCTTGTTGCAATGAATCATAGAACAGAGCTCAAAGAAAAATAATATTGAATAAACAATATTTTGAAAAGAAGTAGCATGGCCTCAAAAGTAGTAGGTCAACTACTGATCTGTTAATAACTTAAAGATTTATTATGGAGACTCATTTGGAAATGATAAGATTTCATGTTTGTTTTCTTAATTATTGAAATTACCTTTGGCTGTGTATATAACCAAATTTGCGAATGTCTTGAGGATTGATCTATATCTCGTGTATTATTTATTAAATTTAAAAATTGCTGATTACTCATTATAATTTATTATAACCCGAAACCAACTTCAATTGCAGACGAATGGGCACTTTTGAAGAATGAAATAACAAAATCCGCAGAAGAAAACATTGGTAGGAAAGAAAGAATAGGTAAAAAAAAACCGTGGATCACTCAGGATATACTAGAATTGATGGATGAAAGGCGGAAACACAAGAATGTAAGAGATGAAAAGGAGAAAGCAGAATACAGACGTCTGAGAAATGAGGTTAACAAGAAGTGCAAGGAAGTGAATGAAGAATGGTTGAAAGAGAAATGTGCAGGTATAGAAAATTGTCTGAAATTAGGAAAAGTAGACACAGCTTATCGAAGGATTAAGAGTACTTTTCGGGAAAAGAAGACTAGGTGCTGTAATATCAAGGACACAAATGGAAAGCCCCTCACAGATAGGGAAGAAAAGGTTGAGAGATGGAAAGCTTACATAGAGTGTTTGTATAAGGGAAAGGAGATTGAGAATCATGTAATGGAAAGGGGGAGGAAATTGATGAGGATGCAAAAGGAGATTTAATATTGAGATCAGAATTTGACAGAGCATTGGAGGACTTAAGCAGGAACAAAGCACCAGGCATAGATGATATACCGATTGAGTTGATACGCTGCATAGGAGATGAAGGTCTGATCAGGTTATTTCACTTGGTGTGTAGGATTTATGAGACAGGTGAGGTACCCCCTGATTTCAAGAAGAATGTTATTATCCCTATACCGAAGAAAGTGGGAGCTGACAGATGTGAAGATTACCGTACAATCGGCTTGATTACTCATGCTTCAAAGATCCTGTCTAGAATAATTTACAAGAGGGTGGAAAGCCAGATAGAAACGGAGTTGGGTGAAGACCAGTTTGGTTTCAGGAGAAATGTAGGAACAAGGGAAGCTGTACTAAGTCTTAGGCTGATTTTGGAAGGTAGAATAAGGAAAAATAAGAGAACGTTCATGGCATTTGTAGACTTAGAAAAGGCTTTTGATAACGTTGATTGGACTAAATTGTTTGACATTAAAGTACAGGGATAGGAGGGTGATAAACAATCTATACAGAAACCAGACAGCAGTCATTCGAGCTGAAGGACATGAGAGAGAAGCTGGTATTCATAAAAGTATAAGGCAAGGCTGCAACTTATCACCCATACTTTTCAATCTTTACATTGAGCAAGCAATGAAGGAAATTGGAGAAACATTTAAAGTGGGAGTGAAGATTCAAGGAGAAATAATTTCAACTCTGAGATTTGCTGATGACATCGTCATCTTGGCTGACACGCCTGAGGATTTGAATGAGTTTCTGAATGGTATGGACTCCGTCTTGAGGAAAGAATTCATGATGAAAATTAATAAATGTAAAACAAAAATACTGGAATGCAGCCGAAATAAATCAGAAACCTCTATGGACATCAAATTGGCAGGTGAAAAGCTGAAGGAAGTAGGAGACTTCTGTTACTTAGGAAGCAAAATAACCAGTGATGGACGAAGCAGAGAGGATTTAAACAGTAGGTTGGCTCAGGCAAGGAAAGCCTTCCTACAAAAAAGGAATCTGTTGACATCGAATATAGATTTAGGTATTAGGAAGTCATTTTTGAAAACCTTTGTCTGGAGCGTGGCACTCTATGGAAGTGAAACTTGGACTATTGGTGCAGCAGAAAAGAGGAGAATTGAAGCATTTGAAATGTGGTGTTACAGGAGAATGATGAAGATCAGATGGGTAGATAGGGTGACAAACGAAGAGGTATTAAGGCGAGTGGGAGAGGAGAGATGATTCTGGTGACTGCTAATGAAGAGAAGAGATAGGTTAGTAGGACACATACTAAGACACCCAGGAATAGCAAGCTTAGTTATGGAAGGAAGGGTTGAGGACAAGAACTGTAAGGGTAGACCAAGGTTAGAATATGTTAAACAGATTGCTTCGGATGTAGGGTGTGGTAGCTACGTAGAGATGAAACGATTAGCTCAAGACAGGGAGACATGGAGGGCTGCATCAAACCAGTCAAAAGGCTGATGACTCAAACAACAACATGATATTCGAGAATATAACATGTTATAATATTATCATATTCATGAATAATTGAAAATAATAGATTATTATAATGTGTGCATTAAAATCGCGCTCTGAACTTCGGTGTATCATATCTAAATATTGTACCGTCGTTCGCTTCAAGGCATGAGGTACAGTTATATACAACAAACAAATATCTTGGAAATTTCCCGAGTTTTGCATAAAAACACGCCTGTATACGAGTTATGTTACATCATGTGCCCGGCCTTGCAGAACTTGGTATATGCAGCAGATAAATATTTTTTGTATTGGATATTAATGGAATAAAAGATAATAAATTGATTTCTAGTCCTATCCAAACACCTAATCAGGAAGTTGACGAGATGGAAATTAAAGTACCTATAACTAATGTACTTAAAAATAAAATCTTTGAAGGATTTTTTTTAATTAAAAAGAAGGCAGTCCTATTTACGGGGTATGAACCCATTAGCTTATATTTAGGTGTATGACGCACAAAAGTTTTTGATACTTTAAGGAGTAGTTTAAATCTACTAAATGTAATGAAGGTAAAAAAAAAGGTACATAATTTACTCCATCACTTCATTTAAGGAGGAATTAATATAGACAAAATATAGATGTTACTGATTAATAATATAACGTAAATTATTATAGGTTTTATATAATTTGTGTAATTTTTGTATATATATTTTATAAAAAATTATTAAAAGTGTAGGTACTGAGGTTTGTTATATAATTAATATTTTTTAATAAATAGGAAATATAAATATTTAAAAAAAGTTTTTTTTTGCCACCCCATCTTCCGGGACGTGGAGGCAATTTCAAGGGGGTTTGAATTTTTTTTCTATTTCAAAAAAAGGGTCTTCTCCTGTGAACATGATTCACTTTATAAAGTTTATTTAAAGTGTAGGTACTATAAATAAGTTTATAATTAAAATTTACTTTAAATAAGAAATATAAATATTAAAAAAAGGTTTTTCTTGCCACCCCATCTTCCGGGACGTGGAGGCAATTTCAAGGGGGATTGCATTTCTTTTTCTATTTCAAAAAAGGGTCTTCTCCTGTGAACATGAGCGCGCTCCATTTAATGCGTACTCTCTTTTAAGGTAGATACGCTCTATAGTTCTATGTTACTAGCTTAAGGCAACTGCAGCAACTACCCCTAGTCGTAGGCCCAAACCTCACCGCTACATCCAATGTTTTTGTTGACTTTCCGACATCTTGGTCATATAGCTCCATAACCATGTACTTGGTTGTGTAAGTTGTCTGATAACCTGTGTTATTGTGATGGCTGTATTAGTGTGCGTATTTGTAATATTGGCGAAGATTGGGAAGGAGGTGGCCGTGACCTTAATTTAGGAACCATCCCATCATTTTTCTTGGAGTATAAGTGGGAAACCACGGAAAATCACTTCCAATATGGCTGCTGTGGGAATCTCACCCATGCTAGCCGCTACACCAGTCTGCATTTTGAAATGGTTGGTTTCACTTTCTTGTCATTGCAACAACCAAGATGTCTCAAGATGACCAAACAAGTGGTCGTGTCACTAGGTGAATATGAAAGTGAATTCTTCACATAAGCATGAAGCTCACTCTCTTCTAACTGGACAAGGAAAAGTCATTAGCAGCTAATGACATTTTAAACACCTGTTAATAGTTAACATCAACATCGTGTATTTGTTATTCTACTGTTTTCTTTATGCGCAGCATGGTAGCATGCTGAGCTTCTATGCACAAAGTCGCGGGTTCAAAACCGGCTGAAGTCAGTTTTTTAAAGTGCGTTAATAATCCCTTAGCATGCCTTTCTTCGGAGGGGAAGTCAATTCTTCCAAATCGTCTCAAAAGTCAATGTCATAGATTTATGGCATGGAAAAGAACCTTGCACTAACTACAATTGTGTGAAGCAAAATTTGTAGGATAGATTTGATTAGTGCTCTTAAGTGACAACGTTCGCCACCAGGTGCTGACTGCGAGGCCATCTAGTAGTCAAGTCCGCAAACTAGGTGTCGTGGACGGTAGCATTTGATAGCAAAAGTAGGAATTACTTGAACACACTAATACAGCCATCACAATTAACACCGGTTATCAGACAGATTCTACACACACCCAAAGTACACGGGGCTACATGACCGCATCCACTAAACTAAGGAACCAACCATTCGTGCTTACGAGGTCAAATGGAAAAGCAATTTTTCCACATATTTTTTTCATTCACATCTTATTATATTACACTAAGGTGTATGCTTCAGCAAACTCAAGCTCCTAAACCAGAGGGAGTTAGAAGGTGTGGTTTGTACCAAATTCTTCCAAATCGTCTCAAAAGTACAGAAAACATCTTGCATTTCTTGAAAAGTCAACGGAAATATATATATTTGTTTATAAAGTGCTTTTATTTAAACAAATAAACAAGACGATAGCCCCTGGCATCGCGTACAGCCCGCGTAGCACTAGTGCCGGGCGGGTAGTCTGTACACATGGGGCGCACACAACCCAGTATGCAAGAGTTCTTGCACGGATCGCTAGTTAATGAAATGAAAATCCACAGCCTGATTCCAGTCTCCGACCGGATCAGAAATGGAATGAATGAAGCCCCCATCTAGCGGCGAGGATATGAACTGTGCCGGCTGCCGAAGCTGGGGCAATGATTAATTGAATTACAGATGAAATGAAATGATAGTGGAGAGTGTTGCAGGAATGAAATTGTGACAGGGAAACCCGGAGTACCCGGAGAAAAACCTGTCTGCCTCCGTTTTGTCCAGCACAGATCTCACATGGAGTGACCGGGATTTGAACCACGGATCCAGCGGTGAGAGGCCGACGTGCTGCCGCCTAAGCCACGGAGGCTTCCCGCTAGTTAATAATAATTTCAAATACTTACGGGAAATCATACAACCATCTGGATTAAATCGCGAGGCAAACAAAGAGACAATCTCTTTCTGACAAAAAGTCTGCACAATCACAAGATCTGGGAACACTATAACACAGTACTGTAATTCAACATCTTGAGAAAGTTGAGAGGTACAAACTGCGGAGCTAGGCCACAATTTCTCACAACCATATTTTGGCCACGTGCTTTTCTGCAGCAGAGTATGCCTCCCCTGTTTGGTATAAATCATCTCATGCCAAAACTGTGGACGCTGCTCTGAACGAAGCCTGCAGGCTGATAACACGATGCTTAAAACCTACCCCTATTGGAAAGATTTGGTTGGTTGGTTCCTTACTGTCGACCAAAATATTATGTGTACTCGAGTTTGAAGGTTGTTTGTGAAGTAACCAATAGACCTACATAAAATCCAATAACATCATCATTTTCGTCGTTCTATTTTATGTTAGTTCATGTAGGTCTGGAATTTTTAATTTATATTTTAATATTTTTTATCGCAGTTGGAACACAAAAAGTGCCCTTTTTTAAGCGTGTTTCAACCATACGTCACATTTAAGAATTATTATCTCACAAAACCCGTCATCAGATCGAATCCAAATTTTAACACAATATACATTGGAATGTTGTATAACTGGTTTATTAATTTTAATATTTTGTGTGTCCAAGAAACAAAGTTGTACAGCGTTGCCAAGATGGGCTCCATCACGCGTCATGGCGCGCCTCGCTCGTACTGTAAGTGATGGGCTCCATGTCACAACGCTGTACAGCATTTCCCGGAGTGGCTAGCTGGTGAACCATGTCTTAATTCCCCGTATAAATACAAACCGATATAAAATAAGTGAATTAATTAACGTATTTCACAGTCATACTGCATAACGTTTTTATGTATAAGGATTACAACGCAACCAAGAACTACAATTGCAACGACCCCGAGCCAAGAAAAAGTTACCTTACAAAAATGATAACAACTTTCGTTCTTGAACACACAATTTTTTGAAATTAATAAACCAGCTATACAACATTCCAATGTATATTGTGTTAAAATTTGGATTCGATCTGATGACGGGTTTGTGATATAATAATTCTTAAATGTGACTCATGGTTGAAACACGCTTAAAAACGGGCAATTTTTGTGTTTCAACTGCGATAAAAAAATATTAAAATATAAATTTAAAATTCCAAACCTACATGAACTAACGTAAAATAGAACGACGAAAATGATGATGTTATTGGATTTTATGTAGGTCTATTGGTTACTTCACAAACAACCTTCAAACTCGAGTACACATAATACTTTGGTCGACAGTAGTTTAGGGGCTGCGACAACTCGGTCATATAGCCCCGTGTACTTTGGGTGTGTGATAACCTGTGTTAATTGTGATGGTTATGTTAGTGTGTATTATCTGTGATTCCGGTAGAAGGACTGCAAACGATTAATTTTTTCAAGTAGTTCCTACTTTTGCTACCAAATGCTACCGTCCACGACACCTAGCTGCGGACGTGGCTACTAAATGTCATTGCAGTCAGCACCTGACGGCGAACGTTGGAACTACAGTAATATAGCGTTATCAAACTATGCTATGTGCTTATGTTTTAAATGAATGTTACACAGCCAGAATTGCAACCCTCTACTGTCGGGAGAGTTAATTATGCTTAATGACATAATTTGAATGAGATTAGCTTAAACCATCATCTTACGTTTGTCATGAAAAAATATAACGGAAAAATATGATATGTCATAAACATCCGGGTCCTAGTAATGATATTAAACAAGTTCGGATTGTATTCTAAAAGCTATCCGCAATTTTTCTCCAAACATTATCCGCTATCCGCTTCAGAACGTTGGTGATCAAACATACGGTAATTTTAATTTTTCTGCAACCCCCCCCCCCCCCCCCCCCCCCGGTCCGGATGAGAGCATGAACAGAAGAAAGGAAGAAAAAGTGACAGTCAATCTGAAAGACTGGACTTTGTATCATTTTAAATGCTACAAATGCTGAAAAATGCTAGAAAGGCTGGAGGTTTCAAATTACTCGCGAACGGCTTGTGCAAACCAAGGGCAAAGCAAGGTCAAGCGCGTGGGATGCCGTCACGCTCACCAGACGTGCCCCTTCTATCCAGTCTAAAAACACTTAAAATGGGCGATGTATTGAAGATAGAGATATGCTCTCGCGGACTTTTTTGTAGAACTTTTCATGCTGACCAATTCTTACGCTCATAGTATATTGATATTTTTAACGGTTTGCCCAGCCTAAGCTTAAGAAGCGCACGGACGCCGAGTTTTGTTTTCGACTTTTTCACTGAAATCGTTACTGCTTGGCTTCCTTTGATCATACTGTACATAAATTATTTTCTACAGAATCTTTCCTCGAGATATCCTTTACAGAATGGTGAAAACCGCATCAAAATCCATCCAGTGGTTCTCGAGATTACCCGTGACATCCAAGAATCGGGGATTTTTGTCTTATACTAACGAAGTAGAGATTGTCGGGGAACACATGCACCAAGCGGTACTATAACGTCACACACCTCAGTGCATCTGGGTACATTTCGTCCCGTCACCGTAACGTAACGCCAGACCCCAGCGTAACGACGAAGTCGACAAGATCATTTAAAATGATAAAAAGATACAGTCATTCTGAGAGACTAGACTTTATATCATATCAAATGACGCATGCTACACATGTTAGAAAGGCTCAGGAGGGCTTCACGATTCGCGCGAAGCCCCAGGACTCTTTCAACATACTCCATTACACATTAACTTTGGCTACCCGCGCGGGGAACGGAGAGCGGGAGGTGCACTCTGCTGCATGACGTCACGCTCTCGCCGTCTCCGTATCGCATAACGCCAGACCCCAGGAGTAAACTTAGACTCGGTGCATACGCACTGAACAACATGGTGACGTCATACACGCCGTAACCGTAACGCATAACGGTAGACCAAAGAATAACGATGAAGTCGACAAGATCATTTGAAATGATAAAATCACAGTGAGAGAATGAAGAAATGTTCGTTCCTCAGTTTAGGGGCTGCGACAACGCGGTCATGTAGCCCCGTGTACTTTGGGTGTGTGTAGAATCTCTCTGAGTGATAACCGGTGTTAATTGTGATGGCTGTATTAGCGTGTGTTATCTGTAATTCAGGTTAGAACTGCAGACGATCAATTTCAAGTAATTCCTACTTTTGCTACCGTCAACGACACCTAGCCGCATACTTGGCTACTAGATACCACCGTAACCAGCACCTGTCGGCATCCATTGTAACTTAATGAGCGTTAATCTAACCCAGAAATTTAGCTTGGAAGGTTCTTTTCCATGCCATAAATCTATGACGTGGGACCGCTGGCTTCACTTCCCCTCTGAATGAAGGGATACTGAGGGATTTTTAACGCTCTTGAAAAATACGACGACTTCGGCCGGGTTTGAACCCGCAATCTTGAGCATAGAAGCTCAGCATGCTACCTACTACGCCACCGAAGCCGCCGGTAACATGACTCATATCGGTACATTACGTACAAGAAAATGAGTAAAATCACACTTTGAAAAGCCTATAGCATACATTTTCAAACTATATAACATAGACCTTTGACAGTTTGGTTTTTTTTGGAATATCTTCCACGTCTCCTTTTCATAAGAGGGTCCTAAATATCCTAGTGTGCATTCAAAAATCCTCTAACAATGCTGCTGGTCTTCAGAATTGCAGCCTTTTGTGCAATAGTGTGGGTGTATATGGGAAGATTTAGTGTGGCTAGATTTACTGAAAAGGATTTAGGTGTCAGGCCAGTGGGAGAAAGGAGGAAAGGGAGGATCGTCACATCTTTTTGTCTCCAGATTCTAGCCACCTCCATAGCTAGTGGAGTATGTTTATCAATCTTCTCTCTGTACTTATGGTGGATATTATGGTCATTCGGAACAGATATATCAATCAAGTACGTGTGATGGTTCTTATTATTATTATTATTATTATTATTATTATTATTGTTTATTTTGCGTATGCGCTTACACATTCTCAGCATATTTGCTGGAAAGATATCATTTACAATCCCAGATACCGTACATATCACAAGGAGCAAATTCTTGGTGACTGCATTGAGTACCGGTAGTAGCTTTATACTTTTCTCCCAGTCCTTCAGGCCTGATTGCCCAAGAACAGCCTTACTACGCGACACGTACAAAGTATGACTATTTTCTGCATCAGTTTGAAAAGGCCTGGGTCTAATTTCAACTATGTGAGCGATACCTTTAAGTTGTTGGGAATCAGGCCAGTGCTTGAGATGATAATAGGAACTGTCCTGACTTGTGCCATGTGCCATTGCTTCCTTATCAGTTCTACAAGCACTCTTTATTTTGACAGTTTTTCAACATGTTTTGTTAGCATGTCGCCACTGTTTGGGATTGCCACATCTACTATAGGAAGGTGGTGTCTCTCATGCATTTGTCAACAAGAACCAGATCAGGTCTGTTGTGCACGGCTGACTGGTCTGTCAATACAATACGATCCCAGTACAACGTAAAGCTGTAATTTCCAGTACATTTTTGGCGCATATTTATAGTACGGTACTTTCTCTTGGCTCAGCAGTTGAAGGTGTTATTATTATTATTATTATTAAAACGATTATTATCCCTCCCTATATTATTCTGTTAAGATCCCATTCCAGTTGTGTACCGAAAATAAGGTCCCATTAACACCAACCTACACATATGGGGTACCTACAGGTTCAGCATAATCCAATGCGTATGCGAAACGCACTCACTTACTCTTTAATTGCCTCACAATTAAATGTATGTATGTCTACCCCTTATTATTCCCGTTTTCCAACGGGGTCGGGGATGAGATGCGATGGAAGTCTTTGTGGCGATGGTTTTTACGGCCGGATGCCCTTCCTGACGCCAACCTCATGAGAGGAGTTAATGAGAGATGAAATGAATGATGGTGAATGAAACTGGGCAAGGATGTGGAAGGAAGCGGCCGTGGCCTGTCAGAAGGTACCGTCCCAGCATTTGCCTGGTGTTGAAAATGGGAAACCACGGAAAACCATTTCAAGGACGGCCGACGGTGGGGCTCGAACCCACGCGTCTACCGAGTCAGCAGAGAGCTTGGCCCCATGACCTAATGCTGCGCGTTAGCCAGCGTAGCCACTACTGTCGGTTGCCTCACAATTAAATAAATACCTTAAAACATGTATATTTACAAATAATGAAAGAATGCAACACGGTAACCATGGTAACAGAATCTCACAGGTCCATCTATTTCTGTAAGACGCAATGCAATTCCAATTATTACATTACTGTGAAAGTTTCCAGACGGTTATAAGGTTATCACTGAACCAAATTAAGCTGTAAAATTCATCAATACATACAGTATAATGCGCTTAAGGGGGTCAAGGGGCACTCTAGAATTTTTTCACGCAATTTTCACGTGTGAGTGTGGTACGAAAAGTCTTTTTCACCCGACTATAAAGGGTCTCCGAAAACCCCATTTAAAGGCCCTTAAATTAACAGTGTCTGTGATATTCCCAGAAAACTAACTTCGCTCTGATATACCTATGAAGGAATGACAAACCCCTAACCACTGCACTAGTAGCTGAATTGATAAAGTCTGATTATTCATACCAATGATAAATCAGTCATATCATTCATGATTGAGATTTTGCTAAGTGTACTCTTTACAACTAGAATATTCGCGGGCGAAGCTGCGACGGGTAATAATTAATTATTAAAAGAAGAAAGTTGTTGAACCAAACCATAGAATCATGTTGGTATTCGTCTTATACTTACCGCCTTCGACTTGTGTATGGTGATCACAAAGGCCCAAAAGTTCATTAAAAATCATATTTTTGCATAGTTATGCATATTTTGGCACAATGGATCATATTTTCTCCTTTGCCTGTTAAAGTGCATATCTCAGCTTGAGAATAACCTATTTCCTATTGTATTGAAGCGCTTTTTGTTACTTCATGATCCTAACGTCTTACATTTCGATTCGGACTCCGAGAGTCTAACACAGAATAATACTGAAATTATTTTAATACCCTCAGCCATCCTCGAAGTGGTTTTCCGTGGTTTCCCACTTCGTCTTCGGGCAAATGTCGGGATGGTACCTTCTGTAAGGCCACGGCTGCCTCCTTCCCTCTTCCTTGCCTCTCCATCCCAATCTTCCCCTCCCTTCCCATTCCTCATGAGGCCCCTGTTCGTTTTGCAGGTGAAGCCACCTGGGCGAAGTGCTGATCACACCTCCCCAGTTGTATCCTCCCCGACCAGATGTTCCAAGCTCCAGGATACTGCCCGTAGCGACAGTAGTGGTGAGTTCCTTCGCTGAGTCCGTGGGATACACCAACCTAGAGGGTAAATCGACTAAATAATAAATACAATTTTAATACCCAGTACGTTTCAGTCCTTTTTGCAAGTTAATATCAATTATCTTTATTCAGCATTCACTATGTAAATCTTGTAAAATTATTTTCATCTTTAAATTTTTTTTCTTCGTCGGTTTACCCTCCAGGGTTGGCTTTTCCCTCAGACTCAGCGAGGGGTCCAGCCGTCACCGCCTCCAGGGTAGTGTCCTGGAGCTTGAAACTTCGGGTCTGGGGCATGGAGGAAAGAACAGAAGGAGATGCCTTCGCTGCGCTGCCTAGTGCAAGCTGCTGAAGCCAAACGGCACGCCCATTTTGGGGAGCAAGAAAATGGCTGATCCTATGCTTAAAGCCGTAAACCACTCCAAATACTCCTGGATTTTAGTGACATAAATCTGCAATGACAAGTCAATATTTTTTCTTGGATAGGCAGAATACACTCTGTACAACACGGTACTTGGCACAAATAAGCTGCGTTATCGTTTTAAAAGCCAATTTAATTAGAAATATGAGAGCACCTTTGCAAGGCTAGTTTTGTAAGAAAGACGCGGCAAAACGTAATAATACGTTTAAACACTGATAAAATTGAATACAGGTGTCTGAAGGTGCGAGTTATACCAAAGAAGGAACATCTTGGGAACTAATGATGCCGAACTAATTACGACATTTACACCAAATTGATTTTTACGTTCTTATTGGTGTTGAGGCATTCATCAGTTTTTAGGCCTAATTTCGAGCACAGCCACTTTCACTCATTGTTCGTACACATTTTGATATTCAAGAATACGAACCTTAAACTTAATACACGGAACACTTAGGCCTAAGAAAAGACTCATATTTGCACCAAAATACGGCAAGTTATAGCCTATACATTTTGGTACCGTACGGTATTTCGTTTGTGGGGGTAGAAACTTGGCGATTAGCTTCGAATTGATTCATTACGTAGGCTACCGTAATTATTGACTGACAGCTGTTTGATAATTTGGGATTTGCTGAGAAATGGCTTCTTTTGTTATGTAGGGTAAACATGCTGAGATTAGAATTGGAGAGTTTTTTATATATATTGAACCCTTGCAAAGAAGCTTATGAGACTCAGTTTCGGGGGGTGTAACAGTCCATATCGTAAGTTGTTGTTAAAGCGCTTCATTAACATGCAGGGTAACATATAACAAAATAACATGCAGGAAAAAGTGAAGCCAGGGTGATAACAAATGAATTTAATAACAGATCAGCTATTTACCAAAAATTAATTAACAAACAAACTCCCATAATGACTCCCACTGAATAAATTAAATTTGCCCAAACTAGGCCAAATCTCTGGAGAGATTATTACTCGGACCAAATGTCCCAAAAAAAATCAACAATAATGACAATGTATGCGCGAGTGCTGTTCTACATGCTTCACGATGAGTACAATTGAATGCATGATTCGTCATCATCCGGAATAAACTTTCAGAAGACGAATCCGCATTACTTAGAGCTAGACAGACGCGGGGAACAACTCTACAACACTTAAAACTAAACCGACACTTCCTATACTTAAAATAAACAACACAATAATTTCCGCATGAAATTGGAATCCAAACTGCCGTAGCAAAACATTAGCCTACTGCCTAAAATTAGGACTTCTCACAAATCAACACAAGTAAGTTAACACGTGACCAACAAAGCAAAATACATATATGACCGCCGTCATTTTTACAAGTATACTACCACTACACCACTCGGGCGTCACATACTAAATTACATGAACTGAGTCATAAACAAATCACTAGGCTCAAAGCCCACATTTACATCATTAACACAAACATTCCATCCATACGACATGCAATAATCCGTCACAAACATGGCGAACTCCCCAATTAATTATGGTTCAAAATAACCATCACAAAAGAACAGGTTTGCTAAGTGAAAGCTTAAAGGGGCCAGTCGGAAAATAGGACTGCCTAACAAAAATAAGTCACCAGGCTAGACGGGCGATACGTGGAACTCTGCATATCTGTCAACCCACGTGTCAAAATAACCTCGGCCTCCCAAGGCACGGGATCCAATCTCGAAGAAGCGTGCCCCAAAGCACAATAATACGTGTGTGTGTGTGTCAGAACCAAATATATATCTCAGCATTTCCCCTAGGAAATCCAAGAATCAGCATATGGACAAGGAACAGCGGTCTCCTCAGAGCACCCTGCCTTTCCATCAAAATACAACAACAACAAATATGAGGGCGGTAGGACCTCTACCCCTCTTCACGTAGAATCAAAACACACACCTGACACAATAACACACACAGAATCACACGTATGGGTTTGACAGACCCTGAAATAAAATGACATAAATATTTTCCACTTGCTCGCGCCGCCGTCCTATGCCTGTGACTATCGAACCTGAAAAGGACTCAAAAAATCTAAAAAAATTAGAACTAAGGTGTTCTACAATTACATCTTAATTTTGTTGCGCTCGGCAACCCTAATATGAATAATAACCTGTTCAGCAAACATCTTACAGTAATTACCTCCCTTTCCTATCAACAAATATGAACTTTAATAAAACACCACTTATCGAATGTAACGGGTTTCGCATTCGCATGGATAAAAATCACGTACACGCGCCGTGTACCTTAAATATGACTCCAAAGAAAATAATACACAATAAACAACTTTGGCCACGCGCCAACGTACATTTAAAACATTTAGTGTCGGTACAAGAAAAACAATCTAAAACAAGAAAAAGACTAAAATGAACTATTTACAAAGTTCCCCCGCCAATCTAACTACATATGGAATAATCAATTTTTGTACATCACCGTATCAGCTTGTAGAACATATGACTTGCATCTCGGCTCATTTCCCTACGGGAAAATTAGCCTTCCATCGTTGTCTTCGTAGAAGCGTTGGACATCACTCCGGCTCCTGACCACACGTCGGACATCTTGGTGTAGTCTCTTTGGAAGAAAAGTTCAATGATATTATAATTTGACCTGGCTATAATCGCTTGTGAGTTACTAATTTCGCCCACGATAGTCCCATGCGATTAATCAACGAAGACTTTCCCTAGCTCTCGCTTACACACGCACAATAGAACACTTGAAAATACAATAAAAATGTACATGAAATGTACACTTCAAACCCATCGTCACTGGCTTGACAATACAAGTTTTAAATCTGTCTGTCTCGCAGTCGTTATCTCGCTCGGTAATCTCTACTGCTCTGCGTGGACCTTCGCTCGAGTTGAGCGCTAATTGGAATGTTACTCAAGTCTTGCCCCTAAGAGCTGAAAATAGTTGTCTCCAAGATAATGTTTAAGTACTTAAGATCACCACGCAAACTGGCGTGAAGTTAACTCACCAGAGCTCAAAACGTTAGACTTCAAATAATATTAGAGCTTTAAAAATCACTACGCAAACTGGCGTGAAGTTAGCTCACCAGAGCTCACAAAGTATTGCCTCGAAACAATATTAAAGCGTTAAAATCACTACGCAAACTGGCGTGAAGTTAGCTCACCAGAGCTCAAACAGATAGTCATCGAAACAGCGTCTCGTCGATCAATTTATTGGAAACTGACAGAGTGAGGTGGAGTGGGGTGAATTAAGGAAAAATTTCTAGAGTTTTCATCTCACACACACGGGACTAGTGTCAATCTTCATCATTTAATTCAAACGTCTCAGCGCACTCATGCGGAGATAATTCGGATCGGCGGTTCTTTAGATAATCAATTCCGCGCGCTTTTTACCAGTGACGCCACCCATCGCGCGGTTTTGGCTTGGTTTCTCCTGATTGGGTGATTCAATCGTAGGTCGGTTGCAAGAAACTCGTGACCATCCCCTTATGACTCCAATTCTGGTGCATGTTGTTACACAATTTGGCCTTGAACTCAGCTTACCCGGCCGTTTTCAAGAATAACTACGAAGCTCTGTTTCTGTGGCAATCATTGCAACACGCTAACTTGCCTTCCCCTGTGTCACCTTCCATAAGTACTGCCTGGGCCGCAGTAATAATAATAATAAATCATGAATACTTACTTATCGCAGATCAATAAGGGTTCATTTATCCTCAGCAAGGTTTTGAAATTCGAAGCAAGTGATTGATTTGGATTTCAAAAACAATATCCACAGTAGTAACAACAACATCTCTTTAATATCTCGCTCAGCTGCTTGAGTGTACACTCCACTGACCCAATTAGTGTGCGCGCTCCTTGCCGGAATGTCATTCATACATCTCGCTAGACCTCCCCTTCTCCTCACGTGATTACCACTCCTGTCGTCTCAGCTGTCTTGTTGTTTACAAACAAAGCACGCCCTCTCCCCAGGTGCTCCACGGCCACGTACATTTGAGTGTTGGTTCTCAAAATAAAATTCTGCAATAATTCTTCTGCACACATAATCCTGCTTATTCATCAAATGGTTCTCTTCTGTAATATGGTTTTAAATTGGCGCTATTGAAGACAGATTTAGCACCAGTGCTCACTTCTTCAAGCCTGTAAGCATTGTTACCCAGATTCTTAATGACACGGAACGGGCCAATAAATTTTGGACAGAATTTTGCAAACACTTTGTTTTTGGGATCAGATATCGGTGGTCTGCGGACAAGCACTAGCTCTTGTTCCTGTAATTCCCGGTGAAACTTCTTTCCTCTGTATCTTCTCAGTCTTCGGTCCGCTTGGTTCCTCATGTGCTCTCTCGTTCGCTGAATTCGCAACTCATGCGCTAATTGTGGATCCCTTGGACATGGAATAATCTTGTCCCAAGATCTCTCTGGCAACCTGTTGTGGTGTACAATTAGTGGAACTTGTTCCGTCGACTCGTGCTTAGTGGTCTTCATGCACATCTCAATATCTCCTACTTTGTCAACCCACTTATTATGATTGTTAGGAATCATTACTCTGTAGTACTTGGCAACACAGCGAATCGTTCTCTCGCTCGGATTCCCACAAGGATGACGAATGCTCGAAAATATATGTTTTATCCCCAGGCTCTCTAGACCTTGCCTAAAAACATTGCTCGTGAAATAAGTACCGTGGTCTGATAAAATGGATTCTTGCTTCCCAAGCATCGGAATAACTTTGTTCTGAATTCTACTGAGGACTTGTTTTGATGTCGTCTTCTGGATTGGACATAACACTACCATCTTTGAAAATACATCGACACACACCAGAAGATGTCGGCATCCACGTTTCCCTTTAACCAGAGGGCCAAAACAGTCGATAGCGAGCATCTAGCATGGTTTTTGAGGTAATAGTGGTCTTGGAGGTTGTTTCATAATGAAGTTGTTTGGCTTAGTGCGCTGGCACGCGTCACAAGTTCTTATTACTTCCACAATGGTAAATCGCATCTTAGGCCAAGTAAAAGTCACCCCTATTGTAGCTTCTGTCTTGTCCGTGCCGATACGTGCTAGGCTCTCGTGGACATGCCACGTCAATCCTCTCTGTAGTGATGCTGGAACTAGGATTCGCAGTTTGGTATGATGCTCATCCACGTACTTATGCAAAAGGTTATTTAAGTAGTGAAATCTCGCTTCTTTAGCACGGGCTCTCGGTATTCAGGTGAATCTGGTTGTAATTCCTTCCTGTAGAACTTGATCATCATCATCATCCATGGGTCTGCTTCTTGTTCCTTCCGAATTTCCTTTAGTTTCTCCAAAAACTCACGAGCCTTAGGTGTTAGTGTTATATGGTGAACTTCCGCTGTTACCTCGTTCTCATCTTCTGGATTCCTGCTCAAGGCATCTGGTATGATGTTCATCCTTCCAGGGCAATGCTCTATTGTAATGTCAAACTGCTGTACGTAGATGGACCAACGCGTAACTCTCTCACTTGCCATCGTCGTCTTGAATAGAAATGTCAGTGCATGGTGGTCGGTTCTGACAATAATGGAATAACCGAAAATCATCTTGTGCCATTGTTGGAGAGAATATAAAATCGCTAGCAGCTCAAGCTCCGTCACAGTGTAGTTCCTCTCGTGCTTCCTCAATTTACGACTCGTAAATGCCAAATATGATCTCTTCTTGGGTTCATCAGCGTCCTCTTGGTACAGCATAGCACCGATTCCAATCAATGAAGCATCTGCTTGAATAATAAATTTCTTCTCAAAGTCTGGATACCCTAGCTTCACACAGTTTTCCAGTAAGTCTTTCGTAGCTCTAAAGGACCTGTCGCACTCCTCATTCCACGACCATCGATTTGACTTCTTTAACATCTCTTGCATAGGTGCTACTGTTTCCGTGTATCCCGGACAATTCTCTTTGAAGAAACCTGTCACTCCCAAAAACGCTCTTACATGTTTGACTTTAGTTGGTGTGGGAAATTTCTTGATTGCATCAATTTTCGCTGGATTAGGTCTCACGCCCTCAACATCAATTGTATGACCCAAATACAGAATCTCGCTCTGGCAAAAGTGTGATTTCTTTAGATTAATTTTGAAGTTCATGGTTCTCAAGATATCCAGAAGTTTGTTTAAGTTCACCAAGTGTTCCTCCATTGTTTCAGATGCAATTAATATGTCGTCAACATATCTCGTAGTGAAGCTCTTGACCTCCTCAGTCAGATTCCTATCTAGTG
This sequence comes from Meconema thalassinum, assembly GCA_946902985.2. Classification (NCBI taxonomy): domain Eukaryota; kingdom Metazoa; phylum Arthropoda; class Insecta; order Orthoptera; family Tettigoniidae; genus Meconema; species Meconema thalassinum. The sequence goes on from OX336397.1 coordinate 226,533,138, forward strand.
CTCTTATCAGTGCACATCCAGCTGTTTTTACGCCAAAGGACAACCGAGACCAGATATAACTTTGGTTATCGAATAAAAACCCCGTCAATAGTTGGTATTTTTCTTCAAGTTCAAGATGGTGGAAACTATTTGTCAAGTCGACACTCGAATAAATCTTCTTCCCACTGATGCCCTTCAAAACATCCTTGATCCTAGGTGCTTGGTCATGCTTAACTAGCAGTTTACTGTTCAAAACTCGCGCGTCTAGGCATAACCTAATTGATCCATTTGGCTTGGCCACAGCCAATATTGCGTTTAGGTACGGGGTTGCTGCTTTCCTTATCATGCCGGAATCTATTAAATTACTAATGATGTCCTTCACCTGAGCAAAATGTTTCTCTGGGTTCGGGTACAATTTACTTTTAAATGGGGTCCAGTCAGTAACTTGCATTGCATATTGGAAATTTAAAACTTGTCCAGGGATGGTGTCGAAAGCTCCTTTATGAAATCTCAAAATTTCTTCCAGTTTTCTTCTATCAGGTTCCCCTACTATTGCCTCCTTAAGCCGCTCCTGAAGTAGAATTTCAAATTTGGTTCCGCTAATTTCTTCTTCCGCCAAATGTACCCAAAGTTCCTGCGAAATATCTCGGCTGTCAATTTCAACCACTGCTGTCTGGTTTACTCGTTCCTCCGTCAAGTTCTTATCTCTAATCGCCTCATTAGTGCATTCTTCAATGACCCAAGTATTCGCCTCTCTCTCTAGTGGACTCTCTTCCAAGTTCAAACCCACATGATTCAACCCCTCAACTTGTTTGAAACTTACAGTGTTGTTATGTAAGTCAATTACAGCATGAAAATCACAGATAAAGTTGGCTCCCAAAATGATGTTATAATTCATCTTCGGTATGACAATGAATGTTTGCGTAAATGTGTGGTTCAATATTTCCAGATCTAAATATGCTTGCTGCTTACAACTTATGGTCTTGTCAGGAATGACCCCTCTGACTTTCATTAACGGGACAGGCATAATTGGAACAGTTTGTTTACTTCTGATTTCTTTTAACAATACCTCTGTGACTAGGCTCACCTGGCTACCTGTGTCAATTAAGCATCTCACCCTCATACCTCCAATATGTGCGTAAATAATCGGCAATTGTCTGATGACATTTTCTCGGTCCTTTACCACTTCCTCCAGGCAATCGTCCGGGAATGCTACCCACTCTTCTATATTAGCAACAATCAGCTCTTCCCGCTCCCTGGCGTCCTCCATTTTCAGGCTATCAGGTTTTGGTTCAGTTGAGGTTTTTTTTTTAAATCCCGGGACCCATTCATTGAGTTCCGCCGGTTGTCATCGCGCCTCTCTTGCTACCGTAATAAACTTTCCGCCCCCTCTCCTTGGTGATTATCCGGGCTCTGTCTATTCGCCATTGCACGCCCCCACTTCTCTTTCTCCGTCTCTTCGGCGTTTAACTGATCTAAATACTTCTGCGATTCGACGTACCGCTCATCCCAATTGTTGCGATAGTCTCCCCGATTATCTTGGCGATAGTTCCTCGTGTTGTTCCACCTGCCATCTCCATTCCTTTGGTAAGGTCTACCCTGCCTTTGGTTTCCCCTCCAATTGGTGTATTCTCGCTGGTACGTCCATTGATTTTGCTGGTTCTGATTGTTTTGGTTATAGTTATCTCGGCGATTCTGAAAATTTCGATTATTCTGGTTGAATTGATTTCGGCCATCATAGTCTTGCCGTCTCGGTGTAAACTGCGTTCCCGTAGATTGGGTTTTTATTTGGTTCCCCTGGTTGTGACTAGTTTGGTGTCCCTGAACCACTTCTGCCGTGTTGACACATTCCATGTTTCTCCTCTCTGTCTGTGGACTAACCATACTTGTCTCGTCTAGATGGCGGAGTAACTCTTCGGCCTGCACTGCGGTCTTAATATTTCCGGCTACTAACAGCTGTTGAATGTTCATAGGAAGTTGTTTCCCGATGGTTAGAACCATGTTTTCTTCACTAGGGGGGTCGTCAAAATCGCGGAATTTAACCAGCTGCTGGCTGAAAAATTCTTAAAATCTGGTAGGATGCGTGCTGTGATATTTTCTAGTATACAGATCCATTCTTAATCCCTGCTGCAAAGAAGGACTCCAGAACTTCTTTAAGAACGCTTCTCTGAATTGTGCCATGTTGGTAAATGTATATTTAAAGCTCAAGAACCAGATTAAGCTTGGGCCCTCTAAAAACTTTTCCACGAGTCGCAACTGTTTTGCGGGACTGATATGTTGATCATTAAAATAGTCATCCAACTGACGTAAAAAAAGCTTTGAGAGTGGTTCCTGTGTGCTCCCTGAATTTATCGGGTTTGAAATCATTCCCCCTAATGACCTGAAATACTTGGGCAGGTGCCAAGTCAGGTTGCGGTGTGGACGTCTCTCCCCTGTACTGTTGGAATGCGTTGCTCGTTAATTTAGGACTTTGACCTCGGCTGTTATCCTCAGCCAACTTCAAGCCCCCGGGACTTCCAATGCTTCCCTGCTTGCCTACTACATTTTCTGCAGAAAATAATGTTGCGTTCTCTAATGATCTGATTTCATTTTTAATTATGAGATCTGTGTGTTCTTGGAGTTTGGATTTTACGTTTTCCTCCAAAGTTTGCATTCTCGAATTGTATTCACCTAAGCGCTTTAAAATTGTCAGCCTGTCTTCCTTATTTTCGTTGACCTGCTGCTCCCAATCTCTTCGGATCCTGCTCTTCAAACTGCTAATTTTCTCTTCGCTTCTTTCCTGATTCTTTTCTAGCTCCTCTCGTATCTGCTCTTGTGTTTTGACTAATTGTTCTCCAACCTCTTCCCTTATTACCTCTTGTGTTTTAACTAATTGTTCTCCGACCTCTTCTCTTATGACCTGCTGGGTTTTACCTAATTGGTCTTCCAAATTTTCACGCAAGTGCATACGTTCTGTTTCGGTCTTAATCTCAAGTTTATCGATTGCCTTTATTAATTCAAGTACGTTGCTGTCGACTGAATTAATCTGTTGCTGTAATTTATCCTGTGTGCTCTTTATTCCCGCCGTGTTATTGACGCATGCTGCCTCGATTTGCTTTTTATTTATCGGCCACCATTTCATCAAATTGAATGAGTTTATTGTCAAATTTTGACTCCAACTTTTTAATTTCACCTAATTGTTTGGCGTTATTCTCCGCGTCATCTGCCAGTTTCTCTACTTCCCTAGCACTTTGATTTATGTCATTAGTGATCTTTTCTAATTGCTCTGTTTGTACTGTTTGTGTTATCGCCTGTTCTGATAGTTCGTGATTCAATTCGTTTAATTGTTTATCAGTATCCAATTTCTGGACCTGTAATTGGACCGTAATGTTACCGCTCATGTCTTGAAACTGTTTTTCACTATTCTCACGCTGAATTTCTAACTGTTCTGTTTGCGTTTGCAATTGTATCGTAATGTCATTTAACTGTTTTTCACTATGCTCACGCTGAATTTCTAATTGTTTTTCCGTTTTCGCGGACATCTGCTCTAATTGTTTATCATTATGCTCGCTCTGAATTTTCAACTGTTCTTCCGTTTTCGCGGACATCTGCATCGACATCTGCTCTAACAATCCTTTGATTTCTTCAACACTCGCCATTGCACAATACACAAATATAACCAGAGAAAAACAGGGTCATGCACCGAGATTTCAGTCATACACACGCATACATGTCATAATATTTAAATATTACTGGCTCTAATTTAATAAAAAATTCAGTAATCAAAATTTACTGAATAAATTACTCTTATTTCCAAACAACAAAATAACTCCCTAGTGATCTGCTTTTAAATTCCTAACCAACAGAATTTACGAACAACACTAATTAACCGAAGTTAATTAAATGTCAAATATAAGGCAACACCTTCCTGCTTTGACTGAGTTCAACAATATGCAAATTTTCTGGGACACTGGGACTGAAATTTCCAAATTCTATATTAAGTAAGGTACGGTTTTGAAATTTTATTTGGTTATGAATAGTCATAATATAAACCACTGTGGGACACCTGAGCATTCTAAGTTGATTAGTTCCTGAGATATTAATTATTTTATATATTTTCATGTGCAAATTATTCAAGTTTTTGAAAGGTCAGCCGCGTTAAACAAATCATGATAGTGTAACTTTTAGGTTATATTCTATTACAATATAACAATTGGAAGAAACCTACGGATCCTTTTTTGAATTGCATTAATGAGTGTGAAGAAATATTTTTTTATTCATATCCAAGTTTTATTTTACAAAAAATCTTGAATTTTTCCAGTTTGATTTTTTTTTGCAGCCAGACCAAAAGAGTAATCAAAAAATCGATCCGCAGGTTTATAGTCATTGCAATGAAGATAATACATGCACATTTTGAAAGCAATATCATAAGATTTATAACGCGTGTAACAATTTGAATGCCTGAAAAAGTGAATCAGAGAAAACAGCAATTTTCTAAAATAATGTACCATTTACAAGGTTCCAGCTTACCAAGGACATTAGAACTGTCCTGCAGCATAGGTGAAACCCTCCTTCTTGTGTTTTGCAGCCTCCTTCTTCATTTTTGTCAGTTTCACCTTCCGTCGACATGCCTTTCGCTTCTCCAATGATGACCGCAGACTTTCATACTTCCTGCGACTGTCACATCTTTCAAGTGTTTGTGCTGTGACATGAGATACTGAAGTTTGCCTTATTCCTGATTTCAACTCTGTTGTTGCACTGCACCCCATGTTGAATTCTGCTACAGAATTACAAACAGCAATTTCAAGTCTCTTCCGTGAAATAAAAATCTCTTTTGGGCACTTCCTCCAAATAACAGAATGCAGAGACTCATTCTGATTTTGAGTAGCACCCCGGATGCATCTGGATAGTAGCTCATCTGATGCCAGCCTTTGATAAACAGGCATAATCTTGACAACTAAGGGTTCTGAAAGCTTTACAGCCATTTTGTCATGGCTCTGTGGTGTTTTACCAGCTGCGATACTTCGATTGTAAAAGCACCAAGACTCAGAACCTTCAGGACACTTCCTGTGCTGGGGCTTACTATCAGTAGACATGTAGTGGCATATAGTGGCATACACTGCTTTCTTCATATCTGCAATATTAGGTATGTTCTGTACTAATGCATTCCTATAATAATTTGTTAATTTTGTTATTGTGGCATTAGTAAGCCCACCTGTACGACCACCAAGTTGCACACCTTTTAGCTTCCAAGTTTGTACTGCCTGTCGCAAGCCTGTTCCCATTCTCTTTGCTACATGGTTGACACATTCCTCCTTCTTTAATACTGTACTGGTACTGCTACCATACACACTTTTTGACACCAAATTATTAAAGGTTTTGGAATCACCATCTGACAGGATGGTGGTGTATCTCATCTGGCAATTAGTGACTGAACGTTTCCATAAAATTTCAGCAGCACACATTTCCATTGCCACAGAACTACCTTCATGATTCTTTTCACATTCCCCACTCTTTACATGACAGGTATGCCATACATGAAATTCAGGAGAGTCAGCCTCAAGTTCAGCAGTGCTAATGACACACATAGTACAGTACTTGGACAGTATTTCATAGTCTATTACCAACCCTGTTAACAAATCTATCACTATGCCAATACCATATGCAGAAGTGTGTCCTCTCTTGTGCCACGTGCCATCATAGGAAACAGAAATGTCTATAACAGTGTTACTTCCTGTATTACCATCAACTGTACTATATGCTCTTCTTACAATTTCCCTTGACTGTGACAGACAATCCTCTTTCAATAATTTAGCCTGAGCTGCTAAAATAGTCATGTGCTTGGTGAATGTCTTAGAATCAATACTAGGCATCCCCATAGCAGCACAGAATTTTTCCATACCCCTATGTCCTACACCTAAGCTTAGAAAGGCATCCACACTCTTCCTATTCACATCAAAAGGGGGCCTCTGGGATTTAGAGTAACTTTTAACACGAGGACTTGAATATGTTTGGGTTGGACAGAATCCAGATCTAGTACACTTCACACATAGTTTACATGCTAGACCATGTCTTTCCCTTACTTGAATGGTTAGTGTTGTTTCTCCACATTCAATGCAATTTAAATTATTTACCAGTTCATCCAATGTACTTGAGTGAATTAAAATATACTCACCACCTGATGGGTGTATATTAGGCCTAATTTCATGAACATCTTCCTGAAACAAAGCTAACTTGTTAACACTCTTGGAATTATTGTTACCTTCATGTTCAGAGCTCTGGGATGTGCTGGGGGCTTCATTATGTGGGCTTTCAAGTACCTTTTCATTCTGATCATCACCATGCTCATAACCTCTGTTACCAGCTGATTTCCAACGAGCAGCTGATAATCTCAAAGAAATATCTTGTCTTCTCTTACTTTTGTGTTTTGGCTTATGCCACCGAGAACTTACTGTATGCATTTCACAACAGAACTACACCAAACAATAGTTGAAATTACTCACACACTTCAATACAATCACACTGGGAAAAACTTGTTTGTACACAAACTGGATTAGGCCTAGCACATGGCCAGTACGGAAATAGTAAAAATAATGTTGAAACTATAGTAAAGCCATCATAACTTCCGACTTGACGTTTCAGTATTACCCTAGAGTTATCTAGCGGTCGGAAGGAAAATCACTTTAAACAGACAATCACAGACAGTCATTCAAATCGTGAAACGTCAAGTCGGAAGTTATGATGGCTTTACTATAATAAATATACTTTTTATTCCTTTGATAAGTACTCAGTGTCTTCGAAAATAGGTTTAAGAATTATACTCATCACCTGTAATATCCATTCGGATTTCTACAACATTTGTAGTTATTATATAGTAGCCTACATTATTTAGGCCTACCGTAGTTTACGTAGTAAATGTGCCTACATCCTTCACTAGAGAGCAGCACAATGCAGACCTCCAGATGCAGGAGGCCTTTTTAAATTATTCCTATGAAAAGAAATCGAGAAATCTGCTTGAATACATCACTAATGTGTGCTGATCGTGAGTCTAACGAAAGTGGGCGTTTAAAGAACTGCACGCCAGGCATTTAAAAGCAACGTCAGAGATTTAAAAATGGCGGAATTTGGGTAAAAACACTGCTATATGATCCGCAGGGGATAGGGGTGTATTAATATGGAAAAAAACAAAAATCGATATTTCTTACATATTTCACTAAAATTTCAGTCCCAGTGTCCCTTAATGCCGGGCGCCAGAACAAGTTTATAACAAATACAATATCAAATTATAACCTTCTTCAATATTTCTAACTTTAGGAACTCAGTGATTTTACTAATGCACATGGCGGTACAACATCGCCTCAATTTACTGAATTTACTTTGCCCGCTTGACCTGGCATCATTTCTCAACGAAATAAATATGAGATCAGCGAAGCAACAACAACAACAATCCCCACTTGGGCAGCCATTTTTGTTTTATGAACCTTGCAAAGAAGCTTATGAGACTCAGTTTCGGGGGGTGTAACAGTCCATATCGTAAGTTGTTGTTAAAGCGCTTCATTAACATGCAGGGTAACATATAACAAATTAACATGCAGGAAAAAGTGAAGCCAGGGTGATAACAAATTAATTTAATAACAGATCAGCTATTTACCAAAAATTAATTAACAAACAAACTCCCATAATGACTCCCACTGAATAAATTAAATTTGCCAAAACTAGGCCAAATCTCTGGAGAGATTATTACTCGGACCAAATGTCCCAAAAAAAATCAACAATAATGACAATGTATGCGCGAGTGCTGTTCTACATGCTTCACGATGAGTACAATTGAATGCATGATTCGTCATCATCCGGAATAAACTTTCAGAAGACGAATCCGCATTACTTAGAGCTAGACAGACGCGGGGAACAACTATACAACACTTAAAACTAAACCGACACTTCCTATGCACATGGCGGTACAACATCGCCTCAATTTACTGAATTTACTTTGCCCGCTTGACCTGGCATCATTTCTCAACGAAATAAATATGAGATCAGCGAAGCAACAACAACAACAATCCCCAGTTGGGCAGCCATTTTTGTTTTATGAACCCTTGCAAAGAAGCTTATGAGACTCAGTTTCGGGGGGTGTAACAGTCCATATCGTAAGTTGTTGTTAAAGCGCTTCATTAACATGCAGGGTAACATATAACAAAATAACATGCAGGAAAAAGTGAAGCCAGGGTGATAACAAATTAATTTAATAACAGATCAGCTATTTACCAAAAATTAATTAACAAACAAACTCCCATAATGACTCCCACTGAATAAATTAAATTTGCCAAAACTAGGCCAAATCTCGGGAGAGATTATTACTCGGACCAAATGTCCCAAAAAAAATCAACAATAATGACAATGTATGCGCGAGTGCTGTTCTACATGCTTCACGATGAGTGCAATTGAATGCATGATTCGTCATCATCCGGAATACACTTTCAGAAGACGAATCCGCATTACTTAGAGCTAGACAGACGCGGGGAACAACTATAAAACACTTAAAACTAAACCGACACTTCCTATACTTAAAATAAACAACACAATAATTTCCGCATGAAATTGGAATCCAAACTGCCGTAGCAAAACATTAGCCTACTGCCTAAAATTAGGACTTCTCACAAATCAACACAAGTAAGTTAACACGTGACCAACAAAGCAAAATACATATATGACCGCCGTCACCACTCGGGCGTCACATACTAAATTACATGAACTGAGTCATAAACAAATCACTAGGCTCAAAGCCCACATTTACATCATTAACACAAACATTCCATCCATACGACATGCAATAATCCGTCACAAACATGGCGAACTCCCCAATTAATTATGGTTCAAAATAACCATCACAAAAGAACAGGTTTGCTAAGTGAAAGCTTAAAGGGGCCAGTCGGAAAATAGGACTGCCTAACAAAAATAAGTCACCAGGCTAGACGGGCGATACGTGGAACTCTGCATATCTGTCAACCCACGTGTCAAAATAACCTCGGCCTCCCAAGGCACGGGATCCAGTCTCGAAGAAGCGTGCCCCAAAGCACAATAATACGTGTGTGTGTGTCAGAACCAAATATATATCTCAGCATTTCCCCTAGGAAATCCAAGAATCAGCATATGGACAAGGAACAGCGGTCTCCTCAGAGCACCCTGCCTTTCCATCAAAATACAACAACAACAAATATGAGGGCGGTAGGACCTCTACCCCTCTTCACGTAGAATCAAAACACACACCTGACACAATAACACACACAGAATCACACGTATGGGTTTGACAGACCCTGAAATAAAATGACATAAATATTTTCCACTTGCTCGCGCCGCCGTCCTATGCCTGTGACTATCGAACCTGAAAAGGACTCAAAAAATCTAAAAAAATTAGAACTAAGGTGTTCTACAATTACATCTTAATTTTGTTGCGCTCGGCAACCCTAATATGAATAATAACCTGTTCAGCAAACATCTTACAGTAATTACCTCCCTTTCCTATCAACAAATATGAACTTTAATAAAGCACCACTTATCGAATGTAACGGGTTTCGCATTCGCATGGATAAAAATCACGTACACGCGCCGTGTACCTTAAATATGACTCCAAAGAAAATAATACACAATAAACAACTTTGGCCACGCGCCAACGTACATTTAAAACATTTTGTGTCGGTACAAGAAAAACAATCTAAAACAAGAAAAAGACTAAAATGAACTATTTACAAAGTTCCCCCGCCAATCTAACTACATATTGAATAATCAATTTTTGTACATCACCGTATCAGCTTGTAGAACATATGACTTGCATCTCGGCTCATTTCCCTACGGGAAAATTAGCCTTCCATCGTTGTCTTCGTAGAAGCGTCGGACATCACTCCGGCTCCTGACCACACGTCGGACATCTTGGTGTAGTCTCTTTGGAAGAAAAGTTCAATGTTATTATTATTTGACCTGGCTATAATCGCTTGTGAGTTACTAATTTCGCCCACGATAGTCCTATGCGATTAATCAACGAAGACTTTCCCTAGCTCTCGCTTACACACGCACAATACAACACTTGAAAATACAATAAAAATTTACATGAAATGTACACTTCAAACCCATCGTCACTGGCTTGACAATACAAGTTTTAAATCTGCCTGTCTCGCAGTCGTTATCTCGCTCGGTAATCTCTACTGCTCTGCGTGGACCTTCGCTCGAGTTGAGCGCTAATTGGAATGTTACTCAAGTCTTGCCCCTAAGAGCTGAAAATAGTTGTCTCCAAGATAATATTTAAGTACTTAAGATCACCACGCAAACTGGCGTGAAGTTAGCTCACCAGAGCTCAAAACGTTAGACTTCAAATAATATTAGAGCTTTAAAAATCACTACGCAAACTGGCGTGAAGTTAGCTCACCAGAGCTCACAAAGTATTGCCTCGAAACAATATTAAAGCGTTAAAATCACTACGCAAACTGGCGTGAAGTTAGCTCACCAGAGCTCAAACAGATAGTCATCGAAACAGCGTCTCGTCGATCAATTTATTGGAAACTGACAGAGTGAGGTGGAGTGGGGTGAATTGAGAAAAAAATTCTAGAGTTTTCATCTCACACACACGGGACTAGTGTCAATCTTCATCATTTAATTCAAACGTCTCAGCGCACTCATGCGGAGATAATTCGGATCGGCGGTTCTTTAGATAATCAATTCCGCGTGCTTTTTACCAGTGACGCCACCCATCGCGCGGTTTTGGCTTGGTCTCTCCTGATTGGGTGATTCAATCGTAGGTCGGTTGCAAGAAACTCGTGACCATCCCCTTATGACTCCAATTCTGGTGCATGTTGTTACACAATTTGGCCTTGAACTCAGCTTACCCGGCCGTTTTCAAGAATAGCTACCAAGCTCTGTTTCTGTGGCAATCATTGCAACACGCTAACTTGCCTTCCACTTTGTCACCATCCATAAGTACTGCCTGGGCCGCAGTAATAATAATAATAAATCATGAATACTTATTTATCGCAGATCAATAAGGGTTCAATATATAACTTATCACTACTGCTCCAGCATGAGTTAAGGTGAGAAAAGGCTGGAAAGATATCCTGCAAGGATAACTCAGAAAACACCATGCACAATGCCTCATGCAAGTCACGGAACACAGAATACAGGACACGGTTACGCCCACTTTGGGCGCAGCGCTTGGCTTCACTCAAACGAGCTCAGGGCATCTCCTCTTATTCTTTCCTCCATGGTCTGGGGATACAGCTCACCTGAAAAGCGAACAGGGGCCTTATGAGGGATGGAAAGGGAAGGGAAGATAGGAAGGGATAGGCAAGGAAGAGGGAAGGAGGTGGCAATATACCTCAGTATGCCTTCCTTCGGAGGGGAAGTAAAGCCGGCAGGCCCATGTCATAGATTTATAGCATATAAAAGGACCTTCCACTAATTAAACTTGTGTGAAGCAAAATTTGTAGGTTAGGTTTGATTACTGCTCTGAAGTTCCAACGTTCGACACCAGATGCGGGCTGTGATGGCATCTAGTAGTAGTTGCCAAGTTTACAGTTAGGTGTCGTGGACGGTAGCATTTGGTAGCGAAAGTAGGAACAACTTGAGATTATCGTCTGCAGTCCTTACTTGAATTAAAGACTGATAACACACACTATAATACAGACATCACAATTAACACAGGTTACACACACCCAAAGTATAAGGTGCGTTCAAAAAGTAACGCGCCGGAGGCTGTAATGTACAAACAGATGACGTCATGGGCTAATCGTGCCGTGTGTAACGAGGTGTGGTTCCGACCAGAGCGTGGAAGGTCACAGCCCGTCGCTAGAGGGCACGCGTGCACGTCACGTGACGATACAAAGCCAGCAGCAGCATGCATCAATCGTCCAACCAAGACCAAGACAGTAGGCCATTCGACATGCTTCCTGCTGTGGTTGAAGACTGTGGGGCACCCATTGGGCACACACTTTCCGCAAGTGCAGTCGTTCCTTCATGATGGTGTGCACACTTCCGACGCTCAATCCGACCACGGCGGCTATGGCGTTCACTATCACTCGGCAGTCCTGGGTAAAGAGTGCATCAACCAGCTGGACGTTGTCATCGGTAATGCAGGGGGGGGGGGGGTGCCACAGACCGGGCATCATCGGCTAACGGCACCCGTCCTTCCCTGAAGCGTTTGTGCCACGCATTGACCCTTGCAAGGGACATGCAGTGTTCGCCGTACACTTGTGACATTCGGCGATGAATGTCCGTTCCCCTACTCCTTCCGCTGTCAGAAACCGAACAACACATCTTTGCTCTTCGTTTGACACCTCCATGTCACTGTTTGCAATGCGACTGGCAACGTTACTTTTTGAACGCACCTTATACACGGGTCTACATGACCGCGTTGTCGCAGCCCCTAAACAAAGGAACGAACCAACAAAAATTGCATCAAAATCGCGGAGGAAATTATCAAATGAATTACATTAACTTCCGAGTTTATCCAATGATTATCATGATTGTTTTAAGGGGGCGAAGCAGCGAGGTCACCTGTCACGAGAGTTTAACCTACTGCAATCAATTTCTTAATGGGCATTGCGTGCTCAAAACTTTGGACCACTTTTATAAGTGGTTCTAATGTTCTCTCTCCATTTTCGCACAGCAATTTACGCTTCGTTTATAATAATAATAGGTTTACTTAGGAAGCAAAATAACTAGTGATGGACGAAGCAAAGAAGATTTAAAAAGTAGGCTGGCTTGGGCAAGGAAAGCATTTCTACAAAAATGGAAACTGTTGACATCGAATATAGATTTAGGAACTAGAAAGTCAGTTTTAAAAGCCTTTGTCTGGAGCGTCGTGCTCTATGGAAGTGAAACCTGGACTGTTGGAGCAGTAGAAAAGAGGAGAATTGAAGCGTTTGAAATGTGGTGTTACAGGAGAATGATGAAGATGAGATGGGTAGATAAGGTGACAAACAAAGAGGTATTAAGACAAGTGGGGGAGGAGAGATGTTTCTGGCGACTGATAATGAAGAGAAGAGATAGGTTGGTAAGACACATACTAAGATATAGCAAGCTTAGTTATGGAAGGAAGGGTCGAGGACAAGAACTGTAGGGGTAGACCAAGGTTAGAATATGTTAAACACATTGCCTCGGATATAGAGTGTGGTAACTATGTGGAGATGAAACGATTAGCTCAGGACAGGGAGAAATGGAGGGCTGCATCAAACCAGTCAAAAGACTGCAGATTCAAACAACAACAACAACAATGCTACAAGTCTTTAAGGTAGGCTGTGTTACGTTGTAAGCATCTTTCGTGGATATTTTTAAAAATTACCATGATATCTCTGGAAGCCTCCCTCCCCACTGGAGACATATCTGGAAGAAACACTTACTTCATAGTGACTCTATTATGCCCCCTGAGTCACTATATACGGGTTTATTCAAAAAGAAGGAACAGATTTCAAACATTTCTTCCAAACTACGAAAGATAGAAACACAATTCCAACGTTCCTGGAAAGAAAAAAGTTCAATTTTCACTTTTTATGCATTCAATACGCGCACAGTGTGTTAGACGACAAAATAATATCAAAACGGTGGCTCATGTCTTGCCACACACGAATCAACTGGTCTCTAGTTATCGAATTCACAGCTTCAACAATTTGGTGTCGCTGACTTTCAACAGTGTCTGACATAGGGGGGATAAAACACGGTCTTTTATGTAACCTCACAGATAAATATCACACGGAGTGAGGTCTGGAGACATGGGAGGCCACTGGCGATGAAGTTGATCCTCTGCTCCTCCTCTTCCAATCCACCATCCTGGAATGATGTCATTCAGGTATCGTTGGACGAGGAATAACCAGTTTTGAAGCATGTCGAGATAAGTTAGTGCTGTCACAGTTTTCTCCATGATGACGAAAGGTCCATAAACTTTGTTTACAGATATGGCACAGAAATCTCGTTCGTGTTCAATAATTGCCATAGGATTTTCACTTCCCCAAATTCTAACGTTATAGCGATTGTTCCGGATTCTAGATTCATCAGAGAAAGATAACATTCACATTTTACACTTTTGTCTGTCCAGGAACGTTGCAATTATGGTTCTACCTTTTGTAGTTTGGACGAAATGTTTGAAATATGTTCCTTCATTTTGAATAACCCTGTATTATAGAGTGGTTGTCAGCATCGATCTCCTGACTTCCAGGTTCCCCTTGGAGTCGTGTTGTGTAACTTAACGCGTATGGCTAAGCTGCGTAGTCAAGTAGCATTCTTATTGGCGGATGTTTACAATCTTAGCCTCACGTGCGTGTCTATACATTTTGTCTGCGGGGTATATATCCCCTCTGTACTGGCCTTGAACACCACTGCAGGTTTGGTCTTATGTTGCAGGGCCCTGTGGTATATCTCTGTGGTGGTCAACGGTCAATGGATTCCTCGCCCTCCAGAAGGTGGACCAACAGACAGCCGGTGCCCATGTCGACCTTGGAGCCAGTGTCCACGACCATCCGGAACCCTTCCTGGCTGCAATGATGGCCGCTTGGTGCGCTGCTGCACTCCAGAATACGAAGCAAACTTGCCTCACAATGGGTTAAATTATCATAGAACACCTTCAAACAATCAACCTATTCCAAGCCACAGTTTTGTAGCAAACTTGCCTGAAAATGGGTTAAATTACCATACTAACGGATTTACAAATTTAAACCAACCTACTCCATTACACGATTTTGCAGCAAACGTACCTCAAAATGATTTAACCTGGCATAAAAGACCTAACGGAATTATATTTTCTGGCAATCACCCTACTACAACAGGTGATCCTGGAGCAAATTTTCCACAAAATTGGTTACATTTTCAGAAACACCCTACTGAATTTATATCTTCTGGCAATAACCCTACTTCAACAGAAAGTCCTGAAACAATCTCGTCTCAGTATAATGTAAATTTGCATAGACCCCCTCCTGATATTAATCCTACTCCTACAGAAAATCCTAGAGCAATCTTGCTTCAAAATGGGTTAAATTTGAACAAACCGCCAAACCGATTTATACCTCCTGGTAATAATCCTTCAACAAGTCACGAAATTGGAGCCAAGTTTCCTCAAAATAACGTAAATTGGCATGAAGTACCGGTGGAATTTCTACCGTCTGTCAATAATCCTAATCCGGCAGACAATCCTCAAGCATTCTTACCTCAAAATCAGATCTTGCACGAAACACCTAACCGACTTGCTCCTTCTGGCAATAATCCAAAATTAGCTCTCGAATTTGGAGCAAACTTCGCTCAAAATGCAAATTGGCAAGAAATCCCGATCGAATTTGCACCTCCTGGCAATCATCAAACAACAAATTTAGCTCAAAGTGGATTAACTTTGCATAAAACACCCAACACGTTCATTTTATCTGGCAATCAAGCTGCTGCAATAAACGATAATACCGCAAACTTTCGTCAAAATGAGTTAAATTGGCTTAACACGTCAAACGAATCTTCACCTATTTACTTCATTTCAAAAGCTGCCTATGAAGATTATGTACGTGCATTAAAATTGGGATTACCCGCTACAGGGGATTTAAACCGAGAATATACAATTCCATCATCAAATGACGTTCCAACGTTTCAGTCAAGAGATAATGTTTACTCATTTCAAACCCCAGCACGTAATTTACCTAACAATGAGGAGACTGCTTATGATTTATCCACCCTCCGAAAGAGTGCACTTCAATCAGACCAAACGGGAAGCTTATTTGTTCTTCCAGGAGGCAACGAAGACATACCTTTGGCAATCAGACATTCGGATAGAGGCATTGAGAGCGTCGAATCTAAATTGCCTGACTATGAATTGTATCCCAACCGTCCATTGCAACTGAATCTTGACATTGAAGGCCATCTGCAAGAAATGGCACACATTCTCAAACAATTAAAATGGTCTATTGAAAGAATTGAAAAGTATATTGAGGAACAGAAACAAGTTGAAAGCAGAGCGAGGTCGGAAAATCAACGTCAACCTGCGCGGGGAAAGGAAAAAGTTAGCGAAACTTCTCAGTCCTATACGAATAAATCTGGTAACGATAAAGTAATGAAAACGAAATTACATGACCTCAATGAAGAGAGTAGCATTTCTTCTACAAAACATCCTAGGCCAATATCACGCCCAGAACATGCAAAGAATAATCCAACATTAGAATTAGATGAAGACGGACGCGATATTAATGAGGAAGACGAAGCGTATGATGTTCAAGCTACGATGATTGCATTTGAGGATACTCATAGCGATGGTAAGGAAGTTAACAATGATACCAAAGAAGGAAAAACGATCAGTACCAGACAAATTTCGTTAAAAAGAAAATCAGACACCATTCCCAAAGGAAAATTCGAAGAGATAAATTCCACTTGGTCAGATAAGATCGTTCCTTCTCACCTTATGTCAACAGGAGAAGCATCATATGGTAAAACATCAGGTGAAAATATTACTGAGGGTTTACTTTATTTAGAAAATGGAGTAAACAAAGCTGAAGTTCAAACGGACACACCACCAAGTAGGAATCTCACCGAGAGCGTGGTAGGAAACAATACCAACACAGATGAAGTTTGGACTCAGAAAGCGAATCTTCGTCTAGTATTCCCGAGCAGAATGACTGGCTCTACTAAAAATGCAGCGAATGTGACAGAAGATGACGTTGTATTAGTATATTCATCCAACGTTCCAAGTGGAGAGAGCATCGAAAATAAAACAAGCAATCAAATTGAAGCAATGCTCAATAGTGATTCTTTCGCTGTTCAAAACAAGACTAACGGTATGAAGGATATCACTCAATATTCACAAAACTTACCTGATACAGATGGAATGGAAAATTCAACAGTACTACCCCCAGAAGAGCAAGAAGATTTATATGCTAATGAAGACAATTTGGATGTTTCTGCTAGTGAAAGCACCCAACATTTGAGTGCGCTTGATGACAATGTAAACAATGGCACTGGATCGCAAATGGCAGAGGAAATTTTATCTCACAACTTCCGTTTAAATGTGTCAAAGAATTCTTATCAACTTTCGTCATCATTACCGAAAAGAACTGCCTCTGAAACTAACTCCTCTCAGATTAGGATGAGATCTGACTTTGTGTCCAAGGTGCCGCTTAAGAGACCTGAGATCACATTCAACAGTGCTTCATCAACAACAACTTCTAGCTTGTCAACAATGCCTAGCGCACAGGTGGAATCATCAACGCCTCCTCCTGTACCAACAACAATAAGATATCGCATTCGCCTTCCTTCTAGAAAGCTGAAATCATCAATAATGCTACGCACACATGGACATAATAGTATTATTGCTAACAGTGATTATGAAAATTCAACAATGAACCCTACTGAAGTGTTGTCTCCTCCTTCTGAGGAAACGTTTAATCAGGAAACTACTACAGTAAACCCAAAAAATATTAATATGATTAATTCCACTTCAAATACAGGGGATTCAAAAATTGTTAATCGAACAGAAATAGTGAGGAAACCAAATTTTAACCGTCATCGAATAACACCAAGCCATTACCCTATAGTGAGAAATAAACTTAAGACAACCCCTACACCACAATTGTCTTCTCAGCAGCAAAATCTTTCTGCATTAGGTTTGGATCAAGGGTTACTGCTAGAACATTTGTTACAGATCTGTAAGGATTTAGGTATAATACAAAACAGTCAGCGTGGTGAGTCAGAAGAGCGGGCGTCTGTCAGTGACTTGGAAACTATGAAAGTGGAACAGTCGAGTCGAATAACAAGTACAGAGATGTTCCCTCAAACTCGACATTCAAGAATGGAAGAACCTACCCAGAGAACTGCTGCAAATCGTGGAAGGGTGCGTTTTCACGCCACTGAATATGAAGGATGAGATGAGAAAATGTGCCTGTCTCAATTGAAGGGCATTTTGGTAAATAATAGTAACCCACATACATGAGTCGTCCAGTTGCAAAACTCGTTTAATCCACTTGTGAATAAGGATCATTATTTATTTAATTATTTTATTTTATTTTATTTATTTTACTTTTTATTTTGTTTTACTTTATTTCGTTTTATTTTGTTTTAAATGGTTTCGTTTTATTTTTTGTTTGTTGTGTTGTTGTTGTTTTTATTTTGTTTTGTTTATTTTGTTTTATTTTGATTTTCCAAAAAACAAACACAAAAACAAAAAACACGAAGCAAAAAGCAAAATTGAAACACAAAAGCAAAAGGAGAAAACAAACAAAAAAGAAACACAAAGCAAAATTCAAACACAAAAGCAGAAAACAAACACGAAACCAAAATAAAAAAGATGAAGCAAAAAGAAAAATTCAAAAACAAAAGCAGAAAACAAAAAACAAGAAACATAAAGCAAAATTAAAAAAGCGAAAGCTGAAAACAAACACAAAAGCAAGAAAGAAAAGCAAAAAGTAAAACTAAAAAGCAAAAGCACAAAGCAAACACAAAAGCCAAAAACACAAAGCAAAAAGTAGAAAACAACAAACACAAAAGATACGTGAGGCAAAGTCCAGAGAAACGTTTCTAATGAAAATGA
The DNA here is from genome assembly GCA_946902985.2 of Meconema thalassinum. Classification (NCBI taxonomy): domain Eukaryota; kingdom Metazoa; phylum Arthropoda; class Insecta; order Orthoptera; family Tettigoniidae; genus Meconema; species Meconema thalassinum. Next base: position 226,551,628 of record OX336397.1, read on the forward strand.
TTCTTATTCACAAGTGGATTAAACGAGTTTTGTAACTTGACGACTCATATTGATATTAGTCTATTGCCACCACTGAACTACTGGACATTCATTAATAGTTTAGACTTAGGCACAGTAGTTTCAATCATAAATCATATTCTTCAATATGTAACAGCAAATGGATTGTTGAAGACTGAGTATTCTTGGTAATAATATCATGTTTTGAACCTGTTCCTAATGCAAGGGGTCTAGTACAGCTTATCACCTTTCAAAAAATTGATTTTTCAAATTATTTTTTATTTGATGCTCCTATCCTTGAGAAACATTTTGGTGAAAAAATATGTCATTATGAGTAACAGTTTTTGAGTTACGATTTAAAAGGCAATGACTTGCAACCATTTTTCGTCCTGTCAGTGAGGTGTGTAATATTTATGCACTAATAATAATATCGTATGGCCTAGGGTGCTGGGTGCAAGTTTTGTTATTTCACACCCAAAGGGTACTAATAAAACTATCAATATTCTCCGTCTTTTCAATACAATATTAATAGTCTATTTATACAATTGGGTACATGTTTCGCACAAACGTTAGTGCTTCCTCAGCCCAAATATACTTTAAGACATAAACAAATATTACGCACTTATCAAATACATACAATGAAAATATTCCATAGATAAAACAATTAGACTATTAATATTGTATTGAAAAGACGGAGAATATTGATAGTTTTATTAGTAAACATATTCAATACGGACCTGAAATGGATAATATTATTCTGAACCAAAGGGTAGCTTGCATGTCAAATTTCGTTGTTCCTTGAAGCACTATGAAAGTCAATGAGGTTGGATACCTAAGCTCCTTGAACACTATAGCGCTTTCTAGTAGAGAAATGAGGTACTTTGTGTTGGCGGAAACTCCCGAGATTAATTTTGCCACTATGAATACGGCCTAATGAATTCAACTGGGTTCTTTGGCATGCCAAAATCGTATGACATGGTGTCGTAATTTTTGCCACCTTTCAAAGATCACTTGCCACGGCCAGGGGCGAACCTGAAAGCTTGAGGTTAGTAGACCGACACGTTGACCACTCACCCACCGTGGCTTGCATATTTATGCACTTAATGTTTGTCGCTCGTTTTCCGAAATTTGCTTTTTAACATCCGTTTTAGTGATAACTCAAAACCTAATTGACATACACTTATGAAATGTTTTGAGTGTGTTTCTACACATTATATCTACTAAATGATGTAGATTTATGTCTCTCACTTGGATAGTTTCTTCTTAAAAAATAAATTTGGGTAAAAATATTAATTATATTATTTGTTTATATATGTTGCTTGAAACTCATGAATTTGTCGAAGGAAACATTACGAGGGCAGATCAAAAATAAGTTGCACTTCCCAGTTATGGCCATTTATTACACCACCTATACAACAGCAACACGCCTAAAACGACATACAATGTAACGTCACTTTTCCACATAGTTTCCAAGAGACTCCAAACATTTCTGCGAACGCACAACCAACTTGTCGATGCCGGATGCATAGAAAGTTCCTCCAGTGTTCTGCAACCACACGGAGACAGCGGCCTTCGCCTCCTCATCGGTCTGGGAATGTCGACCACCGTTCTGTCTAATGATCGCATTCACACTGTTGACATTTGCACGGGTCCTGGATGTTGCGGGCCTGCCCTTGCGATATTCGTCCGTGATGTCCGGCTTCGAATTGCTGACACCACTTGACGATCCCTTGCCGAGAAATGGCCCGCTCCCCATAAACAGCACTATTTCACGATGGATGTCCGTGCAATTCTTCCTTTTGGCCCATAGGAATCGGATTGTCGCAAGCACCTGAACGTCCAGTCGACGCACCATTGCTTTTGGGCGCTATTCACACCATACAAGACGAGACACCACAGCGACCTGCCTAACAGATGTGTGGGCAGTGTCTGTCCCTTTCTCCGCTGTACCCACGTTTGTGACACACAGCGCACTGCTGTAGCGCGTTAGTGCAACTAACTATTTGATCCACCTTCGTAGTAATAAAATAAGATAAAAAGAACCTTAAAAAGTTGAAAGTTAGTGGAGTTATCCTCCAAAACGCCTCAGCCTTGCTTGATAAACAAACACCAATTTGAATTATGAAAACATATGCTAATAATTGTTTTAAATCAATGGTAATGCTGTTTCCATGTAAAACAATACCATTATTTCATAGGCACAACATTTCATTATTGTTAATATTGTGGTTTCAAAGAAAAGAAACGTTCAAAGTGGCTAAAATGTTACCATGGTAAGCTTTACCAGACCCCTTAACCCTACAGTGGTTATGTGGGGTGCTCACAACACCCCAGTGTTTGAATTCGTTGAATTTGATTATTCCCAAGTTGGTTATACTGATGACGGGCTTAGTACCTTCTGGTTGGTGCTGGTAATAACAATCGACTAATTGAATAATAGATTAATTGGCTAACTGAAGAATCCATGAATTGATTAGTAGACACGAGATAAGAAAGGTAGTTTAAATGGGAGGTCATCGCTTAAGGGGAGACTGTACTCCCTATACCAACAATGTTAAATTACCAACTTTGAGGTACACTTTTCTCAGAGACTATCCATTCTATATGTATGAAACTTTATACACGTTTTTAATGGTTTCTTTTGTGTCTTGTGAAATTTTTTAAGAGTCTCAAATTAAAAATAATATTTTTATGCATTTTTGAAAATTGTGTAAAAATATTTCATCTTTTTGCATATAAAACACTGTATGAACCAATTTCTATTGGACGTGGGACGTTGAATAAATGTCATAATGTGTACTTATATTGGTCAAATAAGCAGTGAAAATTTCATATATATATATATGTTGGATAGTTTCCGAGAGAAGTGTACCTTTATGCAAGAAAAAAATATGTTTTGAGATAATTGGTGTTAAAGTTAAGACATGATACTCGAATGCCATCAAAACATTCCTGGTCCGTAACCACAATCATTATCGTTCTCTGCATCCTCCGTGACCCTTTTAAGTTGCTTGGCATGCTGTCTAGACTGTTTCTTAGTGATTTCCAACTCTCTTTCAGCCCTTTTCACACGGACAGTATCAATTTCAGAACAATATGTCACTATGTTGACGACATTGAGTTTGCCCACACTACAGTCATTGGATGATATCACTGCATCATAGACACCCATCAACAATGTTTTATACCCTACAAAGACTGTTCTATGTATTTTGTTGCAAATCATATTATTATTCTTGCAGTATTACCTTCATAACACACAATGCTGTCACATACACCACAAAATATACCCTTCATGAAACTACAAACAGCAGTTAACAGTAGCTATATATCAATTACAGTATAATGTTCCCAATCCATGATTTTTAGCCTACTTTTCACATTTTGCAAAAATGAGGAAAAAGTAGTCTTATGAGATCGGGCAAATGTCTGTCTGTCCTTCTGTCTGTCTGCCTGGCTGTGTGTGTGCCCCCCCCCCCCCCCCCCCCCCTATCAACTCCTAAACGGCTGGAGCAATCAAAACAAAATTTGGTAGGAGTAAAGGTCTATACCCGAATATGTCACGGCCATATTTGAAAATGATGTCAGTGCTACCAACTGCTAAAAAATCGCAATTGAAATTTGAGTTCCATGGTGGATATCTTGGAAGGTATGAATGGGAGTTATTTCAAAATTGGCATACGTATAGATAATAATATTGCAGTTTAATTTCCAGGAGGCCATACATCGCTGTGTTGCGAAAATGATTATAAGCTTGCTGATTGGTCCAATTTTTAAATGCACATAACTTCTACACTATCAATTGGAATTCAACCAAATTTCGTATGTTGTATGCATACATAACCAGATATGACTGAGCGTATTCTTCAGACCCACCAGGGCTGCCAACTGTTAATAAATGCTCCTAATTTATTTTATCCAAATACCAATATATCAGAAAGTATGCAAGCCAATAGCTCTAAACTTTGCACACGTATAGTACCTGGCATTCTAGATGCATTTGGACTAACTAATATACGTCAGTGCTGCCAACATGATTCTAAGCCTGCTGATAGGTCCAATTTTAAAATGCATGTAACTTCTATACTAACTAATGGATTTCATTCAAAATTGGCACAACAATAGACCATATTATTTCAGATTATTTCTGACCAATACATGCATGACATTGTTGCCAACATGATTTTACGCACGCTGTTAGATCCAATGTTTAACTGCATGTAACGTCCATGCTATTCATTGGACTTCAACCAAATTTTGTATTCTGTACCTTAAGAGATGGAACTAAGAATATATTCAGTCATCAGGGCTGCCAACTGTAGTGCTCTATTAGGCTACATTATGCAAGGTATACAGTATTTCAAAATAATTAGAAATTTCGATATTAGCAACTTAATTTCTTCATTATTCTAGATAGGTTCATATACTGTAGAATAATCATTGGCATGAAAAGTAGGCTCTTTAGTTCGTCACGGAACTTCTTGTTACTAGTAGAATCGTCATAATCTTCACAAACACTCTCATTCACACTATTTACACTCGTGTCAGTAGAAGATAGCTTTCGTTTCGAGGCACTACACATATTTACACTTGGAGAACATAACCTATCCCCAAATAAGAGTCAGTGACAGTGGAAGGACAAACAGCAATACAATTGGGAGGGTTTCGAAAAAAGCAAACTAAGGGTATTTAACAAAGATTTTGTATTCTTGTTCAATGTTTACAATTTAGGACAGAAACATTTCTGTTTTACTTTCTTTTAGCCCAGTTTTCACAAAAAAGATGCATTATTTTATGAAAAAATATGATACAATATATTTTAATTAATTAAATGACTGTTTTGCTTCTGTGAGAGCGAAGTACATCAATTAATCAACATAACAATTTATCAATTATTCAACCAATCGATCAAAGACACAATACATTAATCGTTTTGTTGCAATTAATAACGATTTTTCTGCTCCAAGTAATCGATTATTCGATAATTGAAATTAATCTATTACGTAAAAGTACGATCTCTAGTATCTTCCTACCTGAAAGTGGCTCATTGTTGATCTTAACTTACCATTTGTTTAAACGCTATAAAACTGCTGATCAGGTGTGCGGCTACACCCCACCTAGCAACTTACGTAAAAGTTTTAATCGATATAGCTTCTTTAATTTTATCTAAGGTTCAACTGTGGACTTGGGGGCGTGGTGGCTCAGCGGTCTAGCTGTATGCCTCTCACCAAGGCGGTCCGGGTTCGATTCCCGGTCAATGCATGTGAGATTTTCGAAGTGAAATGCCATGTCCTGTGGTTCGGATTCCACGTAAAAAGGAGGTCCCGTGGCTCATGATCTCAAGATTAACGGTCACGTTAAACTACAAGCTTCCTTTCCTTCCTTCAACTGTGGACAGTTTGTTTATACCTATAAAATCAGGAGGCTAATGTCGGTTGAAAAAGAACAACGGGTAAGAGTATTTGAAAATACTCATAATAACTAGTGATATTTATTTTAATTTTACAACTGAACGAAAAAAAAAACCAATATTGGGAGGTATTCAATAATTATTATACTTCTATTACTTTATTGTTGAGGTGAAATTTTTAATTTAAGGGGGAACACTCTGTACAGCTGAAGGAGCGTAAACGAACTTTGCCTGCCGTAAATATTGCACAACAATTATATACATTTCCAAGCAAAGTTTCAAATTTTCAAAATTCAAATCATAACTTTTTCATTAATTTTTTTCAAAATTTGGGCCTGACATTGTGCTGATCTTTACCGTTTCCATGATACTTCCCATATTTTTAGGAGGGGAGCGTGATGGCGCAGTGGGTTAGCTGCTCGTCTTTCACCCGGAGGGCCGGGGTTCGAATCCTGGTGATAGCGGGGTGGAATTTTCATATGAAAAAGCATGTGGTGTCAGGAAGGGCATCCGGTCTTAAATCCACGGTCAAAACCAAAATGAGCCTGGTTGGCTCCGGCGACCCCAATTAATTGGGAAAAGACGAAGAAAGATTTCCATATTTATAGGAATGTTTGGACTTATCTTTTTTCAAAATCTCACTCAAACATCTGTGGATTTAATTAGTCTTCCTATGAAACATTAAAACTATTTCTTGAGTTTGCTCAAAATAGGAATGAAAATATAACGCTTAATTAATAATATGGAAATGAGGGAGATTCATTTTCTAGCAGAAGGTTACCACCCACTTTATAAAGTATAAAAAGTATAACAATTCCAATAATCATGGGAGGTATGAGGAAAACGATGAAGATCAGCACAAAGCAAGGAACAAATTTTGAAAAATGGATAAAATTAGTACCGTACTGTAACGATTTGTTTTTTGAAATTTTTAAACTTTGTTTCGAACAGCAAGATGTGTGTGTTTCTTTGGAAATGTATATAATTTTTTATACAAGATTTATGACAGGCACAGTATTTATAGTAATAAAACCGTTATTGCTTTGGCTCCATAAACTCTATGTTCCCCTTAATACTAGTAATGTAGACATAAATGTTGATAATTGCAGCTTGGCCTTGTCATAGAAATGAGGCAATCTTTAGTAGTAAACAAATTCGTCGACAAATCGGGGCTGCCAACATTTGATTTGACAATAAGCTGACTCTTGGCTCTTGGATGTAATAAAGAAACGCGTATTAAAAACCCCTGGTGTTACACAATAAAATAATATTATGGTTGTTATAAGGAGTGTCAATAAAAATGTAGCAATTGCAATGAAGATTTACATGCAAAGACTCTATCTTAATTGACAAACAAATATTCAAATATTGATTGTATTTTTTTCCACAAATTATGTAAATAAATACTGTAACATATTTTCTATTTGGATACCTTACAGGTTGAAATAGGCTACAAGAGTAGTCATGGAAGATTAAATACGATTGTGTATATGTATGTGTTGATGTGAAATATATTTCTTCATAACTCCCCAATGATTTATGTCTAATTTTGTAACCCCAAGATCTCCGATGTTATTTTTCTGTTCTCTTTCACCATACCAATGTATAGCATTGTGGCTAATATTAATACCTTGTACTTATGAGAGCAAGCAAAGTATTCTCTTGAATATACAGTTGTTCGTAAAACACGAGCATTACGCTAGCTAGAGAGTAATACACGAACAAACGTAATTATTATTCCTCCTGATGAGAACCGCATTGTCGCGCTGCGTTTTCTACTAAAATGGCGATTATCTTTAAAAGTTTTCGGTTTTGTCCGATGTCATTGAAAGCGACAGTTTTGTTCCAGAACGAGTCTCAGATTTACCCCAAGGACAGTGGACTCAGGCGCGGATCTAGAGTTTGGTTTTTTTTTTTGGGAGGGGGGGGGGGTCAGAGATTCAATCTAGAGTTTGGCTTTGGGGGGGGGGGGGGTCAGAGAATCGAAATTGTTAAGAAAAATGGTATCACTAAAAACGCAATCACAAAATAACCAAACGTACAAAACCAGACCAATTTTTTTGCAAGCTTCATGGATAGAAATTTGATGCGTTTAGCGCACCAAAAATATTCGTACAAATTGCAACGGCGTGTTTTGCGACTCTTACATCGAATTTCGAGAAAAGGATCAAGGTACGTTACAGTTTCGGCAAGTCGAGTTGATACCGACAAAGGGAGAAAGTCACAGCTTAAATTGCCAACCAAGCTTGCAGTTTGGACGTCGGCAAAAATTTTTGGTGCGAAAAAAAAAGCCCCAGTTTCCTATCCGTGCATTGCTGCACATTCATCGTGACATCACTATAAACATCGATTCGGTAATCACAAGGTTTGCTAAACAAAATAGACGAGTTGATTTTGTTGTATAACTAATAGTTTTTATACAAGAGGTTTGAAGTTGTAAATATGTACAGTTGTAACAGAACATAATAATTCCAATAAAGATAATTCAGTATTGAATAAAATGAAACAAAACTGTTTTTCAGTTAAAATTCGTTAAGTTTTATTTGTCTGGTAATTGTGTTTTCATTTTTTGAGTTTGCAAAAAAAATTTGGTCTCCGTTTGGTGGGGGGGGGGGGGGTCATGACCCCCGTGACCCCCCCCCCCCCCCCTTGAATCCGCGCCTGAGTGGACTCCCTAGGTATTCATAGATTTATTGCAGCCAATGGCCAATATGAATAAGTAGATACAATTTAATGTTCTTTACGAGCGATCTAGTTCTTTTCGAGCAATAGATAATGATGATGAAATATGAAAATCCACAGCCTGCTACCAGTCGAACAACCGGGTCAGGGAATGTAATGAGGATATGAATGAACGTGCCGGCTGCCGAAGCCTGTCGCGCTCCCCTGGGGCAATGAATGACGGATGAAATGAAATGATAACGGAGAGTGTTGCTGGAATGAAATTGTGGCAGGGATATCCGGAGTACCCGGAGAAAAACCTGTCTGCCTCCGCTTTGTCCAGCACAAGTCTCACATGGAGTCACCGGGATTTGAACCACGGACCCAGCGGTGAAAGGCCGTCGTTCTGCCACCTAAGCCACGGAGGCTTCAATAGATGATAATGATGATGATGTTAATTCATATTAAGGGCTTGGGGCATCTCGGTCATCAGCCCCGTGTAGTAGGGTGTGTGAGATGAACTTGTCTGATAACCTGTATTTATGTGTTGACTGTAGTAGCCGAACAATAGAGCAGATGTTAGTTAGTTATTGTTGTTTTAAGGGGAGGAACTACGAGGTCATCTGCCCCTAAATAGAGCAGATGGTACCTGTCACAAACATATGGTGACCTCGATGTTCCACCCTCTAAAACAACAATCACCACCACTAAAAGCTGAGCCGAATCCGCGTAAAAGGTTCGCAGTTGACAGCCCTGCAAAGGAATGTAGAAAACAAAGACTATCTACGGAGGTAGAAAGTGAATTTCACTGGCATCTAGATCAGGGCTTCTCAAAGTGCCCCTCCCCCCGGGAGCGCAGAGAGTGCTAAAGGGGGGCGCCGGCTTTGATTGAAATATTTATATTTCATATTCTGTAACAAATATTACTGTCCTCATATTCATGAACCTATCATAGGCAGGTAGCTCCCAAGACCATTCAAGAATAATAAACTCGTACCTTTGCTGTCTTATTTCACAAGAACTGACCAGTAGATCCTGCCAGCAGGAATTCTGAGAGTGACATTTCCCACACAGCTTCCTTTCACTCGCCACCCACAGGGACATCTCCTTACCAAACACTTAATGACAATAAGCCGCTTGATAATGTGACAACCACTTCCTTTCAAGAATGGATTCCGAGAATGGATTCTTCTATTTCTGCCGATTCGAATTCAGCTAGGCCTTTCCAGCCAGTTCAAAGACAGTGAGTGAACAGGTGAATTCTAGTGCGTGGTTAGCCAACTTTACAATAAACTGATACGAGTGACGCCATTACCGATGGTTAAGTGGCGTATTAGAAGTAGTAAAAAGAGACCCCATGAGAGTGATAGTGCTTGCCCTCCTTCGGAAAAAGAACAAGGTTCGAATTTAAACAAAGTCCATTGTTCTTCCGCGTCTACTTCTGCTCCCATCTGGATGAATAATTCTACACACAAAGTGAAAGTGCGTAAATATCAAGACGATTATCTGACATTAGGCTTTACCAGCATTCTTTCGAATAATAATCAGGAACAACCTCAATCCGTTCTTTGTTTGGAGATTTTCGCAAACGACAGTTTGAAGCCTGTGAAACTTCAGAGACACTTGCAGACTAAACATCCAGACTGTGTAAGTAAACCTTTAGCATTTTTAAGCGCCACAAGCAACAACTGAAAGGAAATGTTAGATTCCTAGAAAAGCACGCAACAGTTCCTAAGAATGCGCTAAGAGCATCCTTGGAGGTATCCTATTTAATTGCAAAATCCAAATCACCACATATTATTAGTGAGAAATTACTTCTTCCAGCAACCGTGAAAATGTGCGCGATCATGCACGGAGAAAAGTTCGGCGAGTGTTTGAAGTGGATACCGCTATCAAATGATACAGTAACTCGTCGTATTAATGTAATAGCCTCGGACATAAAAAAAATCAATTGCTACCACATCTTCATGATAGTCCAAATTTTGCCCTGAAACTTGATTACAGTACTGATATCGTAAACAGTGCCCAGCTTCTTGTTTTTTGTACGCTACTGTCATGAGAAGGTAATGCACGAGGATTTTCTATTTTGTAAAGCTCTGAAAGGCCGGACTACAGGCGAAGATATTTTTTCTCTTGTGAATTCCTTGTTATTGACAACAATCTCTCATGGACAAATTGTGTTGGTATATGTACTGATGGGGCGGGGCGTTGGCATTTACTGGAACTAAAAAGAGTTTCAGAGCAAGAGTGAGTGCTGTTACTAATTCTGTAAAATTCACACATTGCATGATGCACAGATAAGGCATTGGCTTCAAAAGTACTACAACCGGAAGTCAATAAAGTGCTGAACGATGTAATTAGTGTTGTAAATTTTGTGAAAGCAAGAGCTTTAAACAGTCGGCTATTTTCCATTCTTTGCGAGGAGATGGAATCTACACATGATTCGCTTCTATTGCACACGGAGGTACGTTGGTTGTCTCGTGGTCGAGTCCTTCGTCGCGTTGTGGAGTTGAAGAATGAACTTCGTTGGCTTACGTATTTGAAAAACTGAATGAACTTAACGTGTCACTTCAAGGACGAAATAGTAATATTTTCATTCTAAGCGACAAAAGAAAGAGAAAACTTGAACTTTGGAAAGCCCAGATGGACAAAGGTAACTGTGAGATGTTTCATGTCTAAATGAATTCCTGGAAGAAAATGAGTTAGATATTTGTCAAATTAGTGGAATTGTCGTAGAACACCTCCACAACCTTCGTGAAAAATTCGAGGGTAGATTTCCACAACCTTCAACTGAGAATGACTGGATTCGCAGTCCGTTTGAAACGAACGTAACAGCCCACCTGTCAACGGCAGAACAGGAGGAACTAATAGAACTCTCAAGTGACAGAATACTTCGAAATAAATTTAAGTCGAAGTCTCTTGAAAATTCTTGGGTGCAGATTCGGAATGAATATCCCATTTTATCAAGAAAAGCAGTGGACCTGTTATTACCCTTCGCTTCAACTTACTTGTGTGAGTCAACATTTTCCGCAATGGCATCCGTCAAGACGAAGCATCGGTCTCGGCTGCAGCTGGAAGGGGATCTGCGGGTTGCTGTTTCAAACATCCAACCGAGACTGGATTTACTTTCATCTCAAATTCAAGCTCACCTATCACACTAACTCCGTAAGTGTCTGAGAATTACCGAATTCTGATCCATGTTCACATTTATTCTCCTGTTTTACTTTTTCATGGGTGAAGAGTTTTAACATACATTTTTCAAATTCACAGTGAAATGTTGAAAACTGCATATATTATTTCTATTGTAATTTATTAGTCACGAGCTTTCAAATATGAAAAGCATTACTGAACACAGGTGTCACAGCTGAAGAGCTAATTAATGAAACAAAAAAAATTTGCTCAAGTTCAATAACTGCACGTGCAGCAGTTGTTTTTATTTTTATAAGCAAAAGTAATACATATGCATGACATTTTTTTACAAAACGTTGTTGTACTTTATGTTCTCTAAGAATAATGAATTGTGTATTATTATTATTATTATTATTATTATTATTATTATTATTATTAAGTGAGACACCGGAGGAAGTAGACGTGTGCCTGAGTGCTCCGCAAAAAGTTTAAGTATAGCAAGGAAATGGTTTGCGACCGCTGTCAAGAAGGACTCCCAAGTGATGGTGACTATGTATACTGCACAGGATGCAAAGGGAAATATCATTATGAATGTACATCAGTCACAATACGTACGTGGAAAGGTATGGCAAAACAAGCTAAGGAGTCATGGCGGTGTCCACAGTGCCGTAGCTTCAAAAAGACAACGTCAGCATCTGTTGTCGCAAGCGGTGGAACGATGACCCTACCAGCTGCTGCCAACACTGATTACACAGCGACTCCACCTTCAACACCGGACACGGAGATAATACACGCTTCGGATATCAAAGGTATGTTTTTAGAATTAAAGAAGCAGATTAGTGAACTGAAAAACCAAGTGAGTGAAAGTGTTAAAAGTGCCGACTTTATTGCGCAGAAATATGATGAGTTGATTAAGGAAACTAAGTCAAATGCAACTCTTCTGAAATCACTTACAGCAGAAATAAAAACCCTAAAAGACGAAAAGAATCTACAAGACAAAATAATATCAGATCTAAACGAGAAAGTGCACACAATGGAACAGAACGGTAGGCAACAATACATTGAAATATGTGAAGTGCCACGCGCGAAAGACGAATGCCTGGATGAAATCGTCCACAAAATTGCTGAGACTCTAGAAGTAGATCTAAACATGTTTGATGTAGAGGAAGTTTACAGGCCCCCACTGCAAAGAAAGAACAAAATCCCCCCAATAGTGGTAAAATTTAACTCCATATCCAAAAAGAATGAATTTTTACAGAAAAGAAAAGGACAAAATTTCCTCACTCATGGGAACACTAAATCTAGGTTTTTCATTAACGAAAGTCTAACGTCATTTTACAGGGAGCTACTATGGAAAACTAAAAATCAGGCCAGAGAAAATAACTGGAAATTCATTTGGGTTAAAAACGGCAAAATACTTGCGCGAAAAAACGACGAATCTGGTATATTGAGAATCTCCCGTGAGGAAGACATTAACAAAATTAGGTAACCCCCCCCCCCCCCGCCAAAAAGAAAGAATTATTATTGAATTATTATATTAATTGATATTATGAACAGTTGGGATAGCAATATAAATGTTTCTGGAATACAAAATGAACTCACATTTCTCAATATACCCGATTTCGTCGAAAATGGTAATAAGACTAGAAATAATGCTGAAATCAATATCCTCTCTCTAAATATTCAATCTATATCAAAAAACTGGGATTATTTAACCATAACCTTAGGCAAGAAAATTAATGATCTGGATATTATTTGCTTAACAGAAATTAACATACTTGAATCTAATAATTACCTATTTACTTTGGATAATTTTAATGTTGTATTTTGTAATAGAACAAATCGTAAAGGAGGAGGCATAGCCATATATGTAAAGAACAACATGGCTATTAGAACACACAATTCATACATTTCCAATACTCATGAATCAATGGTAATAGAAATACTTCACATGAACAAAAAGATTGGATTAACATGCATTTACAGACCACCTAGCACTAACATAAATGACTTTCTTGATGAACTGGAGACACATATAACACAACACACTAGTAAGTACAGCGAATACGCCATTTTAGGAGATATCAACATTGATACTTTATCTAATGACATCAGTCTATCAGCTATCAAATATACAAATATTATGGCAACTCATGGTTTCCTACCACTTATCACTCAATGTACTCGTTATGATCCAAATTTAGACTCGAGAACATGTATTGATCACATAAACTATCGTAGCAGACTAGATCAATATACTTCTGCAGTCATACAATCAGATATCTCTGACCACTACATAACATATGCAGGTATTTGGCCAAAAAATGATAAGACACAATTACAAGATAATGAATCGTACATTACGCTAATGAACGATACTATAATACACACAAGCCTTAACAACACAGACTGGACAGATTGCCTTGAATTAAAAAATCCTAATGATATATATAACAATATAACAACCAAATTTAAGGAAATCTACCAAAAAGCATCTTACATAACAACTCGTAAACACAGGAAAAGCAAACAATGGTTCACTTATGACCTAAAAATACAATGTAAGGAAAGAGACAGACTTTACAAAACAATGCTCAGAAACAAGGATAATATTACAATAAAAAATGAATACAAAGCTTTCAGAAACAAATTAAATAAGCTAATAAACAAAACAAAACATCAATATTTTAAAAATAAGATAAATAGTTCCAAAAACGATAATAAAGGAATGTGGAAAGTCATTAATGATATAACAGGTCGGAAAACACAAACTGTCAATGAAGTCATAAACAAACATTTAATATTACATTATACTAACGAAGTGATAGTCAATAAATTCATCAATACCTTTAGTGAAAAAATAAACAGCCTAGCTCATAACTGTAGTATCAACATATGGCAATCAAATAGAAACACATTAATGAATTCCTTTACATTACTTGAAACTGATGAATATGAAATAGAAAACATAATTAAGGAATTAAAAACAGACAAATCGCCTGGGGTAGACAATATTCGCTTGAAAGACATAAAGGCAACATCCAAAAAAACTATACCAATCATAACACATCTCATAAACAAGATATTCGAATCAGGCATAATACCAAAATATCTGAAATACACAATTATTAAACCAATATATAAGAATGGCGATCACTTAGACTTTGGCAACTACAGACCAATATGCATTTTATCAATCCTCCACAAAATAATGGAAAAATTCTTGGATAAGAGATTGAAGAATTTCCTAAATAAATATGATATTTTAAAGGGACACCTATACGGTTTTAGGAAGGGGAAAAGTACTGAACTACTCCTGGCTGAATTTGCCAATGTAATAAATAATGCCTTAAATAAGAACAATCACATAATGGTACTTTTTCTTGACTTTTCTAAAGCATTTGACACAATAAATCACAATAAACTACTTGCTAAATTACACGATATTGGAATAAGAGGCACGACTTACAAACTATTTGAAAGCTATCTGAAAAACAGGGAAACGGCAGTTATGGTCAATAACACTATCAGTGACGCAGTAGAAGGAACACAAGGTATCCCTCAAGGCAGCATTCACCTACACTATATAACCTGTTCGTAAACGACATGAATGAAGCCATTAAACACAGTAAAATATTTATTTATGCTGATGACACCACTATATATACCATACATAAAGACTCTAAAACAGCTTTTGAGAGACTTCAAGAAGACTTCAATAACATCACAAGATGGTGTCATGACAATAATTTGTATATAAATACAACCAAATCTAAAATAATGCACATCAGAGTTGATCACTTCACACAAGAAAAATACAAACTAACGCACCACAGCTTATCATGCATACACCAAAACATCCTGGCAGGTTGCAAATGTAACACCTTCATAAATAGTACTTCGACACAAAAATACCTAGGAATTACCCTTGATGAACACTTTAAAATGAACACACACACAGTAAACATAATAAAAAACCTAAGAGCAAATCTCTACATCTTCTACAATCTCCGATTTTATGTAGATAGGAAAACTTACAAAACAATTTACAGTGCTCTGATTGAAAGCAAATTAAGATATGCTATAGCAGCTTGGGGAAATCAAAACACAACTTTAATTAATAATCTTCAAGATAGCCAAAACAGGTTCTTTAAATATTTCACTGATATCCCTTATTTTAATATTAAAGAGTTGTTTCAAATTACTGTACTGAATCTCTACTACCATGATCCAAGATTCAGGCATAAGGTCTCTCACAACATACAAACAAGAGCCATAACAAGTACTAAACATGTTAAACCTTTATGTATAAATAGCTATGGTTTCAAGAGACTAAATTATATTATACCATCACTACTTAATGAACTACCACCTGGACTGACAAACATTAACAGCAAACAACTAGCTATAAGTCGCATTAAAAAATATTACTTAACCAAACATTAACTCATAACATAAATGTATTAATATAACTACCATAGTGTAATTTTTTGTATCTTTAATTATTTACATTAATATTTTATCATTGACATTACAAAAAAATGCATGCACTCTTGTACTGAAATATAATCTATATATATGTTGTAAATAATAATTAATATGTCTCACAGATAATCTGTACTGTCATCAGATTCGTGAGACATATCACAATAATGTAACATAAATAGTATTTAATAAATAAATTAAATTAAATTAAATTAAAATTATTATTATTATTATTATTATTATTATTATTATTATTATTATTATTATTATTATTATTATTATTATTATTTATGTAACTGGTATTTGAAATCCTAATTAGGCAGTAGCATACACAGTAGATCTTGTGTGATCTTTTTTTGGTGGAAAGTAGCCTATGAGAAGTGCTAAGAAAGGAAATGAGAATAGGGGGGCTAGATATTTCATGTTCCAGAAGGGGGGCGTGACAGAAAAATTTTGAGAACCCCTGATCTATAATAGATCATAGTCGTACGCCAATTGATGTACCCTGCCACAAGGCCTACCTTAAAATAGCCCACCAATCACTTTGTTTCCCGGGACAGATCACTGCTTGTCTCTGGTTGGTTGGTTCCTCAGTTTAGGGGCTGCGACAACGTGGTCATGTAGCCCCGTGTACTTTGGGTGTGTGTAAAATCTGTCTGATAACCGGTGTTAATTGTGATGGCTGTATTAGTGTGTATTATCTGTAATTCAGGTAAGGACTGCAGACGATCAATTTTCAAGTAGTTCCTACTTTTGCTACCAAATGCTACCGCCGACAACTAGTTGTGAACTCGGTCACTAGATGCCACCGCAGTCGGCTACTGGCGACGAACTTTGGAACTTAAGAGCGTAGTCAAATCTAACCTATAATTTAGATTCACACAAGTGTAATATTACTGGAAGGTTCTTTTACATGCCATAAATATATGACATGGAACCGCGCCGGCTTAACTTCCCTTCCGAAGGAAGGCATACTGAGGGATTTTTAACACTCCTAAAAAATTGGACGAGTTCGGACGGGTTTGAACCCGCAACCTTGGGCATAGAAGCTGAGCATGCTACCAACTACGTCACTGAAGCCGCCTACTGCTTGACTCTGTTTGAGTTGCAAATTACCCACTGCCAAGAGGGATGCGATTCAGCTGGCAATGCAATTATCATAATACCGGTACAGGAGGGCGCAGTCCAATTCGGCCAGTTAATTACACTGATAAAATCGGACAGACTTTTCTGGCCACCATGATCTGCCCCTTTGATAATTCATAGTCCAATTTGGCCAGCGATAGCTCATTAGCAACCTCCTCTACCTTCCCCCACTCTGCAGCCAACACATACCATACTGCACACACGTACCAACATTTCGTCATTAAACTGTTGGAGGGGAGGTGACTCTCAGTTTGACGGTCCCAGGGGTGTCAATTACTATAAATTCACATATGTATGACCTAGCTTTCTGGATATGGTGACGACTACTGTCTGTGGAGGAGCTTTATACAAAGAATACGATATGTCCTCAATAGTTTCACAAATATGGACATCCATGAGATTATGTTCGATAAACTGACAGCGTTAATATAACTTACTGTAAGTGCAAGCTCTAACATTTTACCCGATCTTCTTTGCATACACTAATAAATGAACAAAATTAAATTTTAATAAACCAAGTGAACAATTTTCATTGAATACCCTAACCTATTTGATGAAATTCAAACATACTTAATACCAGTACCATAATTAATAGTTGGAGATTCATTTTAAGGGCTGGGGTAGCTTGGCAATCAGCCCGGTGAACTGAATTTTTAATTGGTGTAAATTATATTTATATACTAACCAAGGGCCCAGTGCTGGATTAACCATAAAGCACAATAGGCAATTGCTCAAAAGGGCCACCAAAAAATGAAAAAAAAAACATTTTTTTTGGGGGGGTGTCAAATAAATTCTTGAAACAGAAGGTCATACTGGCGAAAGTTTGAAAACTCAAACTGTGACCTTCGTCACTGAAGATTGCGGTTTGGAAATTCAAGATTGTAGAGGACAGTCCTATGACAACGCACCAAACATGTCTGGAAAGTATCAGGATCTGCAAGCCAAAACATTACAACTGAATAAATATGCGATTTATGTTCCTTGAGGTACACATTCCCTCGATTTAGTTGGACAACCTCCTGTTAAAAGCTGTTTTTACGCAGTTGATTTTTTTTCGATAATGCAATCATTGTATAACTTCTTTTCTGTAAATCCTCATATTTGGGGCGTGTTGAAAAATTATATAAAAAACGCTAAAACTTTGAAATAATTGTCACATGCTAATGCAACGAACGCGGTTTATGATTCGTTTCATAATATTGTCGAGGCTTTAGAAAGCATTGAAGATGACGAGTCGGAAAATAATGACACTCGGAATGAAGCGGGGTGCATCGCAAACAGAATGCAGAAATTCGAATTCGGGTTCATGTTAATTTTGAGGGATTCAATTTTGACTTCTATCAGAATCAGAATCAGTCATTTTAAGGAAAATCAACTTCGATGATGTTATTGAAACTTTCTGCGAAACAAAATGCAGAAAAAAGTTTTTCAGAAAATGTACATATGTATATGTATTGTATTCACCATTCATTGTAAATTTATAAATAAAATCTCTTTCAAAGTTATGATTGACTTTTTTATGAAGGGGGAAGGGGGAGGGGGTTGAATAAAAAGGGGAAAAGGGGCCTCAAATTAACAATTGTCTAGGGCCACTGTGAGTCCTAATCCGACACTGCAAGGGTCACAATATTATTTAGCAATTATATTTCGACCATGCAGCCAGCCTGAAATGGTTTTCCGTTTTTTCTATTTTCAACTCTATACAAATCCAGGAACTGTCCCTTCCAATAGGCCACGGCTGCTTCCTTCTTTAGTTCATTAATTCGAATGACATTTTAACTGCCATTTCCTTGTTAAGTTCAAGTATATTTTAATGAGAGTAGGTAATTGTGTAGTGAATAAAACAGGATTCCTTCGATGAATCCTCTGTAAAACTGTCGCCATATTTCAGTTTGATGGAATAGTTTTTTAAAAGTCATTTTCATTCATTTTAGTAGGTATTTTTAGATGACATTTCATTGAGCATTATATGTCCGCCTCGTTACGTAGTGGCTATCACCGCGGAGGCCCGGGTTCGATTACCGGCTCTGCCAAAAAAAATAATTCTGATTTGAGGGCTGGAACGGGTTACACTCAGCCTCGTGAGGTAAAACTGAGAGGAGGAGGAGGAGGGTTCGTCCCACCTCCGCCATCCTGGAAGTAGTTTTCCGTGGTTTCCCACTTCTACTCCAGGAAAATGCCGGACTGAGTCCTGACTGAAGGCCACGGCTGCCTCCTTCCCAATCCTCATCTTAATTAGAACTACACGCAATAATACAGCCATCACAATAAGACAAGTTATCAGACAAATTCCACACACACAACCAAGTACACGGGGTTACATGACGACGATGTCGCAAAGCCCCTCAATGAATCAACAATAATGGTCTAACAAACCCGTGGTTGGGAGCACCCAAACATCAAGCCGACTGCAACCCAGTTCATAGCCTACAAATTGTGGGGAACGAATAACCTGCGCGACGACACCCTTAGCCAGGGGGATGACAGATCATAGGGAGCGCGTGGGTTTCGATAAAGCTCCGCTGTAGATGTTCTGCCAACCAATGAAGAATTAATGTCAGTACTATGTTTCCGTAGTTGGCACTCACCCATCGCTCGCACCCTCCTTGGCTCGCACCAAACCGACTGGCGGGAGCGGGAATAGTCTTTTTTGATTGATTTTCCTCGTGGTATTGTTGGTTGTTTTGATTTGTTCGGAATTTTGATTATTTATTTGAATTGGATTCGGTGTCAATCATGCCACTGCAAGGGAGGAAAAATGGCCAAGTACCGGGATTAAGAATTATAATGATAATAAGAACAATACGGCAATTTTCATCATCCTGGTGTTGACCATGTGTAAAACTAGTGGGCAATATGGACTACTCTTGAATAAAAATATATAGAGTAAATATGTGAATTTCACCTCTTGTTTGTTTTCTTACCCATTCTCCTTTGCATTGCAATAAAATTTGTGGTTTTGTAGCTACGGGGAGGGGGTGGGTGGTAGCCGGCATGCTAGGCAAAAAGTGAGGTTATGGCAATATAGTGTGTGCATTTGGAGTTTCCTTTATATTCATCGAATATCCCAACAATTCTGTAGAGTAGAAGAGCAATGTTTAAGTAGCCTAAACGTGAATTAAGCTCTAGAATGGCATAACTGTGTCCTTCGTGACAAATCTATTGCCAACATTGATATATATCAAAGAGTACTATTTTCCTATCTAGACGTACATTTCTACGCCTAGCGAAAGGCGTAGTTATTTTTGTGTTATTTTCATCAATAATCAATAACTCATTGCAGAACATACTGTTCAATTACGTGTAATAAAGGCTACATTCATATGGCTTTTTACTTTTTATGTTGCCAGACTTGCCAGTAAAATCCATAGCCTCAGGCGGTGTTCTCTCTCGGAAATTCTATAACCAAAACTGACGAATCTCTTATACTTACATGATCCTTGCCCTTAGCCCCATCACTTTGATTTTTGATCATGGACCACTACTTCTTATATCAAGCAGGTACTTAATTGTCCTCACGAGGCTTTCCTTCTCCTGATGCAGAATTGAGAATAGGCGGGTTTGATTCCTACCTCAGCCATGATGGAAGTGGTTTTTCATGGTTTCTCATTTGTATTCCAGGCAGATGCCTAGATTGTACCTAAATTAAGGTCATGGCGCCCTTCTAACCATTTCCTAGCCAAATTACAAGTACACAATAGTACGCTACAGCAGTTACAATAACACAGATTATCAGACAGATTCCACACACACCAAAGTACACAGCACTACATGATCGCCAAGCCTTCAAAATGAATAAACGACAATTGTTTCCAGCCCTCAAATCAGATGTTAAGTATGACTGGCTGCGTTGCTCAGCAGTAACGTTCTTGCCTACTGAGCCCAAGGCTGCAGGATTGAATCCTGGCACAGTCACTTGGCATTTGTGGGTGCGTAATTGCGATGGAGCCTCGTCAGTAGGTTTACTGGCACGTTAAAGATCTTCGGGACAAAATTCCGGCACCCAGGCCATAGTAGTTAAAAGGGACGTAAAGCCAATAACATTACATAGATCTTAAGTTTCTGGCTGGAATCTAATCCTCGGTAAGAAAAAAAGCGTGCTATCCATACTCCACGGGGGACAATAGTAATTAAAATAGTAATAATAATGTAACGGGTTTAAGGTAACTTTTAACTGATGTGGCCTTTTAAAAGAATTAAGGCACAGGCTAATGTTTGTTTCAGTGAATTGTGCAATTTGTACAGCCCTGCATGGCAGAGTGTTTACAGGAAATCCCAGAGCCAGCTGGTCATTCTGCAAGAACAAACAAGTTATCTTAGATTTTGGGTTTTCACAGTAGCAGTGGTGGAGGACGGAAGGGATGATAATTTCAGCGGAAGAGCCAGAACTTGGCCTGGGGCAACTGGCGAAAAAGGACTGTGGGATGGAATGACAAGATAAGAAAGATCCATTCGGAAGATTAGCTGGCTCAATTCGCCAACACCCGTACAGGAGTTTTATCCGCTGGAAGCAGGCACAGACTCAGGCGAGCCGAGCGTGTCCTTGGACACTCCCGGCACTAAAAGCCATACGATAAATACATTTTAAAAAATACGAGCCTTACAGTAGTCGCATATGATGTGTAACATCTGACATAGAAGAAACCTCACGTGAAATTGTTGATACACCGGTATTTTATACTATTATTGGCACAAATATTAATCTATTGTAAAAGGGAGTGTTTTACAGATATTGTAGTTTATAATACGGAACTCATTTTATTAGATGATTTGTAGCTTCCACCAGCACTAGCCTATATAAAGAATACGATATGGATCAACTAGATTAATAGACGCGACACCGCTCATAACCTTAAATATGGATTCTGTTAAAATGAGTCATATTGATATGATAAATATCGTTTAAAATGATAATCTGGTAGCAAAAATTTCTACCCCATCCGTGATTCGAACCCAAGATCTCTAGATTCACAGTCATAAGCACTAACCCCACGGCTATTTCGACTACGCAAATTTTGCGCCCGAGATGGTGACTTATTTCCACGTTCCAATAATACTGCATTACGGAATTAAGTTTCATTTATATTTTGCTTGTTTCGATAATGTTCCTGCGTGAAATTGAGTTTAAAATGCCTTATGAATAGGCCCTCTTGTGAGTAAAGAGAATGTATTCAGTAATAGTTCATGAAGGTTTGCTCAATTCTCGTATAAACACAACGATTATATTATATTGATGACTGCATTACCGTTATGTGGGGTATTATTTGAATAGCCATTGTGCAGAAACATAATACCAGCAATACCGACTACTTACAATGTTTGATATTAAGGCATTTTACCATTTAAATACTGATACGAAGACTTTGAGCATGTACCATGTCATTTGTTTCAATCACTTGACACCAGAGTTCTCATAAGCGTTTTCCGTTCAGTATATCATATACATTCCACATGGCCGAGAGTACGTCATAGTATCAATTTCCGACACCGCGCGCTCATTGTTTCTCATACCACTGCCAGCTGGGTCTTACCACTGCCCGCTGGATCGATCGATCGAGTTGGCAGTGCATCTTATACTTCCGTTCGTTCCACCACTGCCAGCTAGTACACTTCCGTTCGATTGATCGAGCGGGCAGTGCATAGTTCCGTTTTCCACCACTGCCAGCTAGTACACTTCCTTTCGATCGATCGAGCGGGCAGCGCATACTTCCGTTCGATCCACCACTGCCAGCTCGATCGTTCCGATCCACTTCCGTCCCCAATTTTCAAAATCACTCCCACAAAACTATCCAGCAACCGAGCGGAAAGATGTTACACATCAATAAATAAATTCACTGCCAGCTGGATCGCAAAGACGTACATAAACTAATGCCGTAATCGTGAAAGGGCAGGCAGTTTAAACGCAGCCAGGAGGGATCCGATCCAGGAACGTGTAAACAAATGGAATGAAAAACATGGAGGCAAGCTCAAAGCACATGTGTAGACTTCAGAGAAATTACCCAGGTTTGCAGATATAATTTCATTTAATACATTTCTTCATATCCGATACTATTCAATATGTAGCCTAGTTTGCAACAAATTACGCCTAAAATCTTCCATTAGGCTAAGGCTGTGTTTAGGTCAGTCAAAAACGACACAAAAAAATCGCTAAATTCGCAAAACATGATGTATCTCTGATTTTTTAGTATGTTGTTTGGACCTATTAGGGCTATGTATACCCAAGTTTGCAACTCTCAAAAAGTTGTGGAATAATTTTTACACACGAAAAACCGCAAAATTGTAGGACTTGTTTCAGATTCTGCTCTCATCGTCTAATCCATGCATTTTTCTTCGAAAGCTTGTCTATACGTGAGCATTAAATGTGTGACAAATTAAGCCTTGCCGGAGCTCTGTAGGTCAATTGGTTACCGAATTACGGCACTTTGAAAATAGGCCAGTTTTTCCAAAAATTGAACATTTTAGTATACCTTTTTGGACAGAAACTGCGCGGAAACCCTTGATCCTACGAGTAGAACTTGCAGAATATAATTTGTAGACAATTTAATTAGCTTTAAATTAAGCGCAAAGTGGGGTCTGTAAGCCTCGCAGTCCTCTCAACATCTTAAAAAACCCATATAAGGTAAAATCGCATTTTTTTTTCAGAAATATACCTAACCACTCTTTTGTTGCATGAAGTGATATTTAAACATGCAAAATGTGGTATGTAGGTTGAATAGATTGTAGATAGTTACCAATATCATTAGTCAACAAGCTAATGTGTGCAAAAAATGGTAGAGTGGCAAGCGCCTTTGCCCTTGCGGATTGTATAAATTGTTCACGAAAGGATGCTTCACCATCCGCAGATCTGACAAATTTTGGTCAGGTCTGTGGACTGACTTGACAATTGAAGAGGTATTGATGCGTTCAATGAAGAGCCAGGGTGGCCTAACCCATAGCAGAGGTATCTCTACAAGTGTGCTCTCTCGTTGGACGGGCGGGATGGTGCCCATGCTGAATATATGTGAAGAGGTAGAAGTGTATTGGGATATTTCCTCCACAACAAGTGAACAGCATGTCGATATGCAACCTACGCAAATTGCACGAGATACCTCTGACCTGAGAAAACTGAAAGCCTGGTTCAATAACCACCCACCGTTCCCATCGATAGATAAACTCGTACCCCATCTGCAGTGGCACTGTAGGTGGCCCCCACATAAATTGCCAGACTAACCGAAAATAAGGACTGAAAGGGGCGAACCGAATTATTGGGAAAACTTTAGGGAATGTTAGTTTCTCTAGGAAGAAAAAGTCCTCTCTTTGCAACGCCTACCACCTATATTCACAAGAAGAGAGTCGATTTCGAGCCACTCACTATCGTCAAGCGCAGGTCTGAAACAGTCAGACCCACAGTTGAAGGCCCACTTCACATACGAGCTCGCTCCAATGGCCCTATTTTCCGATGAAGGGATGCGTTAAGGCACAAAATCAGCTTTTTACGCTGCCTTCACTCAAGCCACAGAGAACGTCAGTGTGCAGGCAAAAACATTTGCTGTCGTCGATGGAGGATACCTCCTCCGTAAATTCGTGTGGCATCGAAATGATTCGGTACGGGCTATCACAGCAAGCTACATAAGCTTCATATTTAACCACTTTGGGAGAAATGTGTGTGTAGTCTTCGACGGGTATTCTGAGGATAGCGCCCTAAAGAGCACCAAATTTGCAGAGCGATCACGACGGTATTCTGCAGCATCAGCGGAAATATTGTGTAACGCATCGACTATCATCACAGTCATCCAAGAGAAGAATATTTTCTTATTTTATTTTTAGCGTATGGCCATTAGTGCCGGGAGTGTCCGAGGACATGTTCGGCTCGCTAGTTTGTAGCTGCTTCTATGCGGACACCCATTGGGTGAGCTACAAGTACCGTCGCGTGTGGAGTGTTGTCTGGGGAGGAAATTGTGAATGTAAGGACGAGGAGTTGGAAGGTAGCGGCTGTGGCCTATGGTTAGGGACCAACCCCGGCATTTGCCTGGAAGGAAGATGGGAAACCACAGAAGACCATCTTCAAGGTTGCCGGCGGGGGGATTCGAACCTCCTCGCCTCCCGGATGTGAGCGACTACCATGCCGTAACGACCACGGCTAACTCAGCCGGTTAGGATCCATTAAAACAAACGTTTACTTCCAGAAGAGTGGCAGAGGTGAGGCGGATTGCGTCCAATTCTCCACTAGCTCATTCAACCAAGGGGAAGTGGAGCTACCACCTGGATTTGAACTTTTCATCCACGCATTTACTGGGCGCGACACCTCCTCTGCCATTTTCTGGCAGGGGAAGTTGAAAATGTGGGGCCACTTCAGACAAAATCAAGCCCTAGTGGACCAAGCAAGAGTTTTCCTCCAGACAGATGCCACACACCAACAAGTCGCAGCAGCCGGTGACAAGTGTCCAGTTGCGCTATATGGAGGAGACGAAACGACGGACACCCTCAACGATGTACGCTTCCATACTTTTGTGAAGACAGCAGCCAACGCCATAGCGAATCTGGCCCGTTTGCCCCCAATCACAGAGGCTGCGTCGTATCACCACTACCGCACATACCACCAAGTGCATAAGTGGTTGGGGGTGGAGAAAGAGGCCACGACTGGGGTTGGGAATTGACCTCGGCTGGACTCTTCCCCATTGCCAGTCGGCAAGCTCCTGCCTCCGCAGAGCTCCTAAAACTCCTCTCTTGCAAATGCAAGAAGGGGTGCAGAGGTGGCTGCACTTGCCTAAAAGCAGGGCTCAGATGTTCTGTGATGTGTGCTACTTACTCTCGGGAAACGTGCCAGTACGCTGCCCTTATCATCATTGAAGAGGACGACGATGACGAACCTCAAGACAACCCAGACGATCCACCAATACTGGAGTACCTACCTATAGGGGACGAAGACGACGTCCCACCAATAGTGGAAGACCTACCTATTGAGGAGAGCAACGAAAGTGACGGCCCAGGGCCATCAAAAACAAGGCGATGAGTTTGACTATGTGTCTAATTTGATTGACTGATTCATTGACTAAGTTACTGTACTTTTGATTACTTATGCCTATCTCATTATTATTATTATAATATATTACATTTATATTATTATTATATTAAAATACATTTCACCGTTTGTTTAAATGATTATATGCCTTCCTTTTCATTACCAAAACAAAAGCAAAAGATAGGAAAGGTTATGGAATATTTATGGAAAAATGCGATTTTACCTTATATGGGTTGTTTTGAGATTTTCAGAGAACTACAAGGCTTACAGACCTTGCTCTGCACTTAATTTAAAGATACTTAAATGGCCTGCAAATTATATTCTACAAATTTTACTCGTAGGATAAATGGTTTCGACGCAGTTTCAGTCCACAGAAGGTCTAAAACTAAAATGTTCAATCTTTGGAAAAACTTACCTATTTTCAAAGTGCCGTAATTTGGAAACCAACTGACCTACAGAGCTCCGGTTGGGCTTAATGTGCCAAACATTTAATGCTCTTAACAAACGTACAGACTAGCTTCCGACGAAGAATGCATGGATTAGGAGATTTAGAGCAGAATCTGAAACAAGTCCAAACATTTCGCGGTTTTTGGTGTATATAAATTTTTCCACAACTTTTTGAGAGTTGCAAACTTGGGTATACATAGCCCTAATGGGCCCAAACAACATACGAAAAAAATCAGAGATACATCATGTTTTGCGAATTTATTGTCGTTTTTGACTGGCCTATGTTGCAAAGCTCAAGTTGCCAAACCGAAGCGCAAGAAGGTAGAGGTCCACACCGTCTCTCCTTTTTTTACAAGGTATTGACATCTTCCATGTCCATGCTCTTTAAAGCCCCCCTCTCACTTCATTATCATCTCTGCTCGCTCATTGTCACGGCACCAACCGTTTCACTGGTAACCTTGAGTGACAGAGCCATAATCACAATTTTCTTGGACGAGGCCGAATTAATCAAACAAAGGTCTGCAATAGCATTGACCACCATTCACACACAATGTACAGTCATCACTCAGATCCCACTCATACCAAAACTAACTTCCTCCGCACACAACACTAAGACTCCACAGACACTTCGCCCCACGGCACCTTTCTGAGATTTGACTTCGAACAGGAGCTGTGGTACCAATCCCCTACCAGACAAGCCCCTAAATGCACATTAATTTTCATCCACCCGCCCTTAAGTCCCAACAAATACCAGCCATCAGACAGGCCATAATTCAAGTCCTCACCCCCATAGCACGCTTTATCACCGTCATAGAGGAACTCTGTAACGGCCTCATAGGCATTAAGGGGGGACGTACACGAAATACATGTACAAATACAATCATTCACCAAATCCACACTTTTGAAGTTACACAAATGAAATTTTGTACAATGGTTAAGAATGGTTATTTGCATCTATTGACAAATTTTCATAATTTTAACAAAACAATTGGAATTATTTTTCAATTCTCAAATTTGATGAGCCCATGATTCACAAAGGTACATTTTTCTGACAAACTATCCGACAGATTCTCAAGTAAATTGTACAGTATAACCTCAATATACACACATCAAAAAAAGTTTTGCATCACCTCGGTTCCAAGAGTTCCGGAACCGTTAAATACAAAGGGAATAGAGATCAACACAAACAACATTTCAGCTCGTTTTATTGCTCATGAGACCCACACATTGCATGTTGTACCATCATACAGCTAGACTTTCAGCATTTGTGGTCCAGATTGCAGTACACACCACTACCTCTAATACCCAGTAGCACGTCCTTTTGCATTGATGCATGCCTGTATTCGCCGTGGCATACTATCCACAAGTTCATCAAGACACTGTTGGTCCAAATTGTCCCACTCCTCAACGACAATTCGGCGTAAATCTCTCAGAGTGGTTGGTGGGTCAAGACGTCCATAAACAGCCCTTTTCAACATATCCCAGGCATGTTCGATAGGGTTCATGTCTGGCGAACATGCTGGCCACTGTAGTCGAGCGATGTCGTTATCTTGAAGGAACGCATTCACAAGATGTGCACGATGAGGTCGAGAATTGTCGTCCATGAAGACAAATGCCTCTCCAATATTCTGCCGATATGGTTGCACTATGGGTCGGAGGATGTCATTCAGGTATCGTAAAGCCGTTTCGGAGCCTTCCATGACCTCCAGTGGCGTACGTCGGCCCCACATAATGCCACCCCAAAACATCAGGGAACCACCACCTTGCTGCACTCGCTGGACAGTGTGTCTAAGACGTTCAGCCTGACCAGGGTGCCTCCAAACACGTCTCCGACGATTGTCTGGTTGAAGGCATATGCGACACTCATCGGTGAAGAGAACGTGATGCCAATTCCGTGGGGTCCATTCAGCATGTTGTTGGGCCCATCTGTACCGCGCTGCATGGTGTCGGGGTTGCAAAGCTGGACCTCGCCATGGACGTCGGGAGTGAAGTTGCGCATCATGCAGCCTATTGCGCACAGTTTGAGTTGAAACACGACGTCCTGTGGCTGAACGAAACGCATTATTCAACATGGTGGCATTGCTGTCAGGGTTCCTCCGAGCGGCAATCCGTAAGTAGCGGTCATCCACTACAGTAGTAGCCCTTGGGCGGCCTGAGCGAGGCCTGTCATCGACAGTTCCTGTATCTCTGTACCTCCTCCATGTCCGAACAACATCGCTTTGGTTCACTCTGAGACGCCTGGGAACTTCCCTTGTTGAGAGCCCTTCTTGACACAAAGTAACAATGCGGACGCGATCGAACTGCGGTATTGACCTTCTAGGCATGGTAGAACTACAGACAACATGAGCAGCGTACCTTCGTCCTGGTGGAATGACTGGAACTGATCGGCTGTCGAACCCCCTCCGTCTAATAGGCCCTGCTCATGCATGGTTGTTTACATCTTTGAGCAGTTTTAGTGACATCTATGAACAGTCAAAGGGACTGTATCTTGGATACAATATACACAGTCAACGTCTATATGCCGGAGATCTGGGAACCGAGGTGATGCAAAACTTTTTTTGATGTGTGTATATAGAAACAAATACACATAAGCTTTTTTGAATAGATTTCATTTAATGAATTTATACTTAATTGTTTTGTAAACTGAAAAAAAAAAATCGATAAAAATTGTGCATTCTTTCTGGTATATCTCGGCGTACATAAATTAAATTAAAATTTCCCTCTGTGTATATGTTTGTTATACACACTGCAATGTGGATGCAAAAAATCATGGCTCTGCCTGTCCATGTTTCTGAGAAAAATGTACCTGAACAATGAAAATAGAAATTGTGAGAAAATGCACTTTAGAGTTGAACTGACTTTATCCTTGCCATTCCGTTTATAAAAAGGCACCAGAACTGTACTGAGTGTCCTCCTTTCCTTCAAGACTTCTCTTTTGGTTTCTTTTCTTCTGTCTTGTGTTCTTTGCAATATCTTTAATGGATTTCTCAACTGAATGTTTACGTTGTGTGTCAATTTTCTTCAAGATGTCTTGAGTGAATGCTCCAACCTTGAAGCCCATTCGCTGCAAGACATTCATCCTTGGACCATACGTTAATCTCATGATTGCCTCATAGTACCAATTATTTGATTTTGAAGTTTTAAATGACGTGTCAGCATCACAGTCCTTGCATAAAATGTGTACATTACACACCATGCCACTCTCTTACCATCATCGAAGAATTCCAGATTGTTGCCGCCACATTTCTTACAGATACATGCGGATTTCACTGCACTAGACAACAACTCAATGTCAATCAACCTATATACAGTGCTATTCCGACAAACATCATTATTATCACTAATATTTGCACTTGTAATCTTCCGTCTGGAGCTGCTGGGTGGTGAACTCACATGTTCAAAACATGTGACCTGGTCAGACCTAACCTCGCTTCCATTATTGGTATAATTAGCATACCTAGAATCGATTAAAGCACGCACACGCTTCTTTCACATCTTTTTAATCAACTTTCGTGGTATTGGCATAATTCAAATAACACAATCAATTACAACGAGAAGTTATTCAACGAACGCAAGCAAATACAAGTAATCACAATTTTTAAACAATGATTACGATTGTCTATTGTTTCCAAGGAGATTATATAACAGTCACAGATGTACAAAACAAAGAGAATATACTTCATGGCCTTAATGATGTTTCAATAGTAACTTTGCTTGAAGAAAGTGCTCAGAAACTCTGATTATATAACTAATACCAAAGAGTGTCTTCGCCAAGTGGGCGTGGCATGATGTAAACGTTGGGCATTTAATTATTTTATGGCACTTAGGATGCGAATTGGATTATGAAACTTGTGGAAAGTATTGTCAATGAGTTGTAATAATTGATAAAAAATAGAACGAAAAATGACAATTTCTGGCATTTTCATGTACGACCCCCCTTAAACCCACCAAAAACATTACACTGGAGGCAATCAGGAAAGCCCTTGCCGGTCACCGAGCCATACTCCAGCACATTCTAATCAACCCAGTTCCATCTGCAACTCAAACCTTATAAACCCAGACATTCGCAGACACCACCACTCAACAATCACAAACCGATCCTATTGGCAACTCAAACTAACACTTGGGGCGCTGCGGTCGGTCTGGATAAGTAGGGTAAATTTACTCAATAACACGCGTTTGATATGGAACACTTTTTATTTTTCGGTTATAATCAGTAAATGTGGTCCCTAAAATAATGACAGTGTTATTTTTAAT
Organism: Meconema thalassinum; assembly: GCA_946902985.2. Classification (NCBI taxonomy): domain Eukaryota; kingdom Metazoa; phylum Arthropoda; class Insecta; order Orthoptera; family Tettigoniidae; genus Meconema; species Meconema thalassinum. The sequence goes on from OX336397.1 coordinate 226,582,161, forward strand.
AGTATGTATGTATAACTGTGCGATACACGTGATCTAATTTGTGTGTTTCACTGGATTTTATGTGTCAATTGCATATTATCAAGCATCGGTTGTCTGCTGGTATTTGTTTTTGTGCAGTTCAAGTCAGTTCTAGTCATGGCGCTGTTACGTTTAAAAGCTATATTTGAGTTTGCTCACTGTACCATAGACTCTAGAAATTTTACGGAAGGGGAAGAAGTATTATTTGCCAAACATGTCATGTTATGTGGAAGAGTGAACAACGATGACAATGTTTGGTCAATTTACGCTCTTGTGCTCCAGACGTCGGCTTTATCCGCTCCGCCACACGTGGTCACAGGAGAAATTGAAAGGAGAACGCTCACAATTAAACAGTTTCAATGTTCATGCAAGGCAGGTGCATCAGAATGCTGCAAACATGTTTTAGCAGTCCTGCTTTTCTGTCACAGGTAAATGGGCCTTTTAGTCCTTTATTATTATTATTATTATTATTACTATGTAAAAGTAACTGACTGCTATTGATACCATTAAAGCAAATTGATGAGTATAATAGTGTGTGAATTAATAGGTTTTGATGTATTTGCATTTGACAATTTTCTTTCTTTTCATTTAGAACAGATATGAACTCGCTGGAAGTCCTGTCTTCAACTGACAAGAAGTGTCTGTGGAGTGAGCTGAAGGGGACAGCTCTTCAAAGATATCAAATAGCAGAACCAGTTACCACTTTCTGTTGCCATAAAGCAACAGAACGGAGGGTGTTAAATTTGCACCGCGAAGAAATTTACCAACGGGCTGTTGCAAGACTCCCAAAGTCTGCTTTGGCGATGCACGCAGCAGGTTCGAACACAAAGGTAATGGAAGAGGAGTGGACTGAGGATGTGCCTAATGAAACTGTGAAGATTATCATATCTCAGTCAAATTCATCCAATCTGCTTGTGGAATTAACAAGAGACTGCTATATTGATGAACCCCAGGATTGTTGTAGAGAGTTTTATTTGCATAATGTTGTAATTTATAATGCATACGAGTTGTGTGTGAGAACTCTTGAGAGAAGCGAGTGGAGAAAGGAAAGGAGCTACAGAGTTACAGGCAGCCGCTGCTACGGCTTGTATACTTATAAAGGAAATGACTGGCAAGGAAAGACAATGCGTGTCTTTAATGCCAGAGCATTTTCTAACAAGTGTATTGAACATGGCATTCTGCAGGAGCCTGCAGCTAGACTACACTATGAAGAGGTTAGAAAGTGCAGAGTGGCCGAGTGTGGGTTAGTGGTCAGTGAATGTGAACCTTGGTTAGGTTATTCACCCGATGGAATGATAATGGACAATGGCAAGCCAGTGGGTTTAATTGAAATTAAGTGCCCATACGAGGGAAAGGACAGTTGTATAGAAGAAGTGTTGCCCAAATGCAGTTTTCTTTCACACAATCCTGACAGTGGGTATTGTTTGAAGAGGAAACATCCATACTATGGGCAAATTACCTTGGGTATGATATTGACGAATGTTTTTGTGTGTGATTTTGTTGTTTATTGCAGCAGAGACAATAGTATGTTTATTGAACGAATTCACTTGGATACCAAATTTGGTCAGTTATTGGTATCTGAATTGAAATTGAAATATTTTAAACATATGTTGCCAATATTTTGTAAAAATCATTGAAAAGTTAGTGTTAAATAAATATGTGTATGTTAGTGCAAACACACCAATGTTTTTCTTATAAAATAAGACAGTTCAAGTCATAATTTTGAAGCATAGGTATTAATTAGGCTACACGTTTATTGTCAGTGGAAACATAACAGCCGATAGTGGTTCATGTACTGGAACTGTTCAATGCATCACTTAACAAACAATTTGCATTTAAAAACATCATTTAATTCTGATTGCTGTGCATTCATGCTGTAAAGATTATGCTACAATCATTGATCTATCGAGGTTTGATCTAGTCGATAGCACAACCATTGGGTCTATCAAGCTTCCCATATGCTAAGCAAGCAGAGGATGAGCGAAGAGCGGCTATCATGCTTGCTATTATAATCATAGGCCTACATTTGAAATTGATACCTAGTCATTTAAGCTTATTTCATGTACAATGAAAGTAGGTCAAGTGCTTTATTTAAAGATTAAATAGTAATGTTCATTGAAATGCCACAAAATTTTCTCGATTTGGCCATAAATATATATATTCTTGATATTTCATGTAAGTTATATACCGTGATTCCTATATGTAGGCCTATAGGGGAAATTTTTAGTTCAGTTGACAACGCATGGACGTTGATGTAGTGTTCAGAATTGCCGCTATGTTATGCTGCTGAATGAAGTTTTAAAAGGTTCGTCGTTACATGTGGATGCAGTCACATTTGTTCAAATGAGAGGTTTGGTCGTAAATAACGAATGTTCATAAATTACTTTTAGTTCAATTTGAAAATTGCTCTGCATTCTTCGGTGAGGCAATACCATTGGTCACTACTATGCGAGACGAATATCGGGACAAAACCATTGGCTGCGACTAGGTTCTACTACAAACGACAGGATCTGAGTCCTAAGCCCCAGGTTAGGTTTGTGTTTTAATGTGAAGCCTTTTCAACACACATAATTTAACATAATTTACAAGGAAAAATAACTTACTTGCTGCTTATTTTGTAATAAACAATGATATTCAAGGCTATAATGTGAGGAGGTTAGGTTATTCCAGGTCGATCGTAGTACAGCCTGGCTCGTTAAGGCAACACTTACAAACCTTTAGTGTGCTGTATTTTGTGTCTGGGGGGAATTGTTTAGTGTAAGGAGAAACAATCTATTCTATTGATTAACGTTGGTGTGTGTTTGCATTGACCTTCCTGTAAATATTGTAATGTAAATAATTTGCCTTTTAATTTATCAACTTGTTTACATGGCTATTCATTTTGGAGACTGAAGTTTTATTTTCTTGCAATAAAAGAATCATATTCCGCAAAGAAGACATGTCAAGGTATTAAGAATTGTGTATGAAGGCATCAAATTTAACTTTTCAGATACAAGGAAAAATACTTGCTGCTTATTTTGTAATAAACAATGCTATTCAAGGCTATAATGTAGTGAAATTTGTAGCATAAAACAGTCTCGCCTTATACCAGCTCCTGCATGCCATGTCTATCCCAGTTTGGTCCAGGGCGTACCTACCCCTTGTTTTAGTAACAACTTGAAAAGTTTGGCTTAAATGTACAGTTTGCTCCATTGTTTTCTGTTTGTGCTTTCTGGTTGCATTTTGGGATATCAGATGAGCTGTACGCCTCAAATTCTGGGGCATGCATGCTGACACATTGTCAGTAAGGCAGAGAGCTTGGCCATGTCAAGATTGTGCAGAAACCATGTGCTGCGTGCCTGCTGAAGACCAAATACATGTCTCAGAGCTTCCAGTGGACTCGAGAATATGCTCTAATGCGCGAGCTGTTGAGGATACTGGAAACCATTGGAGGAGCAAACTGTACATTGCAAGATGCGAAACATTTAGTGATTCTCTCACAGGTAGTGAGGATTGAAGGAAACCCAACTCTAACCTTGCTTTGGACGAAAGGGCGCAAACGAGTGGTTAGACATATTTGCTGAACAAGTTGGAAACTGGAGTGCAATGTTAGCTTGCTAACAGTCGCATGCAGTGTATCCATGGGCCATTTATTTTTTTCTGCCATATTTTCACATAATGCATTGTTTGGTGTAAGCATGTGTGAAAAATGCCCTGACCCCTCATGTTAGGTGTACAGAAAGGAATGAAAGGCTTGCTGGGGCTCCAGTACACTAATGGAACAGTTTTATTTTTGCAATATGATGGATGATGTGCCTAGTATATTCCTCAAAAGTTCCATCACTGTGGGAGAAATTAGGTCCAATGCTCTGCCTTATTTTAGTAAGGAGGTTAGGTTATTCTAGGTCGATGGTAGTACAGCCTGGCTCGTTAAGGCAACACTTACAAGCGTTTATTATTTGATTATGTACAAGGCGAGCCCCTATAAGTGTTGATAAATGGAGTTAGGTCACAGCCACGCCACGCCTTTCTCGTACGCCTGTAAAAAATGATTTAAAAATCAAATTGCACTACTAGTAGAGAAACTTACCTCATTACATTAATATTGAAAATGCTCAGCCTGTAGATATTCTGGTTCACAATCTGGTGGTTGGTTCCTTAGTTTAGGGGCTGTGACAATGCAGTCATGTGCCCTGTGTACTTTGGGTGTGTGTAGAATCTGTCTGACAACCGATGTTAGTTGCGATGATTGTATTAATGTGCGCTATCTGTTTTCTTTCGCTACAAAATGCTACCATCCATGACATCGAGCTGTGAACTCCGCTACTACTAGATGCCATCGCAACCAGCACCCGGTGACGAACGTCGGAACTTAAGAGCATTAATCAAACCTAACCTACAAATTCTGGCTTCACACAAGTGTAGTAAGTGGAAGGTTCTGTTTCATGCCATAAATCAGACATGGGACCACCGGCTTTACTTCCCCTCCAAAGGAAGGCATACTGAGGGATTTTTAACGCTCTTAAAAACTCCGACGACGGTTCACACTCTGAAACTCGGCCTTGGTGAGGGGCTTCGACATCATGGTCATTTTGTAGATTTTGTCTGATAACCTGCGATGCCTGTAGTAATGTGTGTATTTGTAATTCAGGTGATGCTTGGGTATGAAGTGGCCATGGCCTTAAGTTAAGAACCATCCTGACATTTGCCTTGGCCTCTTGACTCTTCAAATTTTCTGTGTGAATTGCATATTTCAGTTCCTCTATGGGTGGTGGATCTGTGATTATTTCTACTCTCTCTAGTCTTTGAAATTGCCCCACAAGTAGAAGTCGCATAGAAGAATATGAAACGTCACTTTGCTTTAAAGGATTTTTGGGTGGGATCGCTCAGATCTTGAATTTTTTAATCAGTTTTAATCCTTTCATGTAGAACCAAATCCAGATCTCCCAGTTGAGGCGTTAAATCAGGAGAGCACACTGGTCATAAACCTGCTCTATTTATTCCATGCAATGATTGCTGAAAATACCCAAGTCACCTTTCCTGTTCAGCCATTTCAGTATTAGAGTACAGACAGTATGTGGTGAGGCTTTAAGGTCGCAGTACAGTATGAATGGTGGAGCGTTCCCTTAACTGTGCGGAGCTTAAGACTAGGGCAGGCAGAGATTTTTAGCATTAAAACGCGATGTTGACAATACAGCGGGCTGAAACATGACTGGGAATCTGTCTGCCCAGAGCAGTCAGCTTGTCCTTTAAGCCTCACTATATACCGTCCATACTCTAATTCTATGTATTGGTCAGAATGGATGGGGTCGTTAAAAAAAATCTGCCCTACAATATATTTAGCATACCAAACTCCTATTTTAAGGTCATGATGTGGAGTTTTATGAATTCTCTCGTGATCAGTACCAGTTATTTTGTAAATATATCATTGTACAATGTACATTATATGATTGAATGGATGAATAAAAAATACAAATACAATTTACCCATCCATACAGTGTTGTTTACGTGTGGCTGGTGTTCATTGATTTAAATTCCAGTTTTCTAACCACCTGTCGTATGGAAAAATATGAAACTTCACTTTGCTTTAAAGATTTTTTAGGTGGGATCGCTCGGGTATCTCACAGATATCTTGAATTTTTAATTAGTTTTAATCCTTTTAGTTTGAACCAAATCCAGATATCCCAGTTGAGACAACTCTCTCGTTACAATGTAAGACAGTGCCAAGCCATTGCTGGCTTAGATTGGGCATTGGCTTATTGTCACACTCCAGTGCATGTTCCAAGGGAAGTCTATGAATTAAGTGTCATGAATAGAAACAAAGGTACCATAGGTTTAATTTGTCCTCCAGTCTTCGACCAATTGAAAAGTTTGTCTTCAAAGAAACTACACCATTAGGCAAAACAAGGAATATAAAGCTACATGACCGCGTTGTCGGAGCCCATAAACTAAGGATTAGAAACAGTTGGGCATACATGAAGGGTTTTCAGTCAACACAAATTGTGCCCAATGACATTAAATATTTATCAGTATACTCTGTATTCTCAATGTCATTAGACTCCATATTGGAATCTGTTAGATCCGTATTGACAGTAAAATTACCAAGACAAATATCAAGGAACTCCGTCAATCAATACAATATAATTTTTACACTTGAGGGTACATGTTTCAAGCTCATACAGCCCTTCTTCAGCTTTATGAGCTCGAAACGTGTACCAAAAGTGCAAAAATTTTGTAATTATATTGTATTGATTAACGGTGTTCCTTGATATCTGTCATAGTAATACTCTGTGGATTACCAATAATGAACACTGACGTCTGTCAAAGCTAGCACGTGGGGAAATGCTGCGTTGCCACTGAGACAGATCATGGCTCATAACATTCCAAGAGGCTTGCAGGAAGACACAAATACTGGGAAAGTTAGCTCCCCTGCCTGGCGATCTAATGACAGTGACGAGTCAAGGCACAATAGAACACTGCTGTGTCCGCATACATTGCAACACTGCTCGCTCTTGCCATGGAGACAGTTGCCACTCTCTTCTTCTCACCTCGCCCTTCAAGGGGATGACAACCATCACCGTTCACCTTTCGTAAATCAGAGTATAAAATAACTAACTTTTTAGTAAAAAATAAAAAATTGGTAAGCTTTTGCCGCAAAACAATGCTGCGATTTGTTTTGGTCAGATATTACTTGTTTTAATTGGCAGAATTACGAGGTCATCTGCCCCCCTTAACACAAAATTATGCAAATTTGGATTATAAACTTAAATTTTGAGGGGGATACCTAAATGTGTAAAGACTGAAAATTAATAAAACAAAAAATTAAATAAAACTAATAGGTATAATTATAAACACACAATTACAGAAAACAAAAAGGTACTAAGTATTTGAGTCAATGAACACTTGTAAATTTAGATTGGGCTAGATCAGCAGCTACCACGTCATCGGCAAACCAAGGTTCCTTCGTATGTCAGCAAGATTACACACTCATTTAAAATGTAGGCCTCGGTGAATAAGTCACCCAAGGTACAAAGTGGGTAGTCTTCCCTTTTCATTAGGTACAAGTGGCTGGATCTTGCATGACCTATCCTTAGTCTTCACAAAATGACGGACTCCCTCCGTGGCCGGAAAGAGCTCCACCACACACGTGTAGTTCGCTCTCAGTTTATTGAGCATTGGGTCAGCTAGCCACTGACTCTCCCAGAATGCCAGTTCTTGTCGGCATAACTGAGAGCGAATATCTCTAGCGGGTCGAGGTGATCCGCTAACTCATTTCCCGCAATTCCCACGTGGCTTGGAAACCACAGAAAGGCGATTCAAGTGTCAGCGCGGGACAACCCAGCTAGTAGGCTGTAGATTAGCTGCAATAAGGAGTGTTGCGGAAAACATGTACAGGCCAGACGTTTGTTTTAGACGAGTGAAAAATCTTAATGGAAGCCTGGAGGCGAGTTACTACAGTACCTGTGTTGTTGTCACCTGTCCCATGCGGTCAGATGATTGACATATCGATCTCACGCTTCTGCTGAAGTACAGTCTTTGGCAAATATAATGGCGTTCTGTTCGTAACTATGTAACGTGTACTTCCGCGTCACACAATACTTCGATGTCGACTGCACTGGTCTGAACGATGGTGTCGTCACGTGCTGAAGTCTGGAATTCCATTACATCAGACCGGTGGTGACAACTATGAAGCGAGAGGGTGAGAGAGATACTGTGTACAGGCTTACCCGCAAGCTTCAAGGTCAAGGGCAATCGTCTAAAACAAACTTCCGACTTGTAGCAATTGACTGTAACGAACTCAAAGAGCATTGAAGCCCACCTTTGGAACTCGTTAAACGCCAACGTGTAGAGTTTGCAATCAACTCACTTATTCACTTGACCCATCAAGACTACAATGAATCTAGTCAGAAGTGTGTTGTGGTTTTAACAGGCGGAACAGAGCAGACAGTGTGATGTGCAAATAAAAACAAAATCAAAGTTTAAAACAAATATTATTTAACTTACAGTACCAAACTCAAACATGTATGACAAAATTTAAAAGAGATGACAGATATTTACAATATCAAATTCAAATGAACATTATAAAATACCAAAAGTATAGTGAGAAAACTATATATTCATAATGTCGTTTTAACACTTGGGCAATAAAAACAAAACATAGTCTTAAAATCAAGCTTAAGGGAAGAATTTCATGGAAGAAATCTAGTCATGTCCCTTAACCCATATGATAAAGTAATTTATATAATTTATTTCAGGATTAGGGCATAACCCATCTCTTTTGGGTACATTCGTGTTGACCGACTGAAAAGCACTAAACTCTTGTTGATAAAGTGGATACGAAAACCGTAAGTTGCAAATATGCTAATGACACTGGTCTCTCTCTACTTTTTTTTATTAAACCTGAAGTTGGGGTACATCCGAGCAAACACGTCAATGATAATGGAAAGTAAAGAAAACTTGTATTTACGGCAACAATTTTGCAGCATTCGAGGAAATATTACTATTTTATCATTAAATAAATGTAAAAGTTGCATCACTTACACTGCCCGTGAAGTATGGCGAAGAAAATACACTACTCAGGTCATGCTTAATATATAGGTAATATTGTACAGAGAGTTTAGTTTGTATCTGACAGAGACCCTCGCTTGCCCACTCGCCCGCGCCGCGAGCCTGTCTCCCGCTACGCACTTTGTTGTTATGCGGCGCCTGCACGGCACTGAGTCATTGAGTATAGGAATTTGTACTTGCCTAGTTCACAGCTGGTGCTGAAAATGTTCGCCATTCACCGTTTGAACTTTTTTGCTAGATCTTTTATTGTATTGACGCTAGGCAGTGGTCTGTTTGGAAATTTCTGACGGAATTTCCGTCGTGTTTTCGCACAAGATTTCCTGTACTTTATGAAGGTATTATATATATATACACACGTTCACGTAATGAAAATTGCATTGGAACAGCACACTGAGCACTAAACACGTGTGTCCCGTGGCTCATGATCGCAAGATTATCAGTCACGTTAAACCACAAGCTTCGAGCGTTCTTTTACTAAACACGTGAACAATTGACTAAACTGAACCTCACACTGTTAATGCTCTCAGCAGACTGCAAAGGAGGGAAACTTGTGGCGCGAAGAAGCGGATTACGGCCAAGTGGTCGGCGGGAGACCGGCTCGCGAGTCTCCGTCAGATACAAAATATACTCTCTGTATTTAAGCTTATGTGAAAAAAATAAAAATAGGCAAACCAATTGGTCTGGATAAAGATTACTGATGCGCAAGTACTCCCACCATGTGTGACAAACCCATGGGTGCATATATGGCCAACGCAGCCCTGCACTAACTAAGTATTGGTCGAGGAAAAAAAAAAGTTTTCTTGTTGCAAGATAACTATTTGTCCATAATTCACATGTATAAGTTAATGGGGAACATGCTGGAATTTTACTATATAAGTTGTGATCTAACCTGGAAGGGTCGAAAATGGCGGTTGGGTTAGGTGCACTCATATTTTTTAAATGATAAAATAGTTATATTTCTTAATTCCACAAAATGTTTACTTGATTTCGACTTAAATACAAATTTGGTAACGCTTCAGGAGTGATTAACCTACAGTGACGATCCTTCCTATAGAACTGAGACTCGCAAAGGTGCATGTCGGCCAAGGCACTCCGTATTGCAGCGTAGTTGAACACATTTACACTTTTTAACATATTTAATAATTATAATTACAATTATAATTTCAGAGTAGTTGCTGGAAATGCTGTCCTTCAATTTCTAAACACACATTGCACCAACGTAGGAAGTTTTGGTACACTCGCTGTAATTCATCCTCACTGATATTTTGTATCAGTGCAGTTATTTCGTTCTTGAGAGCCTCCAGAGTATGCATATTGTTTGTGTATACCTTTTGTTTGAGATTCCCCCACAAGTAAGAATAGCACGGTGCTGAAACTTATGAACAAATTTACTGCAAACTACTTCTTGAGAAGATAAGTTTCCACTAGGAAAATTTGTTGTTTTGTTCTGGCCTTCCTAACCATGTTCACGTGATACAAGAGCAGCCTACAGTACTTCACCACAATTCATTATCTCAACTAAGGTATCTTGCCAGCTGTGTATGTAATATATGCTATGACAGCATCCACGGCTTTCCGACCAGGTTGTAATCGGTACATGCTATAAATCTCGTGGTGAGTCATTGTGACCTTTCCATTGCACAGCCACTGTCAGACTCCGTTCTACAGGGAGGGGCCTTACTGTAGTACAATACTACAGAGAAATTAGTTTGGATGTATCGGAGACCATCACTAGCCCGCGGCGCGAGCCTGTCTCCCGCCAGGCACTTTGCCGTTATGCGGCGCTCGCAAGGCATTGAGTCATTGGGTATAGGAATTTGTATTTCAATGTCATCCTTGACCAATTTTTTGACGAACTGACTTACGGAGAGTGATTGTCAACTTATTTTCAACACGATTCTGCCACTGCTCACACTGACGAAGCATCCATGACAGAATTGCGTCTCTTTTTTGGTACTAGGATTATAAGTCGGAACATGTGGCCCCCGCGAAGCCCAGACTTATCACCATGTGACTTTTATTTGTGGGGGACGCTTCAAAATTGAGTGTATGTGAGAAACCCTCCACTATAAATGAGCTTAAAAACTATATTTCAGCTGAAATACAGTCAATCGGTGCTGAGGAACTTCAGAGAAGTACATGCCAGTTTCATAAAAAGGTGCCAGCGATGTGTAGCAGTGAATGGCGAACATTTTCAGCACCAGCTGTGAACTAGATAAGTACAAATTCCTATACTCAATGACTCAGTGCCGCGCAGGCGCCGCATAATAGCAAAGTGCGTGGCGGGAGACAGGCTCGCGCGGCGGGCTAGCGAGGGTCTCCGATATATCCAAACTAATCTCTCTGTACTTAAATTAGCCGAAAAACCTTGTGTAATGATGAATAATAATTGTGGAAATGATAGATGTTTTATCCTCCGCTGTCTATAACCCACCTGCCATCCCCTTTTTATAACACGATTTATATAGTGAAATTTCAGATGTGTCGGACATTGTACACGTGATTTATGGGACAATGTTGCCAACCCCACACATACGGTAAGCGTGGCCGTGTAGTGTTTGTTTTATGCTCAGCTTGCTTCTTCGAGTTTCTATGATAAGGTTTTACATACAAAAACAAACCTAACCTGGGGCCGACGTCCACTTACTTGTAGTACAAGCAGTAATTTTTGGCCAGACAAGCCAATGGAATCTCACTCCACTCGCTACGCATAACCTGCGTTGTTTTTTTTTTTTTGGTAGGCTACCTTACATTTGCAACAGTGAAATAACATCAATATATATGCCTGTGTGCATCTCGGTAACAGTTGAAGACCTAACGCACCTCTTTCAGTAGCCGATCAGCAATGACGATTGCTGTCATTGAATGGACAAGATATAATGACTTAAGTCACATATTTACAGGATTTAGCACAAATTTCCTGTGCAGTAGTGATAATGGACAGTAATTTCAATTGGTAATAACTCCCAGAATATCAAATAAGGTGTGAAAATGTTGGATCCAGGATCATCACTCCCGAAGAATTACCCAAGTTTTGTTCATATTCTGTGCAAAAGAGTTCCATTATCATTCGTGTGTTTGCTTGGATGTCCCCCTGAAGTTGTTCAACATCGGCACAAGAAAGACTAAAACTTATCATCCCCTAAAATAGGGGAACATAAATTTGTCAGCCCACACACGGTGACAAAGCATTCATTAACAATTTCAAATAAACACATCTCAAACTTCGCTGCAAATATTTTGAACATTTTAATCCTCTGATTGGATCGCTCGATATGCACTCTGGCACTTGCAATCTCTCTGTTTAAGAGGGCTTCTTCGCGACTGAACCTTTCTTTCCCCCTCAGAAATGGAGGTCGAATCAAGGTTATCTTGTGTTGAGCACAAGTGCTGTCAATTAAGAAACCTTTATCTACCATGATAGCATCCCCTACCTCCATTAGTGATATAAGTCCTGACTGGTCAAAAATTGTCTTATCTGACGCTTTTCCTCCATATGCAGTACTCACATAACTTATCAACCCAGCAGGCGTAACACCAGTCATAAATTTAACTGTGAGCCCCGACTTATAATGTGAATACAGTTTAATTCTACACACTAAACATTTGCATTTTTGTATCGGAATTTCAGTAGGCTACAATCTAATACAACTCTTACGTTTTTAAAGTTTTCGAAACACTTCGGCATTCTGTTTAAAATTTCTTCTTTCGGTGGCCATGGTACCACTGCTTTCAAAATTTCAGATAAAACGATCACTGTTTCTTTAAAAATGGTTTTGCATGTTGTAGCAGTTACATTGCCAAATAAAGCACTCAACAATGAGAACGACAGATTCTGCTTTAGTTTTATGAGCGTCAACACCACTCGCTCATAAACAGAAAGTTTATGAATTCTTTTATCATTAGTTACTAAAGTGACTTCCTCCACCAACCAATGCAAAATGTCAAAACTGGGCAAACCTGTAAAAAGGTTCAACTTTTTTTCACTATCAATGATAGCGACAAAATTGCTCATCAAATCCCCACTCGACACTTGATGGCATTTATCACTTTTGCTTGGGCCTGGGTCTGTAGGACTACGAAGCTCTTCTGATAAAAGATTTAAATGAGGATGACACTTGGCTAATTCCAACAGGGCAAATGCTGCCTCCTCATGTTCAGTTGACACTTCCTTCGGTGGTGATGCCTTCAGTGTTTCTCTATTACATGCCCTAGCTGCCCTCATCGCTGCACTGTTGGTCACCTTTGAAAGACTTCGCTGACTGGACCTCTGAGGAAGGACAGGAAGATTCTGGGATGGAACAGCATTCTTTTTCAATATTCTCCTCCTTGCTGGCGTGCCTACAAACATAAAAATACTTTGACGATTGGTGCTTTAAGGGGGCATGACTGCAAGGTCATTTGCCCCAAATATGTTATCACTTGTTACATGCATTAGTTGTATGCATTGAACAATAAGTTTTGTTGAGTTTGGAAGATGACATTTCCAACCTCAAAGTTGAAGAAACAAAGGCAGGCCTAGCCTATTAAGAAAAGACCCACTAAAACTCAATTGTAATAACTTAAGTGTTGCATATAAATTCTATTCAGTGAAATTATTATTAATTACAATAAAACAAAGAATTAGCTCTTAAAAATCACACTACCTACTTGCTCATGAAAAAAAAAAAAAAAAAAGGACCCACCTGCAGAAATAAAGTCGTCTTCACTAAAATGAAAAGAGCACACTCTCATTGAAGGCGTCACTTTCTTCCCCATCCTCAACACCAACGTCCAAGCCAACTGTATTCCAACCCGCTCCTGTTGCCCGTATTTATTTTGTATAGTCACCTTTCGGCTATTGCTATTTGCATCTTTTGGGAAGTGATGAAAACTTATATCCGCAGCCCTCTTATACATCGACTTACAGCCGTAAACTGAGCAATACACTTTGCTTTTACTCATTTTGCACTCTATCAACGAGTAAAACTTATTATTTATGTGTAAAGGCACGAAGAATTTACGGCGAACTGCTTACCAATACAAGAAACCATATACAAACAGTCACCACGTGGGAATCTACCCTACTTGGTAAGTTTCTCATTTTTACCGCTAGATGTCATATCAGATAGCTGGAGTTGCCAATAGCAACAATAGACACACCCAACAAACAAACACAAGCCCCCACCTTCACCAAAACTACTCAAACAGTCCCACAAACCTCCCCCAAAACCACTAAACACTCAGAAACAGAAACCCCCGAACACATGCACGAATTCACACAGACCAAGCCAGACACAGGAACCAGGTTCACTCAGGCAGCAAAGACTAAACATAAACATGTCATCCATCACACAAACCACTCACTCCATCCCTGCAGACACAGAATCAATCACAGAAATCAATATACCACCATCGTCTACATGCACGGAAATAACCAAACTCACAGCCCCCCTTCATTTCTCAACCCTCTCCCACAAAAACACAGGCGCCGAGACGCCCACCACCCAAACCACATTCCACACTAGTCATCCAGTGTTTCAACTGCCAGGGCCTACACCACAATGCTGTATCGTACCTCTGGTGTAGGTTCATCAAAATAGCAATCAAAATAACACAAAGGCAGTTGAACTCCAAACAACACGCTAAACCTATCATTCCATCCCTCCTGCCTCTCCCCCTTTCACCACCACTAAACACAGCTCTTACCCACATTCTCCAGATTTTACAGTAATTGGCTACTATCGATATCTAAACTTCACCAACTTACAATCTCAATATACAGTGAAACCTCTATTAAGAGACCAGTGACGGTTCCATGGAAAACTGGTCTTTTTGAGGGGTGGTCTCTTAATAGGGGTAGGCATTAACAATCAATTTTATACTGCTTTATTAATAAATAATGGCGATCAGACGTTCACAAACTTTTCCTGTATTCTCATCGACATACCTACAAACGATAGCAACTTGTTCTTTTCTGGATAGGTCAAATGTTGTGTCCATAGACAGACCAAAAAATCGGGCAGCGTCAAGGCTTTTTTGGATCTCGTCCTCAATCACTCGACCAATGGCGTTAATTAAGTGGTTATGATTTTCCAAGTCAAGAAACTGGATGTTTATCGGGATTTTATGGCTTCTAAGGAATTTAAATATGAAGCCATTTGCGGCGAATACTTTGCCAGGAGATAGACCAAATCAATATAATTACCCCGATTTGTCTCGGTAGATTTCTCCCTATGCCCACGAAATGCTATATTGTGCCTGCCAAGGTAAAGTATCACATCAGTGAGTTGTTTCACAATTTCGCGGTTCTCAGCGATTTTAGTTCTCCGCCCCTCCTCCATAGATGAGTCTACATGGGCCGCAGGCGCATCTCGTAACCTACCTTTAAGGGACGCTTCAACGTGACATATGGTTGTTTCGTGAGCAATGATTGAAGTCGTACCTGTTGCCCATGTTCGAAACCCATCCCGCGTCCATGCTCTCGAAACTTTTGACTTATCCCCTAAAAGCATACAGTCCTTACAAAATACTCGATCTTTTGAGGCTGAGTAGGACATCCAAGAACGTCTAGCTTTATCTCCGCCGGGAAGAGTCCTCCAGAACCATGCTTCGTGAAAGCAGCGATTGTGCTTATCTTTTGGAAGTCACTCTTTTGAGGTTGCGACAGACCCATTGCTCGAATGTAATTGGATATTTCGGGCTCTAGATAACCCAGATTACAATATGAGGCTGGATCGCAACTTATACCCAGAAATGACGACTCGGAAGCGACAGGTTCATTGTGCGGAACTGAGGTACCGGTACGGGCTGTGGCTGTACCGGTATCCCGGGGGCGGGGGTCGATGCCTGAAATATTACCAACAGCTTTCTCAGCAGTGGAACCCACGTCACCATTACCAGCAAGTGCCGCTTCAGCGGAATTATTACCATCACTGCAATCCAGTGAATCCCGATTCAGGATGGCCTGACCGCCCGACAAGAGCAATTCATCTGAACAGTCTCTTTCATGAAACAATACTTCAGGTTCGAAAACATGAACGTCGGTGTCAATTGACGTAGCTTGGGCTTGGAACACAGAAGGGAGAAGAACAGGATCTTCACCATCACCACCAGCTTGCGGGATGACAGGAGCAACAACGGATCCACCTTCACTAGATATGCAGTCCTGGGTCCCCTCACCATCACTACCCCTTTGCAATATGCCGGTACCGATCACCATGGAGCTGGAAGTCGAACCTAGAAAGGAAGGGCACAAATAAACAATCAACTACGCAAGGATCGCTGTAGTTGGTCGATTTTGTAAATTCTCCTCTACGGGGTGGCTAAAACAAAATTCCCTGACTTTTCCCTGACATTTCCCTGACCACATTAGTAAAATTCCCTTTGGAGGGGCCGCATTGTTACCGGTACGTCGCGCCCGACGGGCCTCGTGGGCTGCGCTGTCGCCCGTTGAGCGCCAGGCAGCTGATCAGCCGAGCCATGCCGAGCAGACCCGAGACGGCTATTTTTCTGCATTCGAAGATGAGGCTTAAGTTTTATAGCTATGAAGTTGCGCGTTGCATCTTTGCCTGCTTGCTGATCAGGTATAAGCAACATTTACCGGCGTAAATAATTACACACATTTACCGATCGTATGCACGTTCTCATACTGTCGAAATCGTTTATAAGGACCGTCAAGGGATAGACGAAAGCGGTCGTTATATCCGATACTGCACTCTAAAAAATAAAGTGTTCTATTTTCGAACGTTTATGTCAAAAGTGTCCGAAAATAGAACATATTTACCTATAGTGTTCTAAAATCGATCATTTAAAAGTGTTCGCATATTGACTACAACGTCATTTCTTAGAGTGTGGTTAAATCCAATTTAAGGAATTTTCGATAATATACACAACTAGCAGGTACCCGCGGCTTCGCCCGCGATCAAGACAATGGGGACGATGCATTATTGCTGATAATTGGTCTATTCTAGTACAGCAATCGCGGCTACAGGTGGGTCCATTCTCATTCTGAATATTCTGATACATACAGTATATTGATATGAGCAGCAAAGTGGGAATTTTATAGAGTTGTGAAAGTCTGCAGGGTTCGATGTTACATTATGTGAACACATTTTAAAATTACGTTTTTGGTTTTGCCATCTTCTGGTGAGACATAACGATTTTGTTGTCCGGATGCTCGCGAGCACGCCACATACAGTTGCCCATGGGAAAAAATGGTTTTGTCTAAATGTACACGTACTACTGTTAAGTGTGTGTCATTGCGCTTTGTTAAAGAAATTGCGAATATTGTTTGAAGAGGGAACTGCACCCTTGCACACTGGAATGGCAAATCTACCGGAATATGGGGAATTAAAATTATTCTTACTTAAGCTATTCTGGATGTAATTTGGCCATACTTATTGATGATTTGAACGTCAACATATCGCTATTAATAGACCTATAGTTGAATATCTCTCACCTTGGCCGCTGATGTGCATTATGCAGTTGTTGTTTGAGTCTTCAGTGTTTTAACTGGTTTGATGCAGCCCTCCTCGTCTCCCTCTCCTGAGCTAATCGTTTCATCTCTACATAGCTACCACACCCTACATCCGAGGCAATCTGTTTAACCTTGGTTTACCCCTACAGTTCTTGTCCTCGACCCTCCCATCCATAACTAAGCTTGCTATTCCTGGGTGTCTTAATATGTGTCCTACCCTCCTATCTCTTCTCTTCATTAGCAGTCGCCAGAAACATCTCTCCTCTCCCACTCGTCTTAATACCTCTTCATTTGTTACCCTATCTACCCATCTGATCATCATTCTCCTGTAAAACCATATTTCAAAATCTTCAATTCTCCTCTTTTCTGCTGCACCATTAGTCCATTGTCCAACTCAGCAACTTTTCTAGGTTCACGCCGTGCCTTGTGCGGGGATTCAATGGCCGTGGAAGGCAAAATACCAACTTTATTGTAATAAGATTGCCCAATTCCTCAGTAAGAGTAATTAAGAAAAAATAATAATTTAACGTGACAGCCGGTAGAATACGACACATTCATCTGTGAATATGGGTTGCTGATCAAGGTAAAAAACGAAAGAGAGCAGATCAATATTGGCAAACAGAAATATTCAGTTAACAAAAAACAAATTTATAAAGAAAATTAAAGCATACCGAGAAAAATAGAAAGCATCTTAACACTGTAAATTAGAGTAAAGATCTGAAAGCTCGCTTACAATAACCAGATCAAAGAGTATAAAATTAAGACTCAAAATCACGATCGTATCCGACCACAAAAACCACCACTATAAATAAAATATATCTCATTTTGCGCGTATCAAATATCAATGCGAGGAGCAATGTTCGTGGTTTCCACTTCTACGAAGTGCGAACCGAACCCCGCGTTTTGGGGCCCTAAAACGAGCGGTTTTCGAGATATTGCCAGAAAACTATCCCCGGTCTGCGAAATTTCAGCGGTTGCCATAGTAACGTTGATCTGTTTCTCAGAGGGAACACAGATATTTGGGAATATCTCCGAAACCGTTCGTTTTAGGAACTTGAAAAGTGTGTTTCGGGGTCCCTACAGGACCTCCGAGTATTGTTTCTCGTATCTGGCGGCTTAAAATGAGCTAAATCCGATGTTCGTACCGACTGTCCTTGCTCAGTGCCAAAGGGCCGAAAAAGTCACTTACAAATTGAATTTTCAAAAACCGTTTCTTAGTTTCTTAGTCCGATCAACCAACATGCAAAATTTCAGCTAGCTAGGTCTAGTAGTTTGAGCCCTGCGTTGATGAGTCAATTTTGGATTATATATAATAGATTCTTGTCTCAACCGGCACTTTTTTTTAATTGGCAGATACAATAGTTATTTCTATACTCCATAGTTTACTCTAGTTTAGCCACTGCCGCTTCCCTCCCAATCCTCATTTGAATTACAATTAATACAGCAGGCGGCTTCGGTGGTGTAGTTGGTAGCATGCTGAGCTTCTATGCCCAAGATAGCGGGTTCAAACCCGGCCAAAGCCGTCGGATTTTTAAGAGCGTTAAAAATCCCTCAGTATGCCTTCCTTCGGAGGGGATGTTGAGCCGGCGGTCCCATGTCATAGATTCATGGCATGTTAAAGAACCTTCCACTAATTACACCTGTGTGAAGCTAAATTGTATAGGTTAGGAATGTAAACAACGCTCTTAGGTTTCTACGTTCGTTGCCAAGAGCCGACTGCGGGTGCGACTAGTAGTCGTTGCGGTGGCGTTTGGCGGCAGAGGTAGGAACTATTTCAAAGTTGCAGTTTACTTGAATTTAAAAAATGTTACACACACTAATACAGCCATCACAATTTACACCGGTTATCAGATCCGCCACTGCCAATCATTACAGTCAATACGACAAAAGTTATTAGGCCTCCCACAAAGAGTTCGATTCCTGGTTAATGCTTCTGGAAATTCCGAGGTGAAATCTCACGTCTGGTGGCTCAAATTCCACGTAAAAGGGAGGTCCCTTGACTTATGATCGCGAGTTTAATGGTCACGTGATATTACAATCACACTCTCTTCATATTCCTTCTGATACGTATAGCCTACTAAATCCTCCTTATAGTGGCTAGCATTTTCGGCTGTCACCGCGGAGGCCCACGTACGATTCCCATCTCTACCAAGAAATTTAATTCTGGAACTGGGTAAGTAGGATAAATAAAGCGGTTCTGGGACTGGGGCTAATGGGCAAGAAGGCCGCCGCGCGCAACCAGTCCTATGTTATTCTCATGGAGGGGACAGTCATGGCTGGGCCAGGGGCTAGTAGGCAATATGGCCGCCACGCCCTGAGACCGTGGATGACGTTACAGGGAGAGGTCAAGTGTGTAACGTTGCTAAATGGAATATCTATTATTTATTTATTTATTATTATTATTATAATTTATTATTTATATAATTTTTAAATATTTTTTCAATTTCTTTATTATAATATTTATTTTTTTATTTTTTATTTATTATGACAAAGCAGTGAAGCCTCCGTGGCTTAGGCGGCAGCACGACGGCCTCTCACCGCTGGATCCGTGGTTCAAATCCCGGTCACTCCATGTGAGATCTGTGCTGGACAAAACGGAGGCCGACAGGTTTTTCTCCGGGTACTCCGGTTTTCCCTGTCAAAATTTCATTCCAGCAACACTCTCCACTATCATTTCATTTCATCTGTCATTCATTTAATCATTGCCCCAGAGGAGTGCGTCAGGCCTCGGCAGCCGGCACATTTCATATCCTCGCCGCTAGATGGGGGCTTCATTCATTCCATTCCTGACCCGGTCGGAGACTGGAAGCAGGCTGTGGATTTTCATTTTCATGTCAAAGCACTAAAATTCTCTAACCCAAAGAAACCTAATTTTTACAGTTAAATTAAATGCATGTAAGATTTTCTTTTTTTACATTTTAGATTTTAAATTTTAGATTTTAATTTTTACATTTTTTATATTTTACATTTTGAGATTTTAGATTTGTTCATTTTACATTTTAGATTTTGAAAAAAAAAAACGACTAAACTATAAGGTCATAGACCTAACATTTGTTTTTAATTTTTCACTTATACATTTTAATTTATTTAATAGTAAGTTGTAAGTAGGTAGTTAGTTTGTCTATTAGATATATGTCATTGTTCTATTAGACTGTGGTGTGTGTGTGTGTCTGGTAGCAGTTGCATTGTTTATTAGTTATAGTTCATTGTTTCAGTAGACTGTGATGTGTGATTGCATGTGAGTGTGCCTGGTGACAGACTGTTTTAGTGGTAGTATTTGTTGTTGGTGGAACTTTAGTATTTTTTTCGTTAGTAGAATTTTGGTATTTAATTGTTAGTACGGTAGAAGGTTAGTATTTTTGTTAGTAGAATTGCTCTTTACTTATTCTGAAAGGGAGTAGCAGCCTTTCAGAATAAATCAATTCTTTACTAGTCTTATAGACGGTTAAGATATTGATAATATAAGCCAAATAATGGCTACACTGCGCCCTGCTGCACGGCTGAAAGCAACGGGAAACTACAGCCGTATGCTATTCCCGAGGATATGCACCTCTCTATGCATAAATACATGTGATGATGGCCTCCTCCCTTGTAAAATTTCAATCCGGAGGTAAACTAGTCCCCCGTTCGGATCTCCGGGTGGGGACTACTCGAGAGGGGGTTAACATCACAGAAGTGACAAAGAGGAAATCTGACATTCTACGGATCGGAGCGTGGAATGTTAGAAGTCTGCTAGGAAATGGAAGGTTAGAAAACTTAGAAAGGGAAATGGATAGGTTGAGGTTGGATTTGGTTGGGATTAGTGAAATGCGCTGGCAGGAAGAACAGGACTTTTGGTCAGGAGACTATAGGGTCATTAGCACTAAATCAAACAATGGCCAAGCAGGGGTTGGCCTCATATTGAGTAGGAAACTTGGACAGCGGGTGGAATATTATGAGCAATATAGTGAACGGATTATTGTAGCAAAAATAAATACTAAACCTACCTGCACCACAGTGGTACAAGTCTATATGCCTACCAGTCAAGCTGATGATGAGGATGTTGAAAAGGTCTACGAAGAAATAGACGAAATTCTGAGGTATATCAAGGGTGATGAAAATGTTATAGTAATGGGAGATTGGAATGATGTGGTAGGAAAAGGGAGAGAAGGGAAGATAGTTGGAGATTTCGGATTAGGTGAAAGGAATGATCGAGGAAGCAGGCTGGTAGAATTCTGCACCGAGCATGAATTGGTCATAGCTAACACCTTATTCAATAACCACAATAGAAGAATATTCACATGGATGAGACCAGGAGATACAAGGCGTTACCAAATCGACTTCATTATGGTCAAGCAGAGGTTTCGAAACCAGATTTTGGATTGTAAAACATATCCTGGTGCTGACATAAACTCTGACCACAATCTGGTTGTAATGAAATGCAGATTAAAGTTGAAGAAACTGAAGAAAAGTCAAAAGCCAAAAAGGTGGGCAATAGACAGACTGAAAGAGAAGGATGTAAACGAAAGATTCAAGAAGAGTATAAAGGAAGGACTAATGAAAAAACCTAAACAAACTTCAATTGCAGACGAATGGGCACTTTTGAAGAATGAAATAACAAAATCCGCAGAAGAAAACATTGGTAGGAAAGAGAGAATAGGTAGAAAACCGTGGATCACTCAGGATATACTAGAATTGATGGATGAAAGGCGGAAGCACAAGAATGTAAGAGATGAAAAGGGGAAAGCAGAATGCAGACGTCTGAGAAATGAGGTTAACAAGAAGTGCAAGGAAGCGAAAGAAGAAAGGTTGAAAGAGAAATGTGCAGGTATAGAAAATTGTCTGAAATTAGGAAAAGTAGACACAGCTTATCGAAGGATTAAGAATACTTTTGGGGAAAAGAAGACTAAGTGCTGTAATATTAAGGACACAAATGGAAAGCCTCTAACAGATAGGGAAGAAAAGGTTGAGAGATGGAAAGCTTACATAGAGAGTTTGTATAGGGGAAAGGAGATTGAGAATCGTGTAATGGAAAGGGAGGAGGAAATTGATGAGGATGCGAAAGGAGATTTAATATTGAGATCAGAATTTGATAGAGCTTTGGAAGACTTAAGCAGGAACAAAGCACCAGGCATAGATGATATACCGATTGAGTTGCTACGCTGCATAGGAGATGAAGGTCTGATCAGGTTATTTCACTTGGTGTGTAGGATTTATGAGACAGGTGAGGTACCCCCTGATTCCAAGAAGAATGTAATCATCCCTATACCAAAGAAAGTGGGAGCTGACAGATGTGAAGATTACCGTACAATCAGCTTGATTACTCATGCTTCAAAGATCCTGTCTAGAATAATTTACAAGAGGATTGAGAGCCAGATAGAAACGGAGTTGGGTGAAGACCAGTTTGGTTTCAGGAGAAATGTAGGAACAAGGGAAGCTGTACTAAGTCTTAGGCTGATTTTGGAAGGTAGAATAAGGAAAGATAAGAGAACGTTCATGGCTTTTGTAGACTTAGAAAAAGCTTTTGATAACGTTGATTGGACTAAATTGTTTGACATTTTGAAATCGATTGGAATAAAGTACAGGGATAGGAGGGTGATATACAATCTATACAGAAACCAGACAGCAGTCATTCGAGTTGAAGGACATGAGAGAGAAACTGGTATTCAGAAAGGTGTAAGGCAAGGCTGCAACTTATCACCCATACTTTTCAATCTTTACATTGAACAAGCAATGAAGGAAATTAGAGAAAAATTTAAAGTGGGAGTGAAGATTCAAGGAGAAATAATTTCTACTCTGAGATTTGCTGATGACATCGTCATCTTGGCCGACAAGCCTGAGGATTTGAATGAGTTTTTGAATGGTATGGACTCTGTCTTACGGAAAGATTTCATGATGAAAATTAATAAATGTAAAACAAAAATACTGGAATGCAGCCGAAATAAATCAGAAACCTCTATGGAGATCAAATTGGCAGGTGAAAAGCTGAAGGAAGTAGGAGACTTCTGTTACTTAGGAAGCAGAATAACCAGTGATGGACGAAGCAAAGAGGATATAAAAAGTAGGTTGGCTCAGGCAAGAAAAGCATTTCTACATAAAAGGAATCTGCTGACATCGAATATAGATTTAGGTATTAGGAAGTCATTTTTGAAAGCCTTTGTCTGGAGCGTGGCGCTCTATGGAAGTGAAACTTGGACTATTGGTGCAGCAGAAAAGAGGAGAATTGAAGCATTTGAAATGTGGTGTTACAGGAGAATGATGAAGATCAGATGGGTAGATAGGGTTACAAACGAAGAGGTATTAAGACGAGTGGGAGAGGAGAGATGTTTCTGGCGACTGCTAATGAAGAGAAGAGATAGGTTGGTAGGACACATACTAAGACACCCAGGAATAGCAAGCTTAGTTATGGAAGGAAGGGTCGAGGACAAGAACTGTAGGGGTAGACCAAGGTTAGAATATGTTAAACAGATTGCCTCGGATGTAGGGTGTGGTAGCTATGTAGAGATGAAACGATTAGCTCAGGACAGGGAGGCATGGATAGCTGCATCAAACCAGTCAAAAGACTGAAGACTCAAACAACAACATTAATAAAGTACAGTTGGAACACTGCATTGGTTCACATTTAGTACAAATTAATTACAATTAGTTATTTTCCGAGCTCTGTCATTTAAAAAAGTCAAGAATTGATCTCTGTTTCAGATTAGCACATCTTTTTTTTTAATAATTTCACTTTCTAGAATATCTCTGAGTGAGTTTGAAAGTCCATAACTTTGTTCTGGGTTCGAACAATCTTCTAGGAGAGCCGTTTATTGTATTTTTTATACGTTACATAGCACTTTTTCTAATGACATTGTATGCTTATGCAGTTCTGTGCCAATTACATCATCACCCTCATCACCATCTCCAATGGGAAGGCAGACGAGAAGTGGTCTTTTGAAAGAGGTCAGACTGAGAAAATGCCTGATCTTTGGTCGGGGAGAGGGGTGGTCCTTAAATAGAGGTAACAAATACATTGACCTTATGAGGTTTTAAATCGGTTCCAATAAAAATAGGTCTTCAAGAGGGGTGGTCTTTTAATAGGGGTGGTCTTTTAGAGAGGTTTCACTGTATATACAACAGTTAGCCAAAAATAAAACACTTTAACCATGGCAGCGTGGTTTGATAGTATTCTAGTTACCTTGTGGTTTGTCTGCCTGGGGGGTGTAGGCCACGGCCGGCCCACTCGGGGTGACATGCCGCGGGCCTGGAGACCCCGAAATCACACTTTTCAAATCAAAAATTATCCGTTTTAGCCATCTCAATAGATACAAGTAACATTAACAATCCCTATCGAAAAAAGCACATAAATTACACACATTTAAACCAACCAATCACAGATTCCCCTACAACGTCCGACTTCTCAAAACCTTAAATTGCAAGCATAACCTCTCAAAAACCAACTAATACAACAGAAACACACCTAAATAACAATAATTTAACCAAAAACAGCAACTTCGATGCCAGCAAATACGCCAAAACGGACTTAAACTATCAGCCAATCACGGGACAGTCCACATCCCGCCACACAACTCCATTTAAATACAGCCAATCACAGCACGCCCAAAGCCCGCAGCTCACATCAATTACTCCAAATTCAGCATATTATACTCCAACGCGCTTCCTCGTGTCCCGCTGGCATAGGGAGAGCATGGGTTCGAATCCCACCTCGGCCGTCCTGAAAATAGTTTTGGTGGTTTCCCATTTTCCCAACCAGGCAAATGCCGGGACGGTTTCTTTTAATAGGACCACGGCCGATTTCCTTCCAATATCCCTTCCCTGAAAAGAAAAATGCATGGCCATTGGCTGCATTAATAAAATGATCAAAAATCAAACTTACATAAGCGAGGCTTAGGCTATTATTAACCACTATTAATTATCTACTACAAGACTATCAAATTTCATACTACTAAAACCAACCAACTAGCGGTCTTTCTCCCTTCATAAAAACTTATTTTAATAACTTAAAACCAATTTTACAATAATAATAATAATAATAATAATAATAATTATTATTATTATTATTACTATTATTATTATTATTAACATCGTTGCTTGCCACGGTGGGTGTGTGGTTATAGTGTCGGACTACCAACCCCAAGATTGCAGGTTCGCTCCTGGCCATGGTAAGTGATTTTTTTTGAAAGGCGACAAAAATCACGATACCCATGTCATACGTTGTTGTCTTGTTAAAGAACCCATTTGAATTCACTAGGCCGTGTTCATAATGGAAAAATTAATCTCGCGATTTTCCGCCAACACAAAGTTCCTAATTTCTCTACTAGAAAGCGGTATAGCGTCAATGAGCTTAGATATCTAACCTCCTTGGCATTCATAGTGCTCCAAGGATCATTAAATTCAACACGCAAGCTGCCCTCTGGGTGTCAATTAACAAAGCTTGCACCCGGCACCCCAGGCCATACGATATTATTATTATTATTTATTAACATCGATGAAGCTGCTGCAGATAGGCCACAACCGCGAACTGAGAGTAAAATGACACCTATTGCCGCTGTGAGGCTGATGGTCAATAGCCCCAGTAGCTGATCTCCATTCAGCAATCGTAGCTCATCAGGCATACACATCGTACTAGTACTCTCAACCAACGTTAGGACAGTCATTTTGAATTAATAAAATCCAAATGAATAAACATTAACCTCCGACAACATCCTCTCGCAAAAATCACATTATTTTAATGTATTGTGAGAGCGAAGTATCCATCAACTAAATAAGCAATAATCATAAATAAATCATAAATGCGCTGGCAGGAAGAACAGGACTTTTGGTCAGGAGACTATAGGGCCATTAGCACTAAATCAAACAATGGCCAAGCAGGGGTTGGCCTCATATTGAGTAGGAAACTTGGACAGCGGGTGGAATATTATGAGCAATATAGTGAACGGATTATTGTAGCAAAAATCAATACTAAACCTACGTGCACCACAGTGGTACAAGTCTATATGCCTACCAGTCAAGCTGATGATGAGGATGTTGAAAAGGTCTACGAAGAAATAGACGAAATTCTGAGGTATATCAAGGGTGATGAAAATGTTATAGTAATGGGAGCTTGCAATGCTGTGGTAGGAAAAGGGAGAGAAGGGAAGATAGTAGGAGATTTCGGATTAGGTGAAAGGAATGATCGAGGAAGCAGGCTGGTAGAATTCTGCACCGAGCATGAATTGGTCATAGCTAACACATTATTCAATAACCACAATAGAAGAATATACACATGGATGAGACCAGGAGATACAGGGCGTTACCAAATCGACTTCATTATGGTCAAGCAGAGGTTTCGAAACCAGATTTTGGATTGTAAAACATATCCTGGTGCTGACAAACTCTGACCACAATCTGGTTGTAATGAATTGCAGATTAAAGTTGAAGAAACTGAAGAAAAGTCAAAAGCCAAAAAGGTGGGCAATAGACAGACTGAAAGAGAAGGATGTAAACGAAAGATTCAAGAAGAGTATAAAGGAAGGACTAATGAAAAACCCTAAACAAACTTCAATTGCAGACGAATGCGCACTTTTGAAGAATGAAATAACAAAATCCGCAGAAGAAAACATTGGTAGGAAAGAAAGAATAGGGAGAAAACCGTGGATCACTCAGGATATACTAGAATTGATGGATGAAAGGCGGAAACACAAGAATGTAAGAGATGAAAAGGGGAAAGCAGAATACAGACGTCTGAGAAATGAGGTTAACATGAAGTGCAAGGAAGCGAAAGAAGAATGGTTGAAAGAGAAATGTGCAGGTATAGAAAATTGTCTGCAATTAGGAAAAGTAGACAGGATTAAGAATACTTTTGGGGAAAAGAAGACTAAGTGCTGTAATATTAAGGACACAAATGGAAAGCCTCTAACAGATAGGGAAGAAAAGGTTGAGAGATGGAAAGATTACATCGAGAGTTTGTATAAGGGAATGGAGATTGAGAATCATGTAATGGAAAGGGAGGAGGAAATTGATGAAGATGCGAAAGGAGATTTAATATTGAGATCAGAATTTGATAGAGCTTTGGAAGACTTAAGCAGGAACAAAGCACCAGGCATAGATGATATACCGATTGAGTTGCTACGCTGCATAGGAGATGAAGGTCTGATCAGGTTATTTCACTTGGTGTGTAGGATTTATGAGACAGGTGAGGTACCCCCTGATTTCAAGAAGAATGTAATCATCCCTATACCAAAGAAAGTGGGAGCTGACAGATGTGAAGATTACCGTACAATCAGCTTGATTACTCATGCTTCAAAGATCCTGTCTAGAATAATTTACAAGAGGATTGAAAGCCAGATAGAAACGGAGTTGGGTGAAGACCAGTTTGGTTTCAGGAGAAATGTAGGAACAAGGGAAGCTGTACTAAGTCTTAGGCTGATTTTGGAAGGTAGAATAAGGAAAGATAAGAGAACGTTCATGGCTTTTGTAGACTTAGAAAAGGCTTTTGATAATGTTGATTGGACTAAATTGTTTGACATTTTGAAATCGATTGGAATAAAGTACAGGGATAGGAGAGTGATATACAATCTGTACAGAAACCAGACAGCAGTCATTCGAGTTGAAGGACTTGAGAGAGAAGCTGGTATTCAGAAAGGTGTAAGGCAAGGCTGCAACTTATCACCCATACTTTTCAATCTTTACATTGAACAAGCAATGAAGGAAATTAGAGAAAAATTTAAAGTGGGAGTGAAGATTCAAGGAGAAATAATTTCAACTCTGAGATTTGCTGATGACATCGTCATCTTGGCCGACAAGCCTGAGGATTTGAATGAGTTTTTGAATGGTATGGACTCCGTCTTACGGAAAGAATTCATGATGAAAATTAATAAATGTAAAACAAAAATACTGGAATGCAGCCGAAATAAATCAGAGACCTCTATGGAGATCAAATTGGCAGGTGAAAAGCTGAAGGAAGTAGGAGACTTCTGTTACTTAGGAAGCAGAATAACCAGTGATGGACGAAGCAAAGAGGATATAAAAAGTAGGTTGGCTCAGGCAAAGAAAGCATTTCTACAAAAAGGGAATCTGCTGACATCGAATATAGATTTAGGTATTAGGAAGTCATTTTTGAAAGCCTTTGTCTGGTGCGTGGCGCTCTATGGAAGTGAAACTTGGACTATTGGTGCAGCAGAAAAGAGGAGAATTGAAGCATTTGAAATGTGGTGTTACAGGAGAATGATGAAGATCAGATGGGTAGATAGGGTTACAAACGAAGAGGTATTAAGACGAGTGGGAGAGGAGAGATGTTTCTGGCGACTGTTAATGAAGAGAAGAGATAGGTTGGTAGGACACATACTAAGACACCCAGGAATAGCAAGCTTAGTTATGGAAGGAAGGGTCGAGGACAAAAACTGTAGGGGTAGACCAAGGTTAGAATATGTTAAACAGATTGCCTCGGATGTAGGGTGTCGGAGCTATGTAGAGATGAAACGATTAGCTCAGGACGGGGAGGCATGGAGAGCTGCATCAAACCAGTCAAAAGACTGAAGACTCAAACAACAACATAAATAGTTCATCTTTCACAGCGGAGTAAAAGGAGCCCTTAAGGGCACCACACTCCAACCATTTTTAATCGCCATTAGGCGATACGGAATGACCGAGAGTACTACTACCCTCAGATAATATTCGATAGTGCTCCAGCATCACCGTCCACTGTATTACAATGTATACTGTATGCGCAATAGACAGACCATGAGTGTCTCAGTGTTTGTTCTTGAAAATAAGGGACCTCTAGAGCATCCAGCGTTTAGAAAAGACTGTGGATCTTATGGGCTTTTACTTTTAACGGAACCCACCCCTATACTGGTTTTGTTACCTCACCTTTTATCACGAAGGAACTCGGAACATACATATTTTTCGTCATAATAGCTTACTGCAATTATCTGGCAATTGATTATCTTTGTTATTGCATACAAGTATCGTTTATATTACGTCTTAGTGATTTAAACATTTTCGAGGTTAGCACGCTGGAAAGAAGAGCCTCGTCCTGTGCTGCATGCTCGCCCGGAGTGGAGCACGTGCTCAGTTCCGCCGGCAACATAAGTTCTGAAGCACTATCCGTCATTGGTGTTATTGTTGTGTGTCTGTTTTATTTTCTGTTCGATCGAATCAGGGCTGCCGACAGTTGGGTTCCAACCCACTATCTCCAGAATGCAAGCTCACAGCTGTGCGCCCCTAACCGCACGGCTAACTCACTACAATATTACAAATATTAATCTAAACAAAACGACAAGAATAGAATTGAAAGAAACTAAATTATAGCCTAACTAATAAAAAAGTGAAGATTGACAGTATTGCTGACGAAAAAATTGTTAACACCGTCAGCATACAGTACATCCGTGAAGGAAGGAAGGAAGGAAGGGTTGCGCTCTCGACATCTGTCAATCAGTAATGCGTCATATCACAACGAAATGAATGTCGTTATTGGTTCTCTTCGCGTACAGTATCGGATCCTTATTACTGGTCCAATCCGTTAACACCTGCGAAACTGCTCCTTCCTCTGCGTGTTCTATTTCAGGTAGCTGCTGGGGTTGTGGTTGTCTCGCTAACTTATGAAAGCGCAGTACTCGAAGCGGGTGAACATAACGTATGACGTCAGCGCTACCTCTGCCTAGAGTTAGCAACACTGTCGCCATATGGCTCCACAGTCTTTTCTAAACGCTGGATGCTCTATAGGTAGATTGGGATAATAAGGTTTGAAAATTAGGAAGCCGAAATGATTTCCTGGGTTTATTTTGCCCGTAATTTGAGAAATAAGTGCGAATGAAGGTCCATAACCTCGTTTATAGAGCGGCTTCGGTGGCGTAGTTGGTAGCATGCTGAGCTTCTATGCCCAAGATCGCGGGTTCAAACCCGGCCGAAGTCGTCGGATTTTTAAAAGCGTTACAAAATCCCTCAGTATGCCTTCCTTCGGAGGGGAAGTAAAGCCGGCGGTCCCATGTCATAGATTTAGGGCATGTTAAAGAACCTTCCACTCATTACACCTGTGTGAAGCTAAAATATATTAAACATTTGACAAACGCTCTTAGGTTCCGACGTTCGTCGCCAGGAGCCGACTGCGGTGGCATCTGGTAACCAAGTTCTTAACTAATATTCGTTGACGGTGGCGTTTGGCGGCTAATGTAGGAACTACTTAAGAAAATAATGTCTGCAGTCCTTACTTGAATTGAAAACAGATAACCGTCACAATTTACACCGGTTATCAGACAGATTCTACACACACCCAAAGTACACGGGGCTACATGACCGCGTTATTGCATCCCTAACTGAGGGACCTACCAACCAACCAACCTCGTTTATAGCAATTTTACTTTTCCTATAAATGCATATTTTGGCCATTTTTATGGCTCTCGTCATATTTTTCTCATTTTAGTGATATCAATTCCTATTTCGTTATATTTTGAGCCCTATTGTTTAATTCATAGTGGAGCTTCAAATACGGGATTTAAGTCCTAAACAATCTCCCTAGCACTAGCTTGGTCATGTGGCAGATTCACACTATTGCTGTCCCTTCTCGGTGGCAGTGATTCGCATGTTGTTGTCTTCAGTCTTTCGACTGGTTTGATGCAGCGCTCCATGCCTCCCTGTCCTGAGCTAATCGTTTCATCTCTACATAGCTACCACACCTTACATCCGAGGCAATCTGTTTAACATATTCTAACCTTGGTCTACCCCTACAGTTCTTGTCCTCAACCCTTCCTTCCATAACTAAGTTTGCTATTCCTGGGTGTCTTAGTAAGTTTCTTACCAACCTATCTCTTCTCTTCATTAGCAGTCACCAGAAACATCTCTCCTCTCTCGCTCGTCTGAACACCTCTTCATTCGTAACCCTATCTACCCATCTGATCTTCATCATTCTCCTGTAACACCACATTTCAAACGCTTCAATTCTCTTCTTTTCTGTTGCTCCAACAGTCAAAGTTTCACTTCCATAGAGCGCCACGCTCCAGACAAAGGCTTTCAAAATGATTCTTATGTTGGGCTTTAAAATTTAAAGCCGGCGGGCCCATGTCATAGATGTATGCCATGTAAAAGAACCTTCTACTGATTAAAATTGTGTGAAGCTAAATTTGTAGGTTAGATTTGATTAACGCTCTATTACGTTTCAACGTTCACCACTAGGTGCCGGTTGTGGAGGCATCTAGAAGCCGAGTTCGCGATAATGTGTCGATGACGGTAGCATTAAAAGTAGGAACTACTCGAAATTGACATTCGACACTAATACAGCCATCACAATTAACACTGGTTATCAGACAGATTCTACACACACCCAAAGTACACGGGGCTACATGACCGCGCCGTCGCAGCCCCTAAACTGAGGAACCAACCATCTTAGTTGGCCGTGGTACGAACTCAACAAACCATATATCTAACAATGAGCGCGTAACCCTAGCGATTCTACATTATCATATTCATAATTCCATTGCGAGGGATTTGAAGCTCTATCATAAATGACATGTCCTCGGTATGAACTGCTAGAATGTGCACCTTCGAAATTCTTACCAAATACAGTATAATATATAGGCTATTATCCCACACGTGTGGATGAATGGCCAAGAGATAACCCAATCATCGATCAACGCTACGGTGAATTCCCAGAAACACCCCCTCCGTATGTAGGTTATTTGGTTAATCTTCCAACCTACTTGATCTGCTCCACGTCAATTAGGATTCATGCTAACTAATGGCTATGGCATTCCCTGAATTGCAGATCAGAGTAACTAGATCATCGTGTAAGCCATCCCGGACATACCTCACTTGTCTTGTCGAATCTTCTGGTTGGTTGGTTCTTAAGTTTAGGGGCTGCGACAACGCGGTCATGTAGCCCCGTGTACTTTGGGAGTGTGTAGAATCTGTCTGATAACCAGTGTTAATTGTGATGACTGTATTAGTGTTTGTTATAGAATCTTCTGTTGCTCTACTGTACAAGAACCAACTGACCTCGGTGCCTCACAGATTCAACAGTCAGTATCGCCAACTGCAATGATGGAGATTGAGGGTCATGAGCATCTTCGGTGAGGTAGTATTGAACTAAGGACCAGTAAGTGTTTTGATAATCGGTAAGTGTCCAGTTTATTAACAGATATCATGTGTGTCTGGTGATAGGAGTGTGAGCACATCATCACAGAGCAGTCTCGGTCACTGGTATCAGGAGCACAGCCATGTCAGTGAGGAGGTTACGTTCCCATAACTGGACCTCCTTTGGCTGTGAGACTGCTGTATCCTTCAATATCCTCCCATTCATGTGTGTCTAATGGGGAGTTTGTGTGAGTGTGTGTATGTGAGCGAGATTGGGGTCATCATCAAAGTGTAGTCTCGGTCGCAGGTATCAGGAGCACAGCCATGTCAATGAGGAGGTTACGTTCCCATAACTGGACCTCCTTTGGCTGTGAGACTACTTTATCCTCCAATACCCTCCCCATCATGTATGTGTGAAAATTAATATAGTATTGTTCTAACCCTACTGACTAAATAAAGAGGAGAATTCCTATTTGTTTCAGCAAGCGCGGGTCGGTTAGAAATCAACTCTGAGACACGTCGCATTACAAAAATGAACACGCAGAGGGAGATAAAAGAAATATTCTAACAGTACCAGAAACACTACTGGAACACTTGGCTAGGTGAACAACAACAATGTTCGTAGTACATTTGGCATGCAATAGAACCAAGATGTATTAAACTGAAATGGATGAAATCTTTTGAAACATAAGCAAATGACAGACTTCACCCAAATTACAATGATCGAAGGAGCGTTTAGCTCTTCATGTTTTATTAAAGGCAGTCGATGGAGACCAACTGGTGCCTTGTATTAACTCTGACTGAACATGTATAGTGATTATTAACTTCTTTAACGGGAGAATCAGCGAATATCCACCATAAAAAGTCGATGGATGACGAGTCACCAGTAGAAACACTCAAAGGTTACGATCAGTTTACAACAAAATAGACGCAGTGATGCTGAATATTAATGTGGACCAGAACCTAACATGAGGGTCATTTATTATTGAACAGAGGAATAGTGGACTAGGCCTACCGGGGAGACCACGTAAAAAAAAAACGCGCCATGTACTCTACCTCATGGTGGTGTGGAAACGAGTATTCAGCCAGACCGGCCCTCACTTAAGATCGCCTTATGAATGACTAGAATACAGTCTAACACCGTATCCTGAGTGTGGATCTTCTCCCCACACTCACTCCAGGTAAATGCTGGGATAGTTCCTTATTTCATATCCCTGGGCTCCTACTCTTTTCCGAACTCGAATAATAAAGTTATACACACTACTACAGTCACCACGAAAACACAGATTAACAACGAAAATGAGCACACGACCAAGTGTACAGGACTGATGACCAAGATGACCAATTAACTAACAAGATCAATTTGACATCTTTACACCATAAGTTATTCTTTGGTTAACTCCGGTATCATAGATCCAAAATAAATTTTAACAAGTGCATGTGTAAATATTGTTGTAGCCTACATAGTACACGGAAACTCGAGATCTTGTCGATCTTATACAAATAATTAACGAGTCAAAAATAATACAAGTAAAAACTGGATCAAATCGTCCCATTAAGAGTACAAAGGTTTATGGAAAGTACGCCTTTAGATTTCCAACGCTCAAAAATTATTCGTGATAAATGTAGGTACAGTAACTCCCTGATCTTCTCACGTAGTTTCGTAGTTCAGTGTAGAGCTGAGGTTAGTTATTGTTGTTTTAAGGGGAGGAACTACGAGGTCATCTGCCCTTAGAGCTGAGGTTACTATGAACCATTCTAATATTCGATACGCCATAATTTGCTCGTGTCCCAGCGCTGACTGACCCCTGAAATTAGTTCAGTTATCCCGAGCCTTGTGACAGGATTAGTTAGCTCTTCATTTTTTCATAGCCAGCTCGAGGGGGAGCCGTATCTAAACCGGTCAAGTAAAATGACCATGAAATCGTCATCTGATGGTCCCCTCTCTGTTCTGTCCAAGCGCGCCTACACAATCCCAGGGTGACTTGAATTTAGTTCCTTTCTGTTTGTGACAATTCTGAACTAATCTCTCATACATCTTAACATACGAGCAGCGATTGCAGTCCGAAATGTTTCAAATTCTGGTTGTAACAAATATGATAGTTCCAGTGGTAGCTAATGACCTTAGAGTGTTAGACCTCTACATAGTATACAAACTAAGTTCCCGATTCTTGGATGTAACAGGTAATCTCTAGAACCACTGGATGGATTTTGTTGCGATTATCACCATTCTGTAATGGATTTCTCGAGGAAGATTTTTGTAGAAAATCATTCATTTATGATCAAGGGAAGCCGAGCAGTAACAATTTCAGTGAATCAAGTCGAAGAAAAACCTACCGTCCGTGCGCCTTTCAAACTTACGCTGGGTAAACCTTTAAAGATATCGGGCGAAGCCGGGGCGGGGCGGTAATATTCAATAAAAAAAGAGTCCCTATTTAACACTTTGAGTCGCTCCATGTGGCTAAAATGGGCCATCTTCTAGATATCTCATTTAAGGGTCTCGTCGAAAATTCACGAAACCTCTAGGTAGGAGAAAAGGCTTGCGAGTCCGTGGTTTACGCAGCAAAGTAGTACAGCGGTGTGTATAAGTATGGGACGTGCGCTACCCCTGTTGCGGTCCGGGCAGGGTGAACCGAGAGCCCGCTGATGGGCCTGACTTGGTGGACAGGGCAAAATCCTTAAATATTTGCTGGAGTATAAATATGATATGATACACAGTACTCTTTATTGCTTCAACCGCTAATATTAAGCCGACTGCACAAGCACAGCCCTTAAGACTATGGTCGCGAAAAGGTCGGTGGAAGAGGAACGTGGTGGTCATTTGATAGATACACATTGAATTGATGCTACGGGTTAAAATGTCGGTCATTAAGTGGAGTGGTCTTTATGACAGGTTTTACTGTAGGTGAGGGCTTGTGTCTTAATCGAAGAGGGTTTTTCTCACGCAGGGAATTTTTCAAATCCCAAGCACCCGACATTCCATTACCATTGCAGCCTTGCTCCACACAGCGGGGTACGCGGATCGACGCCTGTGTTTAATATTGTGCCGGTCGGTTACCCGGCTATTCTCTGACTACTCTTGGCACGGCCAACGAGAAAGACAGGCCATGGCGCGTAAACCTAGTCCTTTTGTGACGAAGGCAATGTAGTGCTTGATGATGCTTGATGGAGCAATTCATAAGCAGCAGAACTGCGATATTTTATATCAATCATCTTGAAATGGACCCAGTTTAGATGTTGCGTGTGTTTTCAAGCACATTAAATTATACTGTATAGGTTTACAAAACTACGCCAGCTATAGATAACCTATTTACATGTTGAAGTTACTCGTGACAAAAATCCACTCGAACTAGGATTCAAGGATTTGTTGTGTCTTTAATAGCTGCAACGAGTACAGTAAGTTGAGTTGTATAGTCTGTGACGTTCGTTGAGTAACTTATGTGGACATGAGTAGTGACATGACACATTAGTATAATTAACTTAGATCAAAGAAACTTGCAGTGAAAGTATTACTTATTTATTGTCTTAAAGGGGAACAGAAATTAATACGTTTATAGAAAAGATCTGCGGAATACACTCGCCACCGACTAACGACTCATATCAATACCTTCTATGAAGACAAGATGACTACCACACCATAGAATATTATGTTCGTGAATATCTTTCTATTACAAAAACGTTTGATATATATTTTATGTAAATCGTTCAACTATAAGAGTTATACATGCATACATTGTCCGGCACTATTCATAGCTTTTCATAACCTTCCTGAACGCTTTGTAACCGTTAAGTAATTCCACATAATTAACAAGCAACCGCCAGGGAAAGATAACATACTCCTGAAAAGCATTACCTTGTGATTAACTACAACGATTAAAGATAAGTGATCTACTGGTTCTACTTAGAGTAATGAATAAATAAGTAAATTGTGGCTAAGTATTGGACTTCATAAGATTGGTCAGTGAAGACTTGAGTTGTAATTACCAAGTATGTTTTGCCAGAAACCATGGTTGTGTTAAGTCAACGCTTTATTCAGCGTGTTTTCTGATATGATATGGGTTAAGATTTCTGTGATTTCAGCATCTTGTAGACAATACGGTTTATGTTCCCGTCGTGCATAACCCTACCTGAAGTGATGCAACTGCACCACATTGCTGACGTCACGAAAGCGCACCAGGGCCAGTATTTCTCGTTGGCCGTGACTCTTGGAGTGTGACGTATTTCCGGTTACCTGGGCGGAAATGTGAGCACCAAGTATGGAAATGAAAGAAACAAAATCTATAAACAAATATAAATGGTCAGAAATAACAACAGAAGAGGTTCGGAAAACAATAAATAAAGTTAAGAACAAAAAGGCTGCTGGACCTGACAATATTTTTAATGAACATATGAAAGCATCTACTGAAATACTGCTCCCAACTTGGACCAAATTATTCAACAAGTGTTTAGAAACAGGAAAAATTCCCGAGCAATGGAGAAACTCCACAATTAAAGTGTTATTCAAAGGAAAAGGAGATCCTGAGGATCCCAACAAATACAGGGGCATCGCATTGGAAAGTAATACTTTCAAGATATTCACTAACATAATAACACAAAGACTGAAGGAACCTATCGACAAATCACTCCCCGATGCTCAATTCGGATTTAGAAACAACAGATCTACGTTAATGGCTGCAGAATTACTATTAAATAACATCAAAGATGCACTTAAAAAGAAAGAAAATTCTATACTGTATTCTTAGACTTCACGAAGGCTTTCGACCTACTGGACAGAGGACTAATAATATCGAAGCTGGAGAATACCTTAGGAATTGATAATATCTGGATTGAAATTATTAGATCTATACTCGCCTACAACACCATACAAATATCGGATGGCCTTTCTACATCAGATACAATTCTACAGACTAATGGTGTACTCCAGGGAGACCCTATGAGCCCTTTATTATTCATTCTTACATCTGAAGAATTAATAAGAATCATCCAAGACAGAAAGGATATTTACATTTATGCTTACGCTGACGACATAGCAGTTACAGTAGCTCTAGTAACCCGCACATATTGCAAGAGGCGATCGATGTTATGGTTAAATGGTGTCAAGAAAACAGTTTCTACATAAATCAAACAAAAACAGAAATGATGGTCTTTAGAAATGGGGGCAAAATACCGTCCGGTATACAAATCACCATAAATGACTCTGCACTTAAAATAGTAAATGACTTTAAATATTTAGGTGTCACATTGCAACCTAGTGGCAAGTGCTTCACCAAACATATAACAGAAAGAGCTGCCAAAGCAATAATTGCAATTAAAGATATAAGAAACTTACGAACACTAAGCCTCGAAACGGCTATAAGACTATTCAAAGTGAAAATACTACCAGTACTAACTTACGGTATAGAAGTTATCTGGCCTGATCTTACCAGAAATAATCAATATACACTGGAGAAAGTTAAAGCATATTTTTTAAAAAGAGTATTGGGGGTATCTAAAACAACCAGATCTCGCACAGTATACGAGCTGTCTAGAGAGCCGTTCCTTATTGAAGAACTTCGAATGAAGTTGCTCTTGCCATCTAGTGCTAGCTACACGCAAGCGCTTACTGTGCTGCAGCGGAAGAAGGAAGATATATGGAGCGAGTTCTACGCTACAGATGCTATGATGACACAGGATTGGACACAAGCAAACTACGAGCTGCGTCACCTGGTGACCCGATAAGCAGTACACGGTTTCCATCACCGCCTATGCTTGACTAAATCGTATCACACACCGTGCTCAGAATGCGTGTGTAAGCGATGCAACAATTTCTGTTAACGATATCATGTGCTGAAGTGTCCAGACAGGAGAGACTCTAACACGGTTCTGCTTGGATGATTACTAGTTATACCAATGCACATTGCGAGCAATTTTAACGTTATAATTCATGTATTTAGGTATTACGTTAGTATTTATGTTCTTTGGCCATTGGCTGCATTAAATGTTTATTAAATGTGAGCACATTCGATAAATATTCCTTTATTTTATTTTGATGAGAACTTGTCTGTGCTTTTGGGAAATTTGTTGTTAGAAAGGAAGAAAAGTAAGAAGAGAAAAGGAATAGGTGTAGGAGAGGATTGAGATCTTGACAATGAATTACATTAGATTTCGACTGGTAAGAATATTACTAGAATAAAGTGGGCGAGAATCTTCGGACGTCTATTAGACGGTCTCGCCCGAGCTACCTACAGTAAATCTTATTATGAATCAACTGTCACTCTGTTTTATTTCACTTTCTTTTCGATAATATATGGTTGTCATACCTTATTTCATTACTAACCTTGGTCACTTCTGCACCGGATATATGAGCTAAATCACGTAAGTATGTGCTTTTATGTATTGCTCATTTCACAAGGGCGTTTCAAATGATGGTTTGATAGAAGTTGGGGAAAGAACAGCATGGCTGTTGTATGTAGGACCATGGAGGAAAGAATAAGAGGAGATGCCCTGAGCTCGTTTGAGTGAAGCCAAGCGCTGCGCCCAAAGTGGGCGTAACTTTAACTTGTATTCGGTGTTCCGTGACTTGCATATGGTTGTACGAATCGAATAAGTGTTCTGTTTATTATTTTTAAGGTTCACAATCTTGAATATCAAAATGTGTACGAACAATGAGTGAAAGTGGCTGTGCTCGAAATTAGGCCTAAAACTGATGAATGCCTCAACACCAATAAGAACTTAAAAATCAATTTGGTATAACTCGCACCTTAAGACACCTGTATTCAATTTAATCAGTGTTACAGCGTATTATTAGACTTTCTTACAAAACTAGCCTTGCACAGGTGCTCTCATATTTCTATTTAAATTAGCATTTAAAACGATAACACGCCAATTTGTGCCTAGTACCATGATGTACAGAGTGTATTCTGCATATCCAAGAAAAAAATTTGACTTGTCATTGCAGTTTTATGTCACTAAAATCCAAGACTAGTTGGAGTGGTTTACGGCTTTAAGCATAGGAACAGCCATTTTCTTGCTACCCAAAGTGGGCGTGCCCTTTGCCTTCAGCAGCTTCCACTAGGCAGCGCATCGAAAGCATCTCCTTCTGTTCTTTCCTCCATGTGTAAGACGGCTCTCATCCAACTTGAAAACTGCGGATGTAGTGGGAATTCTGGAAGGCTACGAAGAGCAAGTCTCCTTCTATACGTACGCAGACGTTGGTTCCTCTAACCTTGAAGTTCTACAAGAATGTTGGATTAGACATTACGCATGGACATTGTGGGCAGGGAAGAACAAGCGGCGACTAAATAGAGATAAAACGACCCACATGATATTCAGGAGGGGAGGCAGAGTAGCAGCCTGTGAGGAAGAGTCTTTGAAAATAAGTTTAACTATCTAGGAATTACAGTATATTACAGACGACTGGCAACACATTCACGAAACATATAGAAAGTCGAACAATGGCTGCATTAATAGCGATGAATGAGATCAAACTGCTCAGAAGAATGTCCATACATGCTGCGACGGAAATATTCTCCAGCAAGATAATTCCTATTGTGTCTTATAATAAGAATTTTTTGCAGCCATACGGCCATAAAGGTACAGTATATGAATATGTTCCAAGCAACCCAATGTTGTAGATCTTATATTCCACTTTAATAATCAATTACAATAAAAACCTGATGTAATCACTCAGTTATACCGTACGTTACATACGCTTTGAACCCCGCATTGTTTATTGTGCACAAAAGTCAACCAGGGATTGCACTCGCTTTTTACAGGTGGTCACGTGGTAACGGTCACAGGGCTGATCACACAATTCACAAACACAGGCATTCCCGGGGTCGTGAAAACACTTGGTCTAGCATACCTTGTGGTGGTACCCATGCACAGCCATTGAGGTCACCAGGTGTCGGAGCTCCTGATTCGTGTCGGCCCAGCATGGCTTCTGTTGTATAAAAGTCCAGCCAAATCTCCCTTCTTTTCTTTTCTCTTTCAAGGAGCAGTTTATTCGAGCTGACGGTGAATGGGAGCCTCATACGTAGGTCCTCTATAAAGAAAGGTTCTTATGGAATTGAATTGGGACTATGTCACAAAAACAACCTCAAGAAAACTGAGCAAGTTAAATCGGCTTTTCTCAAGAAAATTCTCTGCGTATCTAAATGTACCCCTTCAGGACTGACTTATGTGCTTATTGGTGAACCTCTCGTCTTAGGACAGCTACGAATGATCATGCTTTTGCCAGCTACTGGCGCCTTTACTGAATTTTTGGACGAGCTACAAGCTAAGCGTGAGGCTATTTGGGAGGACAAAAGCTATAACTAACTCTGAGTGGAAATGCCCTGACTATGAACTCCACCACACCTGGACACGATTTGCAGTACATGGTTTCCACTTTAGAGTGCGTGAGACAAAGGATTACCATTTTCCAGATGAAGAGTGCATCTGTCGGTAGTGTGGGAGGCTCTGTGACAGAAAGACTTGTGTGGCGACAGAATTTGTAATCTCGTGAGGATTGATTCCGTTGTATATCTGTGTATTACTATGGCCATTGGCTGCATTAAATGTTTATTTAGTATGTTAAACTGATACAAAATCACTTACGGAAAAAGTCCTCACGTACATGGAATACACTGAAAGGTTACGTTTAGTTTACACCGAAATTGACACAACGTTGCTGAATATTAAACCTACTGTGGGTCAGAACCTTAGAAAAGAACACTTTAAACAACATCTTAAACACAGGAATCGTGGTCTAGGCCTACCGGGGAAAACACGTAAATAAACCGCGCCCTGTACTCTACCTCATGGTGGTGTGCAAATGAGTATTCAGCCATACATACAAAATTTCAGTTTAATTGATATCATAGATTACAGTAATAGATATTGAGATCCGTGTAAATATTTCGGTTGGTCGACATTTTGGATTTTTATGTATGTAGGCCATAGAGGTATGTACTATTAGATTACAATTTTTGCTTAGGTTCATTATTCAAACGTTCACTTCGATCGCATGATTAATACACGAGAAATAAAAACTTATTTTTTAAATTGCGCACAGCCGCCTTCTAGGGGTTATGTGAACAATTTGTTATTTATTTATCGTATGGCTTTTAGTGCCGGGAGTGTCCGAGGACATGTTTGGCTCGCCTGAGTCTGTATCTGCTTCCAGCGGACACACTTATTGGGGTGAGCTACAAGTTCCGTTCAATTTCAAGTAGTTCCAACTTTCGCTACTAGATACCTAGTGGTGGACGTTGGAACTTTGATAGAGCGTTCCAACGAAATCTAACCTAACAATTTAGCTCTACACGAGTTTAGTCTGTGAAAGGATCTTTTACATGCCATAAATCAATTACATGGGACCGCCGGCTTTACTTCCCCTCCGAAGGAAGGCATACTGAAGGATTTTTAACGCTCTTAACAATTCGACGACTTCGGCCGGGTTTGAACCCGCTATCTTGGGCATAGCAGTTCAGCATGCTACCAACTACGCCACCGAAGCCGCTATGTGAACAATTGAACTAAATTAGATGCCAGTGCATTGTAATGAGTATAAACATTTGTATTGTATGTCTACCCCTTATTATTCCCGTTTTCCAACGGGGTCGGGGATGAGATGCAATGGAAGGCGTTGTGGCGATGGTTTTTACGGCCGGATGCCTTTTGGTGTATTCTTTGAATACACAGTATGAGAGAGAATATAATTTTTAATGCTCTTTGCATGTTCATTTTTTCCTTTTTATCAAACACCAACAGCGATATTCTAGTTTCTCTTTGGTGGTCATGTCTCTTATGTTCTTTGTGAGTCTGTTCTAGATATATATCTTCCATGACCCACCTAGCGTCATCTAGCAGCGAATATCAGAAGTTCCTCAATTCTTCCCTGTACAAGAGGACTTACTTATCAATTTGGCCATCAGATCTCGTCGCCATCGCCAGCTATCATCTCTGTGATCAAGAGAACTCCGTCTACCTTTTCACCCACCATGCTGTGCTAGTATCGCCTGCTATCAACTCTTTGAAGATCATTCATCAAGAAGAACTTTTAGTTTTATAAAGTTGTCTATTCTGTTATGTTCTCCTTTTGTCTCCTACCCCCACATTTTTCCTTCCTTGGTCCCTCCGCGCTTCGCTGAGCATGTCTCACTTGCACGTCGGCAGTTGACTCAGTCAGTCAAGGCTCAACTAGAGCCAGTCTCCTCAAACCAAGAGGCACTCTCTACATTCTACGCCATGTTGGCACATTAAGTTTATTAGTCAAAGGGAACTTTACCTTCGCCATGCAACAAAGATAAGTACATACTTCAGGTTTTAACCTCATCTTCATCGGTTTTACTGTCTTCATGCTTTTAACGATCATTTTATAGGCAGTGTGAGATATTTATTTGTGGCAATAATCATTCTTCGTGGGATTTTCCATGTTGGGCTTCTGTCCAATTAAGCCAACCTTCGTGAAAAGCAGCATTTCTTATGCTTATTAAATGAGAGATCTTCTCACAACGGGGGATATTATAGAATACCCACTGTCTATAAATATTAAGCTTGTTCCACCGCTGGAGTAACTTTGGCCCTATTCTTCCATTAGGATCGTTCTGGAACTTTCCAGAATCTGCACTTTATCTACAAGTCAAGCCGTCGTGTATCTTTCACTCACTTGTGGGAATGCCATTTCAAACTAAGGAATCTACCTTATAAATTAATGCTCAATAGCTAAACTTTCTTCCACCGTTGGGGTTTTTTCTGGCGCATTTAATTGTAATCCACAACTTTCTCAAGTAATAGACTTTCGCCTATCTAGTGCAACCAGTCATTTTCCACGATTGCAATAACTTTCTTTGCCATAAACTTTTGCGCTACTACAGTGAACTTTTCATCCATTTCAACGAACTATAGTGATAAACAGTGTTCTCTCAGTATTTCTTCCGCGTCGCGCTCGTCCGATTATTATAAACACGGCCATGAACATTTACCTTTCATCCCAATTGCTCCTTCCTAAACCTCTTACTAACAACCCATAATAAATTGTTAATTTAGGTCTGCTTCAACGAGGTGTCAATCTAAATATGTGCCCTCCCAGTTTTTCTCATGTGTAATTAATTAACTTCTGCATAACTACGTGTCTTGTACACGGTTCAAATTATCTTGTTTCTCCCTTCTAATTTAGGGGAAACAATTCTTTCAACTTATAAGTGAGTTATTTCTAGGTCTCACGAAAGGGAAACTTGCCCTATTTGTCTCGTGATTCCTATTTAACCATAGGAGGTCTAGAACCTTCCTTTTGACTTTCTCTTCAGGTTGCACAGTAAGTGACCTGTCCTATTTGTGTAACGACTAAAAGTAATGCTGCTTCAATACAAGAAGTTCTAGGAACTTCTATCTTATTCTTCCTGTTTTTG
The DNA here is from genome assembly GCA_946902985.2 of Meconema thalassinum. Taxonomy (NCBI): domain Eukaryota; kingdom Metazoa; phylum Arthropoda; class Insecta; order Orthoptera; family Tettigoniidae; genus Meconema; species Meconema thalassinum. Next base: position 226,625,583 of record OX336397.1, read on the forward strand.
TTATTGTTATTTTCTAAGTTGTTACTCTCTCTAGAACATTCTCTCCGGAATTTCTCAAAGTACACACCTTGTACTCTAGTTGTTGTTAAACTTTAATCACTTTAATTGTCTTTAAAATTTTGAATTTTTATCTTCGCTATTTTAAATCCTTGCGAGGATTTTATAAAGGTTTGAAACCTAATAAATTGTTAATTGCCTGGCGCATATGTTAAATGTTTTCTGAGGTCTGCGACCCCAAAGTTGTTAACCAAATTGAAAATATATATTTGTTAAAGTTATCAACTTCTTTTGCCTTGTTAAATAAAATATATATTTGTTTTTGGATTTATCATTTCGCAAATACAACGGTTAGGCAAGATCCTGGCTTTCCTAACTCTTCCCAGGTTCATGCCCTCGTTAATACGCAATAAATCTGTTATTATTTGTCTTGTCAGACCATCACCCTTCCCCATAGTAGTCATATGCATGCTTGAGAGGGAATACACTAAAGCCACTCTCTTGCAAACCGCCCAAGTCCTAGCAGCGTTTCCCGTCAGCTTCGACCAGGTCCTTACCCACTTTAGGTATCAGAGAGCGGATTTGCGGTGGCAACCATCTCTGAGTGCATTTAAAGTTAAATTTATAACTTTTGTGGGACTCTCCTCCTATTTCTCCATCCTTTTTCTCCAGTCCGAAACCCACCTCCTTTTCTTTATCATCTTCCCTTGGTGGTTAGGTTATTCCTCAGCCAATAATCTACCCAATATTTGGTCCCGGAAACCCGGGAGAGTCCATTTTCTATTCCTATTCTTTTTTAAAGATCATTTGGCAATACCTTGCAAATTATTAATATCTGCTTTGAATCTTTCAGCTATAACTACATCATGCAAAGCCTGTGAAGGGGAAAGAGGCTGCTCCTGTCTCCCGTGGTGTGTCCCTTTCTTTCAACTTATTTGCTGCTGCCAGCCTGACAGCATTTCCGAGGTTCCACAGTTTCGTAAGTTGTACTTTAATTTACTTACTTTGTCATGGCTCCTACTGAAAAGGATGAAACTCTCATTGCCAGACGTTCTTCCTATAAAGGGCAACTCACCAGATTCAGAAATTTCATCAACAATATAAATCCCGCCGAGTGTGATCTAGACATCTTGACACAACGCCTTAAGTTGTACGAACGGTCCTATGATTATTACGATCAAACTCAAACCGAGATTGAATCCGCTTGCCCAGAACTTCAATCGGATCGGAACGAGGTCGAACCCTTGTACTTTGAAGGGATTGCCAAGGCCCACCAACTGATCCGCAGTATCTCAGAACCGGACACTAGGGTCATCAATCCGGCCCAGTTCGCACCCACTTCAGTTCACAAGGATAAACCGAAACCGTTACTTCCAAAGATAAGCCTACCTCACTTCTCAGGCCAGGAAAGTGAATGGTATTCCTTTTATGAACTCTACTGCTCCCTCATTCATGAAAATGATGACATTCCCGACATTCATAAATTCTACTTCTTGCGTACGTCCTTGGAAGGCGAGGCCTTGGCCTTGGTCGAGTCACTGCCTTTAAGCGCAGATAACTACCACATCGCCTTTAATCTCCTTAATGAGAGATATGGAAATTTACGTTTGAGTGTTGCTCGCCACATCCGCTGTCTGTTCAACCTGCCAGCCGTCAAACCTAATGACGTCACCTCTTTATGAGACCTGTTCGACTTCATGCAATTAAATGTCAGAGCATTATATCAACTCAAGCAACCAGTCCAAACTTGGGACACTATTCTTATTCATCTAGCTACAACCAGATTCGATTTTTCGACATTAAAGGCTTGGGAGATCGAACTCACTCGCAACGAGGAACATTCGTTTGAACACCTCATCTCGTTTCTCAACAGCCGGTGCCAAGTCCTTACAGCACTCTCATTTCAGTGTGAAAATGTCGAAACGAGTCATAAGTGTCACATTTTTTAGAAAAAACTTGTCTCTTCAAATGGTCATCAGCCCCCATCTGTCGAGAACAAGCAAACCCGTTCTGCTTCTTTCAACCATCCAAGAGAACATATCAGGCCACTCAACAAATCTTTAAAATGCATGCTCTGCAAAAAGTTGCACACTTTGTACTTGTGCAAATCCTTTAAAGAATTGTCTGTCGAAGACCGAAGGACGTTTGTCTTCAATAGTAAACATTGCTACAACTGCTTGTCACCTAAGCATTCTTCTTCTAACTGTACGTCTTCCAACCTCTGTTTCCATTGCAAAAAACCGCACCATTCTTTATTGCACGTTCACGATAAATCGAGGTCACCAGTACCCGCTTCTTCAAACTCAATGCAGAGCAGCTCCGAACAAACTAATGCTTCTTCCTGCATTTCTAACGCCGAAACTTCTCACAGCGCGCAAGTCCTTTTGTCCACTGTACAATTCGAAATCCAAGATAAATTTGGAAATTGGTTTCGAACCCGCGGTCTTCTCGATTCCGCTTCAACTCACAACTTTGTTTCGCAATCGTTAATTAAAAAACTAGGTCTTTCGTCATCGCCTACTTCTATCAATGTATCCGGCATTGACAATTTGGAAACTCAAGCCTTGCAGTCTTCAAAATTGAAAATCAGAGACGTTTGTCAAAGAAACACCAATCTTATCTTAAACTGTCTCATTCTTACCAGTATTGGCAAGGACACTCCTAGCAGCTCTCTTAAAACTTCCGGTTTAAAGATTCCTTCGCACTTAAGGTTAGCTGATCCTCAGTTTAATGCTCAAGGTCCCATTGATGTACTTTTCAGTGCCAATGTTTTTTGGAATTGCCTTCGTAAACAGGTTCGCAAGTTATCTTCAAACGTGGTCGCCAGAGACACCGATTTTGGTTGGGTTATTACTGGTGAAATCCAACAATCCAGTCTTCAAACCAAATTCCAATGTCATTTTGTTACTGCTGATATAAATCCCTTTTCTGAAAAAGAGAACACTTATGGTTTCGATCTCAATACTTTTGAAAAACACTTGCCGAAACGATGTCTTATCGTAAACAACTACACCACCTTTGTAAGTTGTTTAAATGGTTTTGCCTTCTTCCCGCATAAAATGGCAATTCAAGTTCGCCTCGCCTTGTGCCACTTAGTTTACTTTCTCATGTCATTTTTATAGCAGGTAATTGCTTAAACTTTCTATCGAAAACTATCTTCCCCTTGTGTAAAACCATGGCTATCAGTCACCATCATTTCGCAGTAAGCTATGTTTCACTTCTTTCGCTATTTAGTAGGATGGCCACGGCCGGCTCCTTCCCCCTTCCTCACAATTGGAAGCCGCTTTTGAAACCGCTTGAAAATCTGAATTCTCTAGCATTTAGAATAACCATTCTAATAACTAAACTCCTTCTCAATGTCCCAGCTTCTCTTCTTTGTTCGGAAGAATTAAGCTTTTTTCTGTTGAAAATTGTCAGATTCCGTGATCCTCAAAATTATGCGAAATTGATTTCTTACTTTATCTCATATGTCTCTAATTGATTTTTCACGTCCAAGCTACGATTGACTGCATGCCGTCTAACCTGAATATCCGCTTTAAGTCTCAGCTGATTTCACTTGTGTTGTTTGTTTATTTCGAACTGCTTGTTTGTCAATCTTGTTTGTATACAAGCTCGGATAAGGCCAAGCTGCTGTTTATTTCCTGTACGCTTGCCAAAGGTCAGAGCAAGTTTTTCTTGTCTCAACTCTGGCTGACTGCCAACCATTGTCTTGCGAGTTGCTTCCGTAAGTTCAGAAGCTGCTCACCTCATTACCAAAATAAACTTGTTCCGGTCAAGGACTCTTTCAGCTATTTATATTCCTTATCTCGCTGTACTATGTGGGTCAAGGCCGTGTTTGCCTGTCTCTCCCACATGCTTACGCTCGTATCCTACAACTGCTTCGATTCTTGTTTCATAACATCGTTGCGTATTTTTTACGCGCTCATGTATTGCACCTTGCTTACATATTTTGCAATCTTATTGTTCATTGTTGAACAAACTTGTTTTTTCTCGTCGTTACATTCGATGTGTTTTTGTATTTATGCTTGTCATGTCACGTTTCTCGCTGACTTAAGTATTTTTCTGACTAACCCCTTTGATACTTATTATAACTTGAGGTCATTGTTTATGGCTACTAAATTGTTGTTACCTATGGCGTTCTTGCCTCCTACTCACATAGTTTCTTTGTTTATTTGGTATATTCTTATCCTTAATAGATGTACTTGTTTCTATACGCTTTGTTTAAACTTGTTAATTCTCCTTTCGCATCTTATCGCGATCTTTACTAGAGCTATATTTCCCGCAGCTTCTAGCTACTTTGTGATTGAAGGTGTTGTTAATTCTCGTTCTTTAACTCCGCTTTCCAATGACCCTGATGACCTACTTCCACTCACACCTGGTCACTTCCTTATAGGCCCTTCTCTTTCTGCCCCTCCTCCCCTTCCCAGTTCTTATAGGGATTCTAATTTACCTATTATTTGGCGTAAACTTGAAGCCCTTCGCAATTCTTTCACGAAGAGGTGGAACTTGGAATATTTAACTTCCTTGCAGTGGAGACAGAAGTGGTTTCTTTCCAGTCCCGACATCAAAGTGGGGGACTTGGTCTTGGTTAGGGATGTTTCTCCTCCCCTGGTCTGGATTTCTGGTAGAGTGACCGAGTGTTATCCTGGAAGAGATGGGAGAGTCAGGGTGGCTAAAATCTTGACCACTAATGGTCATATCACAAGACCACTGTCTTCAATTGCTTCATTACCTTTAAACGTTTAATTGTTTTTCCTGCTCTCTGTTGGTGTTTCCCCTCCCAGTATGGTGTATTCTTTGAATACACGGTATGAGAGAGAATATAATTTTTAATCCTCTTTGCATGTTCATTTTTTCCTTTTTATCAAACACCAACAGCGATCTCCTAGTTTCTCTTTGGTGGTCATGTATCTTATGTTCTTTGTGAGTCTGTTCTAGATATATATCTTCCATGACCCACCTAGCGTCATCTAGCAGCGAATATCAGAAGTTCCTCAATTCTTCCCTGTACAAGAGGACTTACTTATCAATTTGGCCATCAGATCTCGTCACCATCGCCAGCTATCATCTCTGTGATCAAGAGAACTCCGTCTACCTTTTCACCCACCATGCTGTGCTAGTATCGCTTGCCATCAACTCTTTGAAGACCATTCATCAAGAAGAACTTTTAGTTTTATAAAGTTGTCTATTCTGTTATGTTCTCCTTTTGTCTCCTACCCCCACTTTTTTCCTTCCTTGGTCCCTCCGCGCTTCGCTGAGCATGTCTCACTTGCACGTCGGCAGTTGACTCAGTCAGTCAAGGCTCAACTAGAGCCAGTCTCCTCAAACCAAGAGGCACTCTCTACATTCTACGCCATGTTGGCACATTAAGTTTATAAGTCAAAGGGAACTTCACCTTCGCCATGCAACAAAGATAAGTACATACTTCAGGTTTTAACCTCATCTTCATCGGTTTTACTGTCTTCATGCTTTTAACGATTATTTTATAGGCAGTGTGAGATATTTTTTGTGGCAATAATCATTCTTCGTGGGATTTTCCATGTTGGGCTTCTGTCCAATTAAGCCAACCTTCGTGAAAAGCAGCATTTCTTATGCTTATTAAATGAGAGATCTTCTCACAACGGGGGATATTACAGAATACCCACTGTCTATAAATATTAAGCTTGTTCCACCGCTGGAGTAACTTTGGCCCTATTCTTCCATTAGGATCGTTCTGGAACTTTCCAGAATCTGCACTTTATCTACAAGTCAAGCCGTCATGTATCTTTCACTCACTTGTGGGAATGCCATTTCAAACTAAGGAATCTACCTTATAAATTAATGCTCAATAGCTAAACTTTCTTCCACCGTTGGGATTTTTTTCTGGCGCATTTAATTGTAATCCACAACTTTCTCAAGTAATAGACTTTCGCCTATCTAGTGCAACCAGTCATTTTCCACGATTGCAATAACTTTCTTTGCCATAAACTTTTGCGCTACTACAGTGAACTTTTCATCCATTTCAACGAACTATAGTGATAAACAGTGTTCTCTCAGTATTTCTTCCGCGTCGCGCTCGTCCGATTATTATAAACACGGCCATGAACATTTACCTTTCATCCCAATTGCTCTTTCCTAAACCTCTTACTAACAACCCATAATAAATTGTTAATTTAGGTCTGCTTCAACGAGTTGTCAATCTAAATATGTGCCCTCCCAGTTTTTCTTATGTGTAATTAATTAACTTCTGCATAACTACGTGTCTTGTACACGGTTCAAATTATCTTGTTTCTCCCTTCTAATTTAGGGGAAACAATCCTTTCAACTTATAAGTGAGTTATTTCTAGGTCTCACGAAAGGGAAACTTGCCCTATTTGTCTCGTGATTCCTATTTAACCATAGGAGGTCTAGAACCTTCCTTTTGACTTTCTCTTCAGGTTGCACAGTAAGTGACCTGTCCTATTTGTGTAACGACTAAAAGTAATGCTGATTCAATACAAGAAGTTCTAGGAACTTCTATCTTATTCTTCCTGTTTTTGTTATTGTTATTTTCTAAGTTGTTACTCTCTCTAGAACATTCTCTCCGGAATTTCTCAAAGTACACACCTTGTACTCTAGTTGTTGTTAAACTTTAATCACTTTAATTGTCTTTAAAATTTTGAATTTTTATCTTCGCTATTTTAAATCCTTGCGAGGATTTTATAAAGGTTTGAAACCTAATAAATTGTTAATTGCCTGGCGCATATGTTAAATGTTTTCTGAGGTCTGTGACCCCAAAGTTGTTAACCAAATTGAAAATATATATTTGTTAAAGTTATCAACTTCTTTTGCCTTGTTAAATAAATTAAATATTTGTTTTTGGATTTATCATTTCGCAAATACAACGGTTAGGCAAGATCCTGGCTTTCCTAACTCTTCCCAGGTTCATGCCCTCGTTAATACGCAATAAATCTGTTATTATTTGTCTTGTCAGACCATCACCCTTCCCCATAGTAGTCATATGCATGCTTGAGAGGGAATACACTAAAGCCACTCTCTTGCAAACCGCCCAAGTCCTAGCTGCGTTTCCCGTCAGCTTCGACCAGGTCCTTACCCACTTTAGGTATCAGAGAGCGGATTTGCGGTGGCAACCATCTCTGAGTGCATTTAAAGTTAAATTTATAACTTTTGTGGGACTCTCCTCCTATTTCTCTATCCTTTTTCTCCAGTCCGAATCTTCCCTTGGTGGTTAGGTTATTCCTCAGCCAATAATCTACCCACCCTTCCTGACGCCAACCTCATGAGAGGAGTTAATGAGAGATGAAATGAATGAAACTGGGCAAGGATGTGGAAGGAAGCGGCCGTGGCCTTTCAGAAGGTACCGTCCCTGCATTCGCCTGGTGTTGAAAATGGGAAACCATGGAAAACCATTTCAAGGACGGCCGACGGTGGGGCTCGAACCCACGCGTCTACCGAGTCAGCTGAGAGCTTGGCCCCTTGACCTAATGCTGCGCTTTAGCCAGCGTAGCCACTACTGTCGGTAATGAGTATAAACATTTGCTGTACCATATTTCACTGCGCTCAGATGCTTAAATCGCGAGAAAAGTCTATTAAAATGTTTCACCTTCGCTTGGCCGCCATGCTCGTTTAGTATTTTACAGGTTTTTGAAAGACTCACGTTTAGTAGTGCCCTTTATCACCGTACAAAATTTCAGGGTGATATCAGTAATAGTTTCGGAGATATGCACCAAACCAGTCGAAAGACTGAAGATTCTCACACCCGCTGGCCTGCTCGCTTCGCTCGCAGCCTGCGGCTTTAAAAACCGATTAGCATTTCCGATGGCGCTTTAATTTGCTGCGTGGCTCAGCAGTAACGTTCTCGCTTGGTTCCCAAGATTGGAGGATCGAATCCTGCCACAATCAGCTGGCATTTGTGGGTGCGCAAATACGAGGGAGCCGTGTCAGAGGATTTACTGGCACGTTAAAGGTACCCTTCGAGGCAAAATTCCGACATCTCGGAGTCTCCAAAAGCCGTAGATGTTATAAGGGACGTAAAATAAATACCGGTAACTTTATTGATTTGCTTAGCCTTCCATGAGGCGTAACCTAAATGCTGTCACGGTCAGGTCAGGTTAACCATTCTAATATACGCCAATCTAATCTACATTTTATCGACTAGCATTTGGCAACTCATTGAAATTTTTGTGTTGAAAGCCATTTTTCAGTCTTGCCTTAGTAAACGAATTTAAATGCTTTTCAGTCGGCCAATAGTAATGGGTGTTATTCCCAAAACCAGAAAAAAATACATGAGGTGAATAAATTTTCTTGGATCATGTAGATATTTATTAATCTCATGTAATTGTATTGAGGCTTAGTGAATCTGTACTTAACAAAGTCCCCGATTCTTGGATGTTACGGGTAAACTCGAGAACCACTGGATGGATTTTGTAAAGGATATCTCGAGGATGATTTCTGTAGAAAATAATTTATTTATGATTACAGGAAGCCGAGCAGTAACGATTTCAGTGGAAAAGTAGAAAGAAAACCTGGCGTCCGAGCGCTTTGTAAGCTTACGCTGGGCAACCCGTTAAAAATATCTAAATACTATGAGTGTAAGAATTGTTCAGCATGAAAAGTTCTACAAAAGAGTCCGTGAGAGCATATGTCTATCTTCAATACATCGCTCACTATAAGTGTTTTACGTTTTCATTTCTTCCAACAATCTCCATTCAGTTACTGAGGCGACAGTTTACGAGCTAGCTAGGGGCAAGTCTATCAACCCAGCTACAGCTTAGCTAGCGGACGAGTTTATTGCCCCATATACAGCCAGCAGCAAACTGTCGAGTCGTGTTGAGTTAAGAACTTTAGAGAAGAGTGGTTGTGTTTGGAGTTTCCCTGGAAGTGCAACTCGGCTTTTCTTCATTTAGCCAGTGAACTTTTCGTTCCGCAAAATTCACAGTCAAGTTAAGATTGGACGGAAGGGGGATTTGTGTTTCATGCAACTCGCCATTCTTAAATTACGTCTGGCAAAAATTTGTTGCACATGCTTCGCCATGATAACATAATTAATAGTTCAGTCAGTGATTTTAACCCATCATGCAGAGACGTAAAACAAATATTGGTCGTTGTTCATTGACACTGAAAAAAAAAAAATAATAATAATAATAATAATAATAATAATAATAAAGCGCTTATCACGTAATGCATTCATAACTGTTCCCGGGTGAAGCCGGTTCGGGTTGCTAGTAACATCTATTACACTTGTGTAGGCTACAATAAACGGCTTTGGTGGCATAGTCGGTAGCATGCTGAACTGCTATGCCCAAGATCACGGATTCAAACCCGGCCCAAGAGGGTTAAAATCCTTCAGTATGCCTTCCTTCAGAGGGGAAGATAGTAGTGGACTAAGGGGGGTCTAACGAAGATTACGCCTCCCGAGCAGCGCCGAGTTAAAATAAATAAAATAATCAATATCTCGCGAATCGATAATCAGGTGTAAAATTACTCGGGGCGACGTCCCCTTTCCTATGGCCCACTCATTTTGCCAAAATTGAAGGTCATTGATCCCCCCTTAATATTTTTGGAACCCCTAAGTTTAGAAAGATGTTGGGACTTGTTTTACTCACAATGATGCCCTCTTTTGTCATGGACCATGGATTGTTTTGATTTTTGGCGAAGGACTTATGATATGCGAGGGTGCCATTTGTATTTGCAGCAACGGTACCTTGTTGAGCTATATGACTAGGGTTAAGCCTATGGGGTTATTTTTAATAATTATTTTATTAGTTAAAGAACCATGGATTATTTTAAAAATTTGCTGAAAGGGCTTAACAAGATGTGAGGGTGGCCATTCTTTAACACGGCTGTACCTTGCTTTGGCCACGTGACTAGAGGGCGAAGCTGTGTTTACAATGGATGGTGGATGGTGGTAGCGACACGTGGGAATGGCTCAAGGTGACGGTTAGCTTCAACAAGAATGAACCTGTCCTAAGGCCATGGGAAACCTGCCACTCGAGACTGTGAGATAGTTGGGGTGTGAGGTTGCAGACAGGCAAATACTTGTTTACTGTGAGTGATGTAACATAGCCAGGCAGGAAAAGAATTATTACAAGCTACAACTATTACAACTGACAAATCTTTGAACATTTAGATGTGAGTGCAGTATAGAGAGGCCACGGCGACCCCTTTCCAAACCGAGGATTATAATTTGAGGTGTCTTAATGAATAAAAGACAAACGGGTTACACTAAATCCGATTTATTGATCCAAGAATTAAAGGCTGAGCTAAACCAGAGCCATTTAACATACAATTTGTTTCCATTTGTTTTGACCACTTTTTCCACAAGGTAATGTTTCGGAAACTGTGTTTTTTGGAGTTCTTGGAGTTAGAACCGTCCTTTTATGGGCTGATGGTTGACGTCTTGCAGTAAATACGTTGCTGGGCTGTCGAGGTTGACTTATCGAATACGAAATAGTTCCGTACCCCGATTCGGCGTGTACCCTTTGTCGAAAACAGACTTGAACTTGCTGATATGGACATAATCACCTAGTTTAAGACGGTGGCGTTTTGGAACAGCAGTTTTGATGCGGTAAAGAGTTTATCCAGCCGTGGAATATTATTTGTCACAAGTCGCGGCTTTGTTCCAATAGTTCAGTGTTAGGTATCGTTGTAACGTGACATTAGCTCAGGTATTACGTCTGTCCACCGATAGGACCCCCGAGCCGTGAACTCTTTCCACTTTTAGATTGGTGTACGTGGTGTAATACGAATATTCAAAGATTGGAGGGAGTTGAAGAAATCATTGTTGAAACATGATTTGCCCTGGTCTGTTTGCAGAAGCTTGGGTTGACATTTGGATTGTTAAATAATATTCTTGAATGCAGCGGTGACTAGAGGACCTGACTTGCGACTCACAGGTTGAACAAAGGCCATTTTCGAATAAACATCAATGACGGTGAGCATACAGCGTACACCATCGTTAACGCTAGCATAGGGAATCAGCCTGCCAAAGCTCACCCACACCACGTGAAATAACTTTGAGTCGCAGAGAGTTACGCTTGGCAGGGGTATGCAACTCGCGAGCTATTTCCACTTTGATTGGTGAAGGATTAAACAATAATTTTGGAATTTAGAAGTTCTTGTTCAATTTCTTGGATTTCCCAATCGTGACCAGTATGACCAACTTGACGTGAAGCATGCAAGAGTTGTAAGCGTTTGACTAGCTTACAGTCCAGTGCGCCACTTTTGATGAAGCAGAGGATTTGCTGAGTGTAGACCTTAAGAAGATGAATGTTTATTTCAAAAAGTGGCGGCTTCAACCAAGTCCTTCTAAATCTGAGGTAACCTCATTTCACCTTAACAACTTACAGGCAAATTGCCAACCTAGGGTGAAGTTCGGGAACCAATATCTGAAGCACAACAGCTCCCCTAAGTATTTAGGAGTGATATTGGACAGGGCATTAACTTTCAGACAGAAAAATTGCAAAAACAGCAGCAAAATTAAAAAGCCGCAATAACTTACTAAGTAGGTTAGTTTGAACATCATGGGGCGCTGATGCCAACACTCTCAAGACTACCGTACTGCTTTGGCTGTCGTATACTCTCCAGCTGAATACTGTGCAGGCGTATGGTTGAACAGCTCCCAATGCCAACTGGTTGATACTCAACTCCGCCAGACAATGCTGATTATCTCTGGCATTCTACATTGCACTCCCTCACAGTGGCTACCTGTACTATGTAACATTGTTCCTCCTCACATCAGGAGACAGCAAGCTCTTTCCTGCCTGTGGCGCAGAATTATGAATAATCAAGTTCTCCCAATCCACCAAGATGTCAATCAATCTTCTACATCCAGGTTGAAATCACGGAAACCAGCCTACAAGACGGCTATGGAACTTACTCCAGCTCCATTCAACCCCCGAAGTACATGGAAAGTTGAATGGTCTACCTCTCCACCTCGTGGCCTAATTGAAGTACTTGATCCTACCATCAAACTACCTGGATTCCATCTCCCTCGAGCTGTCTGGTCCCGTCTGAACAGAATTCGATGTGGCACTGCTCGAACTAGAGCAGCCTTACATCAGTGGGGTTGGATAGACTCGCCTCTTTGTGATTGTGGATATGAAGTGCAAACCATCAAGCATGTCGTGCAGGAATGCCCTCTATATATGTACTCTGGGACCTTAGAAGAGCTCCATGCAGCCACTCCACAAGCTCTTGAATGGATTCAAGACCTGGCAGCCCATATATGAAAGGTCCTAATGCTGTAAATTGTTTATTTGTAAATTTATATATATTAATTACTGTCTTGTATGCATCATACGCTAAATAAATAAAATAACTGGGATTGTGCCAGTAGGTGATATCAACGAGGGGTCTTAATGGTTTAAATGTAACTCCCGAAGCCAAAGGTCCACGATGAATACTGTCTGTGGTTGGAAATATAAGGTGCGTTCGAAAAGTAACGAGCCGGAGGCTATAATGCGCAAACCGGTGACGACATGGACTAATCGTGGCGTGTGTAACGAGGAGTAGTTCCGACCAGAGCGTGGAAGGTCACAGCCCGTCGCTAGAGGGCACGCGTGCACGTCACGTAACGATACAAAGCGAGCAGCAGCATTCATCAATCGTCCAACCAAGACCAAGACAGTAGGCCATTCGACATGCTTCCTGGTGTGGTTGAAGACTGTGGGGCACCCATTGGGCACACACTTAGCGCAAGTGCAGTCGTTCCTTCATGATGGTGTGCACACTTCCGACGCTCAATCCGACCACGGTGGCTATGGCGTTCACTGTCACTCGGCGGTCCTGGGTAATGAGTGCATCAACCAGCTGGACGTTGTCATCGGTAATGCAGGGGGGGGGGGTGCCCCAGATCGGGCATCATCGGCTAACGACACCCGTCCTTCCCTGAAGCGCTTGTGCCACGCCTTGACCCTTGCAAGGCACATGCAGTTTTCGCCGTACACTTGTGACATTCGGCGATGAATGTCCGTTCCCCCTACTCCTTCCGCTGTCATAAACCGAACAACACCTCTTTCCTCTTAGTTTGATGCCTCCATGTCACTGTTTGCAATACTGGAAGCGGTGGACGATTGATGCATGCTGCTGCTCGCTTTGTATCGTCACGTGACGTTCACGCGTGACCTCTAGCGACGGGATGTGACCTTCCACGCTCTGATCGGAACCACACCTCGTTACACACGCCAGGATTAGCCCATGTCGTCACCGGTTTGCGCATTTCAGCCTCTGGCGCGTTACTTTTTGAACGCACCTTATAATTTAAAAAAACTGTTTTATACTTGAAACTTGTATTGCCATTGACTGGTTCGGATCGTTTATACCCCCTTTTGTGGGCACTCGTTTCTATTAAGATGGTTTTATATGTTATGAGATCATTCCGGTAGAGTCTTCGGAAAGCGGAGTACGTGACAATAACAGCTCCAAAAGACCCGTTGTTAATTTATAGTAGACATTTTTAATGATGACTACAGTACGTGTTGACCAAACTTAATATCGAAATCACCAATCCGGAAACAATCATTTGCATAGTAAACACCATAGATGGTAGATGTCTCTTTAGTAAATAGATATTTGAGGTAGGGTGACACTAAAGCACTGTAATTCTTTACCAGAATTCTTTTTAACTAGGTTTTATACTCGGGTGTAGACACGATTTCTGACAAAGTAGGCTCTTTGGAAGTTGAAGGTGTTTCCGCAATCACTGTTGTTTTCAGAAACTGAGGAAATGGCGATGGTTTTGCTGGAGTAAACACCTCATTCTCTAGTTTTGCGGTGAAAAAACAATCTTCCTCGACAACACTAGCACTCTCCAGTTCCTTTTGTTCCTTTACTACAGGGACATCTTGCATAGTCTGCGTTGCTTTTGAAACTGTTGGCAGCTTTGGATACATGGAAGATGGTTTAAACATGGCATTTAGAGGAGGCGCTAAATGTTGCTGAATAAACAAAGCATTATCAGCCCGTGATTGTTTCAATTGACGAAACTTATGGTGAATATTTTTTTTCGCCATAATACAGTAATATGCTTTTTGAATTGACTCTCTGCTGTTGTCATGGAATCTGTAGAAATTACATAGGAGGAAACGAGGCAGCCCCTTAAATATGAATAAAATGATCAAACCCTAAGCGATAACGCCCCTGGTTAATATCACTTTGTTTGTCAATAACAAGACAGGCAAGACGTTGAGTGTTGAAACACTTGGTACACAATTGAGTAAATGTTTGAAAGGTCATATCGGTATTGACATGTTCGTTGTAAATGTGGCGTATATTCCGCTCATCCTGGTGAAATAAAACAATCACATTCATGGGCGCCCACAGGGAGGGGCAAGGAGGGGCCGTGTCCCCCCCCCCCTGGAATTCCGAGAATGTTGATATTCGATTGGTAATTATCACCAGTTTATTTCATAAATTGAAGTTTCTGATAATCAACTGACAAATGTTACAATAGAAAACTCTTTAAAATGCTGTCGTAATATGTATTTATATTCAAAATATATATAGTTCTAATGATGTCATGCACTAGACCACCAATGGAAACATTGCTCCATTTTTCAATATGGTTATGCCTAGTGTATGTTTACCCAACACTACCTAAATTGATTAGGCTAGCTACTACTTTCGCCTCCTCACTTTGACAGTGACGATATGAAAGCACGTTCTGGAGATATTTTTATACATTGCAACACCGATAGCGGATTTCAGTCCCTAAAGCGAGGTTTTCTTTGCTGATTAGTAAAACACTGCTTAAGGTCGTGCTTAGAATATTGGGTCATTTACTATATTCAGGCCCGTAATTACGGGGGAACAAACAGGGCAGCTGCCCAGAGTGGCAGGTTTTAGGGGTGGAAAAAATTCTGGAAAACTGTACAAAACCACCTAGACATAAAATGCCAAGTTATTAAAGTTTAATCCCCCTCTACACACACAGACACACACACACACAAGTGAATTATTCATTGTCGCACATTTGCAATGTTGATTATTTAAGGACACACAAAATAAGGATCCTGTCAGTCATCTTGGTGATCTTTCTTTTGAATCTGACTTGAAAGTAAAATTGGACTAATGAAATCCTCATCTTGTTTGCAGATGACAAGGCAAGAAGGAAGCCCCTTGTTATTTAAATAATTGGTGTTTTTGCTATTGGTTGTGTATGATATCTTTTAAAATTTAAATGTAAATTCCTTGTATTAAGTTTTTTTCTATTTGTAATTTTAGTAAACCCATTTATAGTGTTTGCCACTCATAGTTAAATACACGCTCAGTGAAGAAACAGTCCCATATGTTAAGGAAACATTAATAAATCTACATATTTTAAGTCGGGGGTAGCAAAGATTTTTTATTTTTATTTTATTTTGCCCAGGGGCTTCAGGAGCCCTAAATACGGGCCTGACTGTGTGTTGTACATTCGTCTAATTTTGCGCCGTTCTGCCTTACTGCGATCGTTATTCGTGCTGCGAAATGCCGTTATTTTTATTCAAGGTGTGCCATAGTACTGTGATCCATTTGTTGAGAACAGAGCAATTATTGCTACAAATGAACAGCAATCTACCATTGTTGTAGATTCTTAACCTGTAGTGTTAAATATTCTACGATCGAGGCAATTTATAGGTAATAGTTAAATTGTTATGCGGTGTTTGTGCACCTTTATCAAAGCGACTGAGATTCGCACTCTCAATCGAATGTAGACAGCAGATCAGTTGAGACAAAATGGTGATTCAATACTGATAGACTTCGTAATGTTGTAGGCTATATGATTCCAATGGAATCTTTATGCTAGGCAATTTTCGATGCGCAGCATGTAGCCTACTTGTATGAGCCGAGAAGCTAATTTAATCCTAATTTAATTGGGCTTATAGTCGTATTGAGCGACTGTAAGTTACAATTCAATATAATTACATTAGGCGATAAAGTCAAAGTTCAAGGGGGGGATTGGTAATGATGTGCTTCTGAAAGAAGAAAATTACAGAACAGACATTGGCAGGCTCTTAACTCCAGGAATATTTATGTGACATTCTTAAGTACGAATGTGTAATAGTTGGGCTAAATTCTCCTGCGATGTTTGTGTCGTTATCAAAGCGACTAAGTAAGAAGTGCATGATTTAGTGAGTTTTATATATTTTACTTAACGGTCAGCAATAATCAAATGTAATATTTTCTATCTAAAACGAAAATTTGCTTAAACCATGGGCGTCACAAGTACGAGTAACGTACAATACGAATTTATAATTTCGCACAAAATTCATTATGCAAAGAAGAGCAATGCGAAGTATTCCTGTTAGCTTGTGAAGAAGAGGAACAACGTGACGGATCCGCTGTAACAGCCACAATCTAGATGTTTGAAAACAGTGTATTTGAATTATTAGACAGATTCATATGTAGGGATATTTCCACAGTTTAATTTAAGTCAGTAATTTGAAAATATCTGAAAATATGTCCTCCAGTTGTTTAGAAACTAGGCGAACTGGATTTACATTAGCATTTTAATGAACTGCTTGATTTTTATATTATTGTCGATACATGTTTTTAAGACCTCAACATTATGACAATGAGTCACAAAAGACAAAACGTGGACCTTCATGGACAAAAACTGTGAACTAAAAACAAAACATTCCTCCCAAGCTTGCCATAAAGTAGCCAACGGATTGAGAGCAGTCAAATAATGAATTTCACGCTGCAAGTAAGAAATGGAACAAAAATTGGGGGGGTTATGAAATGAAAATTATAATTTGGCCCTCCTCTAGAAAAAATCCTGCGGGCGCCCATGATCACATTAGTATTATAACGAATGAGTTGTTTGGACATTTTGGAATAAGTTTGTCCAAGATAAAAGCTGTCGATAGGTTTGTGATGGCCCATGCTGAAATAGTTCTGAATAATAGTTTGCCGTTCTGTAGAGACATCATCGAAAATCATAAGCGAATCAGGCCTTAACATTTTCTTGCATTGAAAACGTGAAATAACCCATATTTTCGGTTCGTAGTTCATACATAACCTGATCCTGGAACACATAGTGTGGTTGGTAGAGGGATTTTGCGAAAATATAGATATTTTGAAAACGCAGACCATTTGGAGCCATGATGAGGGTGAGCAAAATATTGGTCTTTCCACATGCTGAGGGTCCCACAATGAGGCAGCGAATAATTGAGGGAAAGAGTGAACCGTGATGTTGCTCACGTGATGTAGGAAAGAGATGGGAAACCATGTCCCCCACGGGGAGCGACTCTTGCTGCTTAATAATCTGCATATCAACTAATTGTGAAATATGCTAGTAGGCTGTCTACATACACGGACCCAAGCCCTGTGATAGGAACAGTATTACCATGGATGTCTTTGGACGTGCATTAATGGCCAAGACCAAGGCCACACCATAAAATGGTACCAAACAGGAGACGGATCCTGCCAATAAACACTATGTGGTTATGTCAGTGGTGCCACGCACTAATGAGGAAGATTATGACTTTAATGGAAAAAGGTTATCCCATGTGAAACATCCTCAAGTTTGTGCTGATGCCACTACAAGAACGTATGTGGATAACAAGGTGAGAGGGTTATATGGCACGGTGCCAAACCTAACTGTAAATCGCTATACCGCTAATAATAACCGGATAATGCACGTGGCTGAACCTGTGGACCCTCAAGATGGCTGTACGAAACAGTTTTTAACTTCGGAAATTGATAACGTGTGTGAAATGAAAGAAAAGAGTTTACACATGATGTGAAGACGACTAGCCAACGTTTCACATCCTAAAGAGCCGCATGAGGTCACAATCAAACAATTCGTGGAAGACTACCGGTATGTATCCTCGATGATTAAACCACCACCCCACGTATTTCTCGTTTACATGACTAACCGATGGCCTGTGAAAGACAGTCAAGATCTTACCTATGCTCTACCTTCAGTCTCAACGAGTTACCGTTTAAGGTATAATGGAAGTATTCGTATTATGGACTATACAGCAGATATAAGAAATTTATCGATACGATTAAACACAATCATTCTAGCCGATGGCGCTGGAACCGTTTCACGCATCACACTTATTAAACTGCCCGTGTTATTGTGATGGCTGTGATGGGTAGACCCAATGGTTTTAGTATCCACCGGACCTATATGATCACTTGGGTTCGGAAGTTTAAGACCTAAGGAAGTACAAAATATGCAAGCAAATATGCCCTAAAAACTTGCTAAATATGACTTAAAAACTATAAAATATGACCTAAACTATGAAATATCACATGAATTTTTGGGATAGGTAAAGTATCACTAACATACAGTAAACGTCTTAAGTGCCAAAGCGTGACATCCTGTTGAAAGGTGGAAGCACACTATCGTCATATTCCGTGATCTCATGCGTACCGAGTCGCAATCTAACTTGTCCAGAAAGATGTGCTAAAAGACGTACGTAGAGGAGCGCCTTCTTGGAATCAGGTCTTCTAAACCTGCTATCTGTCTATTCCGGGGAAAGGAAGAAAACTATATCTACTGCACTACAGTATTTGGAAATCCTGTGTTTGAAACTCGACGCGTACCTTGTTAAAGTTGCCTCAATTTAAACGAAAATGCTGAAATTATAACCAAATATGACCTTATATCACTAAAATATGACCAAATATGACCAAACAATAAAAATGGCCGAAATATGCATTTATAGTCAACATCAAATTGCTTAAAACATGGTCAGGAACCCATCATTCAAACGTATTTTTCAGATTTCGGGTAAAATGAGCTCAGGGAAAAATATGACTTTTCCTTAACTTACGAACCTTAATGATCACAATGTCGCAGCTCCTAAGCAAAAACAACGATTAGTCAAAAAGAAAAACAATAACATTTGTCATATTAGGAAATGTTTCATATTTGCTATATTGATTAGATAACTTTTGAAATATAACGCCCATGAATACAAAATTAAGAACATCTATTTGAAATAATTGAACATCTATTCAATCGTTCATACATATTTCAACCTTTCATTAAGGTCCTCATCAGTCAAATTGCTTATATCTAATATTCTTAGAACTAGTGCAACAATTATTCATAAAACGAAATGGATATCTATACAATTTTCATTTACATAAACGTTCCTTATTCATAAATTGTTCGAGTGCTGCTTTAGCGATGAAGTATTTCACTTACAAATATTTGGAAGTTGGTGCATCTAAAACTGTGTCAGTGACGATTGTGAGGCTTAATGTCATCTCAACATTTATGGTTAATACACGTGGGATTATGAAGGTCAAATCACTTCCAACGGTTTTGATTCTATGTAAAAAGGATTATTTATGTACATAGCGTATGGCTTTTAGTGGTGGGAGTGTCAGAGGACATGTTCAATGCTTCAATGCGGACACCCATGGGGTGAGCTACAAGTCCCGTTCAATTTCAAGTAGTTCCAACTTTCGCTACCAAATGTCACTGACACCTAATAGTGAACGTTGGAACTTTGATAGAGCGTTTCAACGAAATATAACCTGAAAATTTAGCTTCACACAAGTTTAATTAGTGGAAGGTTCTTTTAAATGCCATAAATCTATGACTTGGGACTGCAAACTTTACTTCCCCTCCGAAGGAAGGCTACGTAAAAAGGAGATTCCATGTCTTAAGATCGCAAGATTAAAAATCATTTAAATTCAGAAGCTTTAATATTAATGCAATGTAACAGCTACAGCATAGACATTTTGGGCCCTTTTACACAACTCATCAACATCCCAAACATTCCGGCCTGAACAACGAGAAATTGTTCACATCTTCATTCCGATTTTTGTATAGCCTGTCGTTCGTCGCATGAATTTCATTTCACAAGCTGTAAGTGGAGAGATGTCTTGAGATAATTGTCTCCATGGCGGCAAAAATTACGACACCATGTCATACGATGCTGGCATGTAAAAGAACCCATTTGAATTCTGTAGGCCGTGTTCATAAAGGCAAAATTAATCTCGTGAGTTTCCGCCAACACAAAGTTCCCCATTTCTCTACAAGAAAGAAAGTTCCTTGACGTTCATAGTGTTTCAAGGAACAACGAAATTCGACATGCAAGCTACCCTTTGGGTGTCAAATAACAAAGCTTGCACCCGGCACCCGAGGCCATACGATATTAAAAATTGTGTCTTTGCCTCGCTGCCGTAGCCAAAGTGTTATAAAGACGTAAGCGAATGTGCTTTTGCACAAAAGATGGTTTCATGATGTGATTTATAATTCTTACTGTTCCTGTGTACTTGGATATGTTTGTAGATATATCCTCGTTTAAGGGGCGAAAACAATGATTTTTTTAGCATGTTTAGTTATTTACAATGTAGAGAACAGGAATTTGTCAAAAAAAAGATTTTATAAGATATAAATGACTATGCTGCACCATGAATGACAACGCCCACTTTTACAGAGATTTATGTTTATTCGTATGACTTCTGAACTACAGTATTGTTGTATCCCTAGGATACCACCCCCACCCCTATTATTCACACCCATACAGATACATCGAAATACATGACTTCAAACCAACTTCTACGATCTACGGCTACATCTAAAAATCATACCACTTCAATAAACTCAGGTAGCCTCACGCCTGAACTCAAACGACCCCGGTAGGGCTTCGACACTAAAAGAATGTGCAATTCTGCACGCGCTGCACTTCCGAATCCATTAAACCTCGGAGAGTTCATGACTCGAGGTCATTCTTGAACAGACCTTGTGTTGTAGTGCCGTACCGCTGCAGGGCGTCGTCACGACTGTTGCCACCTTGGTAAGTGTATAGCGAGTAACTTTACACACACACACCTACATTTTCATCCCCTATTACTTGTACTGGAATTGCATCTGGATCATTAGCACTATAGCTGCTCTGCAAACTCTAATAATACTTCTTCTTAGAAGTATACACATTAAAACTAGACGTCTTTAGCTAACTGGTCATTCCATTTATTTAATTAGCTAGTAAGTTCTTACCCTCTAGATTGCCTCCAGGTAGGATCCTATAGCATTATTGTTTAGTTGCTACGTGGCGTCAGCGGACAACCACTTGCTACTCCGTCACAGTGTTTGTATCAGCGGATTCGCTCGAAGTCTTCGCTAGCCAGCTTACGCTAGCATTAAGCCGAGTAGCGGCAGCACCGTTTAAATCCTTATTTGCCAAACCTCCCTCAGCACCACTTTCACACCCCCGAGCACTCGGGAAGTACGTCCACAGAGCTACGTCTATGCCCCTAGACAGCTCAATCACACTACCCGCTCCACTCGCATCTTAACTTCCCTCAAAACACCACATTGTAGGGCACCCACACTAAGAACCCCTACAGTATTAAAGAAAGATTTCTGAACTCACTTCTTGTCTGCTCTGTTGAGCGCAGACTCTGTGTTGGTAACAATGACAACTTCCTTCATTGTTTAAGTTACGAGTGGTTACTGAACATCGTCATAATAGTATAATCACTGTGATTTTTCACTGACCTATTGAAGAAATATTAAGGGGCGGAACAGCGAGGTCATCTGCCCCAAGATTAATAAATGAATCGTTGATTAGAAGAGGAAAAAAAGGCCACTTATTTGCAAACAGACAAGTTGAAATACGAATTTATTCATATTGTTTTTATTTACTTATTGGTTGCCACGGTGGGTGAGTGGATAGCGTGTCGGTCTACTAACCCCAAGATTGCAGGTTCGCTCCTGGCCGTGGTAAGTGATTTTTTGAAAGGCGGAAAAAATACGACACGCATGTCATACGATGTTGGCATGTCAAAAAAACCATTTGAATTCAGTAGGCCGTGTTCATAATGGAAAAATTAATCTCGGGAGTTCCCGCCAACACAAAGTTCCTAATTTCTCTACTAGAAAGCACTATAGTGTTCAAGGAGCTTAGATATCTAATCTCTTTGACTTTCATAGTGATTCAAGGAACAAAGAAATTGGACATGCAAGCTACCCTCTGGGTGTCAAATTACAAAGCTTGCACCCAGCACCCGAGGCCATACGATATTTTTATTATTTAATTGAATAGCCCTTAATAGAGCACGTTAAATCAATACATGAAGTTTTGCTATATGATTTCTTCTTGGTTACACAAAATTGCTTCATTCTTTCAGATTGTTGTTGCCGGAGCTCCTCAATGTTGTGTGGCTGTTTCCTGCTTCTCTCTAGTTCCTCCTTGAAGGTGACTGTTTTAATTTTGTTCCGAATGAGTTGTCTATTAGGTATAGTACCCAGATCGTTCACACGTCCGTGACATGTTGACGGCATTGTTAAGAAGCAGAGACGTTGGTTTATTTGAGATATGAAGCGGCTGATATTTGAATTGCGCGCTAGGAGACTCCGAGTGTTGAGGGAAGTATGAATCGTAGGAGCGAGTGACGTGGAACTGTGACGTGAGAGCTTGCCTACGCAATGAAAATAAGTTTTCTAGAATTTCCTTTAGACGGAGGAATGGAAGCTAGAAAAGTAGCACAGTTTACTGGCAATTGAATTAGAAGAAATTAGAGCTATCAAGCATGAAAATCCGCTCAGTAGAAGCCGAGATACGGAATGGAACTTTCTAGAAGGTTTACCGCTAGGACTATATAAAGAGCCAGAGAATCGAGACAGGTATGTGTTCCATCAGAGCACTTGCTCGAGTGCGCATCTACGATACATCGGGAACGAGTGATTACGCCGTAATTCTGACCGCCGAAAGGAACTTAGTCGCTGGACGAGTTGTCAGTGGACTTAGTTTATGTCAGGTGAACGAACATTTACAGTATCATCGTGTGATAGGTAGTCAGCCCGAAGGCTGGTTGGATCCTCAAAAAGCACCGCCGTTACGTTATGTGAGTAGATACCCACAAAAAACCAAGGCAGCGCTATTTTGAGGCATTCTAGGCAAGAAGAGGAGTGAGGTAGTTTGCCATTGCTTTCCTCACTGAGTCAGAACAGTAGTCCTAACCCTATGAGTAGAACCCTTCACAGCATTCACAGGCACTGACTGTGCCCCGAATGCCATTACTAAGCACCGCCCACACCTCAGTAGCTTCCATATAATCACCGCCATGAGTGAGACTGAGACATCGGTGAAAAGCCACCTTGAAAGACTTAGAATATTGGATGACTTTATGGTCAACTATTCTAACTGGTCAAGTGATGGTGATTTTTGTAATACCATTCACAGAAATTAGCCTACAAATAACAGCAAGTTTCTTGTGGTGAAACTGTATATCAGGCACTTCAATAATACCAGGAAGACTTTATACTTACTGTATAGTTCATTTTACGCTGCTGACAGGTGTTCCTGTGATAGCAGGCGAATGAAATCGCAATTTCCGGTTATGTGACTTGTTCTTAAGTCGAACTTTTGAAGAATGTTACAACAATATAAGATTATACAACAGTTCAACATGTTAGATTGTCCCGAGAACAACGGGAGTGTTTTTGAACGAGTTATGTTAAACACCGACATGTGCCGTTAAAACTACTCTAGGGTAGGTGTGATATGGAAGCGAACGAAGTGATTTGGAACTGCAGATGGCCATGGGAGGACGCTATGGGAATAGTGAACACCGTAGGACACGCATTACCAATGCATCAAGAATGAAGTAAGCCAACTATACTTTGTACTATCCACTAGCCTATAGTAGTATTTGAGAATTCCATTTTTAGACTGTCACTATAAGAAATCAACATATTTATCATCGTTATGAGAACGTCTATTATATTTGTCCAGAATGACAAATGGAGCGACATTGTAGTCCGACAATTTATTAGTCTATTTTACTACTTTGTCAGAACGACAGTCAAGTTCATGTGTTTCGACATGAAATGTTTAAGTTATTTCCAAGGGATAGGAATTTTTTTTTCTTTAACTCATTTTTAGAGAAGAGGCTCGATTATAACTTGGATTATTTAAATAATTTGATTTATTTATTAATAATAATTAATGACTGTGAAATAAATAAGTTAATAATAATTAAAAATATGAAGACACCATTTAAAAGTTATAAATAATTTATTTAGGGAGGTGATAGCACCAAATTATAAATTAAATTTAATTGTTAATTGTGATTAAATAATTACTGCATTAATAATCAGAAAGTGAGATGTTATTAATAATTATTTGCAAAGAGGATTTAAACATTTATTTATTTATGGATGAAATAGGGCAATAATAATCATTCTGATGTTGTAATGAAGCAACGATGACTAAATAATATTTTTTCCAGTGATAATAATAATAATTTCGTGGAAGAATTTAAATAATTGGAAGGGTTTAATAATAACTTTGTTTATTTGTGGAATAGAAGTTTGGATTTATAAATAAGTTTAAATGAGTTTATGAATGAAGTGAAACAGTAAGAATTTGAGCTCAGTAAATTTTCCAAAAGCACTAAAAATATTAAATGGAGGAAAAATAATGCGGCAGGTATTAAATGTATAAATTTAGGGTGAGATTATGTAAATGGGAGGCAAGGAGAAATTGACCAGAATTAAATACATCTTTTCATTGGAAAAATAGAATTGAAGAACACAGTACAGTGGTGAGACAAAATATTACAAACAGAAAAAAAATATGATAAAAAATTAATGTTTTGAGGAGAAGAATATTTGAAGTCAAATATGATGATTTTAGTGTGCGAATTGTCGACACTTAGAGTTGTGTGGAGGCCGAGGGGTCATCCATGAGGGTATTTGTTCCCGTAGTTATGGGCACACATGGTTGTGCGTGTGTTATTAGAAGAGCATCTGGGCTCTCAGTTGTACAAGAAGGGTTAGGCAAGTAGACCGCCCCATATTCTAGTCAAATTCCATTGATCTGTCAAACCGCATATTTTTTTCTGGATCAACTTGAATTTTCAATAGTATGCCTAAATAATTGAAGAACATGAGTTTAGATTTGATGAACCTGACCGAGAAAAAAATATCAATAAAATGAATAGTTGCAAATGCAAAAATAAAATAAATAAATGAAGATATTTTTATTTTGTGCTTGGAATAATAATAATAATAACAGTTGAAATGAGCATTAAATATTCACAATATTGTGCCCGTCAGAGGTGATTATATGGTCCACCACCGACCGTGGTGTTGGGGTAGAGCGCCTGCCTCTCACCCGGAGGCCCCGGGTTCGATCCCCGGCTCCGTCAGGGATTTTAAAACTGACGTGAGGGTTGGAACGGGGTGCACTCAGCCTCGTGAGGACAATTGAGTAGCTGTCTGACAGTGAGACAGCGCCCCGAACACGAATACCAAGATTAACGGCCGAGGGGACCCGTCGCGCTGATCACGCGTCACCCCAATATCTGCAGGCCAAATGGCTGGGCAGCGGTCGCTTGGTCGGCCTTAGCCCGTCATGGGCTGGATAGTGCCAGGGGTTGTTTTTTTTTTTTTTTTTTTGTTGACCACCGACCGTGCGTGACTTTCCAATGACCACGTCCTTGAACACATATGGTCTAAGATGGGGGGGGGGGGGCAATTCCTTCTGGGGCAATTCCGGCACAAGACTCATCGTCATCATAGGGATGAGGATCCCATCATAGCATTAGTCATAGACCTCCCAAGGAAATGCACCCCCAAATGAAACAAACTACTAAAATAAAATCCAGGCTTAAGTAAATTTCACAAAATAGTTTATTGAAATCTCAAACCCCCTGTCCTACCATCGAGGGGTATTAGTCGGCTAATCCGTTAACTAACAAAAGTAAATAAACAAAAATAAACAATTATTAACTCTCAAAAATTAACCCCTCTCGATTGGTCCTAAATACAGTCAAAAACACTAGCAGAGCTTGGGAAATGGTACACAGGAATTTAATTAAAGTTATAATGAACAAGGCATGATGTTTCCAAGTGAAACCTCATGTTGGCAAGTTGTCAAACATGACAGAAAAATCAACAAAGTAAGCTGTGACCATCCCGTATTTACATATCATTTTAAGTGATCTAAACTAATCCTCATTTAAACTAACCTACGGTGAGAAGCATCCGTAGTATAACAAACTAAACAAAAGATCTAGATTGATTTACAGTCATCTTTTACAACACAAATAATTTACAATCAACTGTACAACAAAAGGTCTACAAGTAGTAGAGGAAAGATTGGAATATGGGTATACAAAACAATCAGTAAATAAATATCACACACAAGAGTATTCTTATTAGTCCTGCCTACCGCTTGATGGTTACTGTTTGTTTCCATCGGTCATCTATAATGTGTAAGCTAGAAAATGAAAATACTGTTCGTTAACAGTGGAACAAAATTACATGGTTCACGGCCCACGAGTTGAAAAACTCGGCGTAAACCAAATCCCTGTCAGTCGAACGTGTCAACCGCAAAAAGCTTAAACTAACGAAGAATAAATCTATACAGCTCAGTACAATGGTCAGCGAGTTATAAATCAGGATCAAAGTTAAACAGGCGTTTAGTGATTAACGAGAATTATAGCATTCGTTTAATTTCATTACATCTTCTTATCTAATTCATGATTATTAGTTGTCGTTGGTTTAAGATTCATTAATTATCCGGATTGACCATGTGTACGGCTTCCTAACTAGTGGATAACCACTTGTGTGCATCCAAGTACGCGCGAACATGCCTACTCCGAGCTGTCAAATAGCTCAAAACCCCTTCTATAGTAACCCTGTGTGTCCACCTGGATCACATCAGAGACCTCGGTCTGTCAAGCGCTCAGCTTTGAAACAAGGCCGGCAACCTCAAAAATATGGGCAACCACCCCCTCATCGTGTATGAAAACACGGCAAAAAATACACAACATGTGAGCAAAAATTCACATAACCTCAAAATATGTCAATCAGTGTCACAAGACAACTCCAATATCTTAAACAACAAAAACTTTTCCAAATGTTCTCCGCTCACAACACAAGCGAAGATCGAGAATAGAATGGGTGACCTACTGTCACACAGTATCATTGCATTCATAAACATAGCTGTCAACTTGACCTAGTTTTAACAAGCTTATAAAAACTGGTTTATTCAGAATGAATCCTTTATAAAAGCATTAGCATTGTATCTGTCAAAAGTCTTGTCTCATCTGGGATTATGGGTTGGCAATACTGCGCGTAACCTTGAAGACACTTGTCCTCGCAAGTAAATGACATTTGTTTATTCTCAAACTGTTACGAGCTGCTTTGGCTAACAGTAAAATCTTAAGTGTTCGTTTCATTAGCATATTGGATCCACAAAAATGTTCAAAGAATGATCCTACACTTGCAGTTTATAATATAACACTCATTGTAATATTCGTGATGTAGTAATAGTAGTCAAAAAATAATGGACAGTGATATACTTGCATGGACAAAGCAAAGCATACAAGACGAGAACTATTCCACTCGTACCAAGGTGTTTGGAAGATATCACACTCACGGCAGGTTTGTCAAAAATTAAACCCGAGCATTCTAGGCACTTCAAATATATGAATTAAACATTCACACCATATAAAACAGTGGCGTTAATTGTAAATGATACTTTACTAGTGTGAACGGGATTAGGAGTACTAACAGAAAGATATTACACTCCTTCACACTGACAATTGATTCATCTCGAGTCTAATGGTAGATTTTCCACTCTCAAACCAAAAATGTATTTACCCAAAAATATGTAAAGGGGTAACCTCTCCCATTAGAGGATACGCCTGCTCAGTGGCGTGCTTCACATTTTAAAAGAATAAAGGAGCTTAAAATAAAGACTTCAGCAACAGCTGATTAATTAACAAAATTACTGCTCCGTTAAATTATTGACACAATTGGTTAGTTCAAAGTGAACTTCAAAATGACATTTTATGCACCGCGTGAGAAAACACACATTAATCAGGTGACTAACTCTTGGCTTGGAAATCTATTGGAAACGTACGCTGCGATGTGCATGGAAAAATGAAAAATTACCATAGACGGTAAACTAAAAGAAACCCACTAAATAAGTCCTACCTAGATGACTGTGAATCGAAGTACGATCGTTAAAACTACTCCACCAAAGACCATCACCTTACAAAAGATATTAATTAGAACTCACGGCGAAAAACATGGTAGCTCCCCTCATTCCAAAGGAATGATTGAGGGGTAAATCCTTCCATTTTGAGCGTGGGCAAAACCTCCAGCGCTCGTACAGAGACATTATGCTGCGTTCTTCGGCTTCCATTTTATTGTGCTGTTATGGTGCTCGGTCTCTCTCTCATCAGGTGTTTAAGCCATTATCACCAACATGGAGAACGGTGATGATATTCTTCTCTCTTGGTGGATCTCGTACATCGTGTAGGCGTTATCAATTTCCACAAGAAATTCACTGCTTCTATCGTGGTTTCACAAACAAACACAGCTGCTACACTGGATATTTTGCAGACGTTATTTTACAAAAGAATGGCCATGTCTGCTTCTCAGGCTCTACTGGACACAAACACGTGTCGACTCACTTTCACTATCACTCGTTGTGAAAACTTTTATCAACTTAAATCGTCGACATCTGACGCTCAAGAAAATCGTGACTTTACACAGCGTGGATTATTATTAGCAATTTTCACTGGTGTGAAATATTACACTTGCACTATTTAAAACACAGACACTCAAATTTATGGATGGCACGAAGATCGGCCATGTGTCTGGTTGGATTATCGTAGTTTTTCACAGTATTTGCATGCTCACTTAGCAATAACTTCACTCAATTTTCACTATGCACACATCGTGCGATAAAATAAACTGGATGACGTTTCCAATGGATTGATTCCTTCACTTTTATGAATTCTCATCGGTCCCTTGACCGGATTGGTGCATCCGCGTGTTACACATGTGCGGTGGAGGACTTAGAAGATGAATACCTTCTTCCCGGAAGCGGGTCATCTGGCTTCGAGACTAGTCGATTCGTTGAGTATCTCTCGACATTACTCCTGCATTTCCGCAGTGTCATACCATAGTCTCAAGTACAAAATTAATAATATTAGGCCATTTCTCCTTGGCTAATTATGCAGAAATACTGGATGTGGTAAATTCAAATATACACATTAAAGAATACCTTCTTTAATCATGGTAAAATAAATATTGAATATCTTCCAATGAAGTCAAAAGTACAACTGCATCTTCCTGGATGATTCAGCGATTCTCTCACTCATGTTACAAACTCTTGCATAATAATAATAATCACCGGCATGAGCGAATACGGGCTCAATATGAGAGGGTGAGAAAACCTGTAGTAAATAAATTTCAAAGAAATTTTGAAATTAATAAAAGTAATAATAATACATTCTATGATTAACGTTTATTTTGTGTGAGATATTATGTAAATTTTCTGAATGAGAAAAGTTTTGATGAAAGAGATAATGATTTAATCCACTGATAGTGGATAACAACAATTTATATTGTTAACAACAATTTATGCTAATGTTTATAACAAATTTTGAAATGAGTAAATTTAAATTTTGTTTATATTGAAACAAATGAATATGAGAAAGGAAAGGATTTATTTTTCAAATAATTATGATAATGAAAAATTTATAAACAATTTTTGTTCTTGGAAATAAAAATTTTACAAACACAAAAATATTAACATTCGACTTTATGTTAGCCGAATATTGATATGAGGTTGTTATAATACTTCAATGAATCAGTGAAATAATTTTTTCCAATTTTTTTTTTTTTTGGATACATCATCGAATTAACCAAGTGGAAATTTTTCAATATATCAATTCAACGTGTACTTGAACCATGATCATCGTATACTAATTAATAAGCGCAAGTGAACAGAATCTGAGGATGAACGCCTGACGTTCGAAACATGTCATCCAACTAAGTACACGATTTTGTACATAAAAGCGTGTTAGTTTGTAATAATATCTAGTTAGGGTATGTAAATAGGCAACTTGTTTCCCACCTAATGTAATCTATATACGAGGGCTATTCCATAACTAAGATCCGATTAAAAAAACTTCCAAAATCAAAATTGTTTCCGAAACAATTGTTTTATTGACATTCCTTACGCCTTTCTCTATTTTTCTACATAATTTCCATACTTATTTACACATTTGTCACATCGTTCCACAAGCTTTTGAATGCCTAAGTCGTAGAATTCGGCCGCCTGCGAAGCTAACCAGTCTTTAACAGCTTCTTTCACTTCATCATCTGTGACGAAGCGCTTGCCGCCAAGAAACTCCTTTAGGTAGCGGAACAGGTGGAAATCACTTGGCGCCAAGTCCGGACTGAATGGTGGGTGGTCCATCTGTTCCCATCCAAATTTCTTGATTAGAGTTTGCATATCATTCGCAGTATGGGGTCTGGCATTGTCATGCAACAACAACACTCCAGACGACAAAATACCAAGTCGCTTATTCTGGATTGCACGTCGAAGTTTAGTCAGGGTAGCGCAGTAGGCGGCTTTATTGATCGTTGCCCCTGAAATAGTGAATCGTCGATCTTCAAGAATTTTGTCGTCAACTGCATGAACCAACTCGTCTGAAATCACTGATGGTCTGCCAGAGCGGGGTTCATCGTGCACATTTTCCCGTCCTTCATTAAAGGCTCGCACCCACTTGCGCACTTTACTGTCACTCATTATGTTAGGACCGTACACTTCAGTAATCTGCCGATGAATTTCTGCCGTAGAAATGTTTCTAGCAGACAGAAACCGTATCACTGCCCTTACTTCACAATCGGCGGGCTGATTAATTGTCTTAAACATTGTGAACTGACACTATCAACAGCACACAGCAACAGTAACAACGCTACTGACGGATTTTGCCGCGCAAGGCAAGCCAGGAGTTGGCGCGCATGCGTGTTTTGCCCTTGGCGCCGCTTTCAAATATTTACGGTGAATCGGACCTTACTTTTGGAATTACCCTCGTTTATATATAATAGGCTAAGGTGTATGTTTCACAAAACTCAAGCTCCTAAAGCAGAAGGAGTTAGAAGGTGTGGTTTGTACCAAATTCTTCCAACTCGTCTCAATAGTACAGGAAAAATCTTGCATTTCTTGAAAAGTCTTCGGGAATATATTCATTTGTTTAGAAAGTGGTCTTAAACAAATAAACAAGATGGTAGCCCCTGCTTGAAGTGTGTCGCGGCCAGCCCGCATAGCATCAGGGCCGGGCGGGTAGACTGTACACATGGGACAGGTTGTTCAACATAAATTGTTTCCTCCAGTTTACTGTTTAGATATGCTGTTAGTACATCTACATGGTGAATTACCCAACCCTTGATTACTGTCAATGCACAAAGTAATCTTACAGTTTTCTTTCTTATCACCGGAGAAAATGTCTTGTCAAAGTTGACCCCTTTGATTTGAGCAAATCCCCTAGCTACTAATCTAGCTCTGAAACGCTCGATAGAACCGTCTAATCTTTGTTTGATTTTGAAAATCCATTTCGTCCCAATCACCAACTCATTTTTTGGTCTATCAACTAATACGAAAGCATCTTTCTTTGATAACTGATCAATCTCATTTTTCATAGCTGCGAACCATTTACAAGAATGTTCACTCTGTAAAGCTTCCGTTGCATTTTTTGGTTCCATTAAATCTAGACAGTCACACTCATTGATAAACATTGATAACTGGCAATATCTACATACTGGGTTCTTACGCAAACTTTCACTCCTCCTCACTTCTACCTGTAATTCCGATTCATTAACTTTTTCATCAACACTACTTTCATTATCCTCATCATTTAAATCGTGAATCAATGGCACATAATGATCTGCTAGCTCCTCCTCATCCCAGCCTCTAAACCAACTCTCATCACTCTCTTCTGAAAAAATAGAATTTGACATCTCATTTGCAACGAGCATGCCAGTTTCACTCTCTAGTATACTTTCTTTGTCTCCTTCATCTACAAATTTAACATTCGTCTCAGCATTTACTGTAATGTTAGGGATGATGGGTTCAATGACATTCTTTATTTGTACCCGCTCAGCATATGGAAAATATTGTTCATTAAATTTAACATTATGGACAGTAGCAAACACTCCTTTTGTCCGAATCCAGACCTTATAACCTTTTACTCCATTTTCAAAACCTACAAAAATGCAATCGATTCCTCTGGCCTCAAATTTGTCTCCACTTTTCTCATACATAATACCTTTACATCCAAAAGTTTTTAAAACCTCATAGTCACTGATATATACATCTCTTCCCTCCCACAAAGCCACGGGAATTAAATTGTCGATTGACCTGGAAGGACATATTTTTTTACTACACACATATAATTCATAGCTTCTGCCCAAAAACCTACTGGTAGCCCCGACTGTATCAACATACATCTCACACCATTGGCTAAAGTCAAGTTAACCCTCTCAGCTATTCCATTTTGTTCCGGAGATTTTTTGACAGTTTTCCTACGATGTATTCCATTCTCCCTCAAAAAATCATTGAATTCGTTACTTATATATTCTCCGCCTCCGTCTGTCTGAATTGCCATAATCTTTCTTCCTTCCTTGTTGTTTTCTACCAATGCTTTGAAGTCTTTGAAACACTGGAACACTTCCGATTTCCTTTTTAGAAAATACAGACTCGAGTAGTCATCTACAAAGGTTAAAACATATTGGGATCCTCTCACAGACTTTACACATTTCCCTATGACATTACTGTGTATTAGTTCTAACGGTTGAGTTGATTGCCTTTCACTTTCTTTTGGGGAAACCCTGCTTAGTAGTCTTGCCTAAGGCACACACATCACAATCTACTTTACCTTTCACCTCAACTACAGGAATCTTTTTTATTCCCTCATAATGCCAATGGCCAAGCCTGTTGTGCCACTCCACTGCACTCCTCAATGCAACTGCATTATGGATATTACTATTATCATCACTTTCTGCCTCAACATTTGCAACTGATATTATAGCTAGATTTGGTTGACATTAATTCTAATACATAAAGTCCATTTTTCTCTAGACCTTTGAACACATCTTTTCCCTTTAGTCGCCCTACTGCAAAGCCATCAAAAGTATCAACAGATATTCCTTTCTTAGCCAATCTAGAACAAGATATTAGATAATAATTGAAGTCAGGGACATACAAGTATCATGAAGTTCTAGAATAACATCACCACATTTTTGTGTCAACTCTACTCTCACAGTACCTATACCTTTCACTGGAACGCTGCCTTTACCCATATGAACGTAACCACTTGTTGCTTGAAACATAATGAATTCTGACTTTTCTTTACATATGTGATCTGTACATGCATTGTCCAAGATCCACTCGTTATCACTCACTTTCATAGCTGCTAAACTCACTGCACTTATACAAGCCAATACAGACTTATCACTACCTTCATCCTTAAAATTATCAGCTTTCTCTCTATTCTCGGTGCAGTTTCTGGCAATATGCCCACTACCACCACATCCGAAACATTTTTTTTTATCACAGGACAATCTCGAGAGATATGCCCCCACTTATCACACTTAAAACACTTCCTATCATTGCTGAAGTTGTTATTCTGCTGCTCCGTTTGCTGTCTTGTTTGAAAAGTTTGGTTATGTCCGCCACGACGTATTCTCGGCGCAGGTTTGTAGTTGGACGCCAATGCTCCCTGGACTGGTTTCAGCTTCTCTTGTATCTCCTCGTCTTCTTGAAGTAATACTGCTTTCACTCACTTGGTCGTCAGGTCCTTGTCACCACCAAGGATCGCTATGGTGAGACGATGTGAATCAGGTAGGCCAGCCAGGAATAGTCCAGCCAGCTGTTTGTCAATCAGTTCCAATCCGTAGCCCGCACTCGCAACCACTAGATTAAGTCCTTGAATTTCAGACATATAATGGTGCATGGATTTATCCGGTGTTTTGGTTAGGTTCATCATCTGCTTCATCACTTTTAAGCACTTAGTCAATGTGAAGGAAGTGTGAATTTCCTCCAAGGTCGTCCAAGAGTCCTTCGCGAACACGCATTCTCCAATGTCCTCTACATACTCTCTTGACACCCTTTTCAGTAGGAAAGCGAGAGCCTTGCGGTTAATTCGCGCTTGATCAACATTCAAATAGTTGATTTCCTCTTCATTAAATCCAGGATCAATTGCGTTCCAACAGTTTTTGTCGATAAGTTCTGCTTTGGCAACTTTAGACCAAGAATACTAGTTCGAAAAACAAAGTTTGTTCATTCGTTCCTTGTTTTCTTCCGACATTTTGAATCAACTGCTCACAACTCGACAACACTTTTTTCACTTCTCGAAATTTAACACTGCTCAAACTTTTTCACTTTTCTATCTTCTCAGCGTTCCTGGGCCCATAACCTTTTGTTATTTAGTGCATATATGAGAAAGTATAACACAATACATCACTGTTTATACTGGTTTATTCTTCAGTACACCCAACCTTAGCCTCCAATAATAAAAAAGCCTGCCCAATGGCCTCCGGGAGCTGTCCCCCTGCAGATGCTATGTTTGCCGCTAGAGGCGCTGCATACCCTCCACATGATCCGTTCACTTGGCGGTATTTACACACATTGTACCAGCTGAAATAAGGCCACGTTATTAAGATGGTATACTGTTGCGTGCCGTTTTGTAAACAAGGCTCTAGAAATAATGTTCCTGGAACGAGTTTTCATGAATTTCCTAGTCGAGAGCCGACAAAGAAATTATGGGTTAAAGTAATAAGCAGACAAGGTATGTAGCATAAGTTGACCATTTGACTGAAAATTAAGTTACTTTCTATTATTGCTCTAGTTCTGATGATGATGATGATGATGATAATAATCTCCTGACCACCTTGTCGTGTAGAGGCTAGCATTCTTGTCTGTCGGCCCAGAGGTCCGGGTTGGATTCCCGGCTCTGCCAAGAAATTTAACTCAGGTCTGAGGGCTGGAACGGGGAACACTCAACTTCATGACGTAAAACCGAGATGAGGTGGGTTCAATTCTCATCTCATTCATCCTGGAAGTGGTTTTCCGTGGTTTCCCCACCTCTACTCCAGACAAATGCCCGGATTGGTCCTAATTTAAGGCCGCGGCCACCTACTTCCCAATCATCACCTGAATTACAAATACACCCACTACTACAGACACTTCAATTGCACAGGTTATCACACAGATTTTATAATACCCAAGTACACGGAGCTAAATGACCAATATGACCAAGCTATCCAACCACGCGTGATTTACTGTAAAGCAGCTGATGAAGTACAGGGATTGTGTCTATGGGTGGACTGGAAAAAGATTTAGGCCTAGAAAAAGAAATCGCAACAAAACTGCTGTGCTTTGTGTTCGTTGGACTTGCTTCGCATTTTAAAATTCCTATGGCATACTTTTTTACTCGGGACCTAAAAGCTCAAGTACTTCATCAACTTACTATTGAAGTTATAGATAAAGTGGAAAAGGCATCATTTATTGTTGTAAGTGTGGTGGCAGATAATCATTCTACAAATGTGTAATTATTCCGCGTACTTTCTGGGGGTAGCACACCTCTACCTGTCATGCCACATCCCTTGGACAGTTCGCGCAATTTATTTCTGTCTTATGACCAATGCCATATATTGAAATTTTTAAGGAATGCATTACTGGACGTGAAGAAGCAGTTAGTTAAGGATGGGAAACCCATATCTGGTTAGTTCATCAGAAAGTTGTACGACCTGCAAAAGGATTTGAAAATGAAACTAGTTAGAAGACTGACACACAAACATATCTACCAGACAACCTTTGAGAAAATGCATGTGGGCAGAGCTGTCGATATTTTCTCTTCGGATGTTATTTCAGCCCTTGAGTTCTTGAGGCAATATGGGTCTCAGTTCGGAATAAAAGAATTTCTGGTTGCTGAAGGCACTATCGAGTTCTTCAAGCTAGTTAACAAATGGTTCACCATCCTCAATGTTAAGAACACTTTGCAGCATATACACTGTAGGAATGAAGACGCATTGCATTTCTTCTCAGTTGACGATGAAAGACTCGAATGGCTGGAGAACGACTTCATTCCCTATCTGGAACTCTGGAAGAAAGCATCAGCAAGTCCGGTGGAATTCATAAGTAAAGAAACTTATGAAGCAGTTTGTCTGACGACAAAATCTGCCATACTCTGTGTCAAGTACCTGCTTGAAAATGGTTTCATTTCGTATTAACCAGTAAATTTTCTTCTGATGAAGTAGAAAGCTTGTTCAGTTGCATCAGACAGTTTGGAGGTAGCAACGACCAAACCAACGCTGCAAGTGTTACACAGGCCCTGCATACAATTCTGACTACTGGGCTCGTAAGTGCATCTCTCACGGGAAATGTAGCACCTGAATCTGCCTGTAGTGACTGGATGGTAACACGTAACTCAACCGGGAGACGCACGAGCACAACGATTCATGCAGATCAATCGGCAACAACAAATACAGATTTAGCAAGAAAATTTCAAACACAAATAGAAAGCATCGCAAATGAAGCTGAAGGGGTGCCATGTGTTTCTATCACGAGTGCTGCAATGGCCTATATTGGAGGGTATTTGGTACTGTGACCGATCCAGTCAGGGTCAATTACCGGCCCCGGATGATAGGAGATCGAGAGGAGACCGGAGGGTCAGTATGACGTCATGGCATGACGCGGCGAGGTAACCGCTAGAGTAGGAGAATGCTCCAGAAGATTCCAACCCCTTCCATTTTTTTCTCGAGAGGAGGACACAGTTCCAAAATGTTCAGTTAGTCAGCGTGGCACGGACGAGTATGTTATCCAGCGTGGCACGGACGAGTAGCCTATGTCATGTGGACTGAAATTTGTATCGGGAACTTGAACGGTTTACGTGAGTGGTTAGTGCTCGTGGCCATTTGATACGAGGAATATGTCGGGGTGGATGGAAATAATTTGTGAAGTGCGTTGGAACAGTGTTCAGTAAGGTGTCACTAGAACGATAATCGTGAATTTCAAGACGATATCGGACTCACTAGTATGTGAGGAAATAATCAGAACTGATAAACGAAGGTCCGTTAAATTCATGCACATGCTGCTATTGATATGTGACGACGCGTGGAATATTATACAGCACTTCACCATTTTGATTACGAAGATTAATGCACGTGGTCCGGTTAAGTTAGCGGATAGTAAGGTGTTGAAGGCATGTACTGTGGTAATAGCAAGACAAAATTGTGCGCCTTTGAACGTCCGAGTGGAGGCCGTAATGAAAAACTGACTTATGATGCCGACAATTTATGTTAATTAAAGGTGAATACCAGGAGGTGTTTAACATTACGAGTATCGGGGAAAGAACAATAATAACGATAGTCGAGGCGAAGCATTATCACGAGGCCCTATATTGTGACAGACATTCATTCGAAAATATCATAGCAGGGCTGGCATCAAAGGGACACAGTGAGAATGTGACGGAAGACTACATCTGCTTTAAGATTGTGTGGAGGGACTGCAGGCTGCAGGCTACTTCATATGTCGGTCAAGGCCAGGTCGAAATAGCTTCTCGTGGAAGGAAGTGTGTCACTGGTTGAGGAAAGTGAGTACATATAATTCAAGTGAACCAGGAACTAGACGCTATAGTGCGTGGGCGTGAAAGTGCTCTGATATAGTGAAATGTAATATTGCTACACGGCAGCATGAACCTTATAACCATGGGCTCAAATATTCTGGGAATCAACATGCATATTAATACGCAAATTATGCTGCACTGAACCTCTAAAGGGGCCATAATGGGGTGAACGGTCGCGACGAGATGGACGAGTGGACCATGGTTGGGAAGTCAGGAGACGCCGTCGCTGACGGTGACCGGGGGCAACCAGTGGGCGGACATGGGCGTCACCAGGAGATCGAGAGGAGCCGGGGGCGAATACCTCTACCAGTACGCTGGGAGACCACATCGCGGAGACGCTGGAGGAACGACGCCGCCCAAATGACGCAGACGACGCCGACGCCAAGGGTTTCCGAGGACGCCGGATCTAAAGTAAGACGTTTCATTTCCATCCTTGTTCATCAGGAAGAAGAGAACTTCTACCTCGGATAGCCGTGCCATGAGATGACCTGAGATCGTGTAACTTAACGCCATTCATAATCATTTATTCCAGATTGAACAAGAGCATAATTTTCTCATAGGGTTGTACAGATATTTTTTCCCTTTCTTTTCGGGTCGTTTTGACTTACATAAATTAACAGTATCAATGGTAGGAGTAAGACATACATTTATTCTCTGAGACCTGATAATAATAATAATAATA
The DNA here is from genome assembly GCA_946902985.2 of Meconema thalassinum. NCBI lineage: Eukaryota > Metazoa > Arthropoda > Insecta > Orthoptera > Tettigoniidae > Meconema > Meconema thalassinum. Next base: position 226,663,630 of record OX336397.1, read on the forward strand.
ATAATAATAATAATAATAATAATAATAATAATAAGTTGAAATTCGGTAACGATAATATGAGATGCCCATTTTGCTGGGAGATTCTAGCATTTCGATTTCCGAGGTCATTATATGAATTTAATTCTGAAAGGTTTGTCATGTATTGCATAGATTTTAATAGAAAAAGGATAGCAAAATGAATATGGTTGGAGATTGTCGAGTAAGGTTCCTTGGATAGGATGCCATATTATCATACGACCTCGTGGTCCCGATAAAGTTGATACGCTCTGTTAAGTGTGGGTTCTTGAGACATGCTAATAATGCATGATTTTTGTAATGATGTTGTGTAAAGTTAATGTGATAATTAAATATGGTATTATTCCGTCATATGTGACGAGGTTATTCACGGGGCGACGTATGACCGTTGAATTGAATTTGTGAGGACAGGGTCCTTTACTCTTGACGAACGTGTTACGTTTATCGATGAGTTGTATATTGAATAGCGCAGGGGTGTAATTGATGGTGCGCTCTACAGTCAGATTGTTCGGATTCTCACACAGAGTGTTCGACCGAAGGGTTGCGATTAAATGTTCGTTGTGAGAATGAAATACACTAGGGTGCCTTATTACGAGGTTCTTAACCTTTCCTAAACGTTAGACAATGCTATAATTTAATTACAATAACAAATATGACAGTGTGGATCAAGGTATTTGGAACGGCGAATATAAATCAGTAATAATAATAAGAAGAATTGGTAGTGTAAGTATGTGAGCACAATCTGGGTGTGTTAATAATTTATGATAAGTTATAATTAATTGTTGAAATGCCATATTATGTGAAGCTGAGTTGATGTTTGAGTGTTATTTGATGTGATATGATGCTCTTTAGTTATTAATTTGCAGTTCGATAGAGGAGATCTGTCCATTGCTGTATAAGGGTAGACAGTTGTGATATACACAGATATTCGATATTTTCTTCTAGTTTTTGTGATGAGTGGCCAGTGATGTTTACATGCGTGTGCACCGATAAATTAAGGGTTAATTTAGTTTTGAAAGGCGATCTCCTTGTCAGAACTTTAAGAGAGGACACCCCCGAGTTTGAATAAGTATAATTTTTTGTTTGTTTAGGGACTATGACCTTTATTATTTTTATTTTCGGACTTTGTCCCACCCTAACTCTATACTCGTGCGTGGTAGGCAGGTTGCATGTTTATTTATCCTTTGGCCAATAAAGGAGCAGATGTGATTTTACGAGGGCTTTTCTCTTCTTCTCTGTTTGTTAATTCAAGTTAGGGAGTTTGCTTTTGAATCCTGGTTCAGTTTATTTGCCATCCCAACCCGTAAACGACCCGAGACCCTTTGTCTCTGGCTCGCTGGAGCATTTCTTTTATTCTTGTCTGTATGAACCAAGATTCACGCCCTAATCTTTTTTCACCCACTCCCTTGGCCGTTTCTTGTGATGGGGCCGGGATGTTGGCCGGGTGATCGCCTGTCCCATTGGAGAAACGGGCACAGGGAGTGGTAAGTGGCGCCGCTAACGTGTTGACTCGACGACGATGGTGCGTGTCGTCTCCGTCATGGGCATGCTTTTTACTCAATCATTTGTTGTTGTGATGGGAGTATACTGAGTGGTCAGATTCGTGCCTTTGATGGGGGCTAGATGCTTGCCACGTGTAATTCTTTTGTGTAAAATTAACCTCGTATCACACTGAGCCTTTAGTGAACCATTTGACAGGGTTGGTACACGATCTCAGGTCATGGCTATACTCGACGACCTACATTCCCCTGTAGGCCCCTATATTTAAGTTGTATTGTAAGATGTCACAAGTAGTAACCGCAGAAAATATAGCTAATATATTAAAACAAATCCAAGATGGTTTAAATGGTCTAACCACTGAAATGAATAATGTCAAGGATAGTATTGGGTCAATTAAGACAAACATGAAGAGCGATATGGATCGCTTACAGACGACACAAGAGGGTGTCGGTACTCAAATAGCAGAGGTGCAGAGGACACAAGAGGGTGTCGGCACTCAAATAGCAGGAATAAAAAAAGATGTTAGTGATAAAGTTGATGATCTCAGAACCGACTTATTAGAAGTCATGGGAACTAATCTTAAGAGTTTAGAATCTCATTTGCAGAAAAACATTGATGCTGTAGAACGTAATCTTAAGCTATCAGGAAAGGCTATAGATAATAAGATTAATCTACTCGATAAAAAGGTAGAAACTACATTTCAAGTGCTCACCGCGGAGCTCAAAGATTCTATGGCACGGCAAATCAGGGATACTCAGAGTTCGCTTCGGGGGAATATTGAGGGACTTGAGAAGAAGTTGAACAGTAATATTAAAGGCATGGGAGAAGATTTGACGGCAAACATTGAGCAAATTGGTCAGTCTAACGAGGAAACCCTGGATAAGTTGAAACAGGACGTGTCAGGTTGGAAAGAAGAGGTCGCGAAGGACGTGAAAAATATACAGATGCAGGTTGAATCATTCCAGGACACGTATGACAGGAAAATCACTCATTCCCAAACGACATTATTCGAACAAGTGAGAGAATCTATCCACACTTCCATTGTTGAGTTGGAGGAGAAGATCATTATTCAACAGGGAAGGCAACTCACTCGATTAGGCAACTTAGAGGCGGAAATGACGCAGATAAAAGACAAATCGGAGTCAGAAAGGGTTAGATGGTCCGAAATTGAAAACACGCCACATCTTAACGGGACGGAAAGTGAAAACACCCCATCTTCTAGAAAGGCGGGAGAGGTAGTTGCAACGCCGAGAATACAGAGTACAAACCCCGCGGGACACCTGACTATCATTAGAAGTATAGACCACCAGCCGAGGAAATTCTCGGGGAACAATGGGACTAATAACGTCACACCCATCGAATTTATGAGGGAGGTCCGTGAAAATAAGATACCACGTGAGAGGGAACTAAGACTTATTGAGAGGTCCCTGGAATCGACAGCATTAACTTGGTTTCGCGCATTTCGATACACGTTCACGAGCACGGACGAGTTCGAACGACTATTAATCAAACGCTTTTGTAGCCCTGAAGAACAATTGAACATACGGGCGGAACTATACACTAAACGGTATGCGACGTCCAATCCGACTAGGTATGCGGTGTACTTCGCATCGCAACTCGCCAGGCTGCAGTATTTGACTCCACCAGTGCCGGAGGACGAATTGGTCCAAGCCATTATACGACAATTACCTGTAGAGGTCCAGAAGAGTGTAATAGCGTCAGGAGCCGAGACTTTAGAGGGATGTGAAGAGATTCTTCAAAAACTTGACCACACTAGCGCACAGTTACAGGCGAGGTCCGGACGACAGGAAAATAGAGATGTAAACACGTCGTGATTGACAAAATTGCGCAGACGGAAGAGCGAACGCCGCGGGAGACGGACAGGCCAAGAGACACAGGGTACTATCGGAGCCGAGATAGGAGCTACGGTGGAACAGACGAGCGACCCAGGTGGAGGAATGAACCGTACGAAGAGCGTAGGTGATCCGGATTCAACAATACGAAGGGACGATTTGGTGAATATCAGCGAAGGCAGTCAAATCAATATTATCAGAGACAGAATGCCGATAGGGATTCTCGTTCGCAGTGGTCGCGGCCGAGCTATACGGAAAGACATCGAGAGAGCCAGGAATATTTACAACAATTACGGAGTAATCCATCCGCACCACCGGGGGAAGCTGACCGACCACCTGACACAAGTCGGTCAGATCAACAAAAAAAAAAAAAAAACTTCAAATTAAGAAATTCCTCAAACCTTGGTCCTCCCGAACTGATTGAAATTCAAGAGATATTTCAGGCTACCGATGAAGACTTGATTCATGAGGAATACGTTATCCACCGCGGGAAAGTGTATCCTTTGCCAATCATAACAGTAGAGGTGCTCGGTAAACAAATAAAAACCCTGATTGACACCGGAGCGATGATTAGTGTGGTGTCTCAGTCATGTTTGGACGAGATAATGGAGGCAGGACCCGTATATACTCCACCAGTAGCGAATGTAAAGGTTAGAGGTGTAATTCCCGATCGCTCAGTGAGATGCAAGCTGCAGGCCCTGTTGATGATCAAAATTGCGGGGAGGTTTTATGAGCACGTGTTCGTGGCCATCTCTAACATCAATTTTCAAATAATTCTGGGTGTTGACTTTATTTCGGAGTAAGGCTGGATTATAAATATGCAAGATGGTGTTATGTATGTCGGTAACGAATCGCCGAGCAGAGGATCGAAAGATTATATCAATGCCAACTCGAGCACGCTCTTCTTGGAGAACACACTTGAGAATATCGTGGAACGTGAAGAAGAGACGATCACCCACATGCCCGTTGGTGTAAAAGTAATTTTGGATCCAACTGTCCAGAAACAGTTTGATGACCTAATACAGGAATTTCGGGAGGTATTTAGCGACAAACCTGGAGTTATCAAGAACTTTCAGTACGATATCAAGTTGAGTGATGACTCACCATACAGGAAACACATATATCCAGTCCCAGAGAAATGGAAGGAGGAGGTAAAGACCATGATAAACGCCATGGAGAAGGATGGCATAATAAAGAAGGCTCCGACTTCTTTCCTAAACCCTTTAGTGGTTGTAAGGAAGCCAAATGGTCGCCTGAGGATTTGTCTGGATGCACGTGGAATAAATGAACGCATTTTGCCAGAGTACGACCGCCCACCACAAATTAGAGAGCTGCTGAGGCACTTTAAGGGAAAAAATATTTCTCAACCGTAGATCTCACAAATTCCTATTATCATGTCGAGTTAACCGAGAACAGCAAGCAATACACTGGCTTCCTGCATGAGCAGAAGACCCACGTCTTTAACCGCCTTCCCTTCGGTTTGAAGAACAGTGGCTCTGTGCTGATTCGAGCGCTGGACAGCAACTTGAGTGAAGTGGTCAAGAAACACGTACTATGTTATGTGGACGATTTGATCTTGGCATCCACGTCAGTAGAGGAGCACCTGAAACACTTGAGATTGTTGTTTGAGAACTTGCTTACGGCCGGATTTAAGGCAAGCCTGGAGAAATGCAATTTTATTCACCGAGAAATTCGGTTTTTGGGACATCTCATTGACGAACATGGATATCGGCCGAACCCGGAGAAAATTGAGGCGATAGCTGAGTTTCCCAGACCAGAAAGGGTAAAACAAGTGAGGCAGTTCCTGGGAATGACTTTATTATTTTCTAGTCATTGCCCCCGTTACACGGATGTAGTCGCCCCTCTGCAGAGCATGCTGAGGAAAAACAATCGGTGGAAGTGGGATCAGGCGTGTGAAGAGGCCTTCACGCAAGCTAAACACATGCTCCTTAACAACGTTAAACTGGAGTACCCAGACTTCTCCAAAACATTTTATATTGACACCGATGCTTCAAAGGTAGGAGTGAGCGCTGTGTTGTACCAGTTGGATGACGAGAAGAAACAACATTATCTGGCATTTACCAGTAGGAAATTGAGACAGCCTGAGCTTAATTACTTTGCCACGGAATTGGAGGCGCTGGCTATAATTTATGATCTATAGATGTGGAAGAAGATTCTTTTAGGGCATACGGTCCTGATTGTGACGGACTATCGTGCGTTACAGTTTATGTTAAAGTCTGACATTTCAAGCGAAAGAGTCACGCGCTGGACCCTTTTCCTGCAGCAATTCGATGCAGAAGTTATTCATAGGCCCGGAAAGCAAAACTTTCTAGCGGATGTTTTGAGCAGAAACCCACGTGAGGAGGCTGTTTTGCACCAGGTAGAGCTAATACCAGATGATCAGGAAACGGTGGAGCGTTTGAAACGCCTGAGCCAGGCGCAACGGCGATATACTCCGTTAAGACGGATATACCGGTATTGGAAGAATCGCATGGGTGTAGATGACCCCGATTATGCTGGAACGGCAAAGATTGCTCACTTTTATCACATTGTTGGTGACGTGATTCACAAGTTTGTCGATAGAGACCACACAAGGCTACGTATTGTAATACCGCCGAAGTTGATTTCAGCAGTGGTTTGGTTGGCTCACCGATCTATTGGGCATGGAGGATGTGATAAAACCTTACATGCCATAAGAGAAACATTTACCTGGGAGCATATGGGAAAAACCATACGAGCGGTAATCAGGACATGCGACATCTGTCAGAGGTGCAGGTTCCCATCGGACGTATCTAAGGAGAAGCCGAGGGCTATTATACCGACCCGTCCGAATGAATTAATGGCTACGGACCTGTATGGCCCCCTTCCGAGGTCCACCAGGGGTAACCAATACATCTTGGTGACGATGGATGTGTTTACCAAATTAGTCATGTTGCACCCTATACAGAAGGCAACATCCCGGTACGTAATTCGCAGGATTGAAACCGGCGTGATTCCAACTGCAGGGAAGCCAGAGTTCCTCCTGAGCTATCACGGAACGCAGTTCACGAGCGCCGAATTTCAAGAGGCAATGGCACGACTCGGCATAAGGCATATCTTGAGCTCCAAAAGATACCCAGAAGGAAATCCAGTTGAAAGGGTAAGTGCAGAGATTGGAAAATACTGCCGTATTTATTGTCATGAACAGCATCATAGACGGATGGAAGTGGTACCCATAATTGAACGTTGCTTGAACTCTACAACACATGAAAGTACCAGACAAATTCCTTGTCTTCTGCACCATGGACGAAAACCAAGTAGACCTTGGCATGTTGTTATACAGGCACCCCCAGAGATTGAGCCGTCGGTGCAAAGGAGAAACGAATTGGCTCGGGAGAGGATGCAGCTACAGGCGAAGAAACGGGAGAGAAGGAAGGCTGGCCACCGTTTTCGCGAACCACTTCGAGTCAATGACCTGGTGCTGATTCGGAAACCTACGTCATCAAACTTACCACACAGAGTGTATGGGAAATTTGCGCGCCCATTTTCGGGACCCCATAGGATTGCCAGAGTGATGGACAACAATTGCTATAGGGTGGTTGACAACGTCACGAATGCACTTGTTGGGGACTTCAATGCCGCGAATCTGCGGAAGTATCACAGGCAAGCCCGTTAGTCAACATTGAGGAGATGACTGAAAGGATCGTTCACATGCATCATTTGAGGAAAAATATAAGCTATGTTCCCACCGCTTATATTTTGAAGGCCGCGGGAGAGATGGGCCCGATCCAGTCAGGGTCAATTACCGGCCCCGGATGATAGGAGATCGAGAGGAGACCGGAGGGTCAGTATGACGTCATGGCATGACGCGGCGAGGTAACCGCTAGAGTAGGAGAATGCTCCAGAAGATTCCAACCCCTTCCATTTTTTTTCTCGAGAGGAGGACACAGTTCCGGAATGTTCAGTTAGTCAGCGTGGCACGGACGAGTATGTTATCCAGCGTGGCACGGACGAATAGCCTATGTTATGTGCACTGAAATTTGCATCGGGAACTTGAAAGGTTTACGTGAGTGGTCAGTGCTCGTGGCCATTTGATACGAGGAGTATGTCGGGGTGGATGGAAATAATTTGTGAAGTGCGTTGGAACAGTGTTCAGTAAGGTGTCACTAGAACGATAATCGTGAATTTCAAGACGATATTGGACTCGCTAGTATGTGAGGAAATAATCATAACTGATAAACGAAGGTCCGTTAAATTCATGCACATGCTGCTATTGATATGTGACGACGCGTGGAACATTATACAGCACTTCACCATTTTGATTACGAAGATTAATGCACGTGGTCCGGTTAAGTTATCGGATAGTAAGGTGTTGAAGGCATGTACTGTGGTAATAGCAAGACAAAATTGTGCGCCTTTGAACGTCCGAGTGGAGCCCGTAATGAACAAGAAGTTCCGTGAAGAACTATACAGCCTACTTTTCATGCCAATGATTATTCAACAGAATATGAACCTATCTAGAATAATGACGAAATTAAGTTGGTAATATCGAAATATCTAATTAGTTCAAAATATACCTGGTATAATGTAGCCTAATAGAGCACTACAGTTGGCAGCCCTGGTGACTGAATATATTCTTAGTTCCATCTCTTAAGGTACAGAATACAAAATTAGGTTGATTTCCAATGGACGTTACATGCAGTTAGACACTGGATCTATCACCACGCGTAAAAGCATGTTGCCAACAATACCATGCGTGTGCTGGTCAGAAATAATCTGAAATATTATATTTGTTGTGCCAATTTTGGATGAAATCCATTTGTTAGTATAGAACGTACATGCATTTTAAAATTGGATATATCAGCAGGCATAGAATCATGTTGGCAGCACTGCCTTGTATTAATTACTCCAAATTAATCTACAATGTCAGGTGCTATAGCCTACGTGTGCAAAGTATAGAGCTGTTGGCTTGCATACTTTCTGATATATTGATATTAGGGTAAAAACATATAGACAGCATTTATTAACAGTTGGCCGCCCTGATTGCTCTTAACAATACTTACAGTCATATCTGTTATGGTACACATAGCACATACGAAATTTGGTTGAAATCGAACTGATAGTAAAGAAGTTACATGTACTTAAAAATTGGTACTATCAACAGGCTTATAATCATGTTGGTAGAACTGACGTGTATAAGTTACTCCAAATTAATCTAAAATGTCAGAATATACGTGTGCGTAGTTTAAAGCTGTTGGCTTGCATACTTTCTGATATATAGGTATTTGGATGAAAAAATAGAGAGAGCAATTATTAACAGTTGGCAGCCCTGGTGGCCTTAAGAATATGCTCAGTCATATCTATTTATGTACAGATATTATACAAAATTTGGTTGAAATCCAATTGATAGTGTAGAAGTTATATGCATTTAAACATTGGACTTATCAGAAGGATTAAAATTAGTTTGGCAACACTGTCATGGTTGGCCTCCTGGAAATTAAACTGAAATAGTCTTATCTACATATGTGCCAATTTTGGAATAGCTCCCATGCATACCTTGCATGATATCCAACATGGAGCTCAAATTTCTAGTGCGTTTTTTCAGCAGTTGGTAGCACTGACATCATTTTCAAATATGGACGTGAAATATTCCTGTGCACATCTTTACTCATACTAAATTTGGTTTTGATTGCTGCAGCCGTTTAGGAGTTGATAGGTGGGGACACACACACAGCCAGACAGACAGACAGACAGACAGAAGGACAGACAGACAGACAGACAGACACACATTTTCCCGGATCGATCTCATAAGTCTACTTTTTCCTCATTTTTGCAAAATGTGAAAAGTAGGCTAAAAACTGAATTATCATACCAACAATTTATGTTAATTAAAGGTGAATACCAGGAGGTGTTTAACATTACGAGTATCGGGGAAAGAACAATAATAACGATAGTCGAGGCGAAGCATTATCACGTGGCCCTATATTGTGACAGACATTCATTCGAAAATATCATAGCAGGGCTGGCATCAAAGGGACACAGTGAGAATGTGACGGAAGACTACATCTGCTTTAAGATTGCGTGGAGGGACTGCAGGCTGCAGGCTACTTCATATGTCGGTCAAGGCCAGGTCGAAATAGCTTCTCGTGGAAGGAAGTGTGTCACTGGTTGAGGAAAGTGAGTACATATAATTCAAGTGAACCAGGAACTAGACGCTATAGTGCGTGGGCGTGAAAGTGCTCTGATATAGTGAAATCTAATATTGCTACACGGCAGCATGAACCTTATAACCATGGGCTCAAATATTCTGGGAATCAACATGCATATTAATACGCAAATTATGCTGCACTGAACCTCTAAAGGGGCCATAATGGGGTGAACGGTCGCGACGAGATGGACGAGTGGACCATGGTTGAGACGTCAGGAGACGCCGTCGCTGACGGTGACCGGGGGCAACCAGTGGGCGGACATGGGCGTCGCCAGGAGATCGAGAGGAGCCGGGGGCGAATACCTCTACCAGTACGCTGGGAGACCACATCGCGGAGACGCTGGAGGAACGACGCCGCCCAAATGCCGCAGACGACGCCGACGCCAAGGGTTTCCGAAGACGCCGGATCTAAAGTAAGACGTTTCATTTCCATCCTTGTTCATCAGGAAGAAGAGAACTTCTACCTCGGATAGCCGTGCCATGAGATGACCTGAGATCGTGTAACTTAACGCCATTCATAATCATTTATTCCAGATTGAACAAGAGCATAATTTTCTCATAGGGTTGTACAGATATTTTTTCCCTTTCTTTTCGGGTCGTTTTGACTTACATAAATTAACAGTATCAATGGTAGGAGTAAAACATACATTTATTCTCTGAGACCTGATAATAATAATAATAATAATAATAATAATAATAATAATAATAAATAGTTGAAATTTGGTAACGATAATATGAGATGCCCATTTTGCTGGGAGATTCTAGCATTTCGATTTCCGAGGTCATTATATGAATTTAATTCTGAAAGGTTTGTCAAGTACTGCATAGATTTTAATAGCAAAAAGGATAGCAAAATGAATATGGTTGGAGATTGTCGAGTAAGGTTCCTTGGATAGGATGCCATATTATCATACGACCTCGTGGTCCCGATAAAGTTGATACGCTCTGTTAAGTGTGGATTCTTGAGACATGCTAATAATGCATGATTTTTGTAATGATGTTGTGTAAAGTTAATGTGATAATTAAATATGGTATTATTCCGTCATATGTGACGAGGTTATTCACGGGGCGACGTATGACCGTTGAATTGAATTTGTGAGGACAGGGTCCTTTACTCTTGACGAACGTGTTACGTTTATCGATGAGTTGTATATTGAATAGCGCAGGGGTGTAATTGATGGTGCGCTCTACAGTCAGATTGTTCGGATTCTCACACAGAGTGTTCGACGGAAGGGTTGCGGTTAAATGTTCGTTGTGAGAATGAAATACACTAGGATGCCTTATTACGAGGTTCTTAACCTTTCGTAAACGTTAGACAATGCTAAAATTTAATTACAATAACAAATATGACAGTGTGGATCAAGGTATTTGGAACGGCGAATATAAATCAGTAATAATAATAATAAGAATTAGTAGTGTAAATAATTGAGCACAATCTGGGTGTGTTAATAATTTATGATAAGTTATAATTAATTGTTGAAATGCCATATTATGTGAAGCTGAGTTGATGTTTGAGTGTTATTTGATGTGATATGATGCTCTTTAGTTATTAATTTGCAGTTCGATAGAGGAGATCTGTCCATTGCTGTATAAGGGTAGACAGTTGTGATATACACAGATATTCGATATTTTCTTCGAGTTTTTGCCGCAGGTGTACTTTGTGATGAGTGGCCAGTGATGTTTACATGCGTGTGCACCGATAAATTAAGGGTTAATTTAGTTTTGAAAGGCGATCTCCTTGTCGGAACTTTAAGAGAGGACACCCACGAGTTTGAATAAGTATAATTTTTTGTTTGTTTAGGGACTATGAACTTTATTATTTTTATTTTCGGACTTTGTCCCACCCTAACTCTATACTCGTGCGTGGTAGGCAGGTTGCATGTTTATTTATCCTTTGGCCAATAAAGGAGCAGATGTGATTTTACGAGGGCTTTTCTCTTCTTCTCTGTTTGTTAATTCAAGTTAGGGAGTTTGCTTTTGAATCCTGGTTCAGTTTATTTGCCATCCCAACCAGTAAACGAGCCGAGACCCTATGTCTCTGGCTCGCTGGAGCATTTCTTTTATTCTTGTCTGTATGAACCAAGATTCACGCCCTAATCTTTTTTCACCCACTCCCTTGGCTGTTTCTTCTGATGGGGCCGGGATGTTGGCCGGGTGATCGCCTGTCCCATTGGAGAAACAGGCACAGTTCGAACTGTCGAAGACCATATATCATGTCAAGAGTGCCTTGATAAAATTAGTAGTATCCAGGGTCAATCCCCAGTAATGTCTCATATAAAATTCAAAGACAGAGGAGGTCTCCGATATCCTAAGCCAGTTTTTGTTTCGCTGCTGATGGGACTGGAAGAAGTAACGGACGAAATGATATCGGTTACGCTGGGCAGTCCAAGAATAGCACAAACATTAACCACAATACTGTTGCCACATGTTGCTAAAACACCTATTCTACAGTGTGGAGTGAGTGATCACCCTGAGGAACTGAGCAAGTTAATATTGCAGAGGTTTCTGCGGCCCTCTGTCACTAACTACACCAATGACATGACAGATGAGTTTCGCCAAGACTACTTCTTGAGAAGAACAACAAATTATGAGAAAAGAGAATCAAGAAAAATTGTTGAAGTCGTTCCTTTTCACTGAACCCCTAGGTCTATGGGTCGCCAGTAAAAGTATTCAGTGCAACCGTACCGTACTCTTGTGCAAATCAGACATTAGTTTCATTAGTTGTGCGTGCTATATAAGGGATATCCGAAGATGAAACGAACTCCTACTAGTAAAAGATGAACATCACTTATATTTTACTCCATTCTACTCAATAACGTATGTTCATGTACTGCAAACATAGTCTTCTTCTTCTACTTTTCGTTTGGGCCTCTTGAGGACCACGGGGCTCGTTTTGACTTCTTGTAAGGAATTTATGTTTCTTCTTAGCCCAGGCAGCTTTCATCTTCTGGCTGTGTGTCTGCTTTCTTTCCTGTGTCCACTTCGGTCTGGTAGTCCCTGTACTCTTCCTGCTGGTGAGAGACACTGGAAGGACACCATGTTGAATCATCTGTCGGTATTGTGATCGATCCTGTATGTTTTTTTTATGAAATTCCAAATTGCTGTAGGTCTGACTTCACTGTGGTGATCCATTTGTTTTTGGACGCTTTCCCTCTTCCTATCGTGGTGAAGATCTGGCTGGTAAGTCTATCTGGACCCATGCGTGTCAGATGTCCGTAGAAAGCTAATCGTCTCTTCCTCATGGATGTGACGATATCTTCTTGATGATCATAGAGCTCATTGTTGTGCCTGGTCCTGTAAGTACCACCCTCTTCCCTTATTGGTCCTAAAATCCTTCTAAGTATTTTCCGTTCCTTGAGTTCTAGTTTCCTCAGTGGGCCTTTCCGGTTCATCAGAAGACACTCAGAGGCATATAGAACGGAAGGTCTTACTACTGAGTTGTAATGTAGAAGTTTAAGGTTCTTAGAGAGGCATTTGGATGTGTAGATGCTCTTACAGGTGTGGTAGACCCTTTCCAGTTTCGTGCATCTAGTGTCTATTGCTAAGGTCTCACTCTCGTTTGCTGGAATCCACTCCCCTAGGTACTTCACTGCAGGAACTTTTTGAATTGCGGTGTCTTTCACAAGAATAGTAGATGGGGCTCCCTTTATATTTGTCATGAACACTGTTTTTTGTATATTGACCTTCAAGCCAGTTTTAGCTGATATGTTATAGAGGCTCTGTAGTTGGTGAGTAGCTTCCTCTATGTTGTTCGCTAACAAGGTAAGGTCGTCGGCAAAGACCAGGCAAGGTACATTGAGATTGCCTTTCTTGTACCCAATTTGCAGTCCTGTTCCTGATGGTAACGTGGTAGTCCATTCCCTGATAATCTTCTCAAGTACACAATTGAAGAGAATACAAGAAATGCCATCACCTTGTCTAACTCCTGTTTGGATAGGGAAGCTGTCTGAGAGTTCGCCTCTGAACTTGACTTTGGAGGTCGTAGTCTTCAGTGTAGCCTGGATTAGTCTGGTGGTCTTCGCATCCAGTCCTAATTCCCATAGAGTGGAGAAGAGGGTCTGTCTGTCTATTGAATCATACGCCTTCTGGAAATCCACTAGTGTGACTACCCATCGATGTCCGCCGCTATTCTTGTACCTTAAGATTGTCTTGAGGTTCTGTATTTGCTCTATGCATGATCTATTTGCACGAAAACCAGCCTGATATTCACCTAGTTGGGAATCTAGTTGACTAGTAACTCTGGTTAGCAAGGCTTTAGATATTATCTTGTATGTGACAGATATTAGAGATCTGCCTCTGTAGTTATCAAGGTCAATCCTACTACCTTTCTTGTGTAGAGGATGGATCACAGCTGAGGTCCATCCCTCAGGTAAGGTCTCCGTTGCCCATATGTCCTGTATGATTTGATGGAGGTTTTGTATTGATTGTTCATCAGCATGTTTCCACGTTTCTGCAACTATACCGTCTTCACCTGAGGCCTTGTTGTTCTTTAGGCTCTTGATAATCTCCCTTATTTCTTCTATGGCTGGCGGTAAGGAGTCTGGATTTCTGGAAGGAGGGTCATGGAAGGTGAGTCTCTCTTCAGGTTCCTCTGCATTGAAGAGCTTCTTGAAATACCCCGCAAGGATACTGGTGCAATCCTTGTTGTTGTACTGAAGTTTTCCATCAGGTCCACGAAGTTGAAGGGTAGGAGCTTTGTATTGTGTCGACTGTTTTCTGAGTTCTCTGTAGAAATCCCTCGAGTTATGCCTTTTGAAGTCCTCTTCTGCCTGTTTTATTAGAGCCTTATTATGGTTCCTCTTGGTTTGTCGCACTATGTTGGAAGTTATTTTTCTTTGTGTAAGAAAGGCCTGGTAGTTAGCTTCATTCTTGCACTGGTTCCAAGTGACCCAGACTCTACGCCTTTCTTCTATAGCCTGGTCACTTGTAGTCGTCCCCCAGGGATGCTTGGCTTTGTTGGATGAGGCAGGCATGGTTTTTTGAGCGGCATCCAGTAGAGCCTTTTGTAGGTTGGACCAACCTTGCTTCTCTGTGTTTTCCTTCAGGGTGGCTTGGAAACCACAGTCTTCATCACTCAGTTTGAGGACGTTGAACTTTGGTATTTTACCAACTTTGGAGGTATTTGGTGGTCTCCTAATTGGCTGCAGGTTGGTTTTCACCAGAGATAAGTAATGGTCTGAGTCTAAGTTAGCTGCCCTTAGCACTTTGACATTTTGTATCTCTTTGTGATACTTTCTGTCCATAGCCACATGATCCAACAGAACTCTCCTAGCATTGGATCTGGGCTCTTCCAAGTCTTGGCCTTCCGAGGCAGGCGTTTGAAGGCAGTTGATTTTAGGACCAGGTCTTAATTATCGCAAAGATCTATGAGGCGTTCTCCATTCTTATTGGTCCTCTTATGGGCTGGATAGAGGCCCACTATCCGACGATATTTTTCTCCTTGCTAATTTGTGCGTTAAAATCACCCATGAGTATGGTGGTATGATGTTGTGGAATCTTGTCAAGTGTTTCTTCTAGAACACTCCAATATTGCTCAACCGACTCTAGGTCTTTTCTGTTTGTGTCGTTTGTTTGTGCATGAAAGTTCATTATGGTATATGCCCTATTGCGGAACCTTAAAGATATTGAAGAAGTCCTACCATTAGGCGAAATGAACCCTATTATGTTATCAACGATACTATGATGTACAGCAAAGCCAGTGCCAAGGTGAGGGACGTTCTTCATCACTCTGATGCCTGGTTTCCCTTTGTAAATCCCGTATCCTTGAGATTCTATTGCATCTTCGTCCGTCAATCTAGTCTCTTGCAGTGCTGCTATCTTGATGTTATGCTTGTCCAGCACATCCAGGGTATGTTTCATTTTACCTACCTTTAACATGGAGTTGATGTTAATTGTAGCTAGGTAGGTGATATTTCTCTTATTTCTTGGCTGTTGCGTATACGGCGGAGCACATGAAAGTGCAGGCTCCCCAGAGTCCGATGGCCTGCATGCCCCAGGAGTGGGGGTGGATTGGTTACCACCTGGGGTATTCTCTATGTTAATGTTTCCCTTCATGTGTGAGTTCAACGAGTAAGTAAGTAGGCCACCCTAAATGGCGACGGGTTGTTTACCATCAAAGTTGTTAGCCCTGAGGTTTATAATATCAGCCGCTCCTAACATGGAGAACAGACGCTGTTTGCAGCCGCTCGATTCGAGTCAGACGTTGCTCCCTCCTCCTTTCTCATCCGGGCTTGGGACCGGCTATAGCGGAGTTTGCAAACATAGTCTATATATTAATTTTTGCTGGTATTACCTTGCGATAGCAATGCCATTACATGCTAATGTTGGGTGGGGAATCAGCGCTGCAGTGGTCAATACGCGCACTGCTAGGAGGACACTGTTGTTGCAGAGAACGCCGCGATTGAGTAGGCTTTCTATTATTGGAGGCTATGACCCAACACATGTTCCTCACGGACATCGCGCTAGGCTTTTTATAGTGCTAGTACTACGTGAGTCAACAAATTGTTTAGTTACAATTACCATAACCAAAAACACTTTTAACAGAGACATGTAAATCTGGCCATCTACTACAAATAATTCTTCACTGCAGTAGTTATGAACTTTTCTTGCAGAAGGGCTGTAATTTTCAGATCTTTTAGAACTGAAGACCCAATGGCTGTTAAATTCGGGGCTTCAAGTTTCAGTACAGCATTTCTGAATTTTAAAATCTATTAACGAATCTGCAAATGAAACAGGAGCTCTGGTATTTGCAGATGATGTGGTACTATTGGGGAAATCAAAAGTGGAAGTACTGTGCTGGCTAATTCTCCCAATCTCTGCCGGTGGCATAATTTTTTTTTCAGCCCGAGCCTAGCCACAGTATGTAATTCTGAGCCTCTTATTGGCTGTTATGTCGTGCCATTCTCCTGGTTCCGATTCGAGACGGTAGGTAGTAGCAGGGGTCACATCCGATCAAACATGGAGGAAGTTTATCGAGTGAGATGTGGATAATATTCGATGTTGAATTGCATTGTTAGCGTGAAACAGGCATGAAACTTGCTTTAGATCAAGTTTAAAACAACCCACGCAGCAAATGAATGCGTTGCAATCAACATTTAAGGTCTAAGTGAAATAATTCGATATTTAACCACATGTATGATAATAAATAACTTTTGCGTGCGCACTTGTGCACGAGTGGTACAGTTGGTCACTAGTCGTGGCCGAGTGAGGTACGTGTGTGCGCGCTGTGTGACCGCATTGGAAGAGTGTACGTTTCCTAATACCGGTGCTTCCGATAGTTCCACGGGTGTACTGACCTTCCGTGTGTCATTCAGACAATACTTTTTCAAGTAGTGTTCCAGATAGGACAACAAAACCAGAAACCCAGAAAACCCCGCTGAAAATCATGTCCAGATACCAGAGGAAAAACACCGTACGCTGCCAATGGGACAGGCAGAGTTCTCGCCCCACACCAGGAGAAATTCACCGCTGGATTAGCGATACCCTCCGGTTGACTGTCGACCAAGTAGAAGCCATCCAGTTAAATGCGCAAGAAAAAACCATGTACAACAAGGTAATCAGCATATCTACTTATCAGAAATTGCTAAATACTTTTGCAGATCCTATTAAATTTCAGTATGACTCAGGCAAAATGACTAATGTTAAGCTCTCCACAGCAGATGCCAATTTTACCACAGTGCGTATATTTAATGTCCCACTCGAGGTTCCCCCTGAAATTTTCAAATCCGTCCTGTCGAAATATGGCACTGTGAGTGACGTCAGGAAAGAACAATGGTCTTCTGCTTATCAGTTCCCGGTGTATAATGGAATACGTGCAGCCACTATGGAAATCAAACAAGATATCCCCTCCACTGAGACTTTTGGTGGCCATTCTGGCTATATATCGTATAATGGACAGAAACAGACCTGTTTAATTTGCAATGCTAACACACATATACGTATCAACTGCCCAAAGAAAATGATTCCCCTCGGTATAACTCCTACACAACAACGACGTGTCCAATACTCGGAAGTTGTGACACAGCAAACGACACATGAAAACATGCTTATTGATCAGTCAGCTGGGACAACACCAGAAGTGGCCTCGGACACACATGACGCAGAACTGGTACCTTGCACTGACCAGATCAGCGAGCCACAGAGTGCCCCTGTGCTATCGGCAACCTGTATCGCAGCCTTAGAACCAACTCTGCCGTCACTACAGGCTACCACAGAAATTTTGTCTTCACTGTCCCCACCTTCTCTGGTACCTACCGACTCACTTAAGCAGGTTGATCGGGGATCCGAGAACGTATCTAAGAAGATTAAAACAAATGCCTCGATTGCCGTACCAGCCCCGAAGAATCAAACTGGCTCTACAAACGTTCCCGCAGCTGTGAAAAAGAAACAAAATCTTCATTCTACGTCATCTAGGGACCCACGAACGCTCTCAAACGCTGACAGCCGGCCTATGAATGGCAGTCATAAGGAACTATCTCAACCTAATTTGACATAGTGCACCAGTATATTTCTCACCTGTGTCTTTTTTTTTTCTCGAGTCCCACCTTCCAGTATGTCTAGCACAGCTTTTATACTTCTCTTAATGGCGCAATTTCTCACTGTGGCCACTGTGAATATCAATGTAATGGAATGCCCTCTGAAATTTCAACTGTTGGAGAGATTCCTTTGAGATGCAGACATTGACATTGCCTTCATTCAAGAAGTTGCAATACCCTGTTTGCCCATATCTGCCTTCTACAAACAATACATCAATACCGGTAATACGAATAGAGGGACCGGATTCCTCATAAGACATGATATCCCACTCAAAGGTGTGCTATGTCATCCATCAGGACGCATAATATCTGGACACATAAACAATACCACCCTGATAAATGTATATGCCCCATCCGGGTCCAATAAACGTGTGGAACGGAAAATGTTCTTTCAACAGAGTATACTGCCTCATCTGCACGAAGTTAAGGAAAAACTTATTCTTGCAGGGGATTTCAATTGTATTCAACGCCCAGAGGATTCCACTAGTCCATACCAAGGTGTCAACCCGGCTCTCAGGACCCTTCTTACCTCCCTACACCTCATTGATGCTGTGGATAGTTTAAGGGTGCCCCTGCCCCATTACACCTGTATAAGTCACAACTCCTCATCACGAATTGACCGCATCTACTTTTCACAGGAACTTATCCAGCCTAGACGATATGAAGTGATACCTGCCAGTTTCACTAACCATCATGCTGTCGTATGTACAATCTCTTACCCCCATCCCATATTTCACATAGGAAGAGGTTATTGGAAACTGAATTGCTCGCTGTTACTGGAGGAGGAATGCCAAGATATTTTCAGACAACACTGGACTCGATGGGTCCAACAAAAATGCAAATTTCGCGACTGCGCAGACTGGTGGGATATTTTAGTTAAACCAGGGATCCGCCGTGTCTTTAAGAACATATCCTACCAACGAGGTCGGGAAAGACGGGATACAGTTGAATTTTACTATCGAGTTCTTCGCCAGCTCCAGCAAAGATCTGATGCTGGGGAGCGTATATATGACCAGATTCGGGAAGTTAAAACCAAGCTCCTGTCTCTACAGCAACGAACGCTCGCTCATATAAACGTGGCTTTAAAAGATCGTACAGTGCTCCCGGACGAAAGTGCAAGTGTATACCATATCGCCAAAGGACAACGTGAGCGGCAACGTAATTATATCCACCGCCTCCGCACCAGTACTGGAAGTGTCGTCACCTCCCCTGACGCTATACGTAGTGAAATATCATTATTTTATCAACGGTTCTACGCTAAGGCTCCAATTGATCCACAGCAGGTGACCCTATTGCTTTCATCTTGCAGTACCCAACTATCTCCGGACAACAAAACTCTGCTCAGCGCGGATATTACGGATGAAGAGATTCACTCTGTGGTTAAGCACCTCCCAAACAACCGCTCACCTGGCATTGATGGACTGCCATATGAAATGTATAACCACTTCTGGCCTCTCATTGGCAAAGAATTTTGTCATGTCTTGCGTACCATTCTCCAACGTCGTGCTCTTTGTCAATCACATCACGAGGGTACCATAGTCCTCATACCAAAAACATCCTCTCCCATGGCAGTTGGTGACTTCCGACCAGTTACTCTGCTCTGCAGTGATTATTAAGTCCTTACCAAAGTACTTGCATGCCGATTGAAGACTGTTCTACATGATATCATTGGTGATGAACAATGTTGCAGTATTCCTGGAAGAACTCTGTTAACAAGCTTAGCGATACTACGGGACCAACACCTAAAAGCCGAAATGCTCCCCACTGAGCCAATGAGTTTTCTCACCTTAGATCTTGATAAAGCTTTCGACCGCATCAGTCATGAATACTTGTACATGGTCTTGCAACACTTTGAATTTCCTGAAATCCTTATTGACTACATTCGTATGATAAATTGTAATGCTACGTTTCGAGTGCTCGTCAACGGTTTTCTTTCCCCTTTGATTCCAATACAACGATCAGTTAGGCAAGGATGTACCCTTTCCATGCTACTTTTTGTCATTGGCCTTGAACCGTTCATTCGGACTACCCAGGTGAAGCTACAGGGTTACAAACTGTCCACACATGTTTTTGGCATGTGCGCCTATGCTGATGACGTATCAATATTGATCCACAATAATGAAGACAACTCCCACATCGATAGCGTCCTTCAGCTCTACCATGTCGCCTCTGGAGCACAATCGAACCCCCAGAAAACTGCTTTGCTTCCGCTCAATACTAACTCAGTGATTACCCAACAGCCCTGGTTCCGGATAGTAAATGAGGTGAAAATTCTTGGCATTACCTGGAAGCAATCGCTTCTGGACACAGTGCAAGCAAACTGGACTAAGGTCATTGCCAAAGTTAGGGGAGTGCTGATCCAATTTGTTCAAAGAAACCTCAATATAGTGCAACGGGTCATGGTCCTCAACGTGTTTGCGCTCTCTAAAATATGGTATTTCGCACAACTTTTCCCACTTCCCAAATTGTTTGAGAGCCAACTGGCAAAATATACAGGTTGGTTTATATGGCAAGGATTTTTGTTCCGAGTACAACGGGAACAGTTGTATCTCCCATCCCGGCAAGGCGGGCTAGGGCTAACAGCTCATGGCATGAAATGCCGTGCACTCCTCTGCAAGAACGATATCACCATTCATTCCCAACATGACACTTTTACGAAAGCGCTATACAAAGATATTCGAAACACAGCCCGTGGTTATGATAGAGCTCTGCCGAAGATATTTAGGGACCATCAACAGCACCTTCTGGAAACTGTTCGCCAAATGCCTTCAGGGACTGTTCCAACGACGAAAAGTATTTATAACATGTTGCGGCAAGTGGTACACTCCAAACCGCGAATCGAGGCCACCACCCTCTACGTCCATTGGCCCAAAGTTTGGAAAAAATTTGGGGCTATGACCATTTCTTCTGCTGTACACTCCCAGGATTTTATCTTCCTCAACGATCTCATCCCAACCCCTCTACGGCGATATACCATCCGTCTTGAAGCTTACCCATGGTGTACTATATGTGGTCAAACTGATACGGCGATACACCGCTTCACATCATGCACGCGAGTTGCCTCCACGTGGCTGTGGTGTAAGGGAAAAGTATGTCAACTATTAAATGTGCCCACGGATGACCTTGATGACAGGAAGTTGATTCGTTTGTCGGTGACCGCCTTCCCCCAAATTAAACAGACTGCCATTGTGTGGATAATGGGCCAATATGTACACTTCGTGATGGACAATGATCAACATTTCTCGTTCCTGGATCTCAGGTATCACCTGCATAAAGAGCGTTGGAAGCTTAGTGAAAGTGGACAATTGTACGATAAATATGGACACTATCTGGATTTTCTTGTGATGTAATAGTATGGTATTTATCATATCTGAAAATTCTGTAATTCTGTAAAGAGCTAATAATAATAATAAAAAAGTGGTACCGTGCGAGCTTGGTAACTATGTGTCCCGGGTACAAGACTGCCCGAGGGCAGGAATTTTTACTTCTTTTGAATTATTTTATTATAACCTCCCTCCTTTTTACAGCATGTTTTATGCCTTCCTTTATTGAAATTATCTGTATGGGTGATTGAAATAATAAACATTGTTAAGCGGAATTCTTCACTGTTCTCACTTGAATTTATATTCCTCTGCTTACTGTTCAACGCGGCTAGCGTTCTTGGCTGTCTCCCCAGAGGTACGGGTTCGATTCCCAGTTCTGTCGATGTATTTATTTATTTATTTACAAGTAGGAGGGCTCAATGACCACCATGTCCAATTTGATCAAATTAACAAGAGCAACATCAGCGTCAACTTCTGCTTGCCTCTCCCCAAGGTGGACAGGGTTCGATTCCCGGTCAATTCACGTGAGATTTACGAAGGGAATTATCACGTTCTGAGTTTTGGTTTCTAACTAAATTGGAGGTTCCGTGTCTAATGATCGCGAGATTGTGCATTTGAGTCTTCAGTCTTTTGACAGGTTTGATGCAGCCGTCCATGTCTTCCTGTCCTGAGTTAATCTTTTCATCTCTACATAGCTACCACACCCTACATCCGAGGCAATCTGTTTAACATATTCTAACCTTGGTCTACCCCTACAGTTTTCGACCCTTCCGTCTAACAATGTTTTCTTTTCTTTTTTATTAGTCGATTACCCTCCAGGTTGGTGGAACCCACGGACTCAGCGAGGGAACTCACCACTACCGCCTCTACGGGCAGTGTCCTAGAGCTGGGAACATCTAATTGGAGTGGATACAACTGGTGAGGTGTATTTGACACCTCGCCCAGGTGGCCTCACCAGCATAGCGAACAGGGGCCTCATGAGGGAAGGTAATGGATGGTCAGGATGGATAGGCAAGGAAGAGGGAAGGAGGCGGCCGTGGCCATGAAGACGGTACCATCCCGGCATTTGCCCGAAGACGAAGTGGGAAACCACGGAAAACCACTTTGAGGATGGCTGAGGTGGGAATTGAACCCCCTCTACTCATTTGGAACACCCGAGGCTGAGTAGACCCCGTTCCAGTCCTCATACCACTTTTCAAATTTCGTGGCAGAGCCGGGAATCGAACCCAGGACCTCCGGGGCGGCAGCTAATCATGCTGACCGCTACGCTACGGAGACGACCTAACAATGTTTATTATTTCAATCACCCATACAGATAATTTCAATAAAGCAAGGCATAAAACATGGTGTAGAAAGAAGGGAGGATATAATAAAATAATTCAATAGAAGTAAAAATTTCTGCCCTCGAGCAGTCTTGAACCCGAGACACATAGTTACCAAGCTCGCGCGATACCACTTGTGCACATGTGCGCTCGCAAAGGAAGTATATTATCATAGGTCTTAATACGTGTGGTTAAATGTCGAATGATTTCACTTGGACCTTAAATGTTGATTGGAACGCATTCATTTGCTGCGTGGGTTGTTTTAAACTTGATCTAAAGCACGTTTCATGCCTGTTTCACGCTATTAATGCAATTCAACATCGAATATTTTCCACATCTCACTCGATAACCTTCCGTCATGTTTGATCGGATGTGACCCCTGTCACTACCTACCGTCTCGATTCGGAACCAGGAGAATGGCATGACATAACAGCCAATAAGATGCTCGGAATTACATACTGTGGCTAGGCTCGGGCTGAAAAAAAAATTATGCCTGCCGGTGACGTACGTCATGACTTCCAGGAAAGGTCTATCGACTGTACTAGCCTCAGCAAAAACATTTCCCAAGGATCACTATTGTATTTATAATAATAATAATTATTATTATTATTATTATTATTTACATCACCATGAACAGTCCTTCTTAATACGTACTGGTCAAAGTCATCGAAATTAGTAACAGTAATACTTCTCGCACGAGTTTTATCAGGAGTTGCGAATGAGTTCGATTCTCCTTTCTCAATATCGCCCAACTCGCTCTTTATAACACGCACCGTTCTTTTAAGGTACGGTTTGGCTACGGCGATGATCGCCGGGCGCACATCGCTGGCGATCTTCGTTGCTTTATGAACGCATGTAAACAAATGGGACTGGTTTCCCTACAGCGATCTGCGCTGGCGTCAATTCATTGAATTTTGTCAGCGATGATCGCTGGCCATTTCGTGAACAAAAGAATAACGATAAAGCTCTCATCTCTTTGGGAAACAGTATCATGGCTTCCATACAGACAGTATCTTGTAATTTCTCAAAATAAACTGATGAGTTTTTAATAAATTATGTTGCTTGTCACAGAAACGTGGTAGTAAGTGTGCTTATTTGTTCACCTGTATTTTAATACACATATTATTTAGGACAGACACACGGTAACATAAGTTATCATGTAACACATGGTAGGCCTATGATGATTTCATAGCCCTTATTCAAAGATGTCATCAATCCAAAGGTGGGTTCTATTCAAACTTAAAGACTTCATAAGTTTAATTTTAATATTTTCATTAATTGTTTCTGATCACCCCCCCCCCCCCCTCCCCAAGTTAGCCACTGGTTTAGAGTATTCCTTAAATTTTATTTGGTTATTAAGCAGGTGTCTACGAATCAGGGCATTAAAACATGCTTCTGTATGCCTAGTTTTGTACATGTTATTATTTATTGGGTACAGAATGAAGCTCAAGGGGGGGGACTGCCCGTTACAAACATCGCTCACCACTAGTAGTTTGGAGTCTTTTTCGCTCCTTGTACATATACCTAATTCGATCAGCATCTCTTCTTCCTCTTTTAAAAGAAGCAATATTAACGCTGATGTAATTCTGCTTAAGGTCATTCTGGCAACGTTATTGGCAACTCAAACTAACACTTGGGGCGCTGCGGTTGGTCTGGATAAGTAGGGTAAAAATACTCAATAACACGCGTTTGATATGGAACACTTTTTATATTTCGGTTATAATCAGTAAATGTGGTCCCTAAAATAATGGCAGTGTTATTTTCAATTGTATATATGTATAACTGTGCGATACACGTGATCTAATTTGTGTGTTCCACTGGATTTTATGTGTCAATTGCATATTATCAAGCATAGGTTGTCTGCTAGTATTTGTTTTTGTACAGTTTGAGTCATAGCGCTGTTACGTTTAAAAGCTATATTTGAGTTTGTTCACTGTACCATAGACTCTAGAAATTATTTGCTGCTTGGTAGGACGAAGGGATGATTTTAACTTGCATTAAAACTCGGGGTAGACAGGAATTGCTTGATTTGGATGGTGGGTATTAATCCTGCGAAGTCAAATTAGGCCTATATGACTCGTAGTGGAATGGCTCGGATATCGCAGAGCGAGATTATGGCCTTTGGTAGGGTTATTGGAAATGAACTAGAGAGCGGGGAAGGATACCTGACTGATGAAGCTTGGCAGTCCTCGGCTGGTGTAGGCTTGGCTGTCTTGGTACGGCTTTGCTCGGCGAGAATGTGCTTGGCTGTCTAGGTGTGGCTTGGCTCGGCGTAAGTGAACAACCCGTCCTGTCGTCAGTGAGTGTAGTGGTGAGTGGTCCAACCTGCTCTTGTTTCCCGTATTTATTTGGTATCGTCACCTTTCGGCTATTGCTATTTGCATCTTTTGGAAATTGACGAAAACGTATATCAGCAGCCCTCTTATACATCGACTTAGAGCCGTAAACTGAGCAATAAACTTTCCTTTTACTCATTTTGCACTCTTATCAACGAGTAAAACTTATGTATAAACACGAAGAATTTACCACGATCTGTTTACCAATACAAGAAACCATATACAAACGTCACCATGTGACAAATGTACCCTACTTGGTAAGTTTCTCATTGTTACCGCTAGATGTAATATCAGTTAGCTGGAGTTGCCAATATGATTTCAGACTATGATCATCTAATTAGTATTTACCCCCCACGAACCTATATAAGCAAAGAGTAGGCTACTGAGCTGTTGAGAAGTGAAAGTGATCCTGTTGTAGGAGGCAGTGGACGATGGTCGCTGACTACGGAAACCGCTTTTCTGACTTGTGCGCCGAGCGATCATCGCTGTAGCCAAATCGTACCTTTAGATACACCTGTGGCTAGGGATGGGCGCGACTGAAGCCTGGAATCGAGAGTGTCGACTCGATCGACTCCGAACACCGGTCTCGGTTCGCATGAAGCCTCGCGACTCCACGTTAATCTGATGCGTATTGCGGGGCCGCTTCGCATGAAGCCTCGCGACTCCAAGCTCACGTGATGACTATTGCGGGGCCTCACAGTCCTTTCGCATGAAGCCTCGCGACTCCAAGCTAACCTGATGAGTAAGGTCCGGATAGTGATGTGATTATATATATTTAATTTTACTAAATATTTTCTATTTATTTACATATATTTGAAGTTTTATAAATAAATACATATTATGGCGAATTTATTCGTAAGTAGGCTACATATTCCCTGTATTTGGTGGTATGTCGCACTCCTTAGATAAATGCTGCAGACATTTTCGACCCTTGGCAATTCCATTAATTTGCCCCTCTATTTCGTGAATGTTCCCTTGTCTCTGTATTTAGTAGTATTTCAAGACAGGAATTCCCTGGCCATTAAATATAGCAGGCGGGCTGGAGAAGACTCGCGACTCCAAGCTCCCCTGTTGAGTATTGCGGGGTCGCTTCGCATGAAGCCTCGCGACTCCAAGCTCACCGGATGAGTATTGCAGGGTCGCTTCGCATGAAGACTCGCGACTCCAAGCTCACCTGATGAGTATTGCTGGGCCGCTTCGCATGAAGCCTCGCGACTCCAAACTCACCGGATGAGGATTGCGGGGCCGCTTCGCATGAGGCCTCGCGGCTCCAAACTCACCGGATGAGTATTGCGGGGTCGCTTTGCATGAAGCCTCCCGACTCCAAACTCTCTGGATGAGTATTGCGGGGCCGCTTCGCATGAAGCCTCGCGACTCCAAGCTCACCGGATGAGTATTGCGGGGTCGCTTCGCATGAAGACTCACGACTCCAAGCTCACCTGTCGAGTATTGCGGGGTCGCTTCGCATGAAGCCTCGCGACTCCAAGCTCACCTGATGAGTATTGCGGGGCCGCTTCGCATGAAGACTTGCGACTCCAAGCACACCTGATGAGTATTGCGGGGCCGCTTCGCATGAAGACTCGCGACTCCAAGCTCACCGGATGAGTATTGCTGGGCCGCTTCGCATGAAGACTTGCGACTCCAAGCTCACCGGATGAGTATTGCTGGGCCGCTTCGCATGAAGCCTCGCGACTCCAAGCTCACCTGATGAGTATTGCGGGGCCGCTTCGCATGAAGACTTGCGACTCCAAGCTCACCGGATGAGTATTGCTGGGCCGCTTCGCATGAAGACTCGCGACGCCAAGCTCCCCTGTTGAGTATTGCGGGGTCACTACGCATGAAGACTCGCGACTCCAAGCTCACCGGATGAGTAATGCGGGGTCACTTCGCATGAAGACTTGCGACTCCAAGCTCACCGGATGAGTATTGCTGGGCCGCTTCGCATGAAGACTCGCAACTCCAAGCTCACCGGATGAGTATTGCGGGGTCGCTTTGCATGAAGACTCGCGACTCCAAGCTCACCTGATGAGTATTGCGGGGTCGCTTCGCATGAAGCCTCGCGACTCCAAGCTCCCCTGATGAATATTGCGGGGTCGCTTCGCATGAAGACTCGCGACGCCAAGCTCCCCTGTTGAGTATTGCGGGGTCGCTTCGCATGAAGACTCGCGACTCCAAGCTCCCCTGATGAATATTGCGGGGTCGCTTCGCATGAAGACTCGCGACGCCAAGCTCCCCTGTTGAGTATTGCGGGGTCGCTTCGCATGAAGACTCGCGACTCCAAGCTCACCTGATGAGTATTGCGGGGTCGCTTTGCATGAAGACTCGCGACTCCAAGCTCACCTGATGAGTATTGCGGGGTCGCTTCGCATGAAGACTCGCGACTCCAAGCACACCTGATGAGTATTGCGGGGTCGCTTTGCATGAAGACTCGCGACTCCAAGCTCACCGGATGAGTATTGCGGGGTCGCTTCGCATGAAGACTCGCGATTCCAAGCTCACCGGATGAGTATTGCGGGGTCGCTTTGCATGAAGACTCGCGACTCCAAGCTCACCTGATGAGTATTGCGGGGTCGCTTCGCATGAAGCCTCGCGACTCCAAGCTCCCCTGATGAATATTGCGGGGTCGCTTCGCATGAAGACTCGCGACTCCAAGCTCCCCTGTTGAGTATTGTGGGGTCGCTTCGCATGAAGACTCGCGACTCCAAGCACACCGGATGAGTAATGCGGGGTCGCTTCGCATGAAGACTCGCGATTCCAAGCTCACCGGATGAGTATTGCGGGCCCGCTTCGCATGAAGCCTCGCGACTCCAAGCTCACCGGATGAGTATTGCGGGGCCGCTTCGCATGAAGACTCGCGACGCCAAGCTCCCCTGTTGAGTATTGCGGGGTCGCTTCGCATGAAGACTCGCGACTCCAAGCTCACCGGATGAGTAATGCGGGGTCGCTTCGCATGAAGACTCGCGATTCCAAGCTCACCGGATGATATTGCGGGCCCGCTTCGCAAGAAGCCTCGCGACTCCAAGCTCACCGGATGAGTATTGCGGGGCCGCTTCGCATGAAGACTCGCGACTCCAAGCACCTGATGAGTTTTGCGGGGCCGCTTCGCATGAAGCCTCGCGACTCCAAGCTCTCCGGATGAGTATTGCGGGGTCGCTTCGCATGAAGCCTCGCGACTCCAAGCTCACCTGATAAGTATTGCGGGGTCGCTTCGCATGAAGCCTCGCGACTCCAAGCTCACCGGATGAGTATTGCGGGGTCGCTTCGCATGAAGCCTCGCGATTCCAAGCTCACCGAATGATTATTGCGGGGTCGCTTCGCATGAAGCCTCGCGACTCCAAGCTCACCTGATGAGTATTGCGGGGCCATTTCGCATGAAGCCTCGCGACTCCAAGCTCACCTGATGAGTATTGCGAGGGGCACACAGTCGCTTTTTATCCGAATCTCTCATTATTATTTTTATTATTATTATTATTTACTTGCATTGTACCAAATTATTGTAATATTGCACTTTAGGCAGATTGTATTACTATTATTGTTTTAAATAATAATCATCATAATAAACACAATAACAATTACGCCTACAATATTTCCGATGATAATCCGAAACAATCATCCATGTTTGCTGGCTAATAATCCTATTGTATGCATCGTAACACAAGATATCAAGGGACGAACGTGGATGCATAACAAGACCGTCACAATATCAGAGGCCTGTGCGCACATCTTAAACAAAGCAATTAAGAGCCGGCCGGAGTGGGAACGGCCGACCGCCAGCCCAGCACTTGTTGTAACATGGGTGAAAAGTTTGTGAAACGTTTTATAAAGAAACGGGACAAGGTAAAATTATTTTGTTCCTATAGCCCGCTGTAATATTTTATACACTTTTCATCGGTGCAAAAGCATATCGAACAGGAATACAAAGATAGTTATAAAAAGTGTAGTTAAAATCACAATTCTCCATATAAAATAGAGTTCTGAACTGCAATTTTCCAAACCTCTTCAATGCCTTCAGATGATGTTGAAAACAGAAACAAACTCCACTGCAAGACAGCTCATAGTTTTCTCTATTGTGCTACTGAATCATATTTTCAAATTAAGAACTCTGTATATGTTTAATCGTGATTTTAGAAAATGTAAGCATATTGAGTTGCTAATGCTAGCCGTGTCGAGGTGCTGGTAGTTCAGACAGTTTCCGTCAGATGTCACGTCGCAAAGTCCTGTCCTTGAAACAGGTCAAGACAGAGACAGAGATTAGTTGAGACATTTGGCCTAGGCCAGCTCAGGCTTTTCCCCATGCAGGGGAGTGGGGAGATCAGCACATGCCTCCCTTTCACATACAATGAGCAGCGGACAAGCTCATTCCACTACGGTATTGCTATTGTCTTAAAAGCTGCAATAGAACTTTAAAGTGCACGTTATACCTTTTACCGTGCAACAATTTTTATTAGTACTATGACTTAAAAAAAATAGTAAGGCTTTGTAATGAGCACGGATTGACTTATTGGTGAATACTGTGTTTTTAAATCAAATGCCCATCCTACACGAACAATTTTATCCCGGAAGAGGCTATACAATTATTAAAGTCTGGCGCGGTCAGCTGACATTTGAGGGTGCGCAAATGCGAGGGAGCCGTGTCAGTAGATTTACTAGCAAAATTCCGGCACCCTGGCGTCTATAAAAGCCACTGTAGTTAAAAGTGACGTAAAACCAATATTATTATTAGTAGTATTACTATTACAATTAAAGTGGGAGAAAAGGAAATAGGAAACTTCGACATCAAACACAATTTTCACTACCAGACTCAAGGGCAGCTTCATACTACAAGAAGACAAAAAGGATTAGCCTACAACGGAACTCATACAGAGATATGATAGACTTTTGGGAGAGTATTTTTTCCCGTTACTTGACCGGTTTTACAAACATTTCGTCCTTCCGGAGATTAGAGACTCAAAACAGAGTAGATGATATATGCCAATATGAAACTCTGTTTACATTATTATGTACCCTCTATTTTACTGAGTACTGGTAATGTTCCAGGCGCCGAGGAGTGATGTGTTTATATGCTGTAAAAAGATGAACGTCAATTATTTCGCAGTGTGGATTCACTCCCGAAATCCATTCCTCACTTCTGTGTGGTATAGCATTTTGAAATCGTTAGGACTTGAGTTCAGATTTTTAAATATATATTTCAAAATATATTATGGCCCAAATACGTATATTAAGAAACCAACGATCTATCCCGGCATTATTTTTAAGCCTGGTTTATTCTAATTCATCATCTGTTCTTGACGTCTACGTATCTACTGTCGACCAAAATATTATGTGCACTCGAGTTTGAAGGTTATTTGTGAAGTAACCAATAGACCTACATAAAATCCAGTAACATCATCATTTTCGTCGTTCTATTTTACGTTAGTTTATGTAGGTTTGGAATTTTTAATTTATATTTTAATAAACCAGTTATACAACATTCCAATGCACATAGTGTTAAAATTTGGATTCGATCTGATGACGGGTTTGTGAGATAATAGTTCGTAAATGTGACGCATGGTTGAAACATACTTTAAAACGAGCACTTTTTGTGTTCCAACTGCGATAAAAAATATTAAAATATAAATTAAACATTCCAAGCCTAAATGAACTAACGTAAACTGAACGACGAAAATGATGATGTTATAGGATTTTATGTAGGTCCATTGGTTACTTCACAAACCACCTTCAAGCTCGAGTGCACATAATATTTTGGTCGACAGTAGTCGGGGATTATATGATTCCCACGTTCCTTCACTTTTTGGGGGACGTAATGGTGTAGTGGTCAAGCTGCTTGGCTCTCACCAAGGTTCGATTCCTGGCAAGTGAGATTTTCGAAGTGAAATATCACGTCCTGTGGTTCAGATTCCACGTAAAAATGAAGGTCCCATAGCTCTGATCGCGAGATTAACGGTCACGTAAAACTACAAGCTTCATTCATTTTTCATGTCTACGTAATTGGTGGGGCGGGGGTGGAGACTACACGCGTATAGCATAATTTTTACAGCCATACTGTTTATTGATATGCCCTTTTAATACATACTGTGCTATGTATAAAACACCTCGTGGCGCAGTGGCCAGCAATGTTGTCGGCTACCTCAGAGGTCCCGGGCTTGATTCCCGGCTCTGCCAAGAATTTAAGTCTTGGTATGGTCTGGTGTGGGGTCTCCCAGCCACGTGATGCTAAGCGGGAGTCTGCCGGATGTTGTGGCTCATATTTATAATATTGGTTTTACGTCCCTTTTAACAACTGTGGCTTTTAGAGACGCCGGGGTGCCAGGATTTTGCCCCGAAGGGGATCTTTAACGTGCCAGTAAATCTACTGACACGGCTCCTTCGCATTTGCGCACCCTCAAATGCCAACTGACTGTCCGGGGATTCGATCCCGCTATCTTGGGCATAGCAGGCGAGAACATTACCGCTGAGCCACGCAGCCAGTCGCTGTGGCTCAGGACGCCTGTTAGTTGTCCCTTAATACAGCCAGGAACTCTAATCGGGTATCTACTGTATATCCCTTGTTGATCTTGAGGTATGTAAATAATTCTTCATTATTCAAACCATTTATTGGTGGATAAAATGTGTGTGACCCAAATGCACACTTCATCTCACAAATGTTATGGACTTGAGGTTCTTTACTTTTGTAGGCAACGCGGTCAGGTTGAAGTATACTCAGGCATAATCATTGGCCGAGAGTAAGATGGAGGAAACCCAGAGTGGCTTTAGACCACAACGAGGATGTGAGGATATATATTTTTTTAGTATGTGCCAAGTGATTGAGGAATACTACGAGAGGAATAGACTTTTGTATTTTGTAGATCTAGAGAAGGCGTACGGAAGAGTACCAAGAGAAAAGAAACTGAGGATTCTGAAGTACAGTATTATGGTATCCAGGGAAGGCTGCTACAGGCAATCAAAAGTACCGTATTTGTGTTTATAATGAATCTGCGGTAAGAGTTGATGCTAGGATGAGTTCCTGGTCTAAGTTGTTACAGGAATAGACTGAAATCTTTCACCACTACTACTGATTTTTTATATAGGCTATAATATTGTCTTTCGTAGCTTTTCAGTCGGTCAACACGATTGTGCCCAATGATGGGCGGGGTACAAGATATAAATATGTAAATACACTCCTGGGAAAAGTTACATGTATTAGTTAATTATCACAATTGCCCCATTTAATTGCACCATATTTGTTCATGAATAGTGATGTGATAATCGTGGGAAACGGATCTTAGTTTTCTTTCCCTAGAGCAACTGAATTTGTAGTTTCTGGAAATTTCTTGGTTGTTGATGAGGAAAAGGCAATGCGAAAGGATGAGCTGAAGTCACTCTGTCCTGATAATAATATGCTATAGCTTATCGTTGAATCCTGTGTGATGAGAAATGTAATTTCAAAAAATGTATTCTACATTTCTTTAAATATCTCCTTTGTTAAGAATAAAAGAAAAAAATAACTTGTCATGGTTACTTACAAAAACACGAAAATACGTATAATTCTAGGAAATAAACAGCAGTTTTTCACCATACTACTAAGTTACAGGTATACTAGGGTGTAGGCTTCCTTACGTATCTTTTCGATGTTATCGTAAACTGAAATATTCAAACAAAAGTGTTTGAAAATTTACTTTTCAACTTTTTTCAGGAATTAGTTTAGTCTGAACGATTCTTTATCACAATTAAGGTTATTATGAAGATAAAACAAAAGTTTGGTGCTTTTCAGTCGGTCAACACGAATGTACCCAAAAGAGTTGTAATTTTTTTCAGGATGAGGGTATAACCCAACTCTTTTGGGTACATTCGTGTTGACCGACCGAAAAGCACCAAACTTTTGTTTACTAAGGAAACACTGAAAAATGGCTTCAAACCCCATAATGTCAGTATGAAGATGTTTATGAAAGTAAATGATTGAATATGCACAATCAAATGGAGCATGAGCAACAACAACGCCGGCGTGAAACCTTATTGTGGTTCGGTTTCGAACTTCGCAACATAGGCAGTTTTGTGTAAGTGAGATCTGTAAGGAAATGGTAGAGCTTTAAGAATAACATTTTAATTTCTTTCTCCGTTATCACATTAAGTATAACATACTGTTTTAAAGACCATCTCGTGGTGAAGCGTTCTTGTGTGTCACCCCCGGATGCAAGGCCTTAGAGAGTGGTGATGGGTCCTGGGGCTGGAGAATCCTGCCCTCCCCCACCTCTATTGCCAAATTATGTAATATTAATTTATAATCCTCCTAAATTTGCAGAAACTGATAATAATTTTAGAAATATTATTATTATTATTAGTAATAATAATAGCATTAGTAAGAGAAGCCGCCGATGGTAGGGGGTTGAACAGGCGTTCCTCCCCCCCCCCCCCCCTCCCCATGCAAGATCCGGAAAATATTTTTATTATTAATAATAATAATAATAATAAGACGGCCGAGGTGGGATTCAAACCCACGCTCTCTCGATATCAGCGTGGCACGAGGTAGTGCGTTAGCGCTCTCGGCCACCGAGGCCAGTTAATAATAATAATAATAATAAGAAGAAGAAGAACCGCCGGTGTTAGAGGGCTGGACAGACGGGTCCACACCGGGCAAGATCCCGATGATGATGATAATAATAATAATAATAATAATAATAATAATAATAAAGACTTACCAAGATAATATAAAATATGCATAATAATGCAGTTAAACATTGAAACAACGGCCCATGGGTTCGAACGCACTTGTTTATCGAGTTTGAAGATAGCTTGGCACCCATGATTTTGTGCTGTACCTTAGCAAGTGTAACTACTGCGGTCGGTCACTGCGCATCCTTATAACACCTGTAAAACACGTTTCCCCGTGCGAGGACTAGTTCCCGTATTTTTTGAAACTCATTAGCGCATTTCAAAGTAATTGTTGCGGCATCGTGGTCATCTAGCCCCGTGTACTTGGCGTGTGTTTGGAATTTGTCTAATTACCCGTCTTATTGTGATGGCTCTATTAGTGTGTACAGTATATTTGTCATTCAGATGAGGATTGTGAAGGAGTCGGCTGCATTTGCCTGGAGTAGAAGTGATAATAATAATAAAAATAATGTTATTGTTTTACGTCCCTTTAAACATCTGCGGCTTTAGGAGACGCCGGGGTGTCGGAAGTTTGCCCCAAAGAGGATCTTTGACCTGCCAGTAAATTCACTGACACGGCTCCCTCGTATTTGCGCACCCTCAAATGCCAGCTGGCTGCGCCAGGATTCGATCCTGCAATCTTGGGAACAGCAAGCAAGAACGTTACCACTGAGCCACGCAGCCAGAGTACAAGTGAGAAACCACGGAAAACCACTTCCAAGATGGCTGAGATGGGAATCGAAACCACATCTTTTCAATTTTGCCACTGGAATGCCCCATTCCAGCCATCAGACAAGAATGAATCGAATTTCTTGTCGGCGCCGGGAATCGAACCCGAACCTCCGGGGCGACAGCCAAGAATACTAGCCGC
This sequence comes from Meconema thalassinum, assembly GCA_946902985.2. Taxonomy (NCBI): domain Eukaryota; kingdom Metazoa; phylum Arthropoda; class Insecta; order Orthoptera; family Tettigoniidae; genus Meconema; species Meconema thalassinum. The sequence goes on from OX336397.1 coordinate 226,698,199, forward strand.
TACATCACGAGGAACGCCAAGGATATTTCAGTCACTTGTGAATTCCGTAATCCGTAGTTTAACTATTAGCTTATCTATAGCAAAATATTTCGGCCATTCAATTGGAAGTACCGTAGCCTATACAGACTATCACTTCGAACTTCCTGGTCTCGATATTCGTGAGGCACATTGCCACGAGATTGCATTTCTCCGTGTCGGACCCCGGGGCAGTTTGAACTTTCTCGCACGCGCGACCTTGAACCACCCCTCACAGTAGGGGGTAATCCGTGCTGATACCTATGTACGGGCCATGCAACTACTAGGGGAGAGCGACTACAACGAAACTAGTGGCAACGTTTTGAAATGAAATGTGAAATAGGATCTCACTACGGCCGCCTCTTAACAAACCATAACATAGGCCAAACCTTACATTAATTCAACACGCAACTTTTGTTATTGGAGACACGGAAATGAAACACCCTACCGTGAAAGTAAAAATACACACACAGTGCCAAGAACTTCGTAATTGGTATTCGACATTCCATATAACGATCTTGCCGGCAAAATAAATATCCCATCACTATGCATCAACTAGGCCTATCCAGCATATTCTCATACTGTAGAATCCTACAGTAGATCATAACAAAGAACGACTATGCATATAATCATTCTATTGAATCGTTTTGCAGGTTATAATAGCTTGCCATACATTTCAATACCAAAAAAGTATCACTGGCAAGCTAGCAGCAAGATTTATACAGCTGTATTGTAAACATGCCGTAGCGATGGCGAACAACGTTGCTGCTGGCGCCGTGTGGCATACATGTTCAAGCAGTTCCACAAACAGTTGTTAGATGGCGGTAGTGCATCAATGGAGTCGACACTGGAGTCGAGAGTATCGGTTCCAGCGGCAGCAGTCTCGACTCTTCGCTAGGGATGGGCGCGACTGAAGCCTGGAATCGAGAGTGTCGACTCAATCGACTCCGAACACCGGTCTCGGTTCGCATGAAGCCTCGCGACTCCACGTTAATCTGATGCGTATTGCGGGGCCGCTTCGCATGAAGCCTCGCGACTCCAAGCTCACGTGATGGGTATTGCGGGGCCACACGGTCCCTTCGCATAAAGCCTCGCGATTCCAAGCTAACCTGATGAGTAAGGCCCGGATAGTTATGTGTTTATATATATTTAATTTTACTAAATATTTTCTATTTATTTACATATATTTGCCGTTTTTATAAATAAATACATATTATGGCGAATTTATTCGTAAGTAGGCTACATATTTCCTGTATTCGGTGGTATGTCGCACTCCTTATATAAATGCTGCCGACATTTTCGACCCTTGGCAATTCCATTAATTTGCCTCTCTATTTCGTGAATGTACCCCTGTCTCTGTATTGTAGTAGTATTTCAAGACAGGAATTCCCTGGCCATTAAGTAGACTATAGCAGGGGGGGCTGGAAAAGACTCGCGACTCCAAGCTCACCTGATAAGTATTGCGGGGCCGCTTCGCATGAAGCCTCGCGACTCCAAGCTCACCTGATGAGTATTGCGGGGCCGCTTCGCATGAAGACTCGCGACTCCAAGCTCACCTGATAAGTATTGCGGGGCCGCTTCGCATGAAGCCTCGCGACTCCAAGTTCACCTGATGAGTATTGCGGGGACGCTTCGCATGAAGACTCGCGACTCCAAGCTCACCTGATAAGTATTGCGGGGCCGCTTCGTATGAAGACTCGCGACTCCAAGCTCACCTGATGAGTATTGCGGGAACGCTTCGCATGAAGCCTCGCGACTCCAAGTTCACCTGATGAGTATTGCGGGGCCGCTTCGCATGAAGACTCGCTACTCCAAGCTCACCTGTTGAGTATTGCGAGGCTGCTTCGCATGAACACTCGCGACTCCAAGCTCACCTGTTGAGTATTACGGAGCCGCTTCGCATGAAGACTCGCGACTCCAAGCTCACCTGAAGAGTATTTCGGGGCCGCTTCGCATGAAGACTCGCGACTCCAAGCTCACCTGTTGAGTATTGCTGGGTCGCTTCGCATGAACACTCGCGACTCCAAGCTCACCTGTTGAGTATTGCGGGGCCGCTTCGCATGAACACTCGCGACTCCAAGCTCATATGATGAGTATTGCGGGGCCCCTTCGCATGAACACTCGCGACTCCGAGCTCATCTGATGAGTATTGCGGGGCCGATTCGCATGAAGACTCGCGACTCCAAGCTCACCTGTTGAGTATTGCGGGGCCGCTTCGCATGAACACTCGCGACTCCAAGCTCATATGAAGAGTATTGCGGTGCCCCTTCGCATGAACACTCGCGACTCCGAGCTCATCTGATGAGTATTGCGAGCCCATTCGCATGAAGACTCGCGACTCCAAGCTCTCCTGAAGAGTATTTCGGGGCCGCTTCGCATGAAGACTCGCGACTCCAAGCTCACCTGTTGAGTATTGCGGGGTCGCTTCGCATGAACACTCGCGACTCCAAGCTCACCTGTTGAGTATTGCGGGGCCGCTTCGCATGAACACTCGCGACTCCAACTCACCGGATGAGTATTGCGGGGCCGCTTCGCATGAACACTCGCGACTCCAAGCTCACCTGTTCAGTATGGCGGGGCCGCTTCGCATGAACACTCGCGACTCCAACTCACCGGATGAGTATTGCGGGGCCGCTTCGCATGAACACTCGCGACTCCAACTCACCTGTTGAGTATTGCGGGGCCGCTTCGCATGAACACTCGCGACTCCAAGCTCACCTGTTCAGCATTGCGGGGCCGCTTCGCATGAACACTCGCGACTCCAACTCACCGGATGAGTATTGCGGGGCCGCTTCGCATGAACACTCGCGACTCCAACTCACCTGTTGAGTATTGCGGGGCCGCTTCGCATGAACACTGGCGACTCCAAGCTCATATGAAGAGTATTGCGGTGCCCCTTCGCATGAACACTCGCGACTCCGAGCTCATCTGATGAGTATTGCGAGCCCATTCGCATGAAGACTCGCGACTCCAAGCTCTCCTGAAGAGTATTTCGGGGCCGCTTCGCATGAAGACTCGCGACTCCAAGCTCACCTGTTGAGTATTGCGGGGTCGCTTCGCATGAACACTCGCGACTCCAAGCTCACCTGTTGAGTATTGCGGGGCCGCTTCGCATGAACACTCGCGACTCCAACTCACCGGATGAGTATTGCGGGGCCGCTTCGCATGAACACTCGCGACTCCAAGCTCACCTGTTCAGTATTGCGGGGCCGCTTCGCATGAACACTCGCGACTCCAACTCACCGGATGAGTATTGCGGGGCCGCTTCGCATGAACACTCGCGACTCCAACTCACCTGTTGAGTATTGCGGGGCCGCTTCGCATGAACACTCGCGACTCCAAGCTCACCTGTTCAGCATTGCGGGGCCGCTTCGCATGAACACTCGCGACTCCAACTCACCGGATGAGTATTGCGGGGCCGCTTCGCATGAACACTCGCGACTCCAACTCACCTGTTGAGTATTGCGGGGCCGCTTCGCATGAACACTGGCGACTCCAAGCTCATCTGATGAGTATTGCGGGGCCGCTTCGCATGAACACTGGCGACTCCAAGCTCATCTGATGAGTATTGCGGGGCCGCTTCGCATGAACACTCGCGACTCCAAGCTCTCCTGAAGAGTATTTCGGGGCCGCTTCGCATGAACACTCGCGACTCCAAGCTCACCTGTTGAGTATTGCTGGGTCGCTTCGCATGAACACTCGCGACTCCAAGCTCATCTGATGAGTATTGCGGGGCCGCTTCGCATGAACACTGGCGACTCCAAGCTCATCTGATGAGTATTGCGGGGCCGCTTCGCATGAACACTCGCGACTCCAACTCACCTGTTGAGTATTGCGGGGCCGCTTCGCATGAACACTCGCGACTCCAAGCTCATCTGATGAGTATTACGGAGCCGCTTCGCATGAAGACTCGCGATTCCAAGCTCATATGATGAGTATTGCTGGGTCGCTTCGCATGAACACTCGCGACTCCAAGTTCACCTGTTGAGTATTACGGAGCCGCTTCGCATGAAGACTCGCGACTCCAAGCTCATATGATGAGTATTGCTGGGTCGCTTCGCATAAACACTCGCGACTCCAAGCTCACCTGTTGGGTATTACGGAGCCACTTCACATGAAGACTCGCGACTCCAAGCTCATCTGATGAGTATTGCTGGGTCGCTTCGCATGAACACTCGCGACTCCAAGCTCATCTGATGAGTATTGCGGGGCCGCTTCGCATGAAGCCTCGCGACTCCAAGCTCATATGATGAGTATTACGGAGCCGCTTCGCATGAAGCCTCGCGACTCCAAGCTCATATGATGAGTATTACGGAGCCGCTTCGCATGAACACTCGCGACTCCAAGCTCATCTGATGAATATTGTGGGGCCACTTCGCATGAAGACTCGCGACTCCAAGCTCATCTGATGAGTATTGCGGGGTCGCTTCGCATGAACACTCGCGACTCCAAGCTCATCTGATGAGTATTGCGGGGACGCTTCGCATGAAGACTCGCGACTTCAACTCACCTGATGAGTATTGCGGGGCCGCTTCGCATGAAGACTCGCGACTCCAACTCACCTGATGAGTATTGCGGGGCCACTTCGCATGAAGACTCGCGACTCCAACTCACCTGATGAGTATTGCGGGGACGCTTCGCATGAAGACTCTGCGACTCCAACTCACCTGATTAGTATTGCGGGGTCACTTCGCATGAACACTCGCGACTCCAACTCACCTGATGAGTATTGCGGGGTCGCTTCGCATTAAGTCTCGCGACTCCAAGCTCACCTGATGAGTATTGCGGGGGGCACACGGTCGCTTTTTTTTGAATCTCTCATTATTATTATTATTATTATTATTATTATTATTTACAATCATTGTACCAAATTGTTGTAATATTGCACTTTAGGCAGGTTGTATTACTATTATTGTTATAAATAATAATCATCATAATAAACACAATAACATTTACACCTACAACATTACCGATGATAACCCGAAACAATCTTCCATGTTTGCTGGCTAATAATCCTACTGTATTAATCGTAACACAAGGAATCAAGGGACGAACGTGGACGGATAACAAGACCGTCACAATATGAGAGGCCTGTGCGCACATCTTAAACAAAGCAATTAACAAACCATAACATAGGCCAAATCTTACATTAATTCAACACCCAACATTTGTTATTTGAGACACGTAAATGAAACACCCTATAATGAAAGTAAAAATACACACACAGTGCCAAGAACTTCGTAATTGGTATTCGACATTCCATATAACGATCCTGCCGGCAAAATAAATATCCCATCACAATGCAGCATATTCTCATACTGTAGAATCCTACAGTAGATCATAACAAAGAACGACTATGCATATATTCATTATATTGAATCGTTTTTCAGGTTATAATAGCTTGCCATGCATTTCAATACCAAAAAAGTATAACTGGCAAGCTAGCAGCAAGATTTTGTCAGCTGTATTGTAAACATGCCGCAGCGATGGCGAACAACGTTGCTACTGGCGCTGTGTGGCATACATGTTCAAGCAGTTCCAAAAACAGATGTTAGATGGCGTTAGTGCATCAGTGGAGTCGAGACTGGAGTCGAGAGTATCGGTTCCAGCGGCAGCAGTCTCGACTCTTCGCGACTCCGTTCGCAACCCATCCCTACTCTTCGCGACTCCGTTCGCAACCCATCCCTACCTGTGGCCACCGCGATCCTAGTATGTGCTTATTTTACAGGAATATTGAAATCACCGCAAGCCGCTTCATTTTCCATAAATTTTTGCACACTAGCCGCCATGTTTCAAACACTTATTTCAAAGATACTAACAACCTGATAGTAGTACTAATAGAATGTATTTGAATAGTTTAATTACTAGAAGTAAATATGTCGATTGAGAATTACTACGTGATAGATAAACATTTTAACATTAACGTATAATGAATGTATTATCTAAAACTGGACTTCAAAACTTGGATATTTTAGGAAAAGGAGGTTTAGATCCAGCAGCTATTCGATATTTTACATGCAGGAACATCTGCCGAGTTTCCTCGTAACTACTACCACTGCAGTATGTAGCGCATGCGCGTTACGCGGGCTATGGCTTTACTTTCGCCTCTAATCGGAAACTTTCGGTACGCGTCGATTCTTGGTCTTCACTGGCAAATTGATGAAAAGGGTAAGGTTGGCCCTTGGCCCTGTGTGTACCTGTGTGTAGTTCTTGACGGGAGAAGAACTTGAAATTTAGTGCGCTAAATTATCCTATAACAAATTCCGAAACTGAATATTTTGGTGCGGCATTAATATGCAGAACGGAATGGAGTTTCCATAACCAATGTTGCCAACTTAAGGTATCTAGATTTAGTGACTTTAATAGCCTTTACACACATAGGGGGGAGCGTGATGGCGCAGTGGCTTAGCTACTCGTCTCTCACCCGGACGGCCGGGGTTCGAATCCCGATGACAGCGGGGTGGAATCTTCACCTGAAAAATCACGTGGCGTCAGGAAGGGCATCCGGCCTCAAATCCCCGGCCAAAACTAAAATGAGTCTGGTTGGCTCCGGCGACCCCAATTAAATGGGAAATGCCGAAGAAATAGATAGAATAGGCTTTACACACATGTTTGGACCAAAGCATTGTGTACTTGAAATTGCTTAGATCGGAGTTTACTCCGGCTACAAAACATTTTTCTCTTGTAATCACGAATATAGAGGCTTTTGATTGCCACGCATAGCAATTTTTGCAAATATAAGTTGGCGGGGCTGTAAATATCCCGAGGCTGCGTGATAAAGCTCAAAGAGGCTATAAGTGAAGCTAGCTGAAATATTATTCTTGGTATAAGATTTTCAAAAGAATCACATTTTATGTGCATTTTCTTTTTGAATAGGAGTAGGATTACCTTTCTATTATTTTTGCCACAATAATCCACTGACACAAAAATTGTATTTTATAAAGAATGCCACTTCTGTTTTTCTCTAAAAACTCTAGTAAACATGGGAGCCCCCAGAATATTTTCCAGCGAGGAGGGGGAGAAGGGGGCAAGTAATATTTTTCATTTCATTACCTACCTGTCACTAGGTAATGATGAGAATTGTTCTCCCCACAATTTTCGTTTATTTCTTACTTGCATCATGATATTCATTATTTGGCTGCTCTGAAAACGTTGGGTGCATTATCTTTATTGCATGATGCGCCGATCAAGGTCTGGGTAATAATAATAATAATACGCGTCAGAGTAGCAGAGGAAGATAAAATCAACAAGGTCGCAAATGGATGGGGGAAAAGACGTCTTGCTCGACCCGGTGCTGGGCCCAAGGTTTTCGGAGCGAGCAAAAGATGATTTCCAAAAAACCAAATGCAAACAAATAATTGCTTAATGCAACAATCAAAAGTGCAAAAATGAGATTCCCATAAAATTAATTAAACAAATCCCAGAGGCGTGTTAATCGTGCCTTTGTTACGTCACAAAGACAAGATTGACGAAATCGAGATAAGGATAAGGATAAGGAAGGGGAACTTAAATATAAGAAATGAAAAGACAAGGGAGCTATATTACTTAAAATATAAAAATGTATTGAGGATAAAAGAAAGAGCGTGTACACGAAATAAACAAATTATTTAAAACAAAGAAAAAGGCAAGCTAAGACAAGATCAATAATACAAAAGAAACCCAATACCAAGAATAAAGAATTCAAAAACTTAAAAAAAACTGAAAAGCACGACAGAACCTGAGTACCGCTCAACAACATGAATCTAACGAAAAGATACAAACTTGAAAGAAAATAAAACGAAACTTACAAAAGTTAGAGAGAAACGACAAACTTGCAAAAAGTCAAAATTCGAACTGCTAAGACGCGAAGCTTTTCATGATGTTATTGTAAACATACCTGAGGGATGGGGGAGGAGTGAGGGGAGTAAAACAAAGGGAAGAGAGATTTCACGGAGGTAGGAAGAAGGGGAAGAAAAGGGGGAATATCATTAAGTTATGTAATACGGCGAAAATCGAAAGATAAAAACAAAACAAAAGGAAAATGAGATATACGGAGATACATTACATTACAATTGACTTGGGACGAAAGAGACCGGTAAAAATCGAAAGCACGCTATAATAAAATAGGCTTATATTCCAACATAATGCCGCACCAACGCGACATATAAAAAAAAGAATAATATGACATCGGAGCTGGAGAAAATCCCAGTTAACCACCGTCACATATATTCTATAAACAAAAGGGACACGTATTAGTGGGACGTTGGACATCAGTCCCGTTACCTCACACATACTGTCCACAAACAAAGGTCCAATTGCTACCAATCAAATGAAACATTTGTGGTACAAAGAGACACCGACGCAAAAGACGAGCACTAAGGCCCGACAGGAAATATATATAAGCCAAGACGCAGAAACGCAATACTTTCGAATCTTACAGGTATTAACCAAAATAATAAAACTGTGAGAAGGGCACATAACAAAAGCAACAAAAAGAACTCCGCCGTATGACATTACGCAAGGTCCCGGAGATCTGGTTCAAGGATTAAAATACTAACAATAACATCTTGAAAAGGAAAGAGAATTAAGCAAAAGAAGGAACGTTTAACAAAAACAATTACATTGCGTTAGATAGAAATACATTGAGCCGTACTCACATTCCGCTGCGCCATGAGGGTGGGCCTCTGCCCGAATACACACGTTCGCCTTACATCTCGGCGCGTCTAAGACTGACTTAGCTTCTGTCCCCCCAGAGGGGAGAGAAGCCTCTCAGAAAAATCAAATGCGTAGTTTGGGAGTGGCCCCAAACTCGCGTCAAATATTGTCAGAGCCAATGGCAGAACGAATTGCACAACAAAATGCAAGGTAGCAACAACACTAGCCAATACGAGAGAACAAGGCAGTATGTAGCCAGGGGTTGCACAACGTTAGACAGAGAGATACATACAGACAAACTGCGCACTTTTAAACTCTCGAGGCGTAATATAGAGATGTCACAACACATGACAATAATAATAATAATAATCATGATGATAATAATAATAATTACAATAAATTCTGAAAAGTGGTTCAAATTCCACCGCTTTCTCCAAAAAAAATTCTTTTACATAACAAAGGCATAAAAGAATTTTTTCTTTTTCATAACAAAATTATATAAAATAACATTCTTCGATTAGATACATTTGAACAGGGTGAAGGAAAGAAGATTACATCATGTACACCAGATACACACATGAAAAATTAAGACATAATAAAATGTTCTCACATTTCTCTTATTCATAAAACGCAGCTTAATTAAAAGTTCTTTGAACGTCATAACTTCCATAAAAGGCTTGACGAAACGCAAGTCTCTTTTCTCAAACACACATATATTTTCATACACACGTATTCACGAAGATGTTCACTGGTGAGGAAAATTTTTTTTTTTTTTTTTTTGGTACGAAAGAAAAAAAAACTTTAAGATGAAATTAAAACAACAAAAATTCAAATCATATAAAGGATCAGTACAGGCGTGAAATAAAGGCGGATCCTACCTCTACTGCACGTCAATACGTCACACATATAAAAAATGGATGTACCAAAAAGAAAATAATGATAATAAAACGGTCAATCTTGAGCTAGACTCTGCCAGATGACGTGGAGAAAGCGAAGTCTTCTTAATGGCGACCTTCTGGAAATCAGCCAATTTTCTAATAATAAAAGAAAGAGAAAGGTTAAATCATGATCACAAAAAAAATATAAAGGGGAGCACCCTGTATACAAAATAAGGCTTGCGTCGGGGAAATATTTGGGGTTACATAAGCTGCGTAAGGGGGAAAGTGGATTCATTCTGCCAGCTGGAAAGTAAAAGTATGAATAGGCAGGGTCGTCAGACCAAATGAAAGAAGAGAAAACGAGCCGTGAACAGGGTCTAAAGGGTACACCGGCCACTTCTCAGGTACTTGGAGACTAGCTATCGCTACCGGAAACACTCTCCAAATATATGACAGATACAGGAAAATAATACACATTATCTTAGAGAAAACATTAGATTGAAATGATTTATAAAAACATGATATCACAAAAACGTAAAACAGAAGTTACGATAAATAGTAAACAACTATATCAATAAACAAATCACTGTCACTACAAGAAAAGAATGTAAGTCAACAGACCATCTCAGGCGTTGTCGAACAATAGCAAGTCGTGTCTGCAGCTCGGACAATGGGCCGGCCGGCTCCCTACAACAAAAGCAGGCAGGTACCGGAAATTGCCTTAGGCAGAAGTATAGTTCAACACATCTTTCGAAATCCTCCGTGTAACTCAGGCGGCCACGGGTGTCTCCTGCCTAACTAGATACATAGTAGGAGTAAAGGGGAAAAATGTACTAATAACATTCATCAAAAGACATTAGATACTAACAAATGAAAAGGAATAATAACTCAAAGTAGCTGTCGAAACAAAAAATACCATTCCGGACAGAGAACGAAAATCCAAATAATTACGTTACAAAATACCTTCCAAATAAAAGGAACAGACTGGAACCTCGCATCAAACCAATCAAGACCAGACATACAATCAATCAAACTCGAAACCCAATAATAAATATTACCAACCCACAAAAATAAAATGGTTACAGCGTCAATATACGGGCCGTAGACCTCAGAGGTACCGCATAAAAAAAATTAAAGACAGAGGGTATGGCCTATCCCATACTAATATAAGAAAATTGGGTAATGCACGCCAGAGTAGTTCACACGAACATCAATGTCCCATACCACGGAAGCCGTAGACCTAAAATGGTTGGTATCTCTGAGTAATACTTATCGTATATTTGGTTTGCCAATAAAAACGAATAAATAGTTCGTACGTAATATATATATATAGTTTAAATTGAATAGGGTATAAAATCAAAATTGAACTAAATTTGAAACCACCCACAAATACCTATTGATAAAAATTCATTAAACTCATAGACACACACATTCATCTCAAAATACAACCAACAACAGCAACACTACATACGTACTCCTTCCCATAAACAAATCAAAATTTCCCCATTACACCAGAATGCGAATGTGGGTCGTTGGAACACCATGGAAACGCAAACAATGGACTACAGGTCATCGTGACAAACTTCATCCCATACTAAAGATTGACGACTCGTGTAGAATCTATGTACACCCTAAGTGGGCGTCGAAGCCGTGGGACAGGTCCCAAACCCTAATCCCGACGGAGACCTCACCTAGCAGGTTTCCCAACGAAATACACACTACCATGCTGAACATATAGTAACATCAAGCTTATATAAACAATTTTAAATGAAAACCAAAATTGAAAATCCCCTGACAAAAATAAAACAATCACCCTCCCTAATTATGAAACAAACTTAACTCCCAATCATAACACACATAATAGCTCAACAGACCATTCATAACTGAGACAACAAACACTTTACTAACATCAAACGTTAGTATAATTACGCGAGGCTCAAGGGGGGGGGGGGGGGGTCGGGGTGACCGTAGGATTTAAAGAGACGGTTCCCATAAGTGGGCCGGGGAAAACTTCGGAGAAAGAGGGGCGGGGGTTTTAGGCTGTACGGTAATGACAAGAAACCTGTCAGCAGCTGTTCCAGACTGAGACGTGTGAAGGGGTGAGGTGAGTTCTGAGAAATATCACAGTTAACAAAGCGACTATTAACAACAAAGGTAAGGACTCAAACCCTTGAGAGAAATGCGTTTTCTACTTCACAGAAAGTAAAATAAAAACGTCCACAACACTGACGAAATGAAAAAGAAGAGAAAGCAAACAAAATTTCCTGTCGCCTTAAAATCACCGTTAACTAAACAAATGTCTACTAGAGGAAGCAAATACATAAAAGTAGGTTACAATACCGTGACGTGTCGTGTTCCAGCGATGCGATGTACTCACTGATATGTTGCCACTGTTCACCTCGAAGCTGGGTCTTTTGGATGTCTTGTTTACTTGAGGGACAAAACCACCTTTCCTTGGAGATGGGTTTCCTGGATGCCCGTAGTTCACACAGAAAGTAACTTCACCCTTTCTTCAGGGGTGGGGAAAAAACAATTCACTGAATTCCTTAAACTCAAAGAAAAACAAATTTTAATACAATGTAAATGAAGAGAAAAATAATAAAAGGTTAATAACTTGAGAGAGGAGAGGAGGGAACGATTTCGCACGCAACCACGCGATCTGCTACCATTGCGCCATGAGGGTGGGCCTCTGCCCGAATACACACGTTCGCCTTACATCTCGGCGCGTCTAAGACTGACTTAGCTTCTGTCCCCCCAGAGGGGAGAGAAGCCTCTCAGAAAAATCAAATGCGTAGTTTGGGAGTGGCCCCAAACTCGCGTCAAATATTGTCAGAGCCAATGGCAGAACGAATTGCACAACAAAATGCAAGGTAGCAACAACACTAGCCAATACGAGAGAACAAGGCAGTATGTAGCCAGGGGTTGCACAACGTTAGACAGAGAGATACATACAGACAAACTGCGCACTTTTAAACTCTCGAGGCGTAATATAGAGATGTCACAACACATGACAATAATAATAATAATAATCATGATGATAATAATAATAATTACAATAAATTCTGAAAAGTGGTTCAATGAATGGGAGGATTAGTTTTTTTTAGTTCAGAGTTTTTGTCCATAGAAATTCGCTTTTCTTTATAAATCATCATCATAATGTTCATTTCTTAAAAACAGGTACGTTAAGTTGCGAAGTAAGTTAGTTGTATCACCATGTATCGACAGAAATAAAAATCAAGAAGTTCATTAGAATGGTAATGTTAATCAAGTTCACCGATTTTCTAAATAACTGGAGATATTTTCAAATAATCCCAAATTATTAAGTTAAATAAAACTGGAATTACCCCTACATCTAAATCTGTCAGGGGCGTAAAACTCCTCGCAAACGTGGGAGGGTCAAATTTATAAACTGCGTTTGCCTGCCTGCCAGGGAATTTCTTTTAGTTTCTGTTTAAGGCTTTAAAGCTTGAAATAACATTGTAATGTACTGTAGGTCTAACGCTATATTGGAAAAGAAAGATGATTTTTACTCATTACTAGCTATACCCGGCATGCGTTGCAATGCCATATTGGTTTTCCAAGCTTGAGTTGAGTTTTAAGAACCCCCGGCTAAAAACCGTGGCGTGAACTGTATTGGAATAGACAGCAATACCAGATAACACGGCGGGCTGCTGACAGTCTCCTCATGTCACCTCACGATGAATCAGCAAGCCATTCTCACACATGGCGTTGCTGTGTGATAAGTAGGCCTATGCTATTGGGTTACTGTGGGACTTAAGGGTTCCTGTTAAGTCCCTCACCCTTTTGTGTTACATAAATAATTTGTAGCTAGAAACCTTCCCTGGAGTGCACAAAACAACGCACCCAAGTTTCATCGCAGTCGGATGAATGGTATATGAACGCATAGGGGACATGCATACAAACTATCCGGTAACATTGATTTATATTCTGTATATACCTATACTGTATATAGATTTCTTCACAAATTTAAACGAAGTGATCAACAAAGTTAAGACATAAATTGATGAAATGCTGGAGCTCCACCGATTTGGGTTAACACGGCTCAAGCGCAGCGTCACATGTCAATCTTCTGAAGTGACGCACATCACTGATTTTCGAGCTCTGTCGGTGCAACGCAGGCGCATGACTAGGGTGGGTTTAAAAAGCGAGGGAAGAGCCGTGTTATTTTACCTTGCTTGTTTCGAAATAAAAGGCGCGCGCGTTGTTGTTTCTCGGAGGACTAATGATTTTGTGTGTCCCAGTATCTTACTTAAGTTTTAAACCTGGGCTCAGAAATAATAGTTCGAAAATGCATCTTTTCGAATCGTCGTAAAGGGGACAAAGCTCAAAGGGCATCCGCTCTCGGCTCAGTCGGCGCCTCGGTGGGAAACGGGGGAGGGGGGCAAACAGACTATTAGTTTGGTAGAATAATGAAATTATCACTAAGCAAGGCAAAGATGGCTTTTTTGATTTTCTGCCTAATGTAGTTTTGGGTTATTGTACTTATATTCAGGGCCGTGGAAAGTGGCGACGGGCCCTGGGACTGGAATCTCCCGGGCCCCCAAGACCCAAAAATTAATGAACAGGAAGTTCAATTCACTGAACTGCACGTTAAAAGCGGTGGAAGGGGTATACTGTACACTGTGCAGTACTACGGCCTCTGTGACATATGACGTAATCTCTTTTCATAATGAAATCATGATTTTTACACAAAGTCAAGACGTATTTTAAAATACCTTTTACATATAGGGTTTTTATGTTGACATTCTTAAAACTTTCTGTCTTTAAAAAATCACGCCCTTGGGTCTAAGCTTAAACACTGATAAGTGTTTTAGTTGAACGGTGATCACACATCATTGTACACTAAACAAAGCGAAATATATTTTCATATTAACCACAGGTATACTCATACGTAAGTCAAGTTATTTATTATGTGCTATCAGTAGATTGCAGCTGATCAGTGATTGTTTTCACAAAAGAAGAACATGTGTATTTGAACTATATTTTGTAATTTGCAGTCAGTGGACTTCTTATAATTTATAAGGTGCGTTCAAAAAGTAACGAGCCGGTGGCTGGAATGCGCAAACCGGTGAGGACATCGGCAAATCGTGGCGTGTGTAACGAGGTGTGGTTCCAACCAGAGCGTGGAAGGTCACAGCCCGTCGCTAGAGGGCACGCGTGCACGTCACGTGACGTGACGATACAAAGCGAGCAGCAGCATGCATCAATCGTTCAACGCTGCCAGTCGCATTGCAAACAGTGACATGGAGGCGTCAACCGAAGAGCAAAGAGGTGTTGTCCGGTTTCTGACAGCGGAAGGAGTAGGGGGAACAGACATTCATCGCCGAATGTCACAAGTGTACGGCGAACACTGCATGTCCCTTGCAAGGGTCAAGGCATGGCACAAGCGCTTCAGGGAAGGACGGGCGTCGTTAGCCGATGATGCCCGGTCTGGGGCACCCCCCTGCATTACCGATGACAACGTCCAGCTGGTTGATGCACACATTACCCAGGACCGCCGAGTGACAGTGAACGCCATAGCCACCGTGGTCGCTCCACGACAATGCATAACTCACACGGCCAACACAGTCGCGGCACTCCTGCAGAAATTCAAATGGGAGGTTCTCGGCCACCCTCCATACAGTCCAGACTTCTCTCCCTGTGATTACGCCTTGTTTGGTCCCCTGAAAAGGGCTCTGCGGGGCCAACGATTCACCTCGGACGCCGACGTTCAAATGTACGTGCGGAACTGGTTCACATCGCAGCCCAGGGAATTTATGAGACAGCCATTCACCGCCTCGTGCCACACTGGGACGAGTGCCTCAACAGCCAGGGCCAATACTTATAACATACAGGTACTGGTTTCTGTAATTATGCCTCCGGCTCGTTGCTTTTTGAACGCACCTTATAATATTGCTTTGCAGTAAGCAAACCCAGAGCCAGGTTCTCCTAAAACTCCCCAATCCTATCTATGACTGGTGACCATCGGGGGAGGATTTAAGCCAATATTATGGGGAAGTGGACACACCGGGGATCTGGGGGTATGGAATATCACCAAGCTCAGAATGGGGTCCGGGAGTCATCCTCCGGAAAATTTTGCAAAAATTAGGTCCAAATTATTGAGTTATAGGCCATTTGGGTGATTATTTTAGTGAAATTTTGGAGTAAAAATTTGGTGACCATTGACATTTAGTGGCTATAGAAAAGACTGTCCGTTATTGAAGTAAAATCTCTCGCACCTACAAGTGCAGTACGAGCCCACGGTGTAGCGCACCAATGACCGTGATGGGGGTCTACAGCAAGTCTGCAGATCAGAGGTTCGAATCCCGGTGCTGACAGCGGCTACCCTGAGTGTGATTTTTCACACTCCCTCCAGACAAATGCCGGGATAGTACCTTATTTCAAGTCCAGGGACACCTACCGTACTCTTAACCCTAATAATTACAGTAATAGTCGCGACGGGCAACTCATTCCCACTTTTCCCAGTCGGCAACTAAGAATACGGCATGTGATTGATCATGTCACAGAGGCCATAGAACAGCACAGTGTATACCCTGCTTTTCGTCCAGCAATGGGTGGATTTAAGAGGGTCTAAGTTTCTACTCTCCAAGACAAATAGTTACAACAATGTTGCAAATACACCCCTCTTAACATTATACAACAACCACTAGCCTCCCCGTCAGTCTACACAATTAGCTTTTTTTCTTGATTTTCTGTTTTGTTCGCTGTTAGATAATCTTATAATTTACTTCATTAATATTAGTGAAAACTAATGTTTTACAGTCAACTTCATTCAATAATGTGGAGGCCTTCAGAAACAAACCGGAAAATTAACGCGTCAGCAAATTCTGAATTATAGGCTATCTACAGTACTAGTTAATGCAAACGATTCCCAACCGAGCGCCAATGGTTCATTGCCCACCAGTGATACTCGATCTACTAGCTACTAAGTACACGGGTTAAATGTCGCAAGCTCCGAAATGAATTAACAACTGTGACGACAAATAGGCCTATTATTAACTGTTGGAGTAAGACTACGAATGACACCGCAGTCGGTAGGCCGAATCCTGCATTCCTGCCGCGGCTTCGTCAGGTCCCGGAGTCATTGCCAAGTCATAGATAAAGGGAGCATCTCATTTTATGTTTAACGGTACTGAGACGTTAAAGCGTATCATGAAAGGCCTTGATTCACAAGGGAAAATATCTCTTCGCGTCCTGAAAAATAAGTGCTTTGCAGATCGATGCTGCTCTTTGGAATAAACGGCGTAGAAATGTCCAATAATAATAACAGTCACTGCACCAGCTCAAAACAAAATTGTATTTGAATCGTATTAGTATTCGATCTTAATTTTCTTCTAAATTAAGCAGAGTTCACTATTTGGTCTTAGAAAAGTCTGCGCGGTTGCCTACATGCAATATATTAATTTCTCCGTCGCCATGCACACCACTGACGTTACTTATTGTTGTTTTAAGGGGCAGAACAGCTGGGCCATCTTCCCCTACCACTGACATTACTTTTTGTTGTTTTATGAGGCGGAACAGCTACGGTAGGTCATCTGTCCTTACCACTGACGTCCCATGAGAGGAATTGGAAAACAAAGTTGAGTGGTTCAGTGTCCTAGCTTAATTGTCATTTTTCTCCTGGTTAATTAAACACTCAGTCCAGAGAAATACTGGAACGTTACCTTAGTTTTCTCAATTGTTTTCTCAATTCAGTATACGAGAAGATGAACAATTTCGCATGCATTTCTTCTATCAAGTTTGACAACAGAATCATCCCACCCTTTCGCAAGATATTTAGCCAGAAATGATAATTTTTCACATAGTGCGAAGTGAATGACTAGGACACGATGACCTCGCTGTTCCGCCCCTTAAATCAACAATAACTATAACATGAATTACTGTGTGGACGCTACTTTAAAATTTATTTAACTTACCTGCCTGCACGGCATGCGATACGTCCAGCTAGACAATATATTCATTTCAGACACTATCACCTCTAAATATCTAAGTTCGACGTGACGCACCAAACTTCAATCTCTTGAGCTAGCTGACCGAACACACCAGAGTAGCCCAGGCTCTCGTGGCCTTGGCGAAATAAGTGAAGGGATGAGAAAGTTATTTGAAGGATTGGTGCATAAGCCTAATAAGCTAAATTTAGAATCTGAGAACAATACATAGCGAAGCCCCATCCCCTAAGTTGACCGCTTTGAGACAGTTGATCTTCCCACAAGCGCTTTTTAAAGGTAAATATTGTCCACTTGACAGAATAAGTTTTTCAATCCTTGTAACTTTGTTCGCAGACAGTTCAGTGCATTCACTAAATGATTGCCAGTAGCAAATTCAAGTCACATAAAGGCAATAATAAATCATTGCCCGATCGGGCCATCCTCCTAAGTCGCCGTGCCCTCCAGGGAGGGTCGGGCCCCGGGGCACCAGCCCTGCCTGACCCCCCCCCCCCCTCTCGTCGAGCCTGTGAACAATCAATGCAAATCTTCAGGAAAGTGAAACTACAAATATGTAAATATAGGGATCACTCTTCATTGAATAGTGATTACCCTAGTGTAAATAATTAGGAGTTTTCGTTTTTGTTGATATCAGAATGGACTACTAATTTTCTGAATATCAATTCTGCGAAGTTCAAGGGTATTTTTAGGGACTGTTGATTTTTTATGTGTGATTGTTTTTTGTTGTTGTGTTTTTGAGGTTATTGCCAGTCAATTTAACATTTTAATTATAAATAAATTGAGATTTTTAAGAAGTGCGTTAGTAGAGAGGGAATGTATGTTTTGGGGGGCGTGGTGGCTCAGCGGTCTAGCTGTATGCCTCTCACCAAGGCGGTCCGGGTTCGATTCCCGGTCAATGTATGTGAGATTTTCGAAGTGAAATGCCATGTCCTGTGGTTCGGATTCCACGTAAAAAGGAGGTCCCGTGGCTCATGATCTCAAGATTAACGGTCACGTTAAACTACAAGCTTCCTTTTGGAATGTATGTTTTGAATATTGCGTAATCGCGAGGACATATTGCATCATCATGACGTCATCTGATAGCCATGCGGATGTGAGCATGTGCATGTGCACATGTTAGCGTGGGAAGAGGTCGACCTTTAACCGCTTGAAGCAGATAACCTTTGGGTAACCGCTTGAAGCAGATAACCTTTGACTTATTTATGCGATGGAGATAAAAATTAATGGGTGTTGACGTCATCTGATACCCATGCAAGTTTGCAGCTGTGCGAGCGATCACGTGATATGTCTGCAGTGTTCGCGTGAGACGTGGTTGACCTTGAACGTCATCGGGTAAGAATGTAATCTTTGAATTCTTTAAGTAATAGTGATAAAAATATAATGAGATGATTGCGTCAGAAGCTTGTTTTGTAGCATTTGGTTTCTTGAGTGTAGGTGGGGGTAAAGGATATATAAATGCATGTGTGCGTGGATGAGTTTAACTTCTACGTTTGCGCGAAGAGAGTGTGTGTGTGAAAGAAATAAAGAAAGTCAACGACGAGGAACAAATTGTGTGTGTGATGGATGTTCTAACGAAGTTCAATAACTTAGCCACTTGCGTTGAGTATTCTAATAAGAAACTATCAGAACTAATAATTGATTTACCGTATGTGGTCCAAATTATTCGGGCTGTGGAGACGAGATTTAGAAGAAAAATAGTGGTGGACATTATCATTGAAGGTGAAATAACAAGTGTATTTCTACCAGCAGTATTTGCAAAACTAAGCGCATCAGAGATCGATGAACTAAACTCACTTAGAGGCAAACTGATGTTGGTGTATTTGGGGTTGAAGAACCGCTCACATCAAGTTGTTTTAAAACTGTAAATTTTTGGTGAGTATATATATATATGCAGATTATATATGTATTGATTGATATAACGAATGATATATATATTTAGTTGCTTATTATTTCTTAATTTGTTTAATTTTTTCAGATGATCTAAAAACTAATAAAAGGAACAGCAAAATGAAGTGGAAAACTGTTAATTTTCTGAGTGGAACTGAACATCGATCGCACCCGGTAATAGAGTATCATCGTGTATGCTTTCATCAGTCTGAATAAGAAGAAGAAGGAGAAGAAGATGATAATGAGGTGAGTCATAATGAGAAAGAAGCTTGTTTTAACAAATGGACATCTTCGAGTGGAATTTCAACATTTTCAGTCTACGTTACTAATGTTAGCAAATCAGATGATAGTCAGCGAGAGGTGTCAGAAACAGTTCTAAGATATTTGTTACAAGAATTATGTGAAGACGAACATTTTATTTGTTTCTTCGGATACAATACATTTGATGAGGTTTACAAAATTGAATTTTCCATCACTTGTTTTGAAGTAACAAAATTGAATGAGTATAGAAACAAATTGCTTGGTAAACTTCAGGACGAATTTCCCTTTGAAGCCATTCATTGTTCGCTGGAGATTACAGGCAGCAATTTATCTCAATGGCTTGAATACACTTTAAAAGATTATAGGTTTATGGTGAGCCGATGTTACAGCAACTGCTGGGTATTAACAACAGTGCGAATTGGACAATTACTTAGACAACAATGGCAACACCTCCTAGCAAACGTAGAAAGGTTGATATTGTAATACATAATAATAACAGTGAAAATATAAGAAACCAATTGGACAATGCATTTGGAAGTGTTTCTAATTTTAGAAGTGAACTAAACGGTGCTATTTCAATATCATACCAAATCGGGGAATACACTCAAACGGACTTGATTGAGAACAGTGATGAGTTGATTGAATGTTGGAGAGTTATTAGCAACCACATATTGCAACAAGCTGTGAATTGTGAAGAAATTACACTTCAAATAAAGGATGAATCTTTCTTAAGCTGTGAGTTAATTGAAACGGCATTCAATTCTAGAGTGTACACACTTGCAGTTTCAAATGTTAAGAATGAGTTTTTGGATCCCCGCGAATTTTTAGCAAATGCTAATATTTGGTTTACAAAGTATGTTAAGAAAGCGTTAACTGTGCAAGCTTTAAAGGTGAATTCAGTTTTGTGTGCACAGTATGTGCTTCGCGACATATCAGAAACAAAATATTTTGCTGTCAAAAATAAAGTAGTTTTCGAGTATACGGATGTAAATGAATTTTATAATAATCATATCATTGAAGGTACATTGACAAAAATGAGCGAATTTGAAGCAAATGGCTCTGGGTGGGCTTTAGAAAAAAATCTTAGTTTGAGAATTAATATAAATAAATATGTTGGATTTCGAGTAGGAATGTCCAATACTAGTAGATTGCCTGATGTAATAGTCAATAAACATGCAGTGCTAAATTTGTATGATACAAAGGAAGCTTGTTTTGCGTGGAGTGTGGTTGCTGGTTTGTATCCAAAAACGCGAAACGTGAATCATCTTTCTTCCTATCCTAATTACAGAGATGTTTTAAATTTCGATGATATTCCAATTCCAATGCAAATTTAATATTAAACAAGTTTGAAAATCAAAACAATATTTCTGTGAATGTGTATGGAGCACAATATGATGAAAACAAATGGGTGTGTATGGGAACAAACGAAGTAAAAGGAAAAAAAACATTTACTATTGTACCTTTGTAAGTATCAGATAAAGTATATGAAAGGAGTGTGGACTTATTGATGTTGCAGATTGGAAACAGTGAAAGTCATCACTTTTGTTTAATTAGAAATCTCGCTCGCCTTGTGCGTTCAAGCGTCACTAGGAATTGTAGACGGATTTATATATGTAGACGTTGTTTGTCATAGTATTCTCTTGAGGATGAGTTAAATGTTCACTTTGCAGACTGTAAACAGTTTCCTGTTGCAAAAAGCATATTGCCAACTGACGAACAAAGATTTGTTAATTTTACAGAATTTAAATTTAAAGATAGAGTTCCATTTATAATTTATGCAGACACTGAATGCGTTTTGTCTCCTATTTCCTCTTGTTTTCCTAATAGTGACATTCCTAACTCTACATTAACCCATAAACATATTCCTTACAGCATTTCTTTATACCTTCATTGTAATTTTGATAGTGATTTGTGCAGTTTTAAACTCTTTAGGGGAAATAATTGCATAGAATTGTTTGTAAAGGAACTTTATAGTATTGTAGATAAACTTCAAACATATTATTTATCAGCTAAACCAATGTTAAAGATGACGGAAAACGAAGAAAGATTATTTTTGTTAAGTAAAATTTGTCATATTTGCGAGAAACCGATTGCAGATAATGAACTCAAAGTACGCGATCATTGTCACATAACTGGAAAATATAGAGGAAGCGCACACAATAGTTGTAATTTAAATTACAAAGTAATAACGGTTCTGCCTATAGCATTTCATAATCTAACGGCGTATGATGGACATTTTATAATTAAAGAAATTTGTGAGAAACAAGATGGTGAGGTGTTACATAATCCTGGTCATATAAGTTTGTTAGCATTGAATATGGAACGTTATAAAGGGTTTACAAAGCACGTACGGGTTAAGAATGGATTCACTCAGTTAAGATTTATCGATACATATAATTTCTTGTCCTGTTCACTAGATCAATGTTCATCTTCGTTAAGTGAAGATTCAAAGCAAATATCTAGACGTTATTTTAATGATGATGCACAGTTTCGACTTACTGCGAGAAAAGGCGTGTTTGCATATGAATACGTCACAAGTATGGATGTACTTAACGAAATTAAATTACCTGAAATATCCAAGTTGTATAGCAGTCTTTATAATCAAACAATATCGAACGAGGAGTATGAGTTTGCGTTTTCCTGTCAAACATTAGGAGAATACGCCGATTTGTATTTAAAAGTAGACACACTTCTTTTGGCAGATGTCTTTGAAAATTTTAGATCGAATGGCATGGAGACGTATGGCATTGATGCAGCTCATTTTTACACTGCTCCATCTATGTCTTGGTGTGCAATGAAAAAGATAACCAATGTTCAACTTGAATTGCTTCAAGATATTGATATGTTACACTTTTTTGAACGATCTATTCGAGGAGGTAATGTTCAGTGTATAACACGACATGCGATTGCTAATAATAAGTATATGAAAACTTATGATGAGAAAAAACAAGAGTCCTACATAATTTACTTTGATGTTAATAATTTATATGGATATGCTATGATGGAATATCTTCCAACAGATGGCTTTAAAAGGGTTGCAAATGTTGAAGGGTTTAATGTTTTAAATATTGATGATACTTCAGAAATCGGATATATCTTGGAAGTAGAGTTGAGTTATCCTCAAGAGTTACATGCCAAACATTCAGATTACCCTCTATGTCCAGAAAAGTTGACAAAGCTAATGGCTACCCTAGATAATAAAGAACGTTATGTTTTCCATTATAGAATGTTAAAGCAATGTATTCAACTAGGAATGAAATTAGAACGTATTCACAGAATAATCGAATTCAATCAGAGACAATGGCTAAAACCATATATTGATGTGAACACAGAGAAACGAAAACAGGCAAAAAATTATTTTGATTTTTTTAATATAAATTGATGAATAATGCAATTTTTGGTCGTTCACTGATGAATGTGAGGAAGTTAAGGGACATCAAATGGGTTACCAAATGGCATGGAGCCTATGGTGCTAAGTCTTTAATAGCTAAGGCTAATTTTAAACATAGAATTATATTCGATGAACAATGTATGGTCATTGAGATGAGCAGACTAAAGATTTTTCACAATCAACCAGTATATGTTGGTGCATCTATATTAGATTTGTCTAAATGTAAAATGAATGACTTTCATTACAATGTTATTTTAGCAAATCCTGAATCAAATGTGAGGTTGTTATACACAGACACAGATAGTTTTATGTATATATTATATTATGATATTTATGAGTTCATAAAACAGCATTCAAATTTGTTTGATACTGGAAACTATGAAACAAACAATCCTTTTGGCATTGTCAGACAAAATAAAGGTGAAATTGGTTTAATGAAAGATGAACATGCTGGAAGGATTGTTGAAGAATTTGTGGGGTTAAGACCCAAAATGTATGCAATAAAATTGTGTGATGAAATGAATAGCTTGTGTAAGACTAAAGGCATTAAGAAGAGCGTGAGTAAAACTATGAATATTGATGAGTATCGAAAGTGTCTTTATAACAGAGATCAAGCCAGCAAAGTTCAAGTTTGTATAATTTCAAAATCTCATTCTGTATTTACTGTTCGGCAAAATAAGTTGGCAATTTCATCAAACGTTGATAAAAGACACATAACTGAAAACGGAATTGTTACTTTACCGTTTGGTCATTTTTCTCTGAAACAAATTTGAGATTAAAGCACTTCATCTCTCTTACTTACTTTATTTCTTTCACACACACACACACACACACACACACACACACACACACACACACACACACACACACACACACACTTTTATTCTGTTAATAATACTAATTTTTGTGTGTTCCTTTGCTTATGAAAAAGAAAATAAATAACAACCCAAATTTTGTGTGTATTATTTACAACTCCTCCCCCCACCATTCCCATTTTCCTGAAATATATATAATTACATTATATTACTTATCATTTAGTAATGGTGCGTTGTAAGAGGAGCAACTCTGCCACTCAATATAAACGATCAGGAAGTGGATCATTCATTAGTCGTGTACTTAATAAAGCTATTGATAATTTACCTGTGGAATTACACATTCCAGGATATGAATATTGTGGACCAGGAACAAAATTAGTAAAGCGAATGAGCCGTGGTGATCCAGGAATAAATATATTAGATAAAGCGTGCAAAGAGCACGACATTGCTTACGCAAATCATAAAGATTCAAACAAAAGAAGAGAGGCTGATGAAATTTTAGGTTCAAAAGCTTGGACTCGTGTAAAATCTCGTGACGCATCATTAGGAGAGAGAGCGGCTGCACTAACAGTCAGTGGCATAATGAAAGCTAAGTCTAAGCTTGGTGGAGGTAAACGAAAATTAAATATAAAAAAACAAGAAAAGATTTAAAAAAAGAGAGCATCGAAAAAGCAAGGTGGTATTTTACCCCTACTTCCGATATTTGCAGCCTTGTCGGGCTTGGGGGGTCTAGCAGGCGGAGCAGCCGGGGTAGCGTCTGCTATAAACAAAGCGAAAGCTGCAAAAGAAGAATTAGAAGAAATGAAAAGACACAATCGAATGATAGAAGCAATGTAAGGAAAAGCAGGTCAAGGCATTTATTTAAATCCTCCTGCATACAAAAGATAATTAACCAAATACCAAATAAAGCATTAAGTAATTTCGATTTAGCTAAATACGCACATCAATTGAAGATTCCAAATTTTAGAGGAGTCTTTATGCGAGATACGTTACCAAGACATCCTCGAAAAAATGAAAACTGTATTGTTAACCTTGAACCGATGGTTAAATCTGGTTCACATTAGGTGGCTTTCAGTAAACGAGGTAAATACGTGCATCATTTTGATAGTATCGGTAATTTAAGACCACCATTAGAAATTTTAACATATCTTAAAAATTGTTATCTACAATATAATTTTCATTCATATCAATCAATTACTTCTTCGATATGTGGACATTTATGTTTAGTCTTCTTGTATTGTATAAATAAGGGAAACACAGACTGTCTTTAAACATTTCAAAGATGGCTTTCGAAAGACGGATAACTCTTGAAGGTAAAGGCTCAAAGATTGATGTTACATTGTAGAATCCGCTTCATCTTGTAGGAGCAGAGTTTTTTGAAATAGGACTTGCAGGATTGTATACATCTAATTCTATTCGAAATATTACCAACCGAAATAATAAATTTCGCATTCATTTTACTACATTTTTGTTATCAATTGATTTAGTGTTACCACCAGGTATTTATGAATTTGAAGATCTAGCCTCAACTTTTGATGATTTACTTAGTTATCACTCATTGTCGAAACTTATAACAAATCATATACAAAAAACAAATCTTTATTTGGAAGAGGATATAAATGGAAAAGGACGCAACCGTCTTGTTTTGTCTTCTCCGTTTAATATTGATTTCAGTGTACCCAACAGTGTAGCAGAGGCTTTAGGTATTGAAAAGAAAGTTTACCCTAAAGAGAATAAAAAAGAAATTGAGATTGATCGAAATAGAATCGAAAGTGAAGTAAAAATTAACGAAAATAATAACGTTTTAGCCATAAAGACGAACGATGTGGATACAACAATTTTAATAATACCTGATGCTAGCTATACGTTTCAACAATTAAGTGCAAAGATTAATGAATTATTACTAGCACATTTATTATCAGTTTTATTAGGTGAAAAAGACAAATTTCCTTCATATATTTATATTAATTATGATAAAGTGTTCTCTAATTGTAAACTATATTCGAAAAACTTTGCTATAGATTTTGGTGTTGCAGATTCTATTGCAGATTTGTTAGGATTTTCTCATAAAAAGTTCGAGGCAAACACAACTCATCATTCTGAATATATGATTAAAATTAACACTGTTAATAGTATTCGAGTATGTTGCAACCTTGTGCTTGGTACGAGTTCTTATTTGAACCATAAACCAACACACTCTTTATATAACTTTAAAGCTCATGTTCCTGCTGGTTATCCGATTGTTGTACAACCAACAACAATTAATTTTTTGCCTATGAACAGCAAGGTTATTCAACATGTATCTGTGCAACTTGAAGATCATCTTCAACAGCTCATTGATTTGCAAGATGAAGATTTAACTGTAGAATTAATTATTCGTCCAGCACGTTATCTTCCTATATAAAGTAATGAAATACTGTT
Source organism: Meconema thalassinum (assembly GCA_946902985.2). Classification (NCBI taxonomy): domain Eukaryota; kingdom Metazoa; phylum Arthropoda; class Insecta; order Orthoptera; family Tettigoniidae; genus Meconema; species Meconema thalassinum. The sequence continues at coordinate 226,724,468 of OX336397.1, forward strand.
ATATTTTCATTCTAGTTGAGTAAGCTTACTAGAAAACATTCACAAATATGGTTATACTATATAATACTCTAAGTTTGAAAAAAAAAGAAGTCGACTCTGATTCGAAAAAGAAATATAAATCAATCAGCTAAAATTTCTAAAAAAAAAAAACAAAAAAAAAAAAAAAAAACGCCATCACACCTTAAAATCTAAGAAACTGTTATCGAGTAACAACAAACATTTCTTACAGTCTTTAGGCTATCGCGTACTTTAATTTCAATATAAATATATATGCAATTGTTAATCTTATTTAGTTTCTATCTATATTTGAAGCTGTTAACATGTTTAACATGTTTAACATAACGGATAAAAGAGAGGTTGACAACAGAGTTGTGCGACGAGAAGAAAGAGTTTACCAACCTTATTCAGCTAATAAATTCGAAAATAATGATGAAATTCGAATACCAATTCAAAATGAAGAAAACATAGTTTTATTATCAGAAGATGTTCTTCACTTAGAAGGACAAATTATTACTTCTAACGTAAATCCGGCTGCTTCTACTACAGCACATCCTGACCAAAATTTTGGGGCTAATCTTTTTAGCGAAATTCGCGTTACGTTAAATGGTAAAGAAATTGATCGTACACGCCATCTAGGTATAACAAGTACTATAAAAACCTTTGCATCATATTCAAAAAACGAATATACAGCTTTACAAAATGCTGGTTATTTTCCCTCTTTAACATCACCAGCAAGTGAAGCAAATATTGTTGATAGTATCACAAAACGTTTCCATGTAATACTTCCTTTAAGCAACCTGTTAAGTTTAGCAGAGGATTATAGAAAGCCGATTTTAAACTGCAAGCATGAGCTAATACTTCTCAGATCGTCGAGTGACGCACGTGCGTTGCAATCTGCAACCGAAAATGATCTTTCTAAGGTCAAGTTATTTAAAGTTTATCTAAAAATTCCCGTTTTATTATTATCGGACGAAGAACAAATTAAAAGATTAAAACTAATGCAGAAAAATATTCCCATTCAGGTTGGTTTTCGATCATGGGATGTTCATGTCTTGCCATCTCTTCCTAGAACAACTAAATATAGTTGGACTGTAATGACAACTTCTGAAACTCAAAAATCACGTCAATTTTTATTAGGTTTTCAAACTAAAAGAAATATACTAAATACGTGCTCTTCCTATTTTGACCATTGTAACATTAAATCTATAAGAGTTTTTTTAATTCAATTTTTTATCCCTATGAAATGCCAACTTCTGAAATTGCTATAAATGACTACAGCAAATTGTATGACATGTTTGTTAAATTTCGTAATGTATATTATCAGATCGATGATTTTCGTTCAGAGACTCTAGTTTCACGAGATGAATTTAAGTCTCATTGTCCGACTATTGTAATTAATTGCCTTGAGCAAGTGGAGGCAGTGAAGACATCTTCAGTTGATGTGCGAATTGAAATCGAGACAAGTGAGAATATACCTGAAGATACAACTCTTTATTGTGTTCTTATTCATGATCGTCAAATATCTTACAGACCATTAACTAATGAAGTAATTATCTAAACCAATATTTGCTAAGTTATAAGCAAGCAAGAAGTATTCTCACTTTAGTTGCAATCATGGAATTGACAACAACAAACTCTCCTTCTACTGATGCTGACACGTGGAATAAGAAGCAGCCAATAGTTGCAGACATTCGCAAGCTACCAAACGGCAGTTTGGAACTTGCCTACTGTATGTTAAATAACAGCAATATACCTTCATTCAGTCCTGTGTTAACATGGGTCGCAGCGTATTGTGAAAAAACTCTTTCTTCTTTTTTTGACTCTATTAAAAATAAATATGCATATTTAGTTGTGTATAATTTGCCACAAGAATTTTCTTTGTTTGCACTAAAAACACTTTCCCCTGGGTCATTAATCGATCATAATACGATTGATGGAATGTCAGATCTAATGTTGAAGCATAGCCAACGTTTACCTACAGATTGTCCAAAACATTTACCATCTCTTGCATTGGGAAGCAATAGTTGTGCGAAATTTAATGTCAATGCTGTTCAACATTGGTTAAATTCTTCTGATGGCATCATGAAAATCGTGTGTTCGATAATAAACAAGTTTCGAAACAATGGACTTCAAGGTTTTAATAAGTTTGATTGGAACTACTTTCCTATAAACATACTGACTATATATGAGCCACAACGAATTCGTCTGGAGTGGGAACATCTACCAGATCATCTAAAAAGAAAATTTCAACTGTTTCATCTTCGCTGCAAATGTGATAACTGTAATCGCTATCTATAAAAGGTAATTCATTAAATCTACTAGTGTTGTTGACACCTAAACATATTTTGTTTTTGTTTGCTTTTTAACACAGTGTATATTTTTTGTCTACAGAAAATAAACATCTGGACAAGTAAAAGAACAAGATCATCCCAACACACACTCATCAGGACAACTAAAAGAATGAGATTACTCATACAAGAGAAATAAAATTGTATTAATTGTAATTCTAAATGAATAAAGAAGAAAAGGTATTTGTACCACTTCATATTAAAGTTTTTCTAATGATCAAGCACCTCCTCACTCCACATGTATATAAAATAATATTGTCAGGTGAGGGATTCGAACCCTCGCTTTCAATTTCTGAAAATTAGATCTTAAGTCTAACGCCTTAGACCGCTCGGCCAACCCAACACACGCAAATCATGCATATTAGCCAGCGTGATTTGTTGATTCTTATCAGTTCACATTTAGCTTCGTGTGGGGAACATCTTTTTTGTGAAGTAAAGCATCATCATGAAGTATTTTAATTGTGTAAAGTATTCCAAGAAACAGTTAATGCAAATGATATTGAGTCAAAAAGGAATGAATTTAAAATCTGAAAGAGATCGGCTAAAAACATTTAAGAACTGGTCTTCAGACAGTTTTACGAACACTGCATGGTTAGCAGCTGAAGGATTTTACTATTATGGATATACGGATATGGTCAGGTGTGCTTTCTGTAATCTGCAACTTAGTTATTGGGAAGAAGATGATGATCCGTTTGAAGACCATAAGAAATGGGCTTTTTCTTGCCCTTACGTAAACAATATTTCTCCTAGCATAGAATTAAAATCTGAATATGAAAGACATAAAACTTTTCAAAATTGGCCTCTTCCCTGTCCAAACGAATTTTGTTTAGCATCAGCAGGATTTTATTATACCGGTCATGGTGATAAGGTGAAATGTATATTCTGTAAGATTGAAATTGAAAATTGGAGAGAAAACGATATTCCTTTAAATGATCATAAAAAATGGGCACCATATTGTCCATATTTAAGAGGGTTTGACGCCGGCAACGTTGATTTAAATCCTGAAAATCCTACTATTATTCCATATAATACAAGTTATGATACGTGTGGAAACAATATATGTTGATGTGATGTGATTTTTTGTGCAGTGTGCATTCTCAGACGTAAACGTTGACATGCTGAAGTTTGTTAAGCAGTCAAACACTCTACCAGTAATTTCATTTACTAATGGTGAAAACCAGAGTAAAAGTGAAAAAAGAAAGCATAGTGTTTTACTACCGAACACTATTCGATGTATCATTTGCGGTCCATCGAACTGTGGCAAAACAAACGTAATGATAAATTTATTATGTCACAAAAATGGAGTTCATTTTGAAAACGTTTATATTTATTCTAAATCACTTGCTCAAAGTAAGTATGTTGAATTAAAAAAGTTTTTGGACTCTATAAAAGAAATAAAAAGTGATTTTTTTTCTGATAATGATGAAGTTATGCCTCCAGAAATGGCTAGAAAAAACTCTATATTTGTTTTTGATGATGTAGCCAGCAATAAACAACAACACATGAAAGATTATTTCAGTAGAGGTCGTCATCACGATGTTGACGTATTTTATCTTTGTCAAACATATTCTTGTATACCTAAACATCTAATTAGAGATAACGCTAATTTTTTAATTCTTTTTAAACAAGACGGAACAAACTTGTGTCATGTATATAACGATCATGTAAATACAGATATGAGCTATGATCAGTTCTTCGATATTTGTTCTTATTGTTGGCAAAACTCTAAGTTTGGCTTTTTGGTTATCGATAAAGATAGCGATTAACAAAATGGTCGATATCGCAATGGATTTGATGTTTATTTTCAGTTATAAATAATAGTTCAAAAGAGCTAAATGCTCATTCGCGTTATACACTTTGTGTGGTTAACAACCTAACTATGAAATCGTTTAACAAAATCAATAACGTGTCTATCAGACCACCAACTTCACGCCATGATATTGCAACTAAATCGTATGTTGATGATAAGCTACTGCAATATGGAAATCAAGTAACAACAACAACAAGTGATGGGCATCTAAATATTAACGGCAAACGGTTAAAAGATGTTGGAACGCCCATACATGTTGAAGATGCTTGCAACAAAGGTTATGTACTGAAGTTATTGAATGAGCTAAATAAAATTGAGTCTAAAGAAGACATACAACGAAACATTAACGACCTTAAATGTTTATTTTTTTCAATTTGTAAAATAGAGAAACAACAACTTGACTTTGAAAACAAACGTCTCGCAGGCTTAGCGTTACCATCATCGGCAAATGATGCAGTAAACCTTATTGCAATGCAGCAACATACATCGAATATAAAAAATATCTGGAAAACCGAATAACCGAAGTGTTACAACGAGTAGAATTCATTCATGGTTTAGTGAGTGAATTTTCAGAAGATCACTTTCCGTTTGATGATGATAGTCTCGACTTGGGTAACAAAAGAATAAGAAATGTTAAAGATCCAATTGAAAATCACGATGCGATATCGTATTCTTTTCTTAAAACTCATGTAACAAAAGAACTCGATGAAATTAAAAAATCTCTTTTGAATATAAACAAAAATGATGAAACTGTAGATATGTTAAATAGAAGAATAACAAACATATCTCAACCAATCGATTCGTTAGATACAATAAACAAATATTATTTAGAAAACTTTGCTGCTTCTCGAAAAGATCTAGAAGACTTAATCACTAAATTTAATAAACAAAACTTCTTAAACGTAGACGATGGTGGGACTTTAATTATGATCAGTAGACGAATTACTCACGTAAACAATCCCATATACGATAACGATGTTGCAAATAAGACGTTTGTTGAACAATATGCTGCTTCACGAGATGACTTTGAAAAAATGAAACAGACTGTAAACAATCTACAACATCAAAAACAAACAAATGTTGAGTTTCCTGTTAACGACTAAGATGTGACAAATAAACGGTTTGTAGAACACTATGCTGCTTCACGAACTGAAGTTAATCAATTAAAAGAAATTTTAAGCAATTTACAAACTCGTATTGAGGGTGTTGCTAACAATCTAAATATTGTTAGAAAAGAAGAACTTGAAAGTTACGCTGCTGCATCCAAAGAGGAATATAACAAGTTAAAAACTGAACTAGAAAATATTGAGCAATTGGTTAACAAAGAACCACTCGAAAGTTTTACCGCATCCAAAGAAGAATATGGTATATTACAAGATGAAGTAAAGAAAAAGAACTTATCGAAATTTATTCTGAAATTCTCCAACACACCATCAATTCATTCACCGGTATACACGCTTCATAATCATAATATACAATACCAACTTCCCTATAAAGGTATATTAAAACCAATTTTTGTTTCACCAAGATCTCCAATTGTGTATGCAATTTTAAATATACGTCAAGAGATTGAACTGGATGGCAGTGACATTGTAGTTGAAGAACAAGATGAAATACAGTTTCGACTTAGAGACCCTGAGAAACATAAAACCAATGATCTTCCCCTTCAAATTGATTTTGAATATACTATAAATAAGTAAAACAACTACAATTTTAGTTTAGTCATGGAGAAGAGCTTAAAGATTAAAGCTGAAAGTCGAGTAAAGGATAAACTTTCTCGCTTAAAAAAAAGATGTTAAGGACAAGTATCTTTCACTTCAAAATGATGTTAGACGTCAAGAATTAGATATAGAGACTAAGTTTAAACCAGTAACAAATTCATTAAATCAGCTTGTAGCTATTGCTAATACAACGTCAACTAAGAAAAAAGAAAATCAAAAAAGAAAAAAGAAAAATATGATGATTCTGAATAAACTGCTACTTCAGACGAAGAAGATGGAGATAGCATCAAAATAATTACACTACTTAACCGCTACTTTGATCCGTTCATTAAACAAAACGTGGATAGAACATTTGGTATAACGATAAGAAATGATAAACAATACTTGGGACGTGAACGAGTTTTCTTTGATAAAAAGTGGATAAAAGTTGGTGGTGAAAAATTTCCTATAACAGAAGGTCTACTTGAATTGATTCAAAGGAAATTACCAGATCACTCTCTAATCGATAGGAGTGATTTAAGTTCTTATTTGAAATTATTAAATGTTTCAAACGTGCACAAAAGAAATTATGCAAGCAATGCAGCTCCGAGAGGAACACAATCTCATAAGTATAAAAATATAATCGAACCCCTTATTACTGAAGACATAGATAGAATTATAAAAACAACAGATGAGAATGAAGAAGCAAATACTACGATGCATACTGGATATGGCCAAAATAAACACATCACACCACAAGCCATTTGGAAATTCGAAGGAGGAAACAATATTGAATTTGTCCATTGGAATGAACCAAACAAATTAGTATCAAGACTTAAAAAATTAATTGCATCGAAAGCTGAAGGTCACACAGGACTTGACAGCGAAATCTTTGCAATTGAAGAAGAACTAAGAAATGCAGGATATATTGAATAAAAATTCAAACATTTGTAAAACAATGCTCAGTATGTTATAAATCTTTGTTTAGAAATTAACTATGAACGAAATCAGACGAGAAATTGCAAAATAACTTCATGCACCTCTTAGAAAAAAGTTTAAAAGACGGCATGTTATTAGCAAAGGAATCGATGACCTCCATGAAGCTGATCTTGTGGACATGTCAAAACTTGCAAAATGGAATAATGGATTTAAATATTTATTAACCATTATTGACGTTTACTCAAAATATGCATGGGCAATTCCTCTTAAAACCAAAAAAGGAAGTGTGATTGTAAAAAGTTTAAAATTTGTTTATTCTCAAAGTAAAAGATTGCCCAATTATTTTCACACTGATCGAGGAACGGAATTTTATAACCGTGAATTCAAAACATGGTCACAGAAACAAAATCTAAAGCATTATTCCACTGGGAGCTCCATAAATGCGAATGTAGTAGAGAGATTTAATCGAACTCTTAAGGAATCGAAGTGGAAAGAGTTCACAACACGTGGTTCATACCGATGGGTAAATATTTTGCCTGAGTTATTAGTAAAGTATAATCACAAAATACATCGCAGCATTGGCAGGAAACCTATTGATGTAAAAAGAAACAATCAACCCCGCTTGCCAACACAATATAATGAAACTTTAAGAAAACCAAAATATAAAATTGGCGACATTGTAAGAATATCAAAAATTAAGAAACATTTCAGCAAAGAGTACGAAGCTAATTGGAATACGGAATTATTTACAATTTATAAAGTTCAAAATACTAATCCACGAACATATCTTTTGAAAGATTATAAAAATTTGCCGATATTTGGGGCGTTTTATGAAGCAGAGTTACAACGAACCAAACATCCTAATATTTACTTAGTTGACAAAGTACTACGTAGAAAAGGAACCCAAGCCTTCGTATCTTGGCTAGGATTCGATTCAACTCACAACTCTTGGATTTCGAACAAAAACATATTCTAATAAAAACAATGTAAGTTTTTTTAATTCATCGCAAAAAATATTATTATTATTATTATTATTATTATTATTATTATTATTATTATTATTATTATTATTAATGTGTCTCTATATATTTTCAGCTCACGAAAACCAACACACTCAAGAAAGAAAAGAATGATTGCACTTACCTTCCACACAAGATCACCAGCATATTCAACTCTGCAGACAGCATCTTCAATTCTCAGCATCTTGGCGGAAAAAAGAACTACTTACCACTTTAAGAATGAAGATCATACCATTTTGTTTTCACTATTTCGTACTATATAATTAATGTAAACCACAATGATTAAAATAAATATATTTTAAAAAAAATATACATTTCAATGTGAAACACCACCGTTCACTGTCCATTTAGTCAAGTATTATTTGCACTTCTTCTTCTTCTTCTTCATCTTCTCCTTCCTCTTCTATATGCTCTCCATCTTCTTCTCTTTCTTCTCTTTGCACAAGATCTTCAAGCCTCACTTGGTCTTGGTATACTCCATTGGGAGGGGGAGTCGCCCTAAATGCTTCCACTCTGGATAGGGTAACATCCAGAATGGTTAACGTTAGCCCGTTAAGCACAAATTCTGTGCGGTAGCGTTCGGCTCTTAGGATGCCAAGAATCTCTACGTCGAAGAGATCCCTCTCTAGCGCAGTGAGAGATCTGACAATAATTTCCTCCTCCATTTTGGAGGAGGAAACCATAAAATTACACCCCAACATCCTGGCTTTCTCTGCTAGCGTCTTAACCTCTCTCAGATGTTGCATCTTCGCAATAAAAGAGTAGCAGAGAGACATGTTGAATAGTAACTACTGCATCATAATAATCTTGCTCTTATATACTATGAGGTTAAAGAAACAAAAAGCTCATTAAACATATCACATGAATGAAACTTTGTGAACTGATATCCAAACTTGTTCTCTCATTAAAATAATATCCGAGTTCAATATTGATGGTTAAGAATTTAAAACAAACAAGCCAATATTCATTTCATGCCGTCAGTGATATATATTTGTCTTATTAAACAGTCTATGCAAAAAGAGACCACAGAGCATGCAAGCCTGAAAAAAATGTTAACTAACAGCTGCACGTCCTATATGGAGTAGCAAGCCGGACCCCCCACGTTCAGCATGCTAGCGCTAGCCAAAGAACGATAACAGCCGCGCGCGGGGCAAAGGTTATCCGATTCAAGCGGTCAAGGGTCAATCTCTTCTTGCTGCTAACACACGCAGACCAATTAGCAAACGCATGTGAGTAACCAACTGGCTCTCCATGGGGGCGTCGCGCCCAGACAGTCTCATTCAAATGTTAGTACACCTAAAACATTTCCGCTAACAAAGACGCCATTTGAACATTTTCTTTTCATTTTTGTCCTATACACCTGAGAGTTGGTTTACTGGTAGAGGATATAGAGAGCTTTCATTTATGTCAAACAAACTTCTTTATAGATTTCCTAATTTTGGAAATATAGCCTATTTTCAAAATTCAATTTATTTTGTCCTAGAGAGTTGAAATTTGGTGTGGGGGTAAAGCAGGTCAAGGCCATTCATTTATGTCAAACAAACTTTTTTGTCGCGAACACTGCAGACATATCACGTGATCGCTCGCATGATGATGCAATATGTCCTCGCGATTACGCAATATTCAAAACATACTTTCCCTCTCTACTTGCGTTATTTTCAAAATAATTTATTTCCTTACCTTACTTGTGAATTACCGAGATCAGGGATGCCAGATATAGACCTAATATTCACCTAGATAGACCCTGAGATAGATTTTCTCGTGCGAATCTGATTTCGGTATTTTACAAAATGTGGTCTTTGGATCTCGGTCTAAACGGGCACATAAGGTAGAGTAGAGAAGTTTGGCGCCTGTACTAAGTGGCTAGCGAATGGGTCTTTCGATTTTGTTTTTCGAAGAGGCATTCGAGTAGACTTGCGAATTTTGCCACTTGTTTCGACAATTGACAAAAATCTAGTTTTTTTAATTAAGGGAGATTGTTAAGTCCATGTTTGAGGACATAGTAAAGTTTGCATTTTGGAATAAGAATTTTGAATTTTGTTTTGTAACGACTTTATTTCGTTTGGGAGTCTAGTAATTCCTAAGGGAGATTTATTAAATTAAATATTTTTCATAAATGTTAGAATTGGGAGGTTTTTTTGTTAGAAGAAAAAAGCACACTTATAGTATCCAGATGGAGAATTTTTGAATTTTGCATAATATTTGTTGTTGGTTGAAAGTACATTTAAATGAGTAGATTTTTTCCCCATTAGACATCGACGTAGAGTTTATCTCAATTTATTGTGAATTCTCAAATACTAATAGGCTAGTATATGTTTAATATTAAGGCTTCGTTCATCCATAGAATACCTATCCTGTATTTCTCTTTGGAAAAATAATGGATAAAGTGTTGGAGGTGTTGGTTCGAATGGAGTCAGACAATAAGCAGAGCATCGAGAAGGCTACTCAATTGGAGAACATGTTATTGGAAAATTCCAAAAGGTTGGAAAAACAAATCCAAGAAAATTCTCAATATTTGGAAGGTAGAATAGAAATCAAATTGACTGAAAATTCGAAAACATTAGAAGAAAAGTTATCAGAAAATTCTAAAACATCAGAAGATGAAGATTTGATAGACTTGAAGGAAGAGAGAATTGGACTAGAGAAAATTACCTATTATAGAATGCGAAGTTTATGGCATGACAATTCATACACTGAATGATACTGGAGCTATGCTTTGTGTAGTTAGTGAGAAGCTCTATGCTTTATGGAAGCTCACAGAAAGTTTAGAGGAAATTCCTGTATCAGGCATCAAGATACAAGGAATTATCCCTAACAAAGTGACTACATGCAAAATACTGTTTTATTTCAGGCTGAAAATTGGAGATTGCTATTTTGAGCACATTTTCGTGGTTATCCATGACATGATCATAGGAAATGATTTTATAACAAAGTACAAGGCTATTATCGATATGAAGTCAGAGACCATACGTTTTCATCAAACTGGAGAGGAAGATTCTGAAGGTGACGAAGATAAATTCACCGAGGGAAATATCCGATGGTCACAGGTTATTCATAATATTGAAGGAGAAGAAGAAGAAGAAGAAGAAGAAGAAGAAGAAGAAGAAGAAGAAGAAGAAGTTGTCAAGGTGGAGGAAAAACCTAAATTGAATAGGATGTTACTAGAATTTGAGGACATATTCGATACAAAACTTGGGGAAATTAAGGTGACTTTTTCTCGGCTCGGTGTGGTGGGAAAATGTAGTTCTTGGTCGCGTTGTAGTCCTTATACATCGAAAAGTTATACTGTATGACTGTGAAATACGTAAATTAATTCACTTATTTTATATCAGTTTGTAAAAACAACCATTGTACAGCCTTGTACTACACAGTAAGTAGCTGTTGGTCTTGACTACGGTATATTAGAGAACCCTTAGCAAGAATACAATCAGTTTACTACTACTTGTTACAGTGTTCACATCGTGAAAGACCGTCTCACAGTCCAGTCTACAGCCTTGTCATACGCTGTAAAGAGCTGTTGGTCTAGACTCGGGTATATTAGAGGACACTTAACAAGAATATCACCAGTTGACAACTACCTCTCACGGTGTTCACATCGTGAAAGACCGTCTCACAGACCAACCTCTAGCCCTGTGATACGCAGTAAGCAGCTGTTTGCAGAAATCAACATTCATGATGGAAGAACCCAATCCTAGCTATATGTGTAAAGAGTGTGGAAAGACTTTTCTTCGACACTATCACAGGAAGCGACATGAAGTATCGTGTGGTGAATTCCATGAGTGCAAGACCTGTGGTAGTACATTTAATAATGTGCACAACGGACGTCGGCATGAAGAATGTTGTAATGTTGTGTCGGCAGCTAAAAGACTAAAAGCGGAGCCTACAAAACATTACCTACTGTCATTGGTCCCAGACAAAAATGGACTTATTGAATATGAGACATCTTTTGAAGGTCGACTTGAATCCTATTTCATACGTTGTGATACGTGTAAAGATTTAAATTCATACCTTAAAGAGTCTAAACAGCAAATAATACAAGCTATGCATAGAGAACTAGCAATGCACAAGTCGATCAAAGTTAATCTTGTGGCTGAATGTAGATTCATTCATACATCTACCAATGAAATTACAGATCGTGCTTTTAAAACACGAAATCAGGCCCTATTTTTGGAAACAGACTTAAGTAGTTTCTTGGAAACACAATTTACAAAGTTAACTACTGAAATGGAAGAATCTGAGCTAAAAGGCAGTAATTGGGCTTTGTTAGCAGTGGAAGGAGTACGATTGAAAATAAATAAGTACAATCCCTTGCGTGGTAGCACATTACCAGCAGCTATAAAAGCAAGAAAAGCCTGCATTAAACCTGAAAACTTGAAAGATGAAAAGTGTTTTATGTATGCCATTTTAGCAAAACTGGTTAAAAAGGATGCTCAACGCATTAGTAAATACAAGGACCTGGAAAACAAGTATGATTTTTCAGTAATATCGTTTCGTACATCGCTAGCTGACATTCCCAAATTTGAAAAAGCCAACGATATATCCATCAATGTATTTGGACTGGAACTAGAAAAGAAATGTTCCCTCTAAAGGTTGTGGATCAAGAGCGACAAGACCATCGTGACCTCCTTCTGCTAAGTTCTTCATCTGGCCAGAACTACTACGTCTTTATCAAAGATTTTGATAAACTAGTAAGACATCAGATTACCCACCATGAACATAAAATATATACGTATAAACGGTGTTTTACTCAAGTTGATAATCGATATGGACAACAAGGAATGAAAAAATTGAAAGAAAATAGAACTTTGTGTGTCCAGCATGACAATGCTAGGGTTGAAATGCCTATTAAAAACTCAATTGTGATATTCTTAAACGTGGAAACAATGCTGAGAATACCTTACGTTATCTATGCAGATTTCGAATATGTTACCATATCTAACATGTCTACCCAATCCTGAAGCAAGTTATACAGTGCCATACCAGAGTCATGTTCCTATGAGCTTTGGTATTGCGCCCAAATTTATTTAAGGACAATACCAAAGATCCCGTCTGGATATTAACTGGGACCCAGGAAAAATAAAAGAACGAATTAAAATCTTTTATTCCTCAAAATTCGTGAGATATGGAAAACCTGAGTTGAAATAATGAAAAACTATGCATCATTAATAATTAAACAATTACGGAAGGCAAGAAGGAACGATTTAAATATGGTTATATATTTATTATCTGAATGTAGGGAGGCCTACATTGTAAGAGTACGTCATGCCACGAGGAGTGAGAGAAACGTCACGTAGGAGGAGAAGGGATCAAGGTCGAGGACACACTGAGGGAGGAGAAGTTGATGGAGTTACGTCACACCGCAAGAGGGGAGGCAGAGCGAGGAACTTGCCGTACGCAGAGGGCAAAAGCGAGGAGTTCTTTCCAAATTCAGATCGCGACGAGTATAGACCGTGAGCGGAGAAACTAGTAGTTCTTCAGCATAGTGCTACGCTTTATGAAAGTGGAGAAGACGAGTGTCGTGTAAAGAAGGCTGTGACTTGCAGAGCAAGGAACATTCTAACGCAGACCAGCACAGCATATAGACCAGTGATCTCGAAACACAGCTTGATATTACAGTATTTAAAAAACGAAGCTATTATACATCGCATGCAGACAGATGCAAACGTTTCATTTCTACAGAAGAGCTTCATTATTTCTGCAATTTAATTCATACTTGGAAATTATACAGAATGCAGTTCGTGAATTTGCAACGGGGAGGTTGTAAAAGTGTCAGCATTAAAATGAGTATGACCACGTGCTAACGTGCACATCATTGGGGAGTAGAAGCTACAAAAATGAAGAGTTGAATCCAGAATTCCACAACATGGAAGGCGCAGCGGAACATCTACGCGATACGCAAAATCACAGAACAAATCTCTACTTTTTAACACGAGTTCATATACATCCAGTATACTCTCAAAGAATTTTATGAACCAAACGAATTTCAACCTTGAGAAGCGATGTCGGCGCAGTGATGGGGTATCGCAAGAAGATCCAGACGACGTGCAGGAGACGAGCGAGGGAGTGCGGACGAGACATGCTGTTTCACGGCGAGGTCGCTAACCCGGTTATGTCACCGACCTTGCTCCACTGGGAGAGATGTCCAGCTGGCCCCGTCACAACCGGTCTGCATAGCTGTGGGCGATGCGCTCTCACACACATTTGGCTTGCCAGACGAGACTTGGTACTTCTGAGACTGTCTTCAACTCAAGGTAGAGAAGAGATTGATTTATATTTGGTAGAATTGTAGTCATGTTCTGTGTTTATCCTAATTGACCAACCGTATAATTTTGTCATTGTATTTAAAATTGTTTAGATTTTGATCTAGTATTTTTCGTATTTTCTTAGGAGTCATTTTTTTTTGTTCATTGAAAATTTCCGTCACTTGGACGAAATTTTATTTGCGTAGCGCAGTTGTTAACGTTAAAATCATTTCAATGTAAAATCTTTAGAATTATAGATATTTGCGTTAAATTAAATAAATCAGTTTTATGCGCAGCGATGGAACGTATATTGAACAATTTAAGTACCGTATATTCAAAAAGTTATATCACGAAGTGTCAAATATTTCGACAACTCAAGATGTTGATTCGAGGGTCAGAAATTTATTTCAACCAATTGTGAACAAATTGAATTGTTACACGACACAAAATCTGATAAAAGATAGTTCAAATACTTGATAGATAATTAAACCAATAAATACCAAATTCACTGTAATGAAACAGATAGATAAGTAGATCTATGCTGTAACGTGATAAACCTTATTTCCTAGTAACAAAGGTATTTCAAGAAATTTTTATATACATATGTTAAATAAGACATTTAGAGCATTAAAAAGCCAAGATAAATTTGTTAAACAAAGATTTTCATGAAAGGAAGACACACTTATATCATTTGTTAAATATGAATTCTTGCTGATAATCTTTGAAAGTTGCAATAATGTAAAACTGAATTTAAATACGTGAAAAGGAGTTAAGAAAGTTAAATCACAGGGTGACATAAAAGTAACGGTACAGAGGTAATTACAGAAGTGAAGTTATAGGCACGATGAGATTTTGTATAAGGATAGAGGAGATTGTTAAAGTTTGTTTCTTGAACAATATTCACAATGGACGTTGATATCTAATAAAGTTACTAATTTTCTTTGCATGGAGGAAGAAAATGCATTGAAATGGGAGTTTTTGATTTGAAATACCGTGCAAGAAAGGAATAGTAGACGTAAATGAGTTACGTATTTTTACGAGAAGAGACTGAGGAGTCTCGTTTTTTCTAGTTTTGATCACAGCGAATGTGACATTGTTTAAGTGTATTCAAGGAAAGTTCTGTACAGGGTGTTTAAGAAATAATGTGATTGTTGTATAATTTTGGAAGAGAAGTGTGTAATGAAGGTCAAATGCCATGCACTTCGAGTATTCACGTTTATCAAAGAAATGTAAACCGAGCAAAGAATTTCAGGAATTTTTTCGAGATTTAATGATCAAATGGGAGAAGACAAAGTAAGAACAGTGCTTAACTTAAATGTTTGTCACCTATGTTCTATTGATTCAGACTAGGATTTATACTTTCAACCGATAGAGTTACGGTGTTTGTTACGGAAGTTGAGTGGTAAAGACTCATTTGTATTATAGATAATTTAATCACTTCAACACAATTAAGTGTATATTTGTGCGAACCACGAATTATTGTATATAAGAATATAGTTAATACTGAGTAAATTTTTATTTTACATATTTAGTTGTGGAACTACGGTTCAAAGATGAAACGGAATGTATAATATAGGGTAATGTTTAAAATCACGCCGTTTCATAATTTTTCTTGTTATATTAGTACCAGGTTTTAGTTTATTTTGAGGTTATTTATTGCAGTGTCAGGTAGACACTATTGATAGACAGGCAGGCAGTTTATGGCTGTATTTTTCTTAGCACAATAAACGGCTGGCGCTCTTTAGCGAATCAGTCAATTTTTATCTTAGCTGACATCGTTTTCTTTTTTGTCATCGCCGAAAATAGTACTGCTAGGTAAGATACAGGCGCTCACTATAGACAGACCTTATCACCCCTCGAGATTGGAGTTTCTCGATTTGCTCAAATGTAAATGATAGTAGAAATTTGTACCTACGCTGGTAGTACTATTTTCTTTCATAGATCTACCCTATGTGTTTCTGGAATTCCCAATTTTTACTTAGCAGACAATGGTAAGTTTGTGAGCTGGGTAATTACGTGTCTGCAATCCTTTACAGTTCAGCGGATATAGGTACCGATTGGTGAATTTGGGCGCATATAGATAGTAGATTTAAATGGCAGGCCCATCCGTGGGGCACTCGAAAGAGGTACTCGAGAGAGGCAGTTGGAAGCACTCGAGAGTGAGGCCATATACGTTTTGAGATAAAAGAAATGCCGATCCCAAATTTAATGATTGTTGAGGTGAACGCAACATCAGCAGATTAGTGGAGTACATTACAGTTGTGAGGCATATTTCTAGAACCAGCTAACGACAATTGGTCATGTAATATTAAAATAAAAAGTAAATTCACGTTGTTAAATATAAGTTAAGTCGGATGATAAAATGTAATGATGTCGGTTCAGTAAAATGGGACAATAAAATATACGTAATAACTCGCGATTTAAATTGACGTAAGTAGTATTAAGATGTTCAATGCATTCCATCACTTGTATGAAATGTATACGTTGGTCAATTCTGGATATTCACTTGTATTTTTTGTAGTTGATACTTCCCTTAGTCTCAAGAAAGAAGAAATTATGTCAGCGATCGACATGACGTTCATAAGAACGATGTTGGAGAGTATGAAAGAAGGTCAAAGGGTATTGACCAAAGACATTGAAGCCCTCCACCAATTAACACACTCTAACACTAAACAAATGAAAGCCGAGATTCAGAAATCTGTAGCTACTGTAAAATCAGAAGTCAAGGCCGAGTTGTCGTTTGCTCAAACGCTTACTAAGGCTAGTATAACGTTAGCACAGGAAGAAGCCAAGTTAGCTTTAGAAAAGGCCAGAAAGGAAGATAGACTAGCTAGAGAAAAGGAAAAAGAAGAAACTAGGTTAGCTAGAGAAGAGGATAGAAAAGAACGTGAAGCAATCAGGTTAGCTCAAGAGAAGGCACAGGAGGAAATTAGGCTAACATTAGAAAAAGCACGAGAGGAAGACAGAAATGTAGAAGAAGAGGCTAAAAGGATAAGAGCAGAGATGAGATTAGCTCAAGAAAAAGCTCGTGAAGAGGACCGATTGAGTCAGGAACAGGCTAGATTAGAAGATAGAAAAATCCAAGCCTAAATAAGAGCAGCGCAGGAAGAAGCTAGGAAAATTCATGTTGAGGTTAGGAAAAATCAGGAAAAAGCGCAGGAAGTTTTAGAAAGGGCAGGAAATGCACAGGAAGAATTAAAAACCTCATTTGACCAAGTCAAACAGGACATTAGTCTTACTAAAACAGAAGTAGGAATTTTAAGACCCGACATGATAGGCAAAGTATTAGAAGTGAAATTAGCTAACAGTAACCACATAATAGAGCTAGAGGAAAAATTACAGGCTAGTATTAGCTCCATTAAGGAAGAAAACACTACACATAATGTACACATTTCAGGGGCCCAGAACAGACTCAAGGAGCAACTTGACAGTCTAAATGATACTGTTGGTGAATTACAGGTCAAGTTGGAAGGTCAAAGGAAATTGATTGAAGATGGTATTAATGTAGATATAAATGCTTCTATTGTAAAGGCCGTTACGGACATGAAGGAGGAGGTCGTAACAGTCACCACTAAAATTGTATCTGAAATCCATCATAAATTATCTAATGATATTAAAGCCATAGAATTAAGTTCAAACATAAATGTTAGTAGAGTACGTGAAGATCTATCCAAGCGGATAGATACGCTGCAAATCAATAACGTAGCCACGCTGACTGATATTGTAAATAAAACAGATTTAAGTAATTCAGACAAACTTGACAGGGTTAAACGTACAGTCGATGACATAAACATAGAACTGGCGAAAATTAGGTCGAGGCAGGAAAAGGAAACCAGCGAATTGGAACAGCAATTAAGGTCACTCACGATTGTGGACGCTACATTTTCATCTACGTTAAGAGCTGAAGTCAGGGAGGACATCAGGAAGGACTTAACTAGATTCTTTGAAGCAAGAGATGAGAAATTGAAGGAAGAAATCAGGAAATTAGAGGCTAGGACAGATAAGATAGAAGAGGATAAGGAAAGCGTGGATAGTCATCAGCAGATTCCGAAATCCAGCTTTAACTTCTTTCGAGAGCCATTTCGAACAGAAACAGGGGAACTTGGAGGAGACTTTGAACCTTACCAGAGTAGGTCAAATGCGAACATTATCGTCATCAAGAATAACGACGAAAAGCCCAATAAATTCAGCGGGGTTGGAAATATCACTGCTGTGGAATTTCTTAGAGACAAGAGATCATATCTAGAGGACAACAGAATATCTCGTGAACGACACATGAGGGTAGTAGAGAAATATTTGGACTCAAAGGCATTAGTTTGGCACAGAGCTTTCAGGTATACTTATCATACATTCGAGGAATTTGCTATTGCTCTACAGAAGCGATTCTGGAGCAAAGAACTTCAACAAGACATACGCGCCGAAATTTATTCGAAGAAGTATGCTTACTCTAGTCCGACGAAGTACGCAAGCTTCTTTACAAAACAATTAGCACGCTTGCAATATCTGCAACCTCCATTGGCAGAAGAAGACCTAGTACATGCTATTTCATGCCAGTTACCAACTGAAGTTAGAAGGCACCTCATTTCGGCAAACGTCAAAACATTAGAGGGGATGGCAGAAATACTGAGGAGACTGGATCACACGTCCAATGTGTCCAACAACTCAACCGGAAACCAGAACCAAAGAAGCAGAAATCCGGAACATAGAGAGATCCACACCATCCATGTTGATCAAACGCAGCAGACGGAAGACAATAAAAATGGAGTAGGACCAACAAGATCGAGAATTTATGGACAAAATCGTTTTCAACCAGGTTATCAGAGACCTAGAGAAGGAAGACCATACCAGAATCAGAGATGGAACGAAAATCAAAACTGGAGAAACTGCTACCACCAAAGGAACAATGATTATCGCCGAAAGGGATACTATAATAGAGATAACCCGACGAATAATTACGGATATCGAGGATATCAAAACTGGAGGAACACAAACAACTATTCGAGACAACAACAGCAGAATCAACAAAACCAAGGATGGAGAAACAACAATAACGTGAGCAGGTATTACGATGATAGAGAGAAAGTCAAGAATACCTGAGGAACCTTAGAGAAAGGGAAGAAAGAAACGCAAGAAACCAAAATCAGGGACAGCGTAACCGAAATCAGGAATCTCAGCCCGGATCAAGCAGAGACCGGAGCAATGAAGACCCAGGAGGGGTACAAAAAAAACTTCAAATTCCAAAGAGTAAAGGAGGACGAGAACATCACCGTAACCAGACATGTAATCGAGATAAACGAGTTGTATCAAGCCAAGAACGAAGATCTCCTGTATGAGCGAGAAGAGCCGAAAACAGGAAGAGTAGCGAGGCTACCTATCATAGAAATAGTATCAGAAGGTGAATGCCTGAGAACACTCCTAGATACGGGGGCGACAGCGTCAATTTTGTCGGAGAACTGTTTTCACAGATTGAAAGATGGAAATTCACTCACAGCAATGCCCGTTTCAACTATCAAGGTCAGGGGTGTATTCAATGATAAGACCATGAAGTGTAAAGTCCAGGCATTAATGGAATTCTCCATAAATGAATACAAATACGAGCAGATATTCATAGTCTTGAACCAGATAAATTTCGATGCTATTCTAGGTATTGATTTTATAACGAAGACAGGAGCCGTGATTGACTTACGTAACGGAGTCATAAAATTTAATGAAGGCCTATATCAGCCAGAAAACTCGAAGAAGGAGGAGAATGAGTGTAGTCAGATTGACGAAACTACAGAAGAAAATCTAGTAAGAATAGTCATGGAAGTCGAAGCAGAAGGGATACCTCACTATGGTAGGAAAATTGAGAACTTTGAAGATCAGAGGGAGAGATTAGAAGAATTGGTCACGACTTTTGCAGATGTATTTAATGATAAACCAGGCATTATCAGAGGATATAAATATCAGATCAAGCTCGCAGATAACACACCTTTTCAAAAGAAATTGTATCCGATACCGGAGAAATATCAATCAGAAGTGACGGAGCTAATAAAAGGCATGGAAAAGGACGGTATAATAAGAAAGCAAGCCACTCCTTATTTAAACCCTCTTACAGTCGTCAAGAAAGCAGATGGAAGTCTGAGACTATGCTTAGATGCCAGAGGCATCAATACTCTTTTGTTAAAAGAATGTGACAGGCCACCAAAAATCAGGGAACTACTGAGGAGATTCAAGAATAAAACCTGTTTCTCAGTGATTGATTTAACTGCCGCATTTCATCAAATAGAGCTTACAGAAGACAGCAAATGTTACACGGGGTTCATATTCAACCAAACCTGTTACGTGTATCGGAGAGTACCATACGGGTTGGTAAATTCAAGCCCAGCACTCATTCGAGCCTTGGATGATAAGTTAAGTGATGAAGTAAAACAATTTGCCATTTGCTACGTGGACGATATTATCATATCTTCAGAAACGCCAGAGCAACACTTCATGCATTTGAGAAAGCTATTTGAAAACCTCAGAAGTGCGAACATCAAGGTGAAATTGAATAAATGCCATTTCTTTCAAGAAAAGATCAACTTTCTTGGACATACGATAGACAGATTCGGTTACCACCCGAATGAAGACAAGATAGAAGCAATATTAAAGTTTCCCAAACCCAAGAAGATCAAAGACATCCGAGCTTTTGCGGGTCTTTGCCAGTTTTTCAGTGGTCATTGCCCACGGTATTCAGAAATTATGGCACCACTACATGAGCTCCTGAAGAAAAACAATAGATGGAAATGGGATGCAGCTGCCAAGAATGCATTTATTCAAGCAAAGGAAATGCTCAAAAACAACATCAAATTAGAATACCCAGACTTCGAAAGATCATTCATAGTAAAAACTGACGCTTCACGAATTGGTATTAGCGCAGTCTTGTATCAGAAGGATCAAGACGGCAACCATCACTATATTTCCTTCAGCAGCAGGAAGCTACGCACGCACGAGTTAAATTATTTCACGACGGAGCTTGAAGCTTTAGCCGTCATAAATGCCCTACAACAATGGAAAAAATTATTGCTGGGACACAAGATTATTATCAGAACGGATCACAAAGCACTGGAGTTCATGTTAA
Organism: Meconema thalassinum; assembly: GCA_946902985.2. Taxonomy (NCBI): domain Eukaryota; kingdom Metazoa; phylum Arthropoda; class Insecta; order Orthoptera; family Tettigoniidae; genus Meconema; species Meconema thalassinum. The sequence goes on from OX336397.1 coordinate 226,745,628, forward strand.
AGTCCGACTTGTCAAGCGATCGGATGACCAGGTGGACTATGTTTTTGCAACAATTTGATGCCACAATAGTCCATGTTCCTGGAAAAGACAACCTACTGGCAGATATTCTTTCCAGACATCCGACTCCTGAAAATAATGTAAGAATTAACGTTATCCAGACGGACGCAGAAGACCAGGAAACGTTGGATAAACTTAGAAGGATTCCTCTCTTTCAAAAGAAGCATGCACCACTAAGGAACATTTATAGATTCTTGTCAGGGAGAATGACAAGGAGGCACGCCTCATATTTCGAAACTAGCAGGAAAGCTAGACATTACATTCTCGTGGGAGAAATTGTATGCAAATACATCGATGCTAGACACACGAAGGTGCGAGTTGCTATTCCACCTGAACTTATTGTGCCACTAATTTGGTTAGTGCACAAATGCATAGGTCACGGAGGAGTTGACAAAACCTACTATACCATGTTAGAAAAGTTCTATTGGGTTAACATGCGAGAGTCCATTACCATAGTGGTCAGATCTTGTGAACTGTGTCAGAAAAACAAATACAACTCTGAACTATTGAAGGAACGACCTAAAGCAATTATTCCTACAAAACCACTGGAACTGTTTAGCCAGGATATTTTTGGACCTGCACCTAAAGGAGACAGGGGAAACCAATATGTGCTAGTCACGATGGATGTGTTTTCCAAAGTTGTAATGCTTAACCCAATGCAAAAAGCCACAACGAAAACTGTTTTATACCACTTGGAGAGAAACATTATTCCTAAGTTGGGAAAACCAGAAAGACTTCTAACGGACCACGGAACGCAATTTACCTCTGCAGAATTTCAAGGAGCGATGGATAGGTTGGATATTGTTCACCTATTTTCATCAGTTCGCAGCCCAGAGACAAATCCCATTGAAAGAACAATGCTTGAATTAACTAAGTACATTCGCTTGTATAGTGCAGATAATCATGCGAATTGGGTGAAGATTGTACCACTAGTAGAATTTTGCATAATAACACGAGACATGAGAGCACCAACGAAATTCCAGTTATGTTACACTTTGAGGAGAAACCCATACGACCCTGGAACGGAATCTTCAACATTTCGGAAGATAACGAACCACCGATGGACCAAAGTATCGAAGCAGCACGAGTCCAGCTGAACAAAGCGGCCGAGAAGAGATTAAAACGCTTGCAAGGGAAGAGATTCAGCGGCCCGCTAAGAGAAGGTGACCTTGTATTAGTCAGGATTCCTGAGAAAGCAGACGTACTGAAGAAGGTATACATCAAGTTCAGTAGCCTTTTTAGGGGACCTTTCAAGATAGATACAGTCTACGGTAACAATTGCTACAAGATCGTAAGGATTGAAGACAACAGATCCATTGGAAAATTTAACCACTCCAAATTAAAGAGATTTTACCCAAAGATTCAGTAAATAAATAAATTCAGTCCCAAGGACAGAGAAACCAACTGTTATTAAAGAAAGTACAGTCTATACTTTACTTTAAATTGGCAACGGGGAATTGCGCCCGAATTTATTTAAGGACAATACCAAAGATCCCGTCTGGATATGAACTGGGACCCAGGAAACATAAACGAACGAATTAAAATCTTTTATTCCTCAAAATTCGTGAGATATGGAAAACCTGAGTTGAAATAATGAAAAACTATGCATCATTAATAATTAAAAAATTACGGAAGGCAAGAAGGAACGATTTAAATATGGTTATATATTTATTATCTGAATGTAGGGAGGCCTACATTGTAAGAGTACGTCACGCCACGAGAAGTGAGAGAAACGTCACGTAGGAGGAGAAGGATTCAAGGTCGAGGACACACTGAGGGAGGAGAAGTTGATGGAGTTACGTCACACCGCAAGAGGGGAGGCAGAGCGAGGAACTTGCCGTGCGCAGAGGGCAAGAGCGAGGAGTTCTTTCCAAATTCAGATCGCGACGAGTAAAGAACGTGAGCGGAGAAACTAGTAGTTCTTCAGCATAGTGCTACGCTTTATGAAAGTGGAGAAGACGAGTGTGGTGTACAGAGGGCTGTGACTTGCAGAGCAAGGAACATTCTAACGCAGACCAGCACAGCATATAGACCAGTGATCTTGAAACACAGCTTGATATTACAGTATTTCAAAAACGAAGCTATTATACATCGCATGCAGACAGATGCAAACGTTTCATTTCTACAGAAGAGCTTCATTATTTCTGCAATTTAATTCATACTTGGAAATTATATAGAATGCAGTTCGTGAATTGGCAACGGGGAAGTTGTAAAAGTGTCAGCATTAAAATGAGTATGACCACGTGCTAAGGTGCACATCATAGGGGAGTAGAAGCTACAAAAATGAAGAGTTGAATCCAGAATTCCACAACATGGAAGGCGCAGCGGAACATCTACGCGATACGCAAAATCACAGAACAAATCTCTACTTTTTAACACGAGTTCATATACATCCAGTATACTCTCAAAGACTTTTATGAACCAAACGAATTTCAACCTTGAGAAGCGATGTCGGCGCAGTGATGGGGTATCGCAAGAAGATCCAGACGACGTGCAGGAGACGAGCGAGGGAGTGCGGACGAGACATGCTGTTTCACTGCGAGGTCGCTAACCCGGTTATGTCACCGACCTTGCTCCACTGGGAGAGATGTCCAGCTGGCCCCGTCACAACCGGTCTGCATAGCTGTGGGCGATGCGCTCTCACACACATTTGGCTTGCCAGACGAGACATGGTACTTCTGTGACTGTCTTCAACTCAAGGTAGAGAAGAGATTGATTTATATTTGGTAGAATTGTAGTCATGTTCTGTGTTTATCCTAATTGACCAACCGTATAATTTTGTCATTGTATTTAAAATTGTTTAGATTTTGATCTAGTATTTTTCGTATTTTCTTAGGAGTCATTTTTTTTGTTCATTGAAAATTTCCGTCACTTGGACGAAATTTTATTTGCGTAGCGCAGTTGTTAACGTTAAAATCATTTCAATGTAAAATCTTTAGAATTATAGATATTTGCGTTAAATTAAATAAATCAGTTTTATGCGCAGCGATGGAACGTATATTGAACAATTTAAGTACCGTATATTCAAAAAGTTATGTCACGAAGTGTCAAATATTTCGACAACTCAAGATGTTGATTCGAGTGTCAGAAATTTATTTCAACCAATTGTGAACAAATTGAATTGTTACACGACACAAAATCTGATAAAAGATAGTTCAAATACTTGATAGATAATCAAACCAATAAATACCAAATTCACTGTAATGAAACAGATAGATAAGTAGATCTATGCTGTAACGTGATAAACCTTATTTCCTAGTAACAAAGGTAATTCAAGAACTTTTTATATACATATGTTAAATAAGACATTTAGAGCATTAAAAAGCCAAGATAAATTTGTTAAACAAAGATTTTCATGAAAGGAAGACACACTTATATCATTTGTTAAATATGAATTCTTGCTGATAATCTTTGAAAGTTGCAATAATGTAAAACTGGATTTAAATACGTGAAAAGGAGTTAAGAAAGTTAAATCACAGGGTGATATAAAAGTAACTGTACAGAGGTAATTACAGAAGTGAAGTTATAGGCACGATGAGATTTTGTATAAGGATAGAGGAGATTGTTAAAGTTTGTTTCTTGAACAATATTCACAATGGACGTTGATATCTAATAAAGTTACTAATTTTCTTTGCATGGAGGAAGAAAATGCATTGAAATGGGAGTTTTTGATTTGAAATACCGTGCAAGAAAGGAATAGTAGACGTAAATGAGTTACGTATTTTTACGAGAGGAGACTGAGGAGTCTCGTTTTTTCTAGTTTTGATCACAGCGAATGTGACATTGTTTAAGTGTATTCAAGGAAAGTTCTGTACAGGGTGTTTAAGAAATAATGTGATTGTTGTATAATTTTGGAAGAGAAGTGTGTAATGAAGGTCAAATGCCATGCACTTCGAGTATTCACGTTTATCAAAGAAATGTAAACCGAGCAAAGAATTTCAGGAATTTTTTCGAGATTTAATGATCAAATGGGAGAAGACAAAGTAAGAACAGTGCTTAACTTAAATGTTTGTCACGTATGTTCTATTGATTCAGACTAGGATTTATACTTTCAACCGATAGAGTTACGGTGTTTGTTACGGAAGTTGAGTGGTAAAGACTCATTTGTATTATAGACAATTTAATCACTTCAACACAATTAAGTGTATATTTGTGCGAACCACGAATTATTGTATATAAGAATATTGTTAATACTGAGTAAATTTTTATTTTACATATTTAGTTGTGGAACTACGGTTCAAAGATGAAACGGAATGTATAATATAGGGTAATGTTTAAAATCACGCCGTTTCATAATTTTTCTTGTTATATTAGTACCACGTTTTAGTTTATTTTGAAGTTATTTATTGCAGTGTCAGGTAGACACTATTGATAGACAGGCAGGCAGTTTATGGCTGTATTTTTCTTAGCACAATAAACGGCTGGCGCTCTTTAGCGAATCAGTCAATTTTTATCTTAGCCGACATCGTTTTCATTTTTGTCATCGCCGAAAATAGTACTGCTAGGTAAGATACAGGCGCTCACTATAGACAGACCTTATCACCCCTCGAGATTGAAGTTTCTCGATTTGCTCAAATGTAAATGATAGTAGAAATTTGTACCTACGCTGGTAGTACTATTTTCTTTCATAGATCTACCCTATGTGTTCCTGGAATTCCCAATTTTTACTTAGCAGACAATGGTAAGTTTGTGAGCTGGGTAATTACGTGTCTGCAATCCTTTACAGTTCAGCGGATATAGGTACTGATTGGTGAATTCGGGCGCACTATTTACGTTAAACCCTCACCTGCTGTGGAACACATAAAGACAAACCTTCCAAGCCAACCTGTTATTTATGGTGGTCCTGACGCTGCAGAGAAGTTTATGGACTGTTTGATCTCAATAGCTAATGAAATTGATCTCCTTTACAGCTTAAACATTCCAAAGGCTTTAACTGAGGATCAAGAAGCAGAGTTCCAATCTTCTGAAACCTGTTATTTGTGTCATAAACCATTTACCAAAGAGGACTGGATAGTTAGAGAACATTGCCATATTACAGGGGAATACCGTGGAAGTGCTCACAATAACTGTAATTAGAGGTGTAAAACACGTTCTCCAGTTCCTGTATTTCTACATAATATGAGTGGCTACGACGCAAATTTCGTTGTAAAGCAATTGGGATGTACTACTGAGAGAGTGGATGTTATCGCTAACTCCAAAGAAAAGTACATTTCCTTTACCAATTATGTAGGAAATGTTAAGCTTCGATTTGTGGACACGTTTCGGTTAATGCCAAGTAGTTTGGAAAACTTAGTTTCCAACTTAACATCGTACCCTGAAACAGACAAGTACTTTGGGAAAGAAAATGCAACGCTCATGACTCGTAAAGGGATATTTTGTTATGATTACCTTGATTCATGGGAAAAGTTAAGTGAGACGTGTTTACCTCCAAAAGAGGCATTCTTTAACAAATTAAGTCAAGAAGATATTAGTAAGGAAGACAATGGACATGCCAAAAATATGTGGAATCAGTTCAACATTAAAACTCTAGGGGAATATAGTGACCTCTACCTAACTTCAGATGTACTCCTTCTTGCAGACAGCTTTGAAACGTTTAGAAACAAAACACTAGAAACACATCGAGTAGATGCTGCACACTTTTTTACTTCACCTGGTTTCAGTTTTGAGGCAATGCTCCTTTACACAGGAATTGAACTGGAATTGCTACAGGATTACGATCAGATTCTTTTAATCGAGTCTGGAATACGTGGCATATGTCAAGTGTCTCATCGGTATGCTGAAGCTAACAATAAATACATGGAAACTTATGATTTTGAGAAACCATCGCAGTTTATTACCTATGATGATGCCAACAACCAATACGGGTGGGCTGTGTGCCACTCTCTTCCTTATGGTGGATTTCAGTGGGTTTCTCAAGATACTGATGATCTAGAAAAACTAAAGGAAGACGATCCTGTAGGATACATTTTAGACGTAGATGTTGATTATCCATATGACCTTCATGATCTACACAACGATTTACCTTTCCTACCAGAGTGTACACAACCTAAGAATTCGTCTCTGAAAAAACTAATTCCTCATCTTGGAAATCGAAGGCGGTATGTTGTTTACTACATAACACTTAAACAGGCTTTAGTTAATGGACTAAAATTGATAAAAATTCATCGTGTGTTAAAGTTTAAATAAAGACCTTGGCTAAAGGCATACGTTGATTTTAATAACAACCTTCGAAAACAAGCCAAAAATTATTTTGAGAAAAATCTGTACAAATTATTCAACAATGCTATTTTTGGAAAAACAATGGAAAATATTCGTAAAAGAATAGACATACGTCTTGTGACTGACATCAAAAAGGCGGAAAAGCTAATAGCAAAGCCGACATTTATTGACAGAACAATTTATGGTCCTAACCTAGCTGCTTTCCACATGGCTAAACGTAACATTGTATTCAATAAGCCTATATATATTGGAATGTGTATACTGGATATTTCAAAAACTCTAATGTATTCCCACCACCATGATGTCCTGCTACCCTATTATGGAATGGACAATCTTAAACTCATGTATATGGATACCGACTCGTTCATTTATTTGGTTAACACCCAAAATGTATATCAAGACAAGTTGGATTTCCTAGAACACCTGGACGCATCAGATTATCCTACTTATAATGTGTGTTACTCTACATCAAACAAGAAAACGTTAGGAAAATTTAAAGATGAGTCTTGTGGTCAAATTATTAAAGCATTTATTGGACTTAGAGCTAAAATGTATGCTTTAGACATAAATGGTAAATCAATCAAAAAGATTAAAGGTATTAGCAGAGGGTTGTCAAAAATTGTATAAGCTTTCAAGATTATAAGGATTGTGTTATTAAAAACGAGGTAAAAAGAATACCAATGAACATTATCGCTTCTAAGCAACATAACATCTCTCTATATATAATAATGAAAGTTTGTCTGTTTTTTCTGAATTTCTACGGAAATTTGAGTTATTTACGCGATCCAGACTGTTTTATGACGGATGCGCGCGAAAATAAAAATTTTGTCTGTCTGTCTGTCTGTCTGTCTGTCTGTCTGTTTGTCTGTGGACAAGTATGTTCCCTTATAACTCGAGAACGGCTGGGTGGATCAACGTAAAATTTGGTACAGATATCCTTCAGAGGCACGACACTAATCATTGGTGTAACTCTTCTCTGTAGCTACAATAAAAGGGTGCCTACCCCCTTAAAACCCTTGCTGAAATAGGCGTAGAAGGGCGAGAGAGAAAGCTCATTTTCAGCCCCTCAATGAGAGAAATGAAACTCGGGGCCCCAAAGGGACCCCGAAAACTACCTTTTTAGACCCTAAAACCAACCGTTTTTGAGATATTCCCAGAAAACTAATTTCATTTAATACAATAATGAAAGAATGCAATCCGGTAACCATGGCAACAGAAACTCACAGGTCCATCTATTGCTGTAAGACGCAATACAATTCCATTACATTACTGAGATAGTTTGCAAACGGTTATAAGGCTATAACGGAACAAAATCAAGCTGTAAAATTCATCAATACATAGGGTATAATGCGCTTAAGGGGTCAAGGGGTACTCTAGAATTTTTTCACGCGATTTACACGTGCGGGTGTGGTACGGAAGGTCTATTACGTCCCTATCTCTATATTGTTATATTATAATATTTATTGTTATTATTATTATTATACTACGGCCTACAACGACGCGACAAAGCTTATTTTCTGCCCCTTGGTGTCAGAAACAAAACTCGGGGACCCTAAATAGCCGTAAAGGGTTCCCGAAAACTACATTTTAAGCCTCTAATACCAACAGTTTCTGATATGCCAAGAAAACTAATGTCATTTAATAAACTAATGAAGGAATGCACGCCAATAGCCATGACAAAAGCATCTCAAAAGGTGACATCCAACTTTCCATCTGTTTCTGCAAGAAGTAATTCCACTCCACTTATTAAATTTCTGTGAACGTTTGCAAATGACAATAAGGTTATCACGGAACCAACTAAAACTGTAACATTCATTAATGAGCTTAGGGGGTCAGGGGTTACCATAGATTTTTTTCACACGACTTAAACGTGCGATATGTCGTACAGAAGGTCTATTATATCTCCAAACAGCAACATGACGTTTATTGCGTTTCGTCTACGAGGTTTTCAATTTTATTTTCACGTCAGGAAGGCTAAATTTATTTTCTGAGCATATTTTAACTAATCATTTATCTTTGTCGACAAACAGGTTCCAAGCCTCTAACCATTGCAACAGTAGCTCCATTGATTACGTCTGGCTATTAATACCAAAGACCGTTCGAAGAATGGGTACTTCTGCTAGTATCTTCTATATGACTAAACAAAATTGCTTTGTGTCCTAGTGATGATAAAAGAGTGATTGATTCGAATGGTAGAGGTAGACATGCATATGGTCATTACTCAATTATTGACCATGCTTAAAGAGTTACGTTATGGATATGAAAATGCTTTACCTGCATGTAGCAAATACATAAAACTAAAACAATTTAGGAAATAAAACTAAAACAATTTAGGAAATAAAACAATAATACTACAAAATAGAAAACAAATAAAACCAGCTGTACAATTTATAACAACAACAAAAATGTATTATGTGTAAATATTGTAAATGTATTTAAAATAAATAAAAATATTGTATGGACACTGCTTGTACATTTTAATTACTACCCCCCTCCCACTCCTAATCCAAACTGTTAACCTCTAGTAATGTTAAGAAATTGTCCTTAGGTAGCTAAAACTAGGTAGCCAAAACTAAAGTATAACCCATATATTACCTATATGCTTTGGGATAAGGTATACAGCCTTGTTATATGTAATGAAAAATCGTGTTTCGCAAATATGAACTTTGACGTGGACTAAATGAAAATCATGTAAACAACAAAATTGAAAAATCCATGTTTCCATACTGACAAAATTCAAAAACTTAAAACTGAAATTTTAAAATCTGTAAATGGGAAATTGGCAAATTGCGATGTGTGAAATATGAAAATGAATAAAAAATATTGTATGAACACTGTTTGTAGATTTTAATTACTACCCACTTCTCCCCACTCCTAATGCAAAATGGACTAAATCAAAAACATGTAAACAACAAAATTGGAAAATCCATATTTCCATATTGACAAAAATCAAAAAAAAAACTTTAAACTGACATTTTTAAAAACTGGAAATGGGAAAATGGTAAATTGACAAATGTGTAAATAGCAAAAATGGAAAATCCATGTTTCCATATCATGAAATTCGAAAACTTAAAACTGACATTTTAAAAACTGGAAATGGGAAATTGGGAAATTGACAAATGTGTAAACAGCAAAAGTGGAAAATCCGTGTTTCCATATCATGAAATTCGAAAACTGAAAGCAGACATTTTAAAAACTGAAAATGGGAAATTGGGAAATTGACAAATGTGTAAACAACAACATGAAAAAATGAAGCCTGTTCGGGTAGTGAACATGTTGTACAGTAGCCTATAAAACTATCATAAGGATAGTTGCATGTGTCCTTATGTACTTTGTGTATGTGCATTAGCCTTTGGATTAGCTTAAGTTAGGTTTGGTAAAGTAAGGTTAGGTTAGGTGAGGTTAGGTATGTAACCTTGTAGTTTACTCTTTTCGGAAAATCTAAAATCTAAAATCAAAAAATCTTAAATTTAAAATGTAAAATCTAAAAAACTAAAATCTAAAATAAAAAATAAAAAGTAAAATCTAAAATGTATAATAAAAAACTAAAATGTAAAATCAAAAATCTAAATCTTAAAATCTAAAAATAAAAAACCTAAAATGTAAAATGTAAAACTAAAAATCTTACATGCAATAATTTAAATCTCTAAACGAGGTTTCTATAGGTTAGGTAAAGTTAGGTTAGGTTAAGTTAAGTTAGGTTAGGTTAGGTGAAGTTAGGTTAGGCGAAGTTAGGTTAGGTTAGGTTAAATATAAGTTTATTATTTGTGCTCACACATTTGCTCACACTTTCTTTGCTCTTACTTTTTTCCCTCACTTTTTTCTATCACTTTTTGCTCTATATTTGCTCACACTTTCAAGTTAGGTTAGGTTAGGGTAGGTTAGGTTAGGTTAGGTGAAGTTAGGTTAGGTAAAGTTAGGTTAGGTTAGGTTAGGTAAAGTTAGGTTATGTTAGCTGAGGAAATGCTTGGTTAGGTGAACTGAGGTTATGTTAGTTTAGGTTAGGTTAGGTTAGGTGAAGTTAGGTGAGGAAATGCTTGGTTAGGTGAACTGAGGTTATGTTAGGTTAGCTTAGGTGAGTTTAGGTTAGGTGAGGTTAGGTGAAGTTGGGTTAGGTAGAATGGCTTAGGTATGAATTAACCCGCCTTTTGATACTTTTGTCTCCCAAGATTGAGTGTACCCCATTCCAGCTCTCAGCCCAGAATTAAATTTCTTGGCAGAGCCAGGAATCGAACCCGGGTCTCGCAGTAACAGCCAACAATGCTAGCCACTACACCACGAGGTTGACAATATAATGCTGGTCTGGATTGTCCATGATCAATCAATAAATAAATACCTAATAATAATAATAATTTATAATAATAAATATTCCATTTAGCAACTACACGGCCAACCTCTCCCTGTGACGTCATTCACAGTCTTAGGGTTTGGCGGCCATCTTGCCCATTAGCCCTTGCGCCAGCTATGACTGCCCGCTCGCATATTTTTTATTTCAGCCCGAGCCTAGCCACATAGGTATTTCCGAGCTTCTTATTGGCTCTTCCTTCGTGCCATTCTCCTGGTTCCTAATTGAGACGGTAGATGGTGGCAGGGTAGATGGAGGAAAGTTAACGAGTGCGGTGTGGATAATTTTCGATGTTGATGCATTATTAATGTAAAAGAGGCATGAAACTTGCTTTATGTCAAGTTTAAAACATTCCACACAGCAAATGAATCCGTTATAATCAACATTTAAGGTCTAACTGAAATCATTCGACATTTAACCGCATGGATTAAGATTTATGATAGTAAGCATGACTTGCGAGGAAACCTGTGCACGAATGGTCAGTTGGTCACTGGTCGTGGCCGAGTGCGGTACGTGTGTGCGCGCTGTGTGTCCGCATTGGAAGAGGTTACGGGTCCTAATACCGGTGCTTCCTTAGTTCCACGTGTGTACTGACCTGCCATGTGTCATTCGGACAATACTTTTTTAAGTAGTGTTCCAGATAGGACAACAAAACCAGAAACCCAGAAAACCCCGCTGAAAATCATGTCCGGATACCAGAGAAAAAACACCGTACGCTGCCAATGGGACAGGCAGAGTTCTCGCCCCTCACCAGGAGAAATTCACCGCTGGATTGGCGATACCCTCCGGTTGACTGTCGACCAAGTAGAAGCCATCCAGTTAAATGCGCACGAAAAAACCATGTACATCAAGGTAATCACCATATCTATTTATCAGAAATTGTTAAATACTTTTGCAGATCCTATTAAATTTCAGTATGATTCAGGCGAAATGACCAATGTTAAGCTCTCCACAGCGGATTCCAATTTTACCACAGTGCGTATATTTAATGTCCCACTCGAAGTACCCCCTGAAATTTTCAAATCCGTCCTGTCGAAATATGGCACTGTGAGTGACGTCAGGAAAGAACAATGGTCTTCTGCTTATCAGTTCCCGGTGTATAATGGAATACGTGCCGTAACTATGGAAATCAAGCAAGATATCCCCTCCACTGAGGCTTTTGGTGGCCATTCTGGCTATATAACGTACAATGGACAGAAACAGACCTGTTTAATTTGCAATGCTACCACACATCTACGTATTAACTGTCCAAAGAAAATGATTCCCCTCGGTATAACTCCTACACAACAACGACGTGTACAATACTCGGAAGTTGTGACGCAGCAAACGTCATATGAAAACATGATCATTGATCAGTCAGCTGAGACAACACAAGGAGTGACCTCGGATACATCTGACGCAGAACTGGTACCTTGCCCTGGCCAGAGCTGCGAGACACAGAGTGCCCCTGTGCTATCGGCAACCTGTATCGCAGCCTTAGAACCAACTCTGCCGTTACTACAGGCTGCCACAGAAATTTTGTCTTCACTGCCCCCGACTTCACTGGTCCCTACCGACTCACTTAAAAATGTTGATCGGGGATCCGAGAACGTCTCTAAGAAGATTAAAACAAATGCCTCGATTGCCGTACCAGCCCCGAAGAATAAAACTGGCTCCACAAACGTTTCCGCAGCTGTGAAAAAGAAACAAAATCTTCTTTCTACGTCATCTAGGGACCCACGAACGCTCTCAACCGCCGACAGCCGGCCTATGAATGGCAGTCAAAAGGAACTATCTCAACCTAATTTGACATAGTGCACCAGGATAATTCTCACCTGTGTCTTCCTTCGAGTCCACCTTCCAGTATGTCTAGCACAGCTTTTATACTTCTCTTAATGGCGCAATTTCTTACTGTGGCCACTGTGAATATCAATGTAATAGAATGCCCTCTGAAATTTCAACTGTTGGAGAGATTCCTTCGAGATGCTGACATTGACATTGCTTTCATTCAAGAAGTTGCTATACCGTGTTTACCCATATCTGCCTTCTACAAACAATACATCAATACCGGTAATACGAATAGAGGGACCGGATTCCTCATACGACATGATATCCCACTCGCAGGTGTGCTATGTCATCCATCAGGTCGCATAATATCTGGACACATAAACAATACCACCCTGATAAATGTATATGCCCCATCCGGGTCTAATAAACGTGTGGAACGGAAAATGTTCTTTCAACAGAGTATACTGCCTCATCTGCACGACGTTAGGGAAAAACTTATTCTTGCAGGGGATTTCAATTGTATTCAACGCCCAGAGGATTCCACTAGTCCATACAGAGGTGTCAACCCGGCTCTCAGGACCCTTCTTACCTCCCTACACCTCATTGATGCTGTGGATAGTTTTAGGGTGCCCCTGCCCCATTACACCTGTATAAGTCACAACTCCTCATCACGACTTGACCGCATCTACTTTTCACAGGAACTTATCCAGCCTAGACGATATGAAGTGATTCCTGCCAGTTTCACTAACCATCATGCTGTCGTATGTACAATCTCTTACCCCCATCCCATATTTCACATAGGAAGAGGTTATTGGAAGCTGAATTGCTCGCTGTTACTGGAGGAGGAATGCCAAGATATTTTCAGACAACACTGGATTCGATGGGTCCAACAAAAATGCAAATTTCGCGACTGCACAGACTGGTGGGATATTTTAGTTAAACCAGGGATCCGCCGCGTCTTTAAGAACATATCTTACCAACGAGGTCGGGAAAGACGGGATACAGTTGAATTTTACTATCGAGTTCTTCGCCAGCTCCAGCAAAGATCTGATGCTGGGGAGCGTATATATGACCAGATCCGGGAAGTTAAAACCAAGCTCCTGTCTCTACAGCAACGGACGCTCGCTCATATCAACGTGGCTTTAAAAGATCGTACAGTGCTCCCGGACGAAAGTGCAAGTGTATACCATATCGCCAAAGGACAACGTGAGCGGCAACGTAAATATATCCACCGCCTCCGCACCAGTACTGGAAGTGTCGTCACCTCCCCTGACGCTATACGTAGTGAAATCTCATTATTTTATCAACGGTTCTACGCTAAGGCTCCCATTGATCCACAGCAGGTGACCCTATTGCTGTCATCTTGCAGAACCAAACTATCTCCGGACAACAAAACTCTGCTCAGCGCGGATATTACGGATGAAGAGATTCACTCTGTGGTTAAACGACTCCCAAACAACCGCTCACCTGGCATTGATGGACTGCCATATGAAATGTATAAACACTTCTGGCCTCTCATTGGCAAATAATTTTGTCATGTCCTGCGTACCATTCTCCAACGTCGTGCTCTTTGTCAATCACATCACGAGGGTACCATAGTCCTCATACCAAAAACATCCTCTCCCATGGCAGTTGGTGACTTCCGACCAGTTACTCTGCTCTGCAGTGACTATAAAGTCCTTACCAAAGTACTTGCATGCCGATTGAAGACTGTTCTACCTGATATCATTGGTGATGAGCAATGTTGCAGTATTCCAGGAAGAACTCTGTTAACAAACTTAGCGATACTACGGGACCTACACCTAAAAGCCGAAATGCTCCCCACTGAGCCAATGAGTTTTCTCACCTTAGATCTTGATAAAGCTTTCGACCGCATCAGTCATGAATACTTGTACATGGTCTTGCAACACTTCGAATTTCCTGAAATCCTTATTGACTACATTCGTATGATAAATTGTAATGCTACGTCTAGAGTGCTCGTCAACGGTTTTCTTTCCCCTCTGATTCCAATACAACGATCAGTTAGGCAAGGATGTCCCCTTTCTATGCTACTTTTTGTCATTGGCCTTGAACCGTTCATTCGGACTACCCAGGTGAAGCTACAGGGTTACAAACTGTCCACACATGTTTTTGGAATGTGCGCCTATGCTGATGACGTATCAATATTGATCCGCAATGAAGAAGACATCTCCCACATCGATAGCGTCCTTCAGCTCTACCATATCGCCTCTGGAGCACAATCGAACCCCCAGAAAACTGCTTTGCTTCCGCTCAATACTAACTCAGTGATTACCCCACAGCCCTGGTTCCGGATAGTAAATGAGGTGAAAATTCTTGGCATTACCTGGAAGCAATCGCTTCTGGACACAGTGCAAGTTAACTGGACTAAGGTCATTGCCAAAGTTAGGGGAGTCCTGATCCAATTTGGTCAAAGAAACCTCAATATAGTGCAACGGGTCATGGTCCTCAACGTGTTTGCGCTCTCTAAAATATGGTATGTCGCACAACTTTTCCCACTTCCCAAAATGTTTGAGAGCCAATTGGCAAAATATACAGGTTGGTTTATATGGCAAGGATTTTTGTTCAGAGTACAACGGGAACAGTTGTATCTCCCATCCCGGCAAGGCGGGCTAGGGCTAACAGCTCATGGCATGAAATGCCGTGCACTCCTCTGCAAGAACGATATCACCATTCTTTCCCAACATGACACTTTTACGAAAGCGCTATACAAAGATATTCGAAACACAGCCCGTGGTTGTGATAGAGCTTTGCCGAAGATATTTAGGGACCATCAACAGCACCTTCTGGAAACTGTTCGCCAATTGCCATCAGGGATTGTTCCAACGACGAAAAGTATCTATAACATGTTGCGGCAAGTGGTACACTCCAAACCGCGAATAGAGGCCACCACCCTCTATGTCCATTGGCCCACTGTTTGGAAAAATTTTGGGGCTATGTCCATTTCTTCTGCTGTACACTCCCAAGTTTTTATCTTCCTCAGCGATCTCATCCCAACCGCTCTACGGCGATATACCATCCATCTTGAAGCTTACCCATGGTGTACTATATGTGGTCAAACTGATACGGCGATACACCGCTTCACATCATGCACGCGAGTTGCCTCCACGTGGCTGTGGTGTAAGGGAAAAGTATGTCAACTATTAAATGTGCCCTCGGATGACCTTGATGACAGGAAGTTGGTTCGTTTGTCGGTGACCGCCTTCCCCCAAATTAAACAGACTGCCATTGTGTGGATAATGGGCCAATATGTACACTTCGTGATGGACAATGATCAACATTTCTCTTTCCTGGATCTCAGGTATCACCTGCAAAAAGAGCGTTGGAAGCTTAGTGAAAGTGGACAATTGTACGATAAATATGGACACTATCTGGATTTCTTGTGATGTATTAGTCTGGTATTTATCATATCTGAAAATTCTGTAATTCTGTAAAGAGCTAATAAAAAAAATGGTAATGTGCTGGCTATGTAATTTCATGCCCCGTGTTCGATACTGTCCTAGGGCAATTTTTTTACTCCCTTTGAATTATTTCATGATATCCTCCGTACCTTTTACTGCATGTTCTCTGCCTTGTTTTATTGAAATTACCTGTGTGGGTGATTGAAATAATAAACATTGTTAAGCGAAATTGTTCCCTTTTCTCACTTGAATGTATATTTCTCTACTTACTGGTCAACGCGGCTAGCGTTCTTGGCAGTCTCCCCAGAGGTCCGGGTTCGATTCCCAGGTCTGCTGAGAAATTGCAATTCTGGTGTGAGGGCTGCAACGGGCTACACTCATCCACGTGAGCTAAAAACTGAGTAGAGGTGGGTTCGATTCCCAACTCAGCCTTCTTGGAAGTGCTTTTCCATAGTTTTCCACTTCTACTCCAGGCAAATGCCGAAATTGTTCATAACAAAGCCACGACCACCTCCTTGTGATTCCCCGCATCAATAAATACTCACAATACTTCAGACACCACAATAACACAGGATATCTGAGAAATTATTTATTTATTTATAAACCCAAGTAGGCGGGGCTCAATGAACACGATGTCCAATTTACTCAAATGAGCAAGAGCAACATCAGCGTCAACTTCTGCCGTGGTCAAGCTGCTTGCCTCTCCCCAAGATGGACCAGCCTTTAATGAGTCACAATGGCAAATCGTTTCACATTTTTTCGTGAATAAATGTGGAAGCACATTGAGGCAATTGTGGCTTAGTTATGAACAATTTCGGCATTTGCCTGGATTAGAAGTGGAAAACTATGGAAAAGCACTTCCATGATGGCTGAGTTGGGAATCGAACCCACCTCTACTCAGTTTTCGGCTCACGTGGATGAGCGTACCCCGTTGCAGCCCTCATACCAGAATTGCAATTTCTCGGCAGAGCTGGGAATCGAACCCGGACCTCTGGGGAGACTACCAAGAACGCTAGCCGCGTTGAACAGTAAGTAGAGAAATATACATTCAAGTGAGAAAAGGGAACAAATCCGCCTAACAGTGTTTATTATTTAAATTACCCCCACAGGTAATTTCAATAAAACAAGGCAGAGAACATGCAGTAAGAGGTACGGAGAATATAAAGAAATAATTCAAAAGGAATAAAAATATCTGCCCTAGGACAGTATCGAACCCGAGACATAGAAATACTACGCCAGTACGTTACCATTCGTACATATACATACACGCCGATTTTGCTTACTATCATAGATCTTAATGCATATTGTCGAATGTCGAATGAGTTCAGTTAGACCTTAAATGTAGATAAGAACGCGTTCATTTGCAGTGTGGGATGTTTTAAACTTGGCACAAAGCAATTTTCATGCCTGTTTTACGTTAGTAATGCAATTCAACATCGAAAATTATCCACACCCCACTCGAAAACCTTCCACCATATACCCTGCCACCATCTGCCGTCTCAATTAGGAACCAGGAGATTGGCACGACTGAAGAGCCAATAAGAAGCTCGGAAATATGTATGTGGCTAGGCTCGGGCTGAAAAAAAAATTATGCTGCCCGCTCCATAAGAATAACATATGGCAGGTTGCGCGCGGCGGCCATCTTGCCCATTAGCCCCTGCGCCAGAACCGGCCTTTATATCCTACTGACGGCCTACGAGGGTGATGTCAATGGAACAACGGCAAACGATTAGCCGTCGAATGAAAACGTTCTGGGAAGATAAGAAAAGAAAAGAAAAGGAAAAATAATGTACTACTGTTTGTTTTAAGAAAAACGTCTTTATTCATTAAATCCTTTTTAAAACCATAATACTTTCAAAGTACTTTCAGCTGTAACTGCAGCTGTAGCTACTATTGCGGTGTTACACTGAACTACAGTAGAATTTGTAAACAGTGGTGATGAGTCGAGGTGAGAAAGAAGGACGAGTAATCAAAGTCGGATATAAGGAACTGGAAGCGGAAGGGGTGACACACTTCAAATACTTGGAAAGTGAACTGACTGAAGATGGAAGACTTTATTTCTTTATCGTTTTAGGACCACGGGGCTCGTATCTACTCTTCGGTAAAATTGTTGCTTTCTTCTTCTTCCAATAGTCCCTCATTTTCTGACTATGGGTCAGTCTTCTTTCTTCTGTCCGCTTAGCTCCTGTAGTCTTCTTACTTGTAAGGGTCGTTGGGAACATCAGACGGTCACGATTTTGTTCCAGTGGGATATCTAGTTGTTCCATATCTGACTTGCCTGACGCAATCCATTTGGAAGACTAGATTTGGAAATTAGCAGAAGAATAAAACTCGGAATGCTTTCTACCAACAGGTAAGGCTAAAGAAGTTATGTACAAAGCATATTATGTTCCTATAATGACATATGCAGCAGAAACTTGGACAATGACTACAATACTCAAAGTTGAATTCTGACAGTTCTTAGAGGGAGGTCCTTTTACTGCCTACCGGGGTGGGATGAAGAGAGGTGGGGGTATGGTTGTCATGGAAACGGGGTGGGGCGACTGCGGTTGCCATGGAGATAAGCCCTCTGGCCAGTTCGTGTTGAGGAGGAGTTTGTAGGAGTTGCCAAACCTCGCACTTCTGAGTTAGATCTTGTCACAAGCAGTTCAGTGTGAGTGTTATTCTATTTGTGTTTCTGTTTGGAGGCCGTCATTAAGTATCTAACGGTATTTTAAATACTAATTACGTAGACCTACAATTATTGTATTGCAATATATATAATTCGAGCATTATGAATACTCCTCGGGGGAGAGGGAGGCCCAGAACTCGTCCACCTCATGAAAAAAAACAAGATGTTCAGTATAGAACATATAGCCTACTTTCTCCTAAATGCATGGGTATTGTTATAACTCTTTGTCCTTTTCAAGGAGTATGATTGAATGTTGGTTGTAGTAGATGTTGAAATACAACGTGCTATAGGGATATAGGAGAAGGTCTACGAAGAAATAGACGAAATTCTGAGGTATATCAAGGGTGATGAAAATGTTATAGTAATGGGAGATTGGAATGCTGTGGTAGGAAAAGGGAGAGAAGGGAAGATACTAGGAGATTTCGGATTAGGTGAAAGGAATGATCGAGGAAGCAGGCTGGTAGAATTCTGCACCGAGCATGAATTGGTCATAGCTAACACCTTATTCAATAACCACAATAGAAGAATATACACATGGATGAGACCAGGAGATACAGGGCGTTACCAAATCGACTTCATTATGGTCAAGCAGAGGTTTCGAAACCAGATTTTGGATTGTAAAACATATCCTGGTGCTGACATAAACTCTGACCACAATCTGGTTGTAATGAATTGCAGATTAAAGTTGAAAAAACTGAAGAAAAGTCAAAAGCCAAAAAGGTGGGCAATAGACAGACTGAAAGAGAAGGATGTAAACGAAAGATTCAAGAAGAGTATAAAGGAAGGACTAATGAAAAGCTCTAAACAAACTTCAATTGCAGACGAATGGGCACTTTTGAAGAATGAAATAACAAAATCCGCAGAAGAAAACATTGGTAGGAAAGAAAGAATAGGTAGAAAACCGTGGATCACTCAGGATATACTAGAATTGATGGATGAAAGGCGGAAACACAAGAATGTAAGAGATGAAAAGGGGAAAGCAGAATACAGACGTCTGAGAAATGAGGTTAACAAGAAGTGCAAGGAAGCGAAAGAAGAATGGTTGAAAGAGAAATGTGCAGGTATAGAAAATTGTCTGAAATTAGGAAAAGTAGACACAGCTTATCGAAGGATTAAGAATACTTTTGGGGAAAAGAAGACTAAGTGCTGTAATATTAAGGACACAAATGGAAAGCCTCTAACAGATAGGGAAGAAAAGGTTGAGAGATGGAAAGATTACATCGAGAGTTTGTATAAGGGAAAGGAGATTGAGAATCATGTAATGGAAAGGGAGGAGGAAATTGATGAGGATGCGAAAGGAGATTTAATATTGAGATCAGAATTTGATAGAGCTTTGGAAGACTTGAGCAGGAACAAAGCACCAGGCATAGAGGATATACCGATTGAGTTGCTACGCTGCATAGGAGATGAAGGTCTGATAAGGTTATTTCACTTGGTGTGTAGGATTTATGAGACAGGTGAGGTACCCCCCGATTTCAAGAAGAATGTAATCATCCCTATACCAAAGAAAGTGGGAGCTGACAGATGTGAAGATTACCGTACAATCAGCTTGATTACTCATGCTTCAAAGATCCTGTCTAGAATAATTTACAAGAGGACTGAAAGCCAGATAGAAACGGAGTTGGGTGAAGACCAGTTTGGTTTCAGGAGAAATGTAGGAACAAGGGAAGCTGTACTAAGTCTTAGGCTGATTTTGGAAGGTAGAATAAGGAAAGATAAGAGAACGTTCATGGCTTTTGTAGACTTAGAAAAGGCTTTTGATAACGTTGATTGGACTAAATTGTTTGACATTTTGAAATCGATTGGAATAAAGTACAGGGATAGGAGGGTGATATACAATCTATACAGAAACCAGACAGCAGTCATTCGAGTTGAAGGACATGAGAGAGAAGCTGGTATTCAGAAAGGTGTAAGGCAAGGCTGCAACTTATCACCCATACTTTTCAATCTTTACATTGAACAAGCAATGAAGGAAATTAGAGAAAAAATTAAAGTGGGAGTGAAGATTCAAGGAGAAATAATTTCAACTCTGAGATTTGCTGATGACATAGTCATCTTGGCCGACAAGCCTGAGGATTTGAATGAGTTTTTGAATGGTATGGACTCCGTCTTGAGGAAAGAATTCATGATGAAAATTAATAAATGTAAAACAAAAATACTGGAATGCAGCCGAAATAAATCAGAAACCTCTATGGAGATCAAATTGGCAGGTGAAAAGCTGAAGGAAGTAGGAGACTTCTGTTACTTAGGAAGCAGAATAACCAGTGATGGACGAAGCAAAGAGGATATAAAAAGTAGGTTGGCTCAGGCAAAGAAAGCATTTCTACAAAAAAGGAATCTGCTGACATCGAATATAGATTTAGGTATTAGGAAGTCATTTTTGAAAGCCTTTGTCTGGAGCGTGGCGCTCTATGGAAGTGAAACTTGGACTATTGGTGCAGCAGAAAAGAGGAGAATTGAAGCATTTGAAATGTGGTGTTACAGGAGAATGATGAAGATCAGATGGGTAGATAGGGTTACAAACAAAGAGGTATTAAGACGAGTGGGAGAGGAGAGATGTTTCTGGCGACTGTTAATGAAGAGAAGAGATAGGTTGGTAGGACACATACTAAGACACCCTGGAATAGCAAGCTTAGTTATGGAAGGAAGGGTCGAGGACAAGAACTGTAGGGGTAGACCAAGGTTAGAATATGTTAAACAGATTGCCTTGGATGTAGGGTGTGGTAGCTATGTAGAGATGAAACGATTAGCTCAGGACAGGGAGGCATGGAGAGCTGCATCAAACCAGTCAAAAGACTGAAGACTCAAACAACATAGGGATATTAAACATGAATATGAGGTGCCCTTGTCTAGTGCTACCTCTGTACCAAATTTCGTTCAATTCGGTTTCACCGTGTTTGAATTGATAGGGGGAATCGATTTGCACACATACTTGGCCACCATCTGCAAACTATTGGGCTGATGTTCTTGCAGTTTGGTCAGAATATGTTTCCCACATAAAGATATGGTGTTGCAAAATTTGGTAGAGACTAGATTATTAGGTTGGTCGTAATTACATTTTAGCTTTTAACATTTGGGTGGCCGCGATTACGTTTCCGTCAAGATGGCGGCGATATAAAACATGACACTGAGGTGCCCTTTGCTAGTGCTACCTCTGTACCAAATTTCGTTCATTCGGTTCCACCGTGTTCGAATTAATAGGGGGAATCAATTTTGACATAAAGATGGCCGCCATCCGCAAACTATTAGGCTAATGACCATTAGATTGGTCAAAGGATGCTCCCTCCATAAAGGTATGTTGTTGCAAAGTTTGGTAGATATCGGATGGTTATGTTAGTCGTAATTTGATTTAAGCTTTAAACATTTGTGTGGCCGCCATTACGTTTCTGTCAATATGGCGGCGATATAAAACATGACACTGAGATGCCCTTTGCTAGTGCTACCTCTGTACCTAATTTCGTTCCATTCGGTTTCACCGTGTTTGAATTAATAGGGGGAATTGATTTTCACACAAAGATGGCCGCCATCCGCAAACTATTAGGCTAATGACCTATTCATTTGGTCAAAGGATGCTTCCTCTATAAGGGTATGTTGTTGCAAAATTTGGTAGAGATCGGATGATTAGGTTAGTCGTAATTTGATTTAAGCTTTGAATATTTGTGTGGCCGCCATTACGTTTCCGTCAAGATGGTGGCGATATAAACATGACACTGAGGTGCCTTTTGTTAGTACTACCTATGTACCAAATTTCGTTCCATTCGGTTGCACCGTGTTCGAATTAATAGAGGGAATCGATTTTCCCACAAAGATGGCCGCCATCCGCAAACTATTACTCTGATGACCTATTGGTTTAGTCAAAGGATGCTCCCCCCATAAAGGTATGTTGTTGCAAAATTTGGTAGAGATCGGATGATTAGATTAGTCGTAATTTGATTTAAGCTTTGAACATTTGTGTGGCCGCCATTACGTTGCTGTCAAGATGGCGGCGATATAAAACATGACACTGAGGTGTCCTTTGCTAGTGCTACCTTTGTACCAAATTTCGTTCAATTCGCATTCACCGTGTTCGAATTCATAGGGGGGGGACAGACATTCAGAGTACACACACAAACACACACACAGACTCACACACACACATACACACACACAGCCAGACACACTTTTTTCGCCCTGTGTTGATCTCATAAGTCTACTTTCATTTTTTGCAAAAATCGAAAGTAGGCTAATACCGCCGTGACAATTCATCACCAAGGAAGAGAAATGATATGTACCGCAAGGGAATTCTTTGAAGAGGAGGCTAAGAGTTTTTCGGAAAGGAATGTTCCTTTAATTCCATTCCAGAGAGTTCAAGAACGCACTGCGAAAGCTCTTAGAGTTAGTAAAAGTACTGTGACAAGAGTTACGATGGAGAAATATAACAACTCAAAAGAGGGTTCAACTAAACTGTCCACGCCTGGAAAGAAGCGGCCTAGAACCTCCAGAATTACAAATCTGGATCCGTTTAAAGACACATATATTCTTACTACACCACTGTACACCAGGAGGGAACATCCAACAAATCATAAACTGTTATTTACACTTCCGAACGACTAATTTAAAGGCAGTTACTCTTCCTTACTGAAAGTGGTTCATAACCTTGGTTTTGAATATAAAGCTATCAACAGTAGGAAGCTGCTGATGGAGAGAGGTGACGGACTGACCCAGGATCGAACCTGCCAAGTTGAGCTCAGAAAGCCAGCGCTCTACTGTCAGAGCTTTTCAGCCCGACCTCTGTTAAAGAAAACCGAACATAAGACCAAGTCAGTCATGGTCTGGCCAGGTAGTCCACAAGAAAACACAGCGGTCAGAATGAACGAACAAGCCAGCCGGAAGTGAGAAGGGTAGGGTATGGAATGCAGGAATGTGGCAACCGCGTGAAATGGCACGTGCAATGCTCCTCCCTCCAGCACTAGCTGTCAGACGTCAACTCTAAATATTACGACCTTAAGAGGGATGAGAGCAGAGTACAGGCAGCTGAGATGAGATTCCTGAGAAGTATGGTCCAGAAAACGAGAAGAGACAAAGTAAGAAATGACAATATGAGGTTCAAAATAGTTACAAAATGCAAGTGAAATTGAAAATACACAATACAATTTAGATTGAAAACCGCCCATTTCAGATTCTCAATACTCACAAAGTGCAATTGAAATTCAAAATACTTACAAAATGCAATTGAAATTCAAAATACTCACTAAAATGCCCTGCTCCTACATTTAAAGACTTACTAAAAGCAATTTAGATTGTCAATCTTTACAAAATGCAATTGAGGTTGAAAACAATCGCGAAATGGAATTTAGATCGAAAAAACTTACAAAATGCAACGTCGATTAAAAATACCTACAAAATGTAGTGTAGATGAAAAAAAAATCGCTTAAGGGAATTTAGATACACGGGGAGACAATTAACAAAAACAGTGAGGGAATCTTAAAGAGAAATATAATGAAAAGAAAACAAGAGGTCTGACCCCTCGAAGAAGGAGGGATCAGGAAAGATGAGACAAGGGCCAATGAAGGCGGCAAAGTGAAAGACTCCCTAGGCCTCGGATACCCTAATACCGTCGGGGTCGGAAAAGAACAAGAGTTGACCAAGGGAGGTCGACAGGAAAGAAGACAGAGTGGAGCCCGGCACAAATAAGTGGAAGCAATGCCAGAGTCAGCTGGGGTCCCGTGGTCGCCAACCCACGTCCCACTAGATGTGAGCCCCTGGGGGAACAAGGTGGAGAGGAACCATATTTGCCCACCACCCAGTGTCAGCTGGAAAGGGGGTAATTAAGATTATGTTGATGCGGAAATGAACCACAAGATGAATAAAAGCTATAACTACAGTACAACATACAAATATTGTGTGTCGACTGCTAATGAGTTCAAAGATCTGAAGTTGTGGAATGTGTACAAGATCCTCAAACAGTTTTGGCGTATGCTTTAGAAAAGTGTATAATAATACTACAGTTCTTTTGAATTGGAGTAGCTTTTATTTCTTGTATTCCTTGCAAGAGTTTACAGAATAAGATACAAATATCTGAATATTTTACCAGAGAAAATATAACATCATTAGTTTTTAATAGCAACAATATAAAGTGTATAAATACCAACGGTATTAAAAGCGAATACAATTAACAATAAGAAACAATTGGTAATGAAATGTATAGTAATGAGGTGGACTTGAGCCAATCACTGCTTCACTTCCTTTTCCTCTCTTCATTTCTTCCCAAAACCTCTTCATCAGTTCACTGTGCTTTGTCTTCCTTTCCTCTGTCCATTTTTTTCCTGATGTGTCCTTCCGTGAGTCTTGTACAATTTCTGTGTTTCTGATTTTATTTCTAAATTGTTCTCTGTCCTTAATGTCGTTTTCAGAGATTTTAAGTAATTCCATGTCTCCATGTAGGGCCTACTTCTTTTATCCAACTGGTCCATGGGCACCCGCAGCGAGGGGCAAGGTGGGGCCGTGCCCCACCCCCCTGGAATTCCGAGAATGTTGACATTTGATTGGTCATTGTCACCAGTTATTTCATAAATTGAAGTTTCTAATAATCAACCGACAAATGTCACAATAGACAACTTCTTCAAAGTTGCTGATATAATATGTACGTACTTACCTAATATTCAAATATATATGGTTCTAATGATGTCATGCACTAGACCACCAATGGAAACATTGCTCCATTTTTCAATACCGATATGGTTATGCCTAGTGTTAAATACCGTATGTTTACCCAACACTATCAAAAGTGGTTAGGCTGGCTACTACTTTCGCCACCTCACTTTGGCAGTGACGATATGAAAGCACGTTCTGGAGATATTCTTATACATTGCAACACCGATAGCGGATTTCAGCCCCTAAAATGAGGTTTTCTTTGCTGATTAGTAAAACACTGGTCTCTTAAGGTCGCGCATACAATATAGGGTCATTTACTGTATTCAGGCCCGTAATTATGGGGGAACAAACATGGCAGCTGTCAAGGGCGGCAGGTTTTAGGGGCGGAAGAAAACCTAGAAACTGTACAAAACCGCTTGGGCATTAAACACCAAGTTATTAAAGTTTAACCCTCTGAACACACACACAAGAGCATTATTCATTGTCGCACATTTGTAATGTAGATTATTTAAAGACACACAAAACGGGATTGTGTCAATCATCTTGGTGTTCTTGCTTTTGAATCTGACTTGAAAGTGAAATTGGACTAACTAAATCGTAATCTTTTTGCAAATGACAAGGCGGGAAGGAATCCCCTTGTTATTAAAATAATTGCTGTTTTTTTGTGTATTTTTTACGTATAGCTTTTAGTGCCGGGATTGTCCGAGGACGTGTTCGCCAGAGTTCTGCTTGTGTGCGGACACCCCTGGGGTGAGCTACAAGTACCGCCGCGTGTGGAGTGTTGTCTGGGGAGGAGAGTGTGAATGTAAGGACGAGGAATTGGAAGGTAGTGGATGTGGCCTATAGTTAGGGACCAACCCCGGCATTTGCCTGAAAGGAAGATGGAAACCAAAGAAGACAAACTTCAAGGTTGCCGGCGGGGGGATTCAAACCAAATCGCCTCCCTGATGTGAGCGACTGCCTGCAGCCACGTCGTAACAACCATGGTTAACTCACCCATTTTTTTTTCTTTTTGCCATTGGTTGTGTATGATGTCTTTTAAAATGTAAATGTAAATTCTTTGTATTAAGTTTCTTTTCAATTTGTAATTTTATGTTCGACGATATCGAAATATAAACATTATAATCAGAAAACTGTACTATAATGAGGCTCATTATAACACTGTTTTTCATTATGAAACAGTTTCTCCCACCAATCAGAGCTCAAGAAACAGTTGTGTGACCAATTAGGTAAGGATACCTTGCGCATGCACTCAAAATCCGCTGTAAACAATAGGTGTTCTGTGTTGGCAAGCAAAGTGAATGGTCTCTGCTTTCGGAGTACCTTGGCCCACGCATGCGCTCTATTCAGTCAGCAAAGCCAGTACGCCCTATTCACTAACTGAATCCCACAGATATTTATGAATATTTATCTTAAAACATGCAATAAAGTTATAATTATAGTCGAACATAAACAGTCGTATGCAACTCGCCTATAATGGTCATTAAGACACTCGTATGGAAATCATAAAACTCGCTTACGCTCGTTTTATAAACATACTCGTATCTTAATTATTGCCATTATAGGCTCGTTGCATAATGTACTATTAGTAAACTAGTACATTATGCAACGAGCCTATAATGGCAATAATTAAGACACGAGTATGTTTATAAAGCGATCGTATGCGACTATTATAATTTCCATACGAGTGTCTTAATTACCATTATAGGCGAGTTGCATACGACTGTTTATGTTCGACGATAATTATTATAACTATTTTAAGTTCGAACATAAATATTCATAAATATCTGTCGAGATTTCACCAGTTTTATGTACTGAATAGAGCGCATGAGACGCAGAGAATGCCTTGTATTTGAACATGGCCTCCTCGATTACCCTGCTATGATACTATGCCACGGAGTGAAATTTAAATTAGAAGGCCGTGGAACTAAGCGCAGGTGATATGCTATTGGTCAAACAACTGTTTCTTGAGCTCTGATTGGTGGGAGAAACTGTTTCATAATGAAAAATAGTGTTATAATGACCATCATTATGATACAGTTTTCTGACTTATAATAATCAGGGTCGAACATAAACATATTTATAGTGTTTGCCACTCATAGTTAAATACACGCCCATCGAAGAAATAGTTCCATATGTAAAGGGCACTTTAATAAATTTACATATTTTATGTCGGGGGTAGCAAAGTTCCCCCCCCCCCCTCCCCCCCCCTCCCCCCGGAGGCTTCAGGAGCCCTAAATACGGGCCTGACTGTGTTGTGCACACGTCTAAATTTGCACCGTTTTGCCTTATTGCGATCGTTATTCATTCGTGCTGCGAAATGCCGTATATTTTTATTCAAGGTGTGGTCCATTTCTTGAGAACAGAGCAATTATTGCTACGAACGAACAGCAATCTACCATTGTCGTAGATTATTAATCTGTGGTGTTAAATCTTCTACGATCGAAGCAATTTACAGGCTGATAGTTAAATAGTTCTGCGTTTTTTTTGTGCCGTTATCAAAGCGATTGAGATTCGCACTTCAATCGAATGTAGACGTTAGATCAGTTGAGACGAAATGGTGAATTCAATACTGATAGACTTCGTAATGTTGTAGGCTATATGATTCCAATGGAATCTTCTTGCAAGGCAATTTTCGATGCACAACATGTAGCCTACTTATATGAGCGGAGAAGCTCATTTAATCCTAATTTAATTGGGCTCATAGTCGTATTGACCTACTGTAAGTTACAAATCAATATGGATCAATTAGGTGATAAAGCCAAAGTTCAAGGGGTGCTTCTGAAAGAAGAAAATTACTGAACAGACATTGGCAAGCTCTAACGCAAGGATCATTTAAGTGACATTCTTATGTACGAATGTACAATAGTTAATTGATCCTGCGATATTTGTCGTTATCAAAGCGACTAATTAATAAGTACAAGATTTAGCAAGATTTATATATATTACTCAATGGTCAGCAATAATCAAATGAAATATTTTCTTTCTAAAACGAAAATTTGCTAAAGCCGAGGGCGTCACAAGTACAAGTAACGTACAATACGAATTTATCACTTCGCACAAAATTCATTTTGCTAAGAAGAGCAATGCGAAGTATTCCTGATAGCTTGTTAAGAAGAGGAACAACGTGATGCATCCGCTATAACGGTCAGTACAAACTAGATATTTGGAAACAGTGATATTTGAATTATTAGGCAGATTCATATGTAGGGATAGTTCCACACTTTAATTTAACTCAGCAATTTGAATATATCTGAAAATATGTCCTCCAGTTAGCGTATTTAGAAAATAGGCGAACTGGATTTACACTAGCATTTTAATGAACTGCTTGATTTTTATATTATTGTCGATACATGGTGATACCACTATTTTTTTTACCTGTTTTTAAGAACTGGACATTATGACAATAAATCACAAAAGAAGAAATGCGAATTTCCATGAACAAAACTGCGAACTAATAGCAAAACATTCCTCCCAATCTTGCCATAAAGCTGCCAATGGTTTCCGACCTGTCAAATAATGAATTTCTCGAAGCAAGTAAGAAATGAAACGAGAATGGGGGGGGGGGGTTATGAAATGAAAATTATAACTAGGCCCTCCTCTGGAAAAAATCCTGCGGGCGCCCATGAACTGCATTAACGATATTAAAATCTTCTTAGTGAGCCTGTTCTCATCCATCCTATATATCTGTCCATAGAACTGCAGACGTCTTTTCCTAAATTTATCTATAATTGTGTCTGTATTTTCATAAAGTTCCTTTGTTGGTCTCGTGACCCAAATTCCATCACGGACAATAGCGCCATGGATTTTTTTAAAGAATGTTACGTTCCTGTTTCTCAATATCATGAATTCTCGTCATTCTTCAAATGACTGTGGTTTCTGCCGCGTACAAGGCTTTAGGCAAGACAACTGTATATACAGTATACGGTATATAAAAGAAGGAGCATTCTGAGCAGGCGCGGATTCAAAGGGGGGTCACGGGGGTCATGACCCCCCCCCCCCCCCCCAACGGAGACCATTTTTTTGCAAACTCAAAAAAGAAAACACAATAACCAGACAAATAAAAATTAACGAATTTTAACTGAAAACAGTTTTTTTTTTTCATTTTATTCAATACTGAAAATATCTTTATACAATTATTATGTTCTGTTACAACTGTACATATTTACAACTTCATACCTGTTATATAAAAACGATTATTTATATAACAAAATCAACTAGTCTATTTTGTATAGCAAATCTTGTGATTACCGGATCGATGTTTATAGTGATGTCACGATGAATGTGCAGCAATGCATGGATATGTATTTGGGGCTTTTTTCGCACCAAAATTTTTTGCCGACGTCCAAACTGCAAGCTTGGTTGGCAATTTAAGCTGTGACTTTCTCCCTTTGTCGGTACCAACTCGACTTGCCGAAACTGAAATGTACCTTGATACTTCTCTCAAAGCTCGATGTAAAAGTCTCAAAACACGCCGTTGCAATTTGTACGAATATTTTTGGTGCGCTAAACGCATCAAATTTCTATCCATGTAGCTTGCAAAAAAATTGGTCTGGTTTTGTACGTTTGGTTATTTTGTGATTGCGTTTTTAGTTATACCATTTTTCTTAACAATTTCATTTCTCTGACCCCACCCCCAAAGCCAAACTCTAGATCCGCGCCTGATTCTGAGAGGATGAAGAGATTTTGAGAAGAGAAGCGGGAAAACACCAGAAGATAAAATCATGTATTCAAGTTCAATCGCTCTCCTAAAGGGGAACAATCGATTAAATAAATATATATATATATATATAATTTATATAACTCCACCTGCAGCAACTACTGGGTGGATTGAGTAGCTCAGGCGTTGCTGTTGCTGGTCCCAAGTCCGGGTAAAGGAGGAGGGTTGGCTCGAAGCCGTAAAATAATATTCAGCCCAGAACACCAAGAGGCACCAGTAAACCACAGCATAACATCAGCTGCCGTATGAACTAACAATCCTTACGATGAGAGTGAATTTTATGGATTATCAGCGATTCACTCGCCCTGAGCTCACGCCCACCAGCTAAAATCAACCACGAACTTAGCATGATGGAAGCACAAGCAAAAAAGCAACTACCTCAGGCCAGAGCTAAGAAGAGCGAAGGCGAACCTGGTCATTCGGCTTCTGGGGGACCAGGACGTCATGCCGGGAAGGATCGGAGCTTCCCAAAACTCCTCAAACCTAAGCGAACGCAATTCATTGGTACACTAAACGTACAGACGCTGACCAAAACTGGGAAACTCAAGACACTGACGGACACCAGCGACAGATTCGGAATTCTCATACTTGCAGTACAAGAAACACGATTCCGTGATTGTGATCACTTCGACTCCGGTGGATACCGTATCTATAAGGGAAAACCAGCAACTAAGCTAAGAAATAGTAATTTACATGTGTTCGGAACAGCATTCCTTGTGCACAACAGTATCCAGAACTCAGTGATAGACTTCACATCACCTTCGAATCGTCTCTCTCTACTCACAGTTAAATGCGCCAATAAGGCCTATACATTGATAAACTCACATGCTCCAGTTAACAATGATCCTGACAAAAACAAAGTTGAGAAGTTCTGGTCTCAACTTGAACGGACACTTACTAAGATTCCTCAACACCACATTAAGATCCTCCTCGGAGATTTCAATGCGCAAATTGCCAGAGAACGGGAACACAAAAAGACTAATGCGAATGGGCTTCGCTTAATCAACATATGTGGAATGGCCAACCTACAACTAATGTCCACACATTTCAAGAAACCACCACGAAAAATGACTACATGGAAATCTCCCATAAACCACATCGGGGAGTATCAAATAGATCATGTAGCAATAACCAGACAATTCTCTCCAGAAATCATGAACGTGAGGGTACGCAAAGGTTACGTAGAGTCCGACCATCATCTCTCGCAGATCAAAGTCCGCTTCATACCCAATCGTAAAAAGCGTCCAAATTCCAAACTCCCACGCATAGATCCGGAATACCTAAAAGAACACGCACAGGAGTTTACACAATCATTACAGACTAACACGGAAACATGGGATGAACTTCTCAAGGCCATCCAAGAATCAACAAGAAAACTCGGCAAACCACCAAGGAAACGAAAACACAGATGGTGGAGCATAGACTGTGATAAAGCCCTAGAGTCCCGAATCCGAGCCTGGAAGACATGGAATAGCAACCGAACACCAGAACATTGGCAGAACTTTTTAGAAACGCAGAAGCAAACATCCAAAACAATCAGACGAGTTAAACGCATGTACCACCTCAAACGATTGGAAGAAATCGATAATGACTTTAAGAGGAACAACACACGAAATTTCCACAGGACATTTAGGGAAGAACTGACGAACTACAAGCCGCCCAGTCTTTGTTTTCGCCGCCCTGATGGCACACTTGAGACAAACACAAAGGCCAATTGTGATATCCTGAAACAGTTCTTCGAGGAGCTTCACAATTGTGAACCACCTGCAGAGAATCTCCAATTCCACTTTACTGCCCCAAACCAGGACTCAGTACCACCAACATATGATGAGATACAAAACATCATATTACATCTCAAAAACAACAAGGCACCAGGAGAAGACGGTGTAATCGCCGAAGTGCTCAAGATTGGAGGTGAACTCTTGACTGAAAGACTACAAAACATCATTGCTAATATATGGGAGAGTGACACCATACCGGTTGATTGGAAAACTGCTTTGATTCACCCACTACACAAAAAGGGCGACAAGACAGATCCGAATAATTACCGAGGCATTTCACTCCTGCCAATCGCCTACAAGGTACTCTCACGTGCCCTCCTCACCAGATTGGAGCAACAGACAGAGCACATGATTGGTGAATATCAGGCGGGATTTCGACCGCGTCGATCGTGTGCAGAACAGATCTAGAACCTCAAGATGGTACTCCAACATCGCCAGTCGAATCGCACAGTTGTCACCTTCGTAGATTTTAAGAAAGCATATGATTCAATCGACCGCGCAACTCTGTTTAATATACTTCGTGAATATGGTGTGGACAACAAAACACCTACATTAATCCAACAGACCTTGACAGATACAACTTCTAAAGTTACATTTATGGGTGAAGTGTCCGAACCTTTTCACATTAGAACAGGCGTAAGACAGGGTGATGGGTTGTCCCCACTCCTATTCAACCTGGTACTAGATAAGATAATCAGAACATGGGAGAAAGAAATACCTGGAATAAGTATGGGAACAAAAGAACAACGAATCAACATAAAATGCTTCGCCTTTGCTGACGACCTAGCAATAATTACCCGGACTCCAGAAGAAGCCAGACATGCCATCGAGAAGCTTCATGAGATATCAATCAGAACCGGCCTCCATATCTCTTACGAGAAAACACAGTACATGGATTCCAAGAGCACAAACCTGGCATCAATTACAACCAAATATGGCGACATCACACAAGTTAAGCACTTCAAGTACCTAGGTGAAATTATTGGGAACAGTGGTAACGAAAGAATGGCTAACAAAACACGTGAAGAAAAATTACGCAAAGCTTACACAATCACTTGGAATATTTACAACAAGAAATCACTTTCCACTAAAGCCAAACTCCATCACTACCACACAGTCATCCTCCCAGAGGCACTCTCTGCGATTGAGACGTCATCGTTAACCATCAACATCAAATACATTGAGAAGATAGAACGACAAATACTGAGAAAAATCTTTGGACCAAAGCTTCAGGACGGTATCTGGATGAGGAAAAGCTCAGACGAACTGTATTCACGGACTGAACGATTCGCCTCACTCGCACGTAAAAGACGCATGAAATTCTACGGACATATAGCTCGAATGGACAACTCCCGACTGACCAAGAAAATCTTCCTCATAGTCAATGGAAACCGACAAACCAAAATACGCTGGCTAGCAGACACCCAAAAGGACCTCACTGAAATCAATATTGACCCACTGACAACGACGCGGACTGCATATAGACAAAAAGTAAATTCGTATAAGTTTCCACCCAAGATCCCTACGGGACAGAATTTGAAACTTAAAGCTGCATGGACACAAGAAAGAAGACAGGCGCATAGCGAAAGGATGAGGAAGTTTTGGGAAGATAAGAAGAACAAGAAGACCAATGTTAACTAATGGTTCTACGTGCTCCTTAGAGGGCCAAACGCATTATATATATATATATATATATATATATATAATTTTTATATATAGAGAGATTTATATGGAAGTGAAACTTGGACTGTTGGATCAGCAGAAAAGAGGAGAATTGAAGCGTTTGAAATGTGCTGTTACAAAAGAATTATGAAGATCAGATGGGTAGATATGGTTAACAAGAAGTTCCGTGACGAACTAAAGAGCCTACTTTTCGTAAAATTTGATTCATACCAATGATCAATCTATATGGATCTATCTAGAGTATGGACGAAATTAAGTTGGTATATAGACATTTCTAATTAGTTCGAAATACTGTATAGCTGCCAAAATGTAGCCTCATAGAGAACTACAGTTGGCAGCCCTGGTGACTGAATATATTCTTAGTTCCATCTCTTAAGGTACTGAATACAAAATTTGGTTGAAGTCCAATGGGTAGCATGGACGTTACATGCAGTTAAACATTGGATCTAACAGCAAGCGTAAAATCATGTCGGCAACAATGACATACATGTATTGGTCAGAAATAATCTGAAATAATATGATCTATTGTTGTGTAAATTTTGAATGAAATCCATTAGTTAATATATAAGATACATGCATTTTAAAATTGGACCTATCAGCAGGCTTATAATCATGTTGGCAGCGCTGACGTATATTAGTTACTCCAAATTAATCTAGAATGCCAGGTACTATACGTGTGCAAAGTTTAGAGCTATTGGCTTGCATACTTTCTGATTTATTGATATTAGGGTAACAAAAATAGAGACAGAATTTATTAACAGTTGGCAGCCCTGGTTACCCTTAAGACTCGGCATAGTCATATCTGTTATGGTACACATAGCACACACGAAATTTGGTCGAAATCCAAATTATAGTATAGAAGTTACATGTATTTAAAGTTGGACCTCTCACCAGACTAAGAATCATGTTGGTAGCACTGACGTATATAAGTTACTCCAAATTAATTTAGAATGTCAGGTACTATACGTGTGCATAGTTTAAAGCTGTCGGCTTGCATACTTTCTGATATATGGGTATTTGGATTTTAAAAAATGAGAGCATTTATTAACAGTTGGCAGCCCTGGTGGCTCTTAAGAATGCGCTCAGTCATATCTGTTTATGTACACATAGCACATACGAAATTTGGTTGAATTCCAATTGATAGTGTAGAAGTTATATGCATTTAAAAATTCGACCTATCAGCAGACTTATAATCATATTGGCAACACTGCCATGTATAGCCTCCTGGAAATTAAACTGAAATATTATTATCAATATGTGTGCCAATTTTGAAATAGCTCCCATTCATATCTTCCAAGATATCCAACATGGAGCTCAAATTTCAATTGCGATTTTTCAGCAGTTGGTAGCACTGACATCATTTTCAAATATGGCCGTGAGATATTCAGGTATAGATCTTTACTCCTACCAAATTTTGTTTCGATTTCTGCAGCCGTTTAGGAGTTGATGGGGGGGGGGGGGGACACACAGCCAGACAGACAGAAGGACAGACAGACAGACAGACACATATTTGCCCGATCTCATAAGTCTACTTTTTCCTCATTTTTGCAAAATGTGAAAAGTAGGCTAAAAAAGAAGAGTTATTAAGACGAGTGGGAGAGGAGAGATGTTTCTGGTGACTGCTAATGAAGAGAAGAGATAGGTTGGTAGGACACTTACTAAGACACCCAGGAGTAGCAAAGTTATGGATAGACAAAACGTTACCCACATCCGCACGACTGTTATCCGAATCTACTGGCATTGCAATAACAATTTTAATTCAGTTTGATTGCTGTAATAGATTCGTAGATATTGAGAACCGACTAAATATTGGATTTTTATACTGTATGTAGGTCTTAGAGTTATGCACTGTTACATGAAGATTATTGTGTACGTGTAGTATTCAAACTTCAATCGCATGATTAGGACACAAGAAGTAAAAACGAGATATTAAAATTTCGCACAGCTGCCATCTTGTGGTTGTGGAAACAATTGAAATAAATTAGATGCCAGTATATTAACATTTGTATAAGGATTTACTGTACCAAGTATCACTGCACTCGGATGATTAAATTGCGAGAAACGACCATGTGCATATTTATACTTCGAGTCGCCGCCATGTTGGATTTGTGATCACCAGGTTATTGAAATTCCTATAGGTGAACTTGTGTTCATAGCCCCTATGAACATTTAAAAAAATAGTTTGATTGCTGTAATAGATTCGTAGATATTGAGATCCATCTAAATATTTCGGATGGTCGCCATGTTGGATTGTTATATGTATAGGTCATAGAGTTACGTACTGCTCCCGTAAATTGAATTATTTAGGGACAAAATGAGAGTATTTTCCGTCCCCATGATAAAATTTAACCAGCAAATATACAGTAATTTCTGGAAGTGTGACACAGGAGGGTAGTGTTACAAGCTCGAGGCTGTGGGAGAGCCCGATCACGTGATATATTGCACAAGAGACGCTTCTAGAAGGCTATAATTAGCATAGCAACAGCGAGTTTGGAAATTAATATTATAAATATCGTTATAAATTATGCTATTGGATCCCAGCCCAGAGCCAATAAGAAGAGGTCTTATTGAAGACGGGATCAACTTTAATTACACAATTTGATGAAATTATGCATTTAGGCCCTTAGAAGAAGATTTTCTTCTTTGGTAATGAAGAGAAAATTAAAATAAATTATGTTGGATACTTTAAAAACCGCAGATCGGTTAATCTACGCAGGAATAAGCGTTAGTAATCTACGCGCTAAAATTATGGTGGGAGCTTGATATGGCCGCCAAAATTTCGACTTGGAGGGGGAGATCCAAGGATCGATGTTCTTATTCCAGCAGTCTTTGAAGAGTGAGGAAGTGTTTTTACTGGGTTAACGGAGATCCCAAGGCTTTGTCCGAGTGCGACGACTGTCGACTTGTGGAGACGCGAGGATAGCTAGGTAGAGCGCAGGAGATTGCCGCACTTCCATTTTACGTGAAGTTGTGAGGAACATTGAATTAATTATATCTCTTATATAATTGAGATCTGAATTTCACAAAGCGAATAGATATAAAGAACAGGTTGAATACTACATTCTGTGAAAAGTCGAGCGTTTTAAAACTTACCGTTTCGACAATATAAGCTGTTAGGTGAGATTTTCAAATGTGTTGGAAATAAAGCTGAATATCAATTTAAATTGCAACGTGAAGTTGGCGAACGCAGTTCAAGTGAACAGTAGCGAAGAACTTGTAACATTGGCGCAACACATAAACATTAACAGAATGACTATTATTATTCTTCAAGTGTTTTCATTCAATACAATTAACACTGTTGAGATGATGAACTAAATAGTCATGCGCCAGAGACATATTCGATAGCAGGAGTTAAGATACAACGATGGAACTTCGTTAGACAACGTATTCTTGAATACAGACGTAGTGTACGGTCCATCTTGTTCATTTTCGTCAGTCTACGAACACTAATGTAACATCAATTAGCAATAGAAATATTTCATTCACCATTTATATGAATATTTCTATAAATTACTCCAATGATGAGGCTGATACATATTTACGACGGAGAATGAAGACTCTACAGAAGAGATTTGTCAAGATGCTAGGGGGTAGCCCAGCAACACAGAATAATTTGCCAGAAGGATGTCGTTCGAGCCCAGGCGAATGTTGGTGAATTCCAGAGAGGGACGTTTCCGATCTCTGAGGTCACAGATCCGAGGTTCGAATGCAGATCCATCTCAGTATCTTGTACTAAGGAAACATCTAAAGCATTGTGGCAATACTTATATAGATCTTCAAGTTTTCGTCCAAATAAGATAGCGTGTATCTCATTTGTAGTATAGAGCTTGATTAGTGACATCCTGAGCCAACGATCTTACTCCATATTTTCATATTTCCATATTTTCACATTACATGTATTTCAGTGTTTTCATGTATTTTACACTTCAGATGTGTGTTAAGATTTTTATGCTTCAAGATTATTTAGGAGATGATTGCCTTTCATCTATTTTTCAATTTTATTCTACGGATCAGTTGTGGAACTGACATTAAAGATTTTGTTTGAGGAATCATATTGCCTCATAGAAGATAAATCGTTTCGACTCTCGAATTTTAATAATTTTATTTAAACCAAGTATTCTGACATTGTGTCATAGCTTCAAATTAAATTCTTATTACATTTAATTTGAGCACTTTAATTGTAACAACCTCTAACTTCAAGAACAGAAGAAACATAGAATGATATTGTTATATCATTATTGTACATAAACATGTCGACGATCTACGAAATACTAGTCGTTTGATAAGACCGAAGTCTTAATCCCTATGAACATTCTTTGTGTAGAGTGGAAAAACATTACGATATTGACAAACCTTTTTATTATTTGTAAAGCTGAGAGCTTTGTTCATTTAATATGTTAGAGGATATACCTTTTGATAGATTATTCAAATCTTTGGCTA
Organism: Meconema thalassinum; assembly: GCA_946902985.2. Lineage (NCBI taxonomy): Eukaryota > Metazoa > Arthropoda > Insecta > Orthoptera > Tettigoniidae > Meconema > Meconema thalassinum. Next base: position 226,783,363 of record OX336397.1, read on the forward strand.
GGAATTCAAAGCTAGTTTATCCCGGTCAAGATTGAATTCTATCTGACACTATAAATAACATGTGTGTTATTTTATGCTATTTGTGTAACATCACGTCATTTGTGGACCTGATATTACAACGATAAACAATTTAAAGCTTGACAAGTGAGGTGAGACAGGAGAATTATTTTTATTACATGTATTTGCGACAGACGAGTTAACAGTTAATTATCTTCTTGTGGAGTAAACTTTAGGAGGTTAATCACGACTGTCTAATATCGTTCATTACAATTGGAAGTTTCGTTATAGAACTCAAGCATGTATAATTGTAGTCCAGTAGTCATGTGGAATGATACTGAGGGTCATGCCTTTATTTGAGAGAAGTTCCTACGTAAGAAATGTTAATAACAATTAATCCGTTTTTGGTCATTGTTTAACATAGTGGATGATAATTGTTTATTCCATATATACTGTTATATGAGGATTTGTAGAGCTATGAAGAGTGCTCATGCGAGGGAGTTCCTCATTTTAAGGAAGTCAAAGTATTATTGTTCTTTGATAAGAAGGCATGTATCATAAGAGCCGTTGTATACAAGTAGTCCAGTTCTTGTGAAGTAACGATTTAGCTGAGTTAACAGGAGGGTTTTATCGCAAAGACAACTTGAGAAAGATTGTCTATTCATGTGAAAAATCCACAGCCTGCTTCCAGTCTCCGACCGGGTCAGGAATGGAATGAATGAAGCCCCCATCTAACGGCGAGGGTATGAACTGTGCCGGCTGCCGAGGCCTGACGCACTCCTCTGGGGCAATGATTAAATGAATGACAGATGAAATGAAATGATAGTGGAGAGTGTGGCTGGAATGAAATTTTTGACAGGGAAAACCGGAGTACCCGGAGAAAAACCTGTCTGCCTCCGTTTTGTCCAGCACAGATCTCACATGGAGTGACCGGGATTTGAACCACGGACCCAGCGGTGAGAGGCCGGCGTGCTGCCGCCTAAGCCACGGAGGCTCGCTCTGTCTATTCATGTCAATAATACAATTATTAAATTTTATTAAACCCGAAGTTATGTAATTACGTACAGTTAACTTTAATTAGTCGACTGTATTATACCGACAATGTATTTAAACCCTATATAAGACGATGTGTAAGCAGTATATCGAAACTACGGAATGTTAGAATGGTTATGTGAAATCCAGTGTATATAATTAGTTGAGAATTGTATTGTAACCGAGAAGCCAGAATCTCGAAAGTAACGTGTTAGCAACACTAGATAATGGATATTATTATGAACATATTACATGTAAATATTTCTTTGAAATGATTTAATTAGTTAAATAATTTAGTAGGATTTATTAATCAATTGTTTTGGAATAGCGTGTGTTGTATGAGCGGATGTTTTGGGTATGAATGATTGTTCACTGTTAAGAGCGATTGTGGAACCGAATTGGTCATGAACAATTACGGGGTGTGAATGAAAGAGGGTATAATTTTTTTTAGAATGATTGTTGAAGAAACAGAGTAGTTATGTGCAGTTTTGTAAGATCTAAATGTTCATTTTACGTGTTATTATAAACGCACACACAAGCAGTCTCTATGTGGGCTAGCTAGAATGATTCACCGTTATAAGTTGGAGAGCGATGACATAATATAAGCAGGTGGACACTCACCGCCTTGTATTATTGTATAAACCAGTTACGAGTATGGCGTGGTGCTGATATTTCATTGATGAAGCAAGACCACTACACGTGCGTTTTACAAGCTATTGAATGAAACCATGTGTTAGGAATGCCACGAATGTAAGAGCCTTAATTAAACGTTTTTATTTTTACGCTGTGTAGGCCTAAAACAAGCCAAGAATCTTTTGCACATAATTTTTACACAGCATTGTAGGAAGATGTAGAGGTGAAAGGAAGTGTGAATGATTGCGTGTTTTTATTTAAATTTCTATTGTTAAATTAGTTTATTGTTATTTTGTTTATACTAGATTAGTTTACACTATTTTTAATAAATTTATTCAGTTTGTTATCCGTTGTTGTTGGCGTGTGATTCATTTTAAATATAAGGAGAAGAGTATTGTGAATGTATTGTAGGCGAAGCTAAATTCTCAGTCCCCGAGAAGGTAAGTGAAGGTAAGCGCCCCGTGTAGTTGGTTGTTGATCCACAATATTCTTGTAACTGCTGTATGTAAATCCCTAAAGGTCATGTTGGAAGCGATTTCTAATGTACTAATTTGCCGGAGCTGTTAGAAATAGGCAATCCAGCTGGGGCAATGGATATTCCAACAGGATCATTTCCGGATTATCGGGTACAGTACCATTACGGAAGTTTATTGCGTAGGTTCATTATTCAAACTTTCACTTTGATCGCATGATCACGACACAAGAAATAAAAACTTAATTTTAAATTTCGCACAGCCGCCATCTTGAGGTTATGTAAACAATTGAACTAAATTGGATACTAGTGCATTACAATGTGTATAAACATTTCCTGTACCGAGTTTCATTGCGTTTGGATCATTAAATCGCGAGAAAGGTCTATTTAAAATTTCAACTTCTCTTGGCCGCCATATTTAAAGCTACACGTTTAGACATTTGAGGAGAAAGTCGTTCCCCTAGGCTTTGTGTGTCAAGTGCTATGTTTAAAATGAATGTTATACAGTCAAAATCTCAGTTCGGAGTGTAAATTATGCTCAATGCCCAGGGTGCACCAGAAGTGGTGGGGCTACATACACCCTGCATCCTTGAGGGTCTTGAGCAGAAGGCAGGAGATAACATGAAAAGAAAAAGAAGGCTGACCCCTCACAGAAGGAGGGTATCAGAAAAGATGAGACAAGGGCGAATTAAGGCGGGAAAGGAAGAGACTCCCTAGGTCTCAGATACCCTAATACCGTCGGGGTCGGAAGAGAACAAGAGTTGACCAAGTGAGGTCGACAGGAAAGAAGACAGAGAGGAGCGCGGCACAAGTAAGTGGAAGCAATGCCGGACTCAGCTGTGGTCCCGTGGTCGCCAACCCACGTCCCACTGGATGTGAGCCCCTGGGGGAGGGGATAAATGGCCACGATGTTCAAACCCCTAAAATGAAACAACAACAACAATGTAATGCTTTTAAGTCATTCTTTCAGTGTTGCCTGCATAAACTGTTATTTGTAACTCTTCAGTCTGTCGACACTAGCTGACTGAATGCTTAGCAAACTGAGGGCGATGAAGGAACTACTCGCGTGTGGCGGGGCTCTTTCCGGTCCCGGAAGGAGTCCGTCATTTTGTGTAGGCTACGAATAGGTCATGCAAGATTCTACGGAAGGGAAGAACCCCACTTAGTACCTGTGGTGCTGTATTCACCGTGGCCCACATTTTCACCGAGTGTGTGGATCTTGCTGACTTACGAAGAAACCTTGGTTTGCAGATGACACTCTAATTTATATTAGCCGATGACGCGGTGGCTGCTGATCGCGTTATCCGCTTTATAAGTGAGAGTGGATTAGGGCCATCAATCTAAATGTTCAGGTGGTCATTGACTCAAAGCCTTTCATCTTTATTTAATTCGGTGTTTTTTTTTTCGAAATTTTTGTTTATGATTATAATTATCAGCATTAATTTATTTTTGTTTTATTATTTTTAGGTCATTTTCATATTTATGCGCCCACCTCTAAATGTTAATGTACTCTAAAATCTGTGTTAAGAGAGGCAGATGACCTATCTGTTCCGCCCCTTAAAGCCTCAATAACTAAGTAGGGCGTCTACTAGCAAAACCAAATGATTATAGAACACTATTTACATTTCAGTTAGAATTCCATGTTCTACGTATCCCTAACTTAAGAAGGCAATCACTGACAATTGGATCATCATAACAGTCACCGGTTATTCGATATTTATGAAATTATACGATTTGACTACTCATTCCTTTGATTTACTGTTTCTGAAATCCATGCAAAATTATAAAGGAAAAACCTCAGAATGTTAAAATGATATGAAACAGGCGTCACAGCGGCCAAAATGTGAAGTGGTCAGGAATTATGGAGCGTATTTTCCTACAGCAACAGTATCTGAAAATCTCAAACTTCGTACATTTTTTAAGTAATTTTTAAAAGAAATTATAGATACTTATGAAATTAGAATACAATTCGTCACTGCTAATGTCTATTCTCTTTCATTCATTTGAATGCTCATTTTGTCACGATCGGTCGCTTTTGAGCGCCGCAGGAGGGATCTATACTACTGAAATGATATATATTATGACGTAACAATGAATCTATCAGGGTAGGTCGCGGAATTTTCATTAACTCTTAAAATCTGCTCTCTTAATAAATCAAAAAAGTGACAGATGATTTTTGATGTGTAACATCTTTCCGCTCGGTTGCTGGATAGTTTTGTGGGAGTGATTTTGAAAATTGGGGACGGAAGTGGATCGGAACGATCGAGCTGGCAGTGGTGGATCAAACGGAAGTATGCACTGCCCGCTTGATCGATCAAACGGAAGTGTACTAGCTGTCAGTGGTGGACAACGGAAGTATGCACTGTCCGCTCGATCGATCGAATGGAAGTGTGCCCTAGCTCGCAGTGGTGGATCGAACGGAAGTATAAGACGCACTGCCAACTCGATCGATCCAGCTGGCACTGGTAAGAGAAACAATGAGCGCGCGGTGTCGAAAATTGATACCACGACGCACTCTCGGCCATGTGGAATATATATGACATACTGAACGGAAAACGCTCATGCGAACTCTGGTGTCAAGTGATTGAAACAAATGACAAGGTACATGTTCGAAGTCTTCGTATCAGTATTTAAATGGTGAATTACCTTAATATCAAAGTAGTCGGCATTGCCGGTATTATGTTTCTACACAATGGCTATTCAAATATTAACCCACATAACGGTAATGCAGTCATCAATATAATATAATCGTTGTGGTTATACGAGAATTGAGCAAGCCTTCATGAACTATTACAGAATACATTCTCTTTACTCACAAGTGGGCCTATTCATAAGGCATTTAAACTCAATTTCACGCAGGAACATTATCGAAACAAGCAAAATATAAATGAAACTTAATTCCGTAATGCAGTATTATGGAACGTGGAAATAAGTCACCATCTAGTGCACAATATTTGCGTAGTCAATATAGCCGTGGGGTTAGTGCGTATGACTGTGAATTTAGAGATCTTGGGTTCGGATCATGGGCGGGGTAGATAATTTTGCTACCAGATTATCATATTAAACGATATTTATCATATCAATATGACTCATTTTAACAGATTCCATATGAAATTACGTGTTGGTCTGTGAATCAAGAGGACCTGTTTATAAGGAATTTAAGGTTATGAGCGGTGTCGCGTCTATTAATCTAGTTGATCCATATCGTATTCTTTATTTAGGCTAGTGTTGCTGGAAGCTACAAATCCTCTAATAAAATGAGTTCCGTATTATAAACTACAATATCTGTAAAACACTCCCTTTCACAATAGATTAATATTTGTGCCAATAATAGTATAAAATACCGGTGTATCAACAATTTCACGTGAGGTTTCTTCTATGTCAGATGTTACACATCATATGCGACTACTGTAAGGCTCGTAATTTTTTTCTTTCTCTTCCCCGTTGTCGTTGGGGGATGTCCTCCGGTCCATCTTTTATAATAATTCTTAATGGATTGTTGGCTTACCTGAAACAGCAGTTACATACCTTCGAAGCAATCCCCATGGATGGTTATGCACTTCTGAGAATGTATGTACAAATCCTGGAAACTCTTTAGGGATAGCCTTCAGTTGGGTCGTCACATTACGTTGGATGTCCGAAATGTTCGAAAACCTCTGGCCCCTCAGGGCTTTTCGGTGACCCTGGACCAGGACTCCGCCACTCCATACTTGACGCTTGACTTCGTGGTCGTACCTCAGACACCAGGTCTCGTCGCCCGTGACGATGGTTTTCAGATAAGTCATTCCATTCCTCAGAACATTCACCCTTCTCACTGCAACCCGCTGAACAGGTGTGCATGGTAGGTTGCATCAATTAATCCTTCTCACTGCCACCCGCCCAACAGGTGTGCATGGTAGGTTGCATAAGTTCATCCTTCTAAACACGCACTGTGTCCAACAGGTCTTACACGTTGCTCATGTGTCGCCAATGATGCCAGGTCGACCGTTCTGACTTTATTCACCGAACGCACCGTGACGAGCCTTTTGAACAACATCCCAAAGGACGCCTTCTTGCAAAGTTTCCAGGACATGTATCGCCGATCTCAGCATTGCATAGTAACGGGAGGGGACTGTTTCCAAGGACAGTAGTGTCACTGTCGTGCATTGTTCATCTATGTTGATAGTATTGGACTTTCACTAGTGGATGTCACTGACACCTAGTGGTGAACGTTGGATCTTAGGTAGAGAGTTTCAACGAAATCTAACCTTCAAATTTAGCGTCACACAAGTTTAGTTAGTGGAAGGATCTTTTACAAGCCATAAACCTATGACATGGGACCGCCGGCTTTACTTCTGGTGTATTCTTTTGAATACACGGTAAGACAGAGTTAGCTTTTGCTGCTCTTTGCTTAATTCACTCCTTCCTTTTTCGCAAACACCAACAGTGATTTCTTACTTTTTCTTTTATTTGTGCTCCTTGCTTACTTCCTTTGTAAGTCTGTTATAGATATATATCTTCCATGATCAACCTAGCGGCATCTAGCAGCTAACTACTGAAGTTTCTCAACATCTCAACTCTCAAGAGGACTTCCTTCCCAATCCAGCCACAAGATGTCGTCGCTATCTCCAGCTAACATCTCCATGCTCAAGAGGACTTCTTCATCATTCCAATCCTCCAGACGTCGTCATCATCGCCTGCTAGCTTCTCCTTGAAGATCACTCCATCAAGAAAATTAATATCTAAGAAAGCAATGTATCATTGTTAGGTTGGTAATTTTTATGTATGTTCCTTTGTCCCTTTTCCCCACCCCCTCTTTTTTCTTGGTACCTCAGTGCTTCGTCGAGCAGCTCTCACTTCTGCGTCAGTCGTCAACACGTACAGTTGGAGCCTACCTCAGGCTTGTTTCCTGTCTACTTGAGACTTTTTTAAATATCTGCGCTATGTTGTGAGTTTTAACATCAACCGTCATCCAGACCATCGTCTTTCTTCAAAATGAGCTCAGTACATCTTCAATGGTTTTCACCAAGTTTTAATTGTTTTAAATTGCTTATAGCATTTTATCTGATTTTATAGACAGTGTGAAATTGATAAATGTGATGCACTATCTGACTTCAAAAAATCTTCCTGATCTAGTTGTGGCTACTTCAGCTAACTTTCAGAATGAAAAAGTACTTCTTGTATTGATTATCTGAGATACTATCTCACACCGAGGGATAATTTAAAGTACCCAGTGTCTATAGAATTCAGCTTTCCGCCGGGGGACTTGTTTTGCCCAATTCAACAGATATCAATACTCTAGAACTTTCTACATCAAGTTATCTTTCTGCAAGTAGCCGTCAAGTGTTTCCCACCTAAATATGGGAATACTGTTCTTAGCTAAAGACTTTTCTTAACAGCATTCGTTATTTTAAGTCTAATTTGTCTTCCTTCGTGGAAAACGTCCCACTGCATTCAACTACAACCTATAAAAGCTACAACGCAATAAACCTTCTCAAGTTACAATTCAACTAGTGATTTACATAATTGCAATAACTTTTCTTCTTGTAAACATTCTGTGCTGCAATAGTGAACTTTCCAAACACACCAATAAACAATAGTGAAACAGTGCCCGTTAAACTACCAACCCTGTCGCGTTCGAAACAGAGCAATAAACATGGCCAAGACACTTTACTAAACCTCCTATTTTCCTCCTCTCAAATACCTTACTAACATATTACAATTAAATTATAAAATTTAGATCCCCTTCTATGAGGTGTCACTCAATAGCAGTGCCCTCCCATCTTTGTGCTGTTTAACATCGTAATTTCTGTATAATCTGTGCCTAGCACACTCGTTCAACTATTGTTTTCCTCGTTTATTAGGGAATCCAATAATTTCTACTCACAATTGAGTTTTCTAACTTTTCTTTTCCATGTTTCACAAAAGGGCAACTGGCCCCATTTTTTCTCGTGATCCCTGTTTAAATATAAGAAGTTATAGAAACTTCTTCTTAATTTTCTTCTCCTTTTTTGTCATAATCTCATATTAAATGCTTGTTCATAGCCTTTATGATCTCTAATAGGAATTCTTAAAGTGCCTACATTGTACCTGATTCCTTGTTAAAGCTTTAATTATTTGTAATTCTCGTTATAAACTTTAAAGTTTTCAATTTTTAGCACAACTTTTAAAATCGTATTCAGATTTTGTGCTCGAAGCAAGTTTTAAACTTGCGTCCTATTTAACATTGTCAAAAAATTTACAATTTCTTAGCATTAAGTCTCAGACTTTTGTATGTTAAAATTGTTTATTGTTATTAATTTGAATCTAAATCAACTTTATATTGTTTGCTACGTCAACTCTTTTTTATTGTTAAATAAACAAAATTTCAACTTTGCGATTTATACATTACAACAGAATAACGCTTAGGTAGGACCCTGGTTTCCCTGACTCTTCCCATCGGTTTATGCTATCTTTAAGCAAATCACATACCGGTACTAAAATTAGAAAAGTTTTGCTTCTTGTTGCATTTGAAAGAAAACTTCTAGTATCATCATTTTCAAAGCATCTTTTAGCTGCTATAGCTAATTCTAATGAGCCAGTAAGGCAAGTAAAGCTAGCTCCGCAAGCTTCCTGCTGGTTGAGAGTTTCTCTTAAACTTGTGGTTCGTTTTCAAATTTTAAGTTTTTCTTCCGGTCTAAACTTTTAGTCGGCACTTTGCTGGGTAAAAGCTTAGCTATTTTTAAATGCAACTATTGTCTTTCTTACCAAAATTTTCAAAGAAATCAACACAATTGATCCCAAAATCACTATAACTGTTTCACCACTACCTTTCCTGGGAGTACTCGATCGGTCGTCGGAGATCCTACAGTTCCCAGAACTAAAATTATTACGGCAAATTCAAATTATTTGCGCCTTTCAAAACATTCGTTCAAACTTAACTCCTTTGAAAGGATATACAGTAAATCTGTCATTCTTTGTCTTGCCAGACTATCGCCCTTCCCTATAATAGCCAAATGTAGGCTTGGAAGGGAAGCTACGATCGCTGCTTGCTTGCAAATAGCCCAAGCTTCAGCCGCATTTCCCGTTAGCTGCGTCCAAGTCCATACTCATTTTAGGTGCTTCACGGGCTTTGCGGTGACACTCGTCACTAAATACTCATTCAAATTTATTCTGTTTGCTTAGTATTGGACTCTCGTCCTATCTATTCATACTTTTTCTCCATTCCGAAAGCCATTTCTTCCCTTTCCTTTTTTTTCCATCATCTTCCCTTGGGGGTAGCGTTAACCTACCAAACTTCCCCTCCGAAGGAAGCCATACTGAAGGATTTTAACGCTCTTAAAAATCCGATGACTTCGGCCGGGGTTTGAACCCACTATCTTGGGCACAGCAATTCAGCATGCTACCAACTACGCCACCGACGCCGCTGTTTACAATTTTTATAACAATGTATGACTCAATAGTCAACATAACTATACATAGTCTTCTCCCATGTTCTGGGTCTTCCTATGGGTCGCCTGCCCTGTGCTCTTGCCTCCATGTAGGCTACAGTCGTGGTTTGCTTTCCTGTCCCATTCTCCTTTTGAGGCCAAACCAAGGCAGCATATCCTCCCCACCGATGGCAAGTCGAGCTCCTTTCGAATACGGCTGTTCCGTCGTGTTCTTTCCTGATATTCTTCGGAGGCATTTCATTGGGACAGCATTGACTCTGCTGATGTCTCTTCTATTCGCCGTCCAATTCTCGCTGCCGTAGTTAAGACGTATAGGTTCATTAATGCCTAGTCAACCTCTGTGGACTAACGGCCAGATTCTTCAAGCGAGTATTATGTGTACGGTACCTACGAATACAAAGTCCAGATTAGTGTATGAAATTTGTAAAGTACCCTTTTATATTGACGAAGTAAGGACTGATCTAGTACTGCCATTCACAAGACAAAGCGCAACAGTATTTGAAGAAGAATGAATCGGACCCAAACATGGCTCGAATTTTATGCCAGAGATGCTCTAGTGGAGCGAACATTGACGGAAACCAACTATGAGCAGCGTCATGTACAAGGGCTGTTCAAATGAAAAGGTACCAAACGATACTGTGGTTACAATTCATTCGTTATTCAAAAGTAATCACCACAGGCCTGTGCACAGGTGTCCCATTGCTTCACTAGCGGCAGGATTCCCTGTTCCCAGAAGTCATGTGGTTGTGACAGGAGCCAATCCTGCACGGTGTCTTTTAGGTCGTCATCCGATTGAAAATGTTTTACCTTGAGATGTTTTTAACGGACCAAACAGATGGAAGTCACAGGCTGACTAGTCCGGGTGTAGGGCGGGAGCTCAAGTTGCTCCCACTTGAAAGTGGTCAATACACCTTGTGTGATGTTAGAGACGTGTGGGCGAGCGTTATCATGGAGCAGAATCACTCCCTTCGTGAGCAGTTCAGGCCGTTTGTTCTTGATGGACTTGCGAAGGCTACGGAGTGTCGCACAATACACGCCACTGTTAATGGTTCGTCTCACGTTTTCGATCGGACGACGAACTAAAGAATTGGCTCGTGTCACAACCACAAGACTTCTGGGAACAGGGAATCCTGCGGCTAGTGAAGCAATGGGACACCTGTGGTGATTACTTTTGAATAACGAATAAATTGTACCCACAGTCTCGTTTCGTACCTTTTCATTTGAACACCCATCATAGTTACAAGGATGGGAGTTCATGGTTTCCATCACAAGATACGCGCGACTGAGCGATTCCACGGGTATGTGTGTTCTGTGTGAGGAAGTGTGTGATCACTATCACGTACTGCATTGTTTGAGTCTTCAGTCTTTTGACTGGTTTGATGCAGCGCTCCATACCTCCCTGTCCTGAGCTAATCGTTTCATCTCTACATAGCTACCACACCTAACATCCGAGGCAATCTGTTAAACATATTCTAACCTTGGTCTACCCCTACAATTCATGTCCTCGACCCTTCCTTCCATAATTAAGCTTGCTATTCCTGGGTGTCTTAGTATGTGTCCTACCAACGTATCTCTTCTCTTCATTAGCAGTCGCCAGAAACATCTCTCCTCTCCCACTCGTCTCAATACCTCTTCATTCTTAACCCTATCTACTCATCTGATCTTCATCATTCTCCTGTAGCACCACATTTAAAACGCTTCAATTCCCCTCTTTTCTGCTGCACCAATAGTCAAGTTTCACTTCCATAGAACGCCACGCTCCAGACAAAGGCTTTCAAAAATGACTTCATAATACCTAAATCTATATTCGATATGAAGAGATTCCTTTTTTTTTTGTAGGAATGCTTTCCTTGTCTTTTAATAACCTCTTTGTTTCGTCCATCGCTGGTTATTTTGCTTCCTAAGTAACAGAAGTCCCCTATCTCCTTTAGCTTTTCACCTGCCAATTTGATGTCCATAGAGGTTTGTGATTTATTTCGGCTGCATTCCAATATTTTGGTTTAACATTTATTAATTTTCATCATGAATTCTTTCCGTAAGACGGAGTCCATACCATTCAGAAACTCATTCCTATCCTCAGGCGTGTCGGCCAAGATGACTACGTCATCGGCAAATCTCCGAGTTGAAATTATTTCTCCTTGAATCTTCACTCCCACTTTATTTTTTTCTCCAATTCCTTCATTGCTTGTTCAATGATACTTACGTGCAAAAGAAGAATAAGGTCAATCAACGAGTATAGTAAAAAGACGTAACTGTTATTCTATTGATTTTCATATGAAGGATTCATTCCAAAACCATACAAGATCACAATAATTGACTTTTTGAGATAAATACGTCTTCCTCTTCAATGTCAGCTCTACGTATAGATATTATTGCTGGCTCCAAAAATCAGACAGGTCGGGTTATTTACGAGTGTGAAATATTGGGGATTCGACAAAAATAAGACGAGTCCAGTGCTTTTTCAAGATAATGAATTTCCTGGAATGTTTGGCATTCAATAATGATTTGTACTTTGTTAGTGTTTACATTATACATAATCGTATTTGAGGAGTAACATAGATTTCATTTTTGTATTCAACTAACAAGGGAACGGATTGCGGTGTAAAATTCTGATCTGGTTATAATTTAGTACACAGTCAAGTTGTACAGGGCGCCCGAGAATGTTCTCCGCAGTAGCTTCGTGCAGCTGTGAGTGGTTGCGTCATGGGTTTAGTTGGCGGCCCTGTGTCCTTGAAAGGGGGAGTCCAGAGTGTGGGCTGTAGACTGTCGAATCGTCAGTGTGTATTGCGATAAGCGTGCGTTCAGATAGATTTATTATTGGAAGAGTTAGTTAGTTATTGTTGTTTTAAGGGGCGAACTACGAGGTCATCTGCCCCTGAATATTTGGAAGAGTGCCACCGTATACAGGCGGTAATGTTTACTACTGAAGAGAGAGTGTTTTTGGTGGAATACGTTTTTCGCGAAGGCGATGGGTTTACAGAAAATGTAAAATTAAGATTTAAGGCGCGGTTTCCTAATTCAAAGTGTCCAAACCATGATACCGTTCAGGATTTGATAAGTAAATTTCGTGTGACTGGCTCAATTCACGATGTACCGGAAACAGGCAGGACTACGCTTTAAACAGACGAAAAACTTGATGAAATCACCGATATAATGCTGCGTAGTCCAAGTAAATCAACACGAAAATTAGCTCAACAGGAATCTATCTCTAAGTCGACAGCACATAGAGCTGTAAGAGACAAGCTTCAGTTGTTTGTTCCCTTATAAAATTACCGTGGTTCATGAATTACAACAAACTGACTACGGAAAAGGAGTGATGTACTGTGAATCGTTCCAACATCTGTTATGAATGGCTGTGGTGAGTACAAAGTTTACTGTTTATTTGTTATGATGCAAGCGGCAGCAGTGCTACCAACGTAACTGCTGTAGCTAGCTCTCGCAGACGCATGTAGGCGCTGCGGAGAACATTCCCGGACTCACTGTACAATGACGTAGAGGAAACCGCACGGGCCACTTTCAATTTTGAACGCTGAAAGCCTTCCTGACGCTGGCATGAGTGAGGCGTTGGGAAGAGGTAAAGCTGACCTTGAATCCTAGCAGCACGCGATGGCTCTCTGCCACCAAGCAGCGACCTGCCGTGCTGCGTTGCATTCCCCACCTTCCACCTTCCCCTCATCCCGTCATTCCCTTTTCTGTTCACATCCACTATTGTAAGGATTACAAAAAGTAAAAGAGGAAAGAAATGAAAGGTCATTTATTTATTTATTTATAGTATGGCCAAGTGCATAACACCACATTGTATTGCATTTGTATAATCGAGAGGGTAGAAGAGTGAGGGGAACGTTTAAGGTGAGGAATGCAACGCAGCTCGGCAGGTCGCTGCCTGGTGGCCACGAGCCATCGCGTGCTGCTAGGATTCAAGGTCAGCCTGACCTCTCCCCACCTCCTCGCTCATTCCAGCGCCTGGAGGGCTTTCAGCGTTCAAAATTGAAAGTGGCCCGTGCGGTTTTCACTACGTCATTGTACGACTTTGTAGGAATGTTGTGTACTAAATTTCAACCAGATTAGAATTTTTCACCGCAATCCATTCCCTTGTAAGATTTAGGCAAGAATCAAGACTAGTCCAAAGGTTTATTTTTTGGGGGGAGGGGGTGGTTTCAACTATTCTCATAAAAATACAACCTGTGACAATAAAGTTCGGTGAATAATCCTACACTATCAACATAGATGAACAATGAACGACAGTGACCCTACTGTCCTTGGAAACAGTCCCCTCCAGTAACCATGCAATGCTGAGATCGGCGATACATGTCCTGGAAACTTTGCAAGAAGGCGTCCTTTGGGATGGGGTTCAAAGGGCTCGTCACGTGACCGAAAAGTTCGGTGAATGGGTCTATATTACTAACGGATTGTTGGCTTACCTGAAACAGCAGTTACATTCCTTCGAAGTAATCCCCGGGGATGGTTATGCACTTCTGAGAATGTATGTACAAGTCCTCGAAACTCTTTAGGGATAGCCTTCAGTCGGGTTGTCACACTACGTTGGATGTCCGAAATGTCCGAAAACCTCTGGCCCTTCAGGGCTTTTCGGAGACCCTGGACCTGGACCCCGCCACTCCATACTTTGACGCTTGACTTCGGGGTCGTACCTCAGACACCAGGTCTCGTCGCCCGTGACGATGGTTTTCAGATAAGCCATTCCATTCCTCAGAACATTCACCCTTCTCACTGCCATCCGTGTTAGGGACCTACGCCTACCCGGTGTAGGTATAACCAATAAAACAAATTGAATGAAACGCTCAAGACTTCTCATAAGAAAACTTCATATTCTAGTAACCACCATTACAAACTTTTTCACGGCCTTGTGTATCAAAGCTCTCAACAATAAGAAACACAAAAGTCATGGAGTAAAGAGTAATCGTCCGTGACATCCTCCCAACTTTGATGCAAATCAAAACACAATGTTCATAAACAGAGACGGGAAGGCATTTTAACTCTTCTTCCACTCCTGGTGAAGTTGCGACTTCTGAGACCTACTGCCTCCGGAACTGCACCACTAAGTAAGGGCACCTCCTCACTCCCACCTCCAGCCTCCAAAGGATATAGGTGTCTCGTAGGTCGGAGGAGTTCTCCTGAGGATGTCTTTACCCTAACTACTCGGGTCACTTTGTCTTTACCTGGAAGTGTAGCTGTCACTCTCCCTAGGGGCCAGTCTATCTTTCTCTTGTCATCACTACCAATGATAACTACATCTCCTACCTTCCACTGATGGTCAAACTCCTTGCCCGATGAACTGCATAGAAGGCTAGCAAGATACTCCAGTCGGAATCTCCTCCTCAGCTCACCCCTTAGCTGTTGAAGATATTGAAACCTTCTGGTGAGGTTAACTTGATCTAGCATGTCTAAATCAGGAGTGCCAACCAAGGGAATGTCCTGAAGAAACATTGATGGGGTCAGAGGTACCAATTCATCATAGTCTTCTGAAATGTAGGTGAGGGGCCTCGAGTTGATAACCGATTCACTATCAGCAATCACAGCCAATAGTTCTTCATATGTCAAGATAGCTTTGCCTAAAACACGCCTTAATAATTTCTTGACCATTTGCACAATACGTTCCCAGAATCCACCCCACCAAGGGGCTGAAGGAGGACTAAATTTCCACTTGATTCTATCAACTGATACTTCCCCACACATTTTTTTTCCAGTCAATGAAGCCAAACAAATTGTTGGTGCCAACAAAGTTTGTTCCGTTGTCACTATAAATCACAGGAGGCCTCCATCGTCGGGCTATTGAAACGCCTAAGAGCTAACAGAAACCCTGCAATGGACAAAGTCATGACTAATTCAAAATGGACCGCTCTCACTACGGCACATGTAAAAATCACAATCCAAGCCTTGTTCTTGCATTTTAAGTATAGCGGTCCAGCAAGGTCTACTCCCACTACCACAAATACACCTGCATATCTCACACGATCCTCTGGAAGGGCTGGCGTTTCCGGAGTTGTCTTTTCCATTTCGAATCTCCTGCACTGGGTACACTTCCTGATGACTTTGCGAATGGTTCTTCTTCCCTTTGGTATCCAGTAGTGCTCCCTGAGTATAGCGAGTAAAATCTGAACACCAGCATAAGAGGCTCTCAAACGATGATCTCTGATTATCACCTCAGTCAAAGGGTGCTTTGATGGCAATAACACCGGCGCACGGAAATCATATTCATCCTTTCTGTTGGTAATTTTTGTCTTAATCCTGAAGAGACCCATCTGGTCTTTAAAAAGGCAGAATGTTTTCTGGTTGTCCCTCTCGGTAAACTTCTCTTCCTGAACTAATTTCAGCAGCCGTTTCTCTGCCATTGAAATTTCAAGACTATCTAATTCGGAAGCAACATTTTTCACTACGTTCTTCCTGGCATTGTTGACGAACCGTAACATCCCGGCCACCATTCTAACGATTCCTGAGTACTTGGAAAAATACCTCAAATACCAGTGTTTTTCCTGGGAGACAAGCATAGTATTGGTAACATGGCCTTTTCTTCTTTCTTCATCGACCTCCTCTTCATTAACTTTTACAATGCGCGTTGGCCAGCTGTTTTCTTCCAACTTTAACCAAGCGGGTCCCTCCGACCAATGAGAAGAAATCAGCTGCAACGTAGAGCAACCTCTCGAAGGTAGATCGGCTGGGTTGTCCGTCCCTGGTAGATGAAACCAACGCTTCGGGTTAGTTAATGTTCTAATTTCTTTCACTCGGTTAGCGAC
Source organism: Meconema thalassinum (assembly GCA_946902985.2). Taxonomy (NCBI): domain Eukaryota; kingdom Metazoa; phylum Arthropoda; class Insecta; order Orthoptera; family Tettigoniidae; genus Meconema; species Meconema thalassinum. The sequence continues at coordinate 226,799,658 of OX336397.1, forward strand.
GAATACTCCCCAAGCTTCCTCTCTTCGTATCCAACATAAAACAGAAGACGAGTCACTCCAGTAGTACTCCGGGACGTCCGTTAGATTCAAGTTTTCCTTCACTGTAAAGGCAAGACGTGAGCCTATAGTGCAAGCTAATAGCTCCAGTCTCGGTATCGTCACCTTCTTGAGTGGTGCTACCCTGGATTTTGCTGCGACCAGTTGCACTTCAAATTCTTTCCCATTGAATGATCTCAAGAAAATAACAACTGCATAAGCCACTTGACAAGCATCACAAAATACATGCAAACTCCAAGAGGATCTGTCCTCACAATTAGAAAATCTTCTAGGCACTTTAATCTCAGCAACAGAGGACAGTTCATGTAACCATTTATTGAATTTGCTTTGGGCGTCTTCACTCAGTGGACTATCCCAACTTATTTTCTCTCTCCAACTTTCCTGAAGCAAAACCTTTGGCACAATGGAAACCGGACAAGTAAATCCAATTGGATCAAAGATACTTTGAGCTACCGACAAAACTATCCTCCTTGTTAGAACATCAGATTAATTTAATTTTGCTACTTTACAAGCCAAAGTATCAGCTACTGGGTCCCACCACAAACCCAAAACGGGTGTCACTTCGGGAACCTCATCCTCCAGACTCAATCTGGTGTGCTCCCATCCTCGGAGGTCAAATTTTCCTTGCGACAGTAACTCCCTAGACTCATCCACAAATTGTTTGAGTTCTTCCTCTGTGTTCAAGGAAGTGACGCAATTGTCTACATATAGTGAGGTTCTTAGTTTATCTGCTGTCTCAGTGAAGCATGTACTGTTTTTCAGATGACTGTCCAATACGGCTCCAAGTAGAAATGGACTACAGTTCACTCCGAAAAGACCCGTTTGTGGCGGTATATTTTAAGAGTCCCCTCAGTGAGGTTCTCCCGCCACAGGAATTTCAGAAAGTTTCGATCATTCTCAGAGACTGAAATTTGAAGAAAAGCCTTCTTAATGTCTGCGATCACACCTATCCTGTTTAAACGGAACCGGTTCAAAATAGAAGGAAATACTTCCAACAAATTAGGACCCTTTTCCAGACAGTCATTGAGTGAAAGTCCTCCTTTCGATTTACATGAAGCATCAAACACCGGCCTCACCGCTGTACTCGATCCTTCCTTGAAAACTCATCGGTGTGGTAAATAATACCCAACATCCTGAGAGCCCTTCTGACCAACTTCTTCGATTATCCCTTCCTGTTCCCAGTCCTGAAGCACCTGCTGGTACTTCTAAAATTTGTCTTCCTTGATCAAACGGTGTGTTACAGAAACCAGTCTTTTTAACGCAACTTCCTTGTTGCCTGACAATAACTGCTGATCTTCTTTCCACGGAAGTGCGACTTCATACCTTCCTTCCTCATTGATCTTAACATTTTCTTGGAAATGTTTCAATGTTGCAATTTCAATTTCCTTCTTCGATAGTGTTTCAGCAGGATCACCAATTCCAATGGTTTCCAGGTTCCACAGTTCACCCAAAGAAGCAGTTCTCACAAACAGAGCGTTCACCATTGACACTGTGCTATCGTTTTCAGTTGTCTTCCAAAGCTGACCCATCACTGTCCAACCAAATGTAGTCCTAACAGCAACCAATCCAGACTTCAACTTGATTGTGTCCCCAGTCAATAAACTACCCACAGTGTCTGCGCCGATTAGTAGTCCAATCTCCGATGGCTCTGGGCCAAAATCAGAGAGCCAGATTTTCTTTTCTCTCATCTCATCCATCCAAGGGCCCCGGTTTAACCGTGGGATTACACCACAAATTTCCTTTGTCCCAACACCTTTATTTTTCGAGAAATTGAATGATGTAGGTCGTCTATATCTATCTCATATAGGTTATGATCATTGGGACTGATTGAAGCACCCCCAAAAAGCATGTGATCAATTTTTTCAGTCTTTGATGGAATATACCCCATTTCCACAGCAATTTTCTCTAACAGCTAGGATCTCTGCGAGCCTGTATCTAACAACGCCCGTACAGTTTTTTCTCTCCCTTGATGAGCCAACCTAACTACAAGAGTTTGCAGCAGAACTTCCGAATCATCACTAGTTTGTGTATTAAGGGCTGTAGTTGGGACACCAGGCAATTTTGAGTCCCTTTCCTAGTGCTTCTCCTCACCTTTATAATCCCCCCTATTTACATCTAATTTTGGGCACATAATAGCTTCATGTTTACTACTGCACACAAGACACTTCAGTTTCGTAATACAATTTGCAGCCCTATGTCCAACCTTCAGACACAAAAAACAAGCCTTGTTTTCAGACAGCCTTTCACGTTTGTCCCCTAAGTTCATTTCTTGAACAAGATAACACCCCTTACTGTGATTTTTTTTTTTTTACAGAATACACACGTTTAACTGTTTCCTTCACCTTTACCAGCAAAGAGAACACTAGCAGTTGCTAAACTACTCTCTTTCCATTCTTTAACTCTAGCACTCCTTGATTCACTAGAAACTCCAAAACCAGCTTGAGCAAATGCAATCCTCTCTTCACTCACTACTTCACCCTTCAGAAAACCAAGTAATGCAGTCAGTTTATCGGCATGTCCATTGTCTTGATCCCTCATAGCCGTTGACGAACTCCTCATCCAGACACGTAACACTTCCTCAGGCAAGCAGGATTCTACTACAGGGAAAAGCATTGACCCGTACTTATCTCGGGTAACACCTATAGAATCCAGAGCTCTCAGTTGTGCTTCAAACTTGTCATATAGACTAGCAAGTTGAGTCTTCTTCCTTGTTTGAGAAACATTTTTCACTACAAGACTTATGAGTTCCCTTACATAGAACTCAGTCAATAAATCCTCCCTTCCAAATCTACCCTGAAGAGATTCCACTGCTTTAGGGTAATTTTCAGCAGTAGGGGGGAAACTGGCAACTAATTCTCTAGCGCGACTATCAACTTTCGTGGATTGGATCAAGTATTGGAATTTGTCTTCGTCCTCAATTTCAGAGTCCTCATGAATGCACCGAAATTGTCCCCAAAATTCCAACCAATTTTTAACCTCCCCATCGAATTTCGCGAGTTCTATTTTAGGTAGTTTCAACTGCCATTTGGTTTTATTCTCATCTGATAGGACCGATCTTGCTGACACCACTGCCAATACATTGGAATTAGCCTGCAACCGTAGAGCATACTTCTGTCTTGCATCATCCAATCTGTCTCGAAAACTGTCTACATATTCGTACTCACGGTCATACTCGTCCCCTTCCTTTTCCAGCAACATACTTAAAACTTTCTCGTATAACGGTGCCAGCTCCGTTCCTAACCTCTCCAATTTGGTTAGCAAGGACTGTAAGGTGTCATCGTCCACGCCGTCTTGAATTTCTTTGATTTAAGTTTTGCAAAAACGCATTGTACGTCTTCGTAAAAGTCGCTCTTACCGGCTTCCGGGCTTTCATTAACTTCTCCATTTCCAATACGAACACAGAACAGGAACACGCGGTCTTTAAATCAACACAATCTTCAAGTTGTTTGAATTAATACGCCATCCTGGCAAGGTCGCCAATATTTTGTTAGGGACCTACGCCTACCCGGTGTAGGTATAACCAATAAAACAAATTGAATGAAACGCTCAATACTTCTCATAAGAAAACTTTATATTCTAGTAACCACCATTACAACATTTTCACGGCCTTGTGTATCAAAGTTCTCAACAACAAGAAACACAAAAGTCATGGAGTAAAGAGTAATCGTCCGTGACAATCCGCAAAACAGATGTGCATGGTAGGTTGCATACATTCATCCTTCTCACTGCCACCCGCCGAACAGGTGTGCATGGTAGGTTGCATAAATTCATGAATTCATCCTTCTACCGGCCGCGGTGGCCGAGATCGCTAACGCGCTATCTCGTGCCTCGCTGGCATCGGTAGAGCGTGGGTTCGAATCCCACCTCGGCCGTCTTGAAAATGGTTTTCGTGGTTTCCCATTTTCACCACCAGGCAAATGCCGGGACGGTTCCTTTCAATGGGTCCACGGCCGATTTCCTTCCAATATCCCTTCCCTGACCCGTCCTGAAAAGAAAAGTACATGGCCATTGGCTGCATTAATAAAATTATTTATAAATTCATCCTTCTAAACACGCACTGTGTCCAACGGGTCTTACACGTTGCGTTGTGTCTCGCCAATGTTCCCAGGTCGACCGTTCTGACTTTCTTCACCGAACGCACCGTGACGAGGCTTTTGAACACAATCCCAAAGGACGCCTTCTTGCAAAGTTTCCAGGACATGTATCGCCGATCTCAGCATTGCATAGTTACGGGAGGGGACTATTTCCAAGGACTGTCGTGCATTGTTCATCTATGTTGTTGGACTATTCACCGAACTTTATTGTCACAGGTTGTATATTTCCTTTATGTGCAATGTAAAGCTGTTAGTAGTAGATCTAAAAGAATTTTTATTTCATTCAGCACAAATGAAGCTATACTGGTTTTTTCCTCTTGTTTTGTGTTTGTTTTCTTTTTGTTTTGTTTTGGTTTCTGCAGAATTTAATATTTGTATTTGTCTGGTTCTTGAAATGAACTCTTCATAATTATACTGAACCTTTATGACCAATTGGCTGCAATAAATTCTATCAATTGACATAGGGAGAAAAACACACGACAGGAAATAAATTACTTACTTTCTTTATTCACACACAAGTGAGAGAGATACAGACATACAACGGAACACACTAAAGCATCTTTCAGCAAATAAGACGTTGTATAAGAGCAGAAACCCTTGTGATGCCAAGCTATTATGAGTGGTCCGCAAAGTCTCTCCGCAGCGAGTGTCTCGCCTTGCGGGACGTGTTAGGTTAGCTGCACATTCATGTCGCTGTATACGCCAAGTCTTACCGCAGCGGTTGGCATAAGCATGCACTTGTTCCGTGTTGACCTTCAACTGGAGTGATGGAGTGGGGAATACCGGTTCACTTATTGCCGACAGTGAGTGTCTGTGCGCAGTAAGTTGTGTTCTTGTGTAAGCTGAGTCTAGTGGGAATGCTGACTACTGAAGAGAGAGTGCTTTCAGTGGAAGAGAGATTCCGTGCTAGTGGAAACTTTACGGACCATACTGTAGTGTGATAATGGTAATATACAAGGGTTGGAACTTGATTAGTGGCAACTATTTATTATCAAGAGGTGCAAACGTGGTACATGTTAGCAACCTTTCCAGTCCTTCAAGATAGTCCACCAGCGTGGTGTAGAACCCGTTGCTAGCGATGTGAAAGTCGTAGTATACCTTTCGCCGAGCACGTTATATCGATGGTGTGCATGGAGCGGTCTACAGCCTGTCGAATCTCTGCAACAGTCCGGAAGCTAGTGCCACGAAGTGGTTCCTTCATCTTAGGGATTAAATCGAAGTCACAAGGACTTAGGGGAGTATGGTGGATGGTACAGTACTTCCCAGCCCATTGACCGAACAAATCTGCCACAGCTCGCGCTGTATGCACCCGAGCATTGTCGTGCAACATGATGGGTGTTTGCCGCAGAAAGTGTGGCCGCTTCTTTCGCAATGCTGGGCACAGGTGGTGTTCCAAAAACACGAACAGTAATACTGTACATTGACGGTCTGCCGTGGAGGAACGTACTGCGTTCGGATCACGCCATCACAGTCGTACAGGAGGATCACCATCACTTTCACCACTTATTCGATTCTTGCAACCATACAGTATGCAAGTCAAGACACACCGAATACAAGCTAAGGTTACGCCCACTTTGGACGCAGCGCTTGGCTTCACTCAAACTAGCTCAGGGCATCTCCTCTTATTCTTTCCTCCATGTCATTGCTTTCCTTGTAACAACATAACATGAATGTAATGCCAACCCAACACGTCCCACAAGGCGAGACACGCGCTGCGGAGAGACTTTGCGGACACACTGCAGTAAAATACCAAACCAACGTTCGTGGACTTACAGGTTTTTGATAAAATTAACTTCTACCTATATGTTTTACATACTTGAATATTTCCGTAGCAGGTAAGTATATTTTACTAAATATAATTAAAACTTGTATTGGAAATTTTTCAAAGTTGCCATCAGTCAAAAATACTAACACATTTCACTCAGCGTTAAAACCTTACTTATTTCATCTTCGTTCAAAGAGCTGGCCATATTTATCACGAAGTAACTAGCTGCGTAAGTAAACACAACTTCTTAAGATCGTAGGTGCGGGAAGTCAGCCGACTGCAGCATATTCAAAGAATACTTATTATCAAGGAACGAATTTATATGTGATAATAATTAATTAAATATGTACATATTTAGTTATTTTATAGAAATTTGGAATTATATAAGGTGCGTTCAAAAAGAATCGAGCCGGAGGCTGGACTGCGCAAACCGGTGACGACATCGGCTAATCTTGGCGTGTGTAACGAGGTGTGGTTTCGACCAGAGCGTGGAAGGTCACAGCCCGTCGCTAGAGGGCATGCGTGCACGTCACGTGACGATACAAAGCGAGCAGCAGCACGCATCAATCGTCCAACGCTGCCAGTCGCATTGCAAACAGTGATATGGAGGCGTCAACCGAAGAGCAAAGAGGTGTTGTTCGGTTTCTGACAGCGGAAGGAGTAGGGGGAACGGACATTCTTCACCGAATGTCACAAGTGTACGGAGAACAATGCATGTCCCTTGCAAGGGTCAAGGCGTGGCACAAGCGCTTCAGGGAAGGACGGGTGTCGTTAGCCGATGATGCCCGGTCTGGGGCACCCCCCTGTATTACCGATGACAACCGTTGATGCACTCATTACCCAGGACCGCCGAGTGACAGTGAATGCCATAGCCGCCGTGGTCGGATTGAGCGTCGGAAGTGTGCACACCATCTTGAAGGAACGACTGCATTTGCGGAAAGTGTGTGCCCAATGGGTGCCCCACAGTCTTCAACCCCACCAGGAAGCACGTCGAATGGCCCACTGTCTTGGGTCTTGGTTGGACGATTGATGCATGCTGCTGCTCGCTTTGTATCGTCACGTGACGTGCACGCGGGCCCTCTAGCGACGGACTGTGACCTTCCACGCTCTGATCGGAACCACACCTCGTTACACACGCCACGATTAGCCGATGTCGTCACCGGTTTCCGCATTACAGCCTCCGGCTCGTTACTTTTTGAACGCACTTTATATATGGACGTTAAGTTACAAAGAACTATAATTTCTATTTTAATATCCAAATTCAAAGAGGCTAAACAAAGTAGATCTACTGGAAACACAACGTTGCACTTCTTATTTTAATATCAATACGAGTCATCTAGCAGCAAAACTCGTTTAATCCACTTGCGAATAAGAATCATTTTCATGAGAAACGTTTCTCTGGATTTTGCCTCGCGTATCTTTTGTGTTTGTTGTTTTCTACTTTTTTCTTTTTGCTTTGTGTTTTTAGTTTTTGGTTTTGTGTTTGCTTTGTGTTTCTTGTTTTTTGTTTTCTGGTTTTGCTTTTGTTTTTTATTTTTTATTTTTGCTTCGTGTTTTTGTTTATTTTTGGTTTTATGTTTGTTTTCTGGAAAATCAAAATAAAACAAAACAGAATAAAAATAAAAAACAAAAAATGAATGAAACAAATTAACAAAATAAAACGAAATAAAATAAAACAAAAGCAAAATAAAACCAAATAAAATAATAGTACATTATGCAACGAGCCTATAATGGTAATAACTAAGACACGAGTATGTTTATAAAACGAACGTATGCGAGTTTTATAATTTCCATACGAGTGTCTTAATTACCATTATAGGCGAGTTGCATACGACTGTTTATGTTCGACGATAATTATTATAATATTATTTTATGTTCGAACATAAATATTCATAAATATCTGTCGAGATTTCGCCAGTTTCATGTACTGAACAGAGCGCATGAGACGCAGACAATGCCTTGCATTTGACCATGGCCTCCTCGATTACCCTACAATGAAACTAAGCCAGGCAGTGAAATTTAAATTAGAAGGCCGTGGAACTCAGCGCATCTAATTATCTAATTGGTCAAACAACTGTTTCTTGAGCTCTGATTGGTGGGAGAAACTGTTTCTTAATGAAAAATAGTGTTTTAATTAACCTCATTTTAGTACAGTTTTCTGACATATAATAAGTCATGGTCGAACATACAATTAAAATAAACTAATTAAATAAATAATTTTACGACATGATCCTTATTCACAAGTGGTGATGATGATGATGATAATTGTTGTTGTTTTAAGGGGACTAACATCTAGGTTATCGGCCCCTAAACATTCACAAGTGGATTAAACGAGTTTTGCAACCGGATGACTCATATTATGATTGAAGAACACGCAATCTTGTGTTATCCGTTACCAAAACAATGGAAAACAAAATGTTTTTAAGTGCTGGAAAGTGAATGTTCTCCTATTGTTTCTTAAAGACCAATTTATATTGACAGAAACAGTGTTCAACATCAGACGAGGTAACGGGGACATGTTTGAACTTCACAATCCAACGTTAACTGTATCACTTAAATCTCCACACAAAATTGTAGCAACCTTTTCTATTTCTTCATTTCCAGGGTTCTTTGAAAGTACAGTGTCCATCTTCATTTTTCCACAACTTTACCTGTACCACGATTTAAAGGATTAAATATAGATCATTAACTTGTTTCTCCATTATTGACAGAATTACTAATTTACTAGAATTTAATACTTTTTGGCCGAAATATGGACTAAATTGATTTTAATGACTAAAAATATGGAACATACGTGCTAAACTTCCAAATATGGAAAAATATGGAAGATAAATACTCCACTTTTTAACCCCACATGTCATGATTCGTAAAGATAATAGCTTGCTAAATATATATGTATTTACATAGAAATCCGTTTCCTGCTTATTATGAATCCAGTTATTCACGGAACTTCAACACATCGATAGTATACAGAGAGAGAATTGTCTCGGCTACAACAGTGACAGCCTTGTGTGCCTGGATATAATAATATTAGGTTGGTGCATAAGTCCGTAGCGTTTTTGTTTTGCTTGTTGGTATTCCGATTGCTATGGTTTTATTTGTTGACTGTCATTATTGCTTTGTAGTTCAATGTTTGTTCTTGAGTTTACATATTGAAGTTTTGTCATTTGCAGATAGTGAGTGGAACTGTGGACGCTAGAAAATGAATTGCCAAGTGGAGAAATTGGAAATTTCCGACATAATCTTCTCTTTGAATTCAATAGAGGGACGATAGCAGCGGAGGCGGCCAGAAACTTTGTGCCGTGTATGGGGACAATGCTATTGAAGAGAGCATGGCAGGAAAGTAGTTTTCTCGTTTTAAAGTGGGTCGTTTTGACCTCAGTGATTCCCCACTTTCTGGAAGACTGCGTGAAATGATGCTCCTCCATGATAATGCCCGCCCGCACTCTGCTAATCTGACAAAAAAACACTATGCAGGAGTTGGGCTGGGGAATCATTCCGCACGCACCTATTCGCCCCATCTTGCACCCTCAGATTTTCACCTTTTCCGCTCTCTATCGAACAAACTTCAAGGAACTTCCTTTCAGAATGAAGATGCGATCTGAACATGGCTTGATGATTTCTTCAACTCAAAACCACGTGATTTCTACAGGCGCGGAATCGAAAACTTACAACAGCGTTGGCAGACTGCTGTAGACAGTGAAGGAGAATATGTTACTGATGATTAAATTCTCTTAATAAAGTTTAATAAACTTATAAACTTTATGTGGATGAACTTATGCACCAACCCAATACAAATTTTATAAAAATGGCGCTGATAGATCGCCCCTGGCACTGTGAGGGTTAAAAAAGACACAACGTGGAACCGAAGAATATGAGCGGGACCAAAACAAGCCACGTGTTGATTGGTTTATACCTTGGTACTAACAAACGCCTGCTAAATTTATTCGGTAGAAGCGAAATTCATTCTTCATTTGTTGGTGGAGTGGTAATGGCCAATAGGTCTCTCCCTGTGAACTACCCACACTAAGTGTTACGTAAACAGAAAGTCATTCCATCAGTAAACATTGCCAGCATTAGAATGGACCAGTTATCTGATGGACATTTATGTGGTGGAAATAGGTGAGGGAAGTTGATATTATGGACATATTATGTCTGCTCACACTCTTACCATCTTGATAAAAAATAAAAGGAGTGCCATAAAAGCTACAACAGACAGAACTAGAACTGTCTGGGTGTTGGACGAGCCAGATGCCCCACTGCTTTCAGTTGTTTGGCCATCAAAGGTAGGTACTTGCCTTATGTTTGGCGTCATATTCCAAAGAGTATAATCTATATTTTTCTTCCCGTACATATCTTTCAAAAATACTAAAACCTGGCCATAATTCCATTCCCCATCTTGATTTCGACAGGATGGACAGGATGTAATAGAAGGAAATTGTATTTTTGGATGCTCAGGATCCTCTGTAACATCACCCGCGAGTCTTTTGTTGACTTTATTATGTCCCCGCCATAACCACATAATGCCATCATCAGGTTTTGAGACATTAGCATGCATAGATTCTGCTGCCATCTCTTGGAAATGTTTTGAACATTCTCTACAACCAAAGTAATTCTTTATATAACCTACCATAGTATCAAGAACTTCTAAACTGTTAAAGTTATCAGACTTGCCGTTCTGTAGCACTGCGTTTGTTGTCAGAGTATGGAACAGGGTCCACAATCCACATGGGTATCCACGATATCGTGATTGGCTCCCTCGGCAACCCAACCACACGTTTGGAGGACTGTGAAATACTGAATTGATCTCTTTTCCTTTCGCTTCCACTTGATCTATAAACTGTTTTCCTGTCATCGAATTCTGCTCTGAAACCCAGTCTCTGATCTGTTCTAAGAATGTAACGCCATTCGTTCCGATGGGGAAATATTTCACTAATACTCGGAGGTAATTTTTAAGTGCATTCAGAGGTTCGCCTTCAATTTTACCTTCAAGTCCTATTTCCTGCTTGAAGGAATATATCAACGCGTTTTCAAGATCAACTTGATAAAGGACATCAGTTTTATATACTGGTTTAATAATGGGAGAAGTACTCTCAACGTGTTCAGTTGTTGAACCTTCATGTTCATCAATTCCCGTTACAACTTTCACACCTTCATTCTCCAAGAAAACGATTATTGCTGAAAGGATATCTGCTCTGGAAGTTCCATTAGTAACCAGAGTTATTGGTTCTCGGTCTTTTTGATGTATGATAACATATGGTACTTTTCTGTCAGTACCTGGTGCTTCTGAGTGATTATAAATGACTTGTAATCCTTCTGTCTTATATAGGTCTAATATGATTTCAGCTCCAATGGTGGATTGGGGATTTTCGTGTATAACAACTACACATTTGCTGGAAATTGGGACTGGTGGCCACAAATCGTTGCCGTCAGGAGAGCTGAAACAAAAGACATTTCCAATGATGTTAATAATAATAAATCACGACGAACTCAATATAGAAAGACCTAGTGGAGTCCTATCAGGGAGCAATGGCCAATGGAAAGAGTGAAAATCATTCCAATTGTCATCTCAAGTACTGGCGTTGTACCAAGGAGCCTACTGTATGGGTTTAATAAGGAAACTTCTACAAGTCAATGCAAAAAGCAGTCATTGTTGCGACAGCCAAAATTGTAAGAAATATCATGGATGAATGAAAGTTAGGTGGTGATTATGCTCTGGTTCCTTGTAATCTGTATAGTTGCTATTAATTTTCCACTGTTTTAAGAGTTAAGTTAATATTTATTTATTTATTTATTTATTTATTTATTTATTTATTTATTTATTTATTTATTTATTTATTTATTTATTTACTTATTTATTTACTTATTTATTTATTTATTTATTTATTTATTTATTTATTTATTTATTTATTTATTTATTTATTTATTTAATAGTTTGGTGAATATAAACATGTATATAATATTTCTAAACATTAAAGTCCATATTCTGCAGCCATTTGATATCAGATGTGACACTAAACAGGTCGACAGGGTTCCCAGGGCACGAATACAGAGGGCAGCGTTGTCATATGTTTTATTAAAACCTATGACTTACGTGCATAGTGTTGGTGGGTTGGTTGGTTGGTTCCCCAGTTTAGGGGCTGCGACAACACGATCATGTAACCCCGTGTACGTTGGGTGTGTGTAGATTCTGTCTGATAACCTGTGTTAATTGTGATGGCTGTATTAGTGTGTGTTAACTGTTTTTAATCCAAGTAAGGACTGCAGACATTCGATTTTCAAGTACTTCCGACTTTTGCTACCAAACGCCATCGTCAGTATACACACATCAAAAAAAGTTTTGCATCACCTCGGTTCCAAGAGTTCCGGAACCTTTAAATACAAAGGGAATAGAGATCAACACAAACAACATTTCAGCTCGTTTTATTGCTCATGAGACCCACACATTGCATGTTGTACCATCATACAGCTAGACTTTCAGCATTTGTGGTCCAGATTGCAGTACACACCACTACCTCTAATACCCAGTAGCACGTCCTTTTGCATTGATGCATGCCTGTATTCGCCGTGGCATACTATCCACAAGTTCATCAAGACACTGTTGGTCCAAATTGTCCCACTCCTCAACGACAATTCGGCGTAAATCTCTCAGAGTGGTTGGTGGGTCAAGACGTCCATAAACAGCCCTTGTCAACATATCCCAGGCATGTTCGATAGGGTTCATGTCTGGCGAACATGCTGGCCACTGTAGTCGAGCGATGTCGTTATCTTGAAGGAACGCATTCACAAGATGTGCACGACGAGGTCGAGAATTGTCGTCCATGAAGACAAATGCCTCTCCAATATTCTGCCGATATGGTTGCACTATGGGTCGGAGGATGTCATTCAGGTATCGTAAAGCCGTTTCGGAGCCTTCCATGACCACCAGTGGCGTACGTCGGCCCCACATAATGCCACCCCAAAACATCAGGGAACCACCACCTTGCTGCACTCGCTGGACAGTGTGTCTAAGACGTTCAGCCTGACCAGGGTGCCTCCAAACACGTCTCCGACGATTGTCTGGTTGAAGGCATATGCGACACTCATCGGTGAAGAGAACGTGATGCCAATTCCGTGGGGTCCATTCAGCATGTTGTTGGGCCCATCTGTACCGCGCTGCATGGTGTCGGGGTTGCAAAGCTGGACCTCGCCATGGACGTCGGGAGTGAAGTTGCGCATCATGCAGCCTATTGCGCACAGTTTGAGTTGAAACACGACGTCCTGTGGCTGAACGAAACGCATTATTCAACATGGTGGCATTGCTGTCAGGGTTCCTCCGAGCGGCAATCCGTAAGTAGCGGTCATCCACTACAGTAGTAGCCCTTGGGCGGCCTGAGCGAGGCCTGTCATCGACAGTTCCTGTATCTCTGTACCTCCTCCATGTCCGAACAACATCGCTTTGGTTCACTCTGAGACGCCTGGAAACTTCCCTTGTTGAGAGCCCTTCTTGACACAAAGTAACAATGCGGACGCGATCGAACTGCGGTATTGACCTTCTAGGCATGGTAGAACTACAGACAACATGAGCAGCGTACCTTCGTCCTGGTGGAATGACTGGAACTGATCGGCTGTCGTACCCCCTCCGTCTAATAGGCCCTGCTCATGCATGGTTGTTTACATCTTTGAGCAGTTTTAGTGACATCTATGAACAGTCAAAGGGACTGTATCTTGGATACAATATACACAGTCAACGTCTATATGCCGGAGATCTGGGAACCGAGGTGATGCAAAACTTTTTTTGACGTGTGTATTTTGTACCGATTCATTCGGCAGTGTGCTATTTAATTATTTGAATATGACTACCGTAGATTAAATGTTTAAGTATTTACATGGAGGTAAATTTGAGTCTATTGTTAATTTATATTCTCAGATGTTCATCAAATAGGCCTTCATTGTCTACTGGTATATTTTGTATTTTACAGAATGAATGAATGAATGAATGAATGAATGAATGAATGAATGAATGAATGAATGAATAGGACTAGCCTACTTGTTTATGGATTTACAGGAGGCAGTCATGGCCTTATGATAGGGATTACCTACATTTATATTCAGTATGTGTGGGAACCCATGGTAAAACCTTTGGGTGGCTAAGGGGAGAATCGAACCCAACATTTCCTGGTTTACGTCACTAGGCTCAGTTGTAACCCGTTCTTACCCTCTTATCCTCAGACTAGAATTAGAGTTATTGACAGTCAGGAATCGAACATGGACCCCCAATAGTGAGAACCAAGAATTACACCACCTGGTTGGTCACATTTATTTTTAAGAATAATACGTACTAAAACGAAATTGAAATTCCAACAGGAACAGTTACAACTTTTCCTGTCCACTCAGCCAAGATATTCTGAAGATCTCTCCTGTAGGCCTCAACATTATTTTATTTTATTCTCTTTCTGATGGAACTCCGGTAGTACCTTATTTCAACTCCTGGGGCACCTCCCCATTCCAGTCCCTTATACAGCTACACACACTACTACAGTCATCAAGTAATAGGAGGAATTCAACCCACACCCAACTGCATGGGGCTGATGACCAAGATGTCCTAAGTCCATAAAATGAATTAACAGCAGATAAAAAATTACAGTTAATCTGAAAGAATAGAGGTTATATCATTTCAAATGACGCATGCTACAAATGCTACACATGTTAGAAAGGCTCAGGAGGGCTTCTCGATTACCCATTAACTTAGGCTTCCCGCGCGGGCACCTCGTTAAGTGTCACCCTGTAATTTGCTCTGACATCCTGCACACCTCTTTAGGAGGCACCCTGTATTCTTATCTGGCATCTTGTATATCTCTTTAGAAGTCACCCTGTATTCTTGTGTGACATCTTGTACACCTCTTTATGAGTCACCCTGTATTCTTGTGTGACATCTTGTACACCTCTTTATGAGTCACCCTGTATTCTTGTCTGACATCTTGTGCACCTTTTTAGAAGTCACCCTGTATTCTTCTCTGCCATCTTGTACACCTGTTTAAGAGTCACCTTGTATTCTTATCTGGCATCTTGTATATCTCTTTATGAGTCACCCTGTATTGTTATCTGGCATCTTGTACTGTATTTTGCTCTGACATCCTGCACACCTCTTTAGGAGGCACCCTGTAATCTTGTATATCTCTTTCGAAGTCATCCTGTATTCTTGTGTTCGCTTCGCTCAAAGCCCCAGGTCGCTCGACGCCGCAGGACTCTTTCAACAGACTCCAATAACCATTAGCTTCTGCTTCCCGCGTGGCTGCATGACGTCACTTCCCGCGCGGCTGCATGACGTCACTTCCCGCGTGGCTGCATGACGTCACTTCCGTCTCCGTCTCCGTAACGCATAACGTTGGACCCAAGCATAACGACGAAGTCGACAAGATCATTTGAAATGATAAAATCACGTCATGATGTTATTTTTTGTTGTGTTGGATTCTGGCACACGTCATGCGTTTGATGTCCGACCACCACATACGGCGCCCATCTTGGATTGCAGTGTCAGTATAGAAGGTCCTACAGTTACCATGTTTTCCCCGGAGTGTTTAAGTTGCTGTTCTATTTTATTTTGCTAGTAATATAGTGGCGTGTAGTATTTTATATTGTTGAGGAGCGAAAGGTACTAGCACACAGAGGAAAGTCGACACAGAGAACCGCCATTTTAAGAAAAAGTGGACGGAACAGTTTTGTTTTGCTGGTTATCAGGCAATATGTTTAATTTTGTAAAATGTTTTCCCACGTTCTTGGAACATAATGTGACTTTGGTTAGATTTCGTATGACCTAACTTCTGCATTCTTTTTCACACTTCCGGCCCTCGAGTACCGTACCTTAAATAATCGAAAAATTAATCTATGTGGCCCTCGGGACAATTTAATTGAGAAGGCCTGATCTAGAGCTTTAGAGATCACTGTGTTGTTAAGGGCTCACAATTACGCTAAACTTTCGGGATCTTGAGGTGATGACATGGGTTAGTCCAGTAATACTTCTGCATTGCTTGTTGGTTGTTCAACGACTTTGCGTGTTTTTTTTTTTTTCCTAATTTGACAACTTTTTTCGGAGAATAGCTCTTTCTACTCGCTAAATTTTGGTCTGCGATGCGCTGAGACAAGTCAGGGTTTTCTCAACAACTTTTTATCTCAGGATTTGCCTGTATTATAGTCATATCAGTTTCGTAATTACGGAAAGAATTCATGATGAAAATTAATAAATGTAAATCAAAAATACTGGAATGCAGCCGAAATAAATCAGAAACCTCTATGGACATCAAATTGGCAGGTGAAAAGCTGAAGGAAGTAGGAGACTTCTGTTACTTAGGAAGCAGAATAACCAGTGATGGACGAAGCAAAGAGGATATAAAAAGTAGGTTGGAGCATTTCTACAGAAAAGGAATCTATTGACATCGAATATAGATTTAGGTATTAGGAAGTCATTTTTGAAAGCCTATGTCTGGAGTGTGGCGCTCTATGGAAGTGAAACTTGGACTATTGGTGCAGCAGAAAAGAGGAGAATTGAAGCGTTTGAAATGTGGTGTTACAGGAGAATGATGAAGATCAGATGGGTAGATAGGGTTACAAACGATGAGGTGTTAAACCGAGTGGGAGAGGGGAGATGTGTTTCTGGCGACTGCTAATGAAGAGAAGAGATAGGTTAGTAGGACACATACTAAGACACCCAGGAATAGCAAGCTTAGTTATAGAAGGAAGGGTCGAGGACAAGAATTGTAGGGGTAGACCAAGGTTAGAATATGTTAAACAGATTGCCTCGGATGTAGGGTGTGGCAGCTATGTAGAGATGAAACGATTAGCTCAGGACAGGGAGGCATGGAGAGCTGCATCAAACCAGTCAAAATACTGAAGACTCAAACAATACAGTTTCGTAACGAAATAATAGAGAAGCATAACTTCATTTTTGCTTCAAACTAACTTTGCCAAAGAGACGGCCATAATTGCCATAAAAGTCAAGGCAGATGTAGATCGCATTCAACAAAATCTCCCAAGAGACGCCAGACGCTCTTTCGAGTGAAAATTGTCCCAATTTTGACATATGGCATACACTTAGTATGGGAATTCTTTTAAAAAAATCCCTAAAGGAATGCGAGAAAGTGAAGGTTACCTTTCGCAAGCGAGTAATTGGGGTGTCCAAATACACCCCATCAAGATATGTACAGCCTACATCTTGACGAGGGAGTCATTTTTTTGGAAGATCTGCATTATGTGTTGCTACTTTCAGAAACAGTCGGAAAATATGAAAAAGAGAGGAGAAATTTAAGAAGATTTCTATGCAACAGCTGCTATGTTAGACAGGAGCTGGAAAGGACCGAATAAAAGCATGAGGAATGTTGTAACGCGACTGGCAGTACATGGTTTTCACCATAAAATGTGTCCCCATAAGCACTTTGCATATACCGGGTCTTTCATATAAAGTAAGAACGGTGAGCGGCGGATTTGTCATACGCTGCTGCAGTGGCCTTGACGGAGCTTGTGGCGCGCCACGGCCCCCTGCTGTAGTATTGAAAGCGCGCACATAGTACATAATTGACCTTGCAATAAGCGTGCAGGTGTTCAGTCGCCAGTCTGAACCTCAGATGTTAACAGGGCGAGACTGTTATCATTACAACATCGTATTTTGTTGTATGTAAAACTTAGTTTAAGTACGAGTCGGTTCGGTGGGTACGTGATGCATTTGTTCAGCAATTTCCTGGTGAAGTACCACATTCACTTGCATAGATTCACGTACGGTAATTGAAAATAAGTTTGACACTACTGGCTCAGTGCTCAATTAAAACATAAAATAAATTTTCAGAAACATTACAGTGGCAGAACTCACTCGCGTCAGCCAGAATGTGGTTACTAGATACAATGCCTGTATAAACCAGGAAGGACGACACTTCCAGCATCTTTTATAAGGTAATATTTCATATGGGATTGTACACACGCTTAAAGCAGGGACTAGGGAACGCCAAAAGCTCGGCCAAGGCCACCGTAGAAGCGGATAACAAAACCGTCGCTTGGCTTTCATACTTTATATGAAAGACCCTGTAGTGACGAATTAGTGTCTTATGTACATTTTGTAAACTACAATGTGAAAAATATCACGTGTTACATTGTCGGAAATGCCCAAAAACAGTGACTGAATTCAATGTTGAAAATTAATTCCATATTTTAAATTCTCCAGCTGCTATGTATGGCTACTTGGCTGCAATTATTAAATTAATTAATAACTTCGTTGATCATGTAATTTGGCCATTATAATAATAATAGTAATTAGTGTAAATAACTGAGAACTTCCACCCGGACAGCGGAGATTCTTGTGCTACCCCGACTGTTGTCACTACTCAACAGATATGACCGCTCCAGGAGAACCTTGTCCTAACCCCATTTCGATAAGTCAAAGTCATGATCGGACTTTGACACACAGGTGTGTCGTCATTCCGGAATCACTTCTCAATCTAACAAGGGGAGGATACGATGCATGGGTCACCGATACGAACCATCTTTATGTTACGAATGCTAGACAGCTTGGTCGCCCCGCGCGTGACTCAGGCCGCCCCACGCTATCCTGACTGTGTGTTACCAGCGATTTGCGCAACATTGAAGACAGGCAGTACAAAGAGACCGTCTCGACACCCTACTGGTGTTGGAATTCTCGAGAAGGTGTGAACCCTGGTCAATTCTGGAAACATCCATCGAGTCACCAGCCTCACTATATAAAGTGGCCACACCAGCGAGGGACGAACAGTGTTTTGAGCGAGTGTGTATACCAGTGCGACAGAGATTATTTTAGTGAAGTGCTGTGTGGATTGCGAAACGCAGTGGACTGTTTTCTTAGCCAGCGGACGGCGAGACAGTGTACATTCAGAACAAGTGAGTGTGGCTTGTTTACAAGAGAAAGAGTTGCGGTATTTCTGACCGAGGACACGGACCTCATTACGGTAGGATTAACTGCATGACTGAGTGAAAGGGAAGTGTTCCAAACAAGAGGGGACCTAGAGTGAGATACTAATTGCTTGTATCTGTTTATTGTGGGGTGAACTGTAACTTGCTAATACCTGCAATAAAACTACTATTTCTTTAAAAGGACCACTGTGTTGTGCTTCTACCCACCGTAATCCAGCTAACGAACTTGCCACTAGGGGTGGCACGTTACATTTAGTACACGTGTAGGACATGACCAGGCTTATATCAGGTGCAAGTAGTAAGGTGCGCTTCTCAGCCGTTTCCGAGAAATTAATTATTCGCAATTGCAGTGCGGCGTCCATGTGCGTTGTACGCTAGCAAGAATCCAACGTGCGCATGGTGCAGCGGTAAGAGCAATGCTTCGTAAGCGCGGGATCGCCGTATTGAATCCCACCGGTGAGCCGTTGCAGTGTGTTGTGTGTTTTTTTTTTGTTTCTTTTTTTTGTAACCATTGGCAATTTCCAACCAATACGCATAGCATGAATCACTGCTTGCGGGGTACGGGGTGGTCTGATGGTTCACAGACGTGCAATGAACGGAACAGACTGGGCCTCAATGTATAAATGTATACCAGCACATATAATAGAATACATCTGACCGTGTATAATACTAATGCAATTGCAATTTCGATACTGTGCATTAAGTAATGTCACAAACGTTGACCCCCATACGATGATTTCAGAATCCCTTTTCTCGCTCACATAATACGTTATTACAATTGACTGCAAACTAAACATTGTTCACGACACCTACATTTGTATGAATTGCCAATGTTTACAACATCAAGAAAACACAACACACTGCAACGGTTCACCGGTGGGATTCGATCCAGCGATCCCACGCTTACGAAGCAGGGTTCTTACCGCTGCACCACGTGCTCGTTGGATTCTTGCTAGCGTACAACGCTCATAGACACCGCGCTGCATTATTGCAATTAATTAATATCTCGGAAACGGCTGAGAAGCGCACCATACTACTTGCACCTGGTATACACCTGGTTATGTGCTACAGTGTACTAAAGATGTTTCGAATCTGTGACCCATGCATCGTATCCTCCCCTTGTAAGACATGGTAGCAGAGCGTGGCAAAAAGCAGGAGGTTCGCATTCGAATCCCTACTCAAGAAGAGCTATACAGTACCTCAGAGGTATAATGCGAGGCCAGTCCTTTCCTCGTCCCTCCTTCTGTTCAGTGATCAGTATGCGAACCAAAATCTGGCGAAGTTTCTCACTAGTTTCATTTTTTCCGTTCTTCTCAACGACCTGCCCTATGTTGTCTTTGGCCGAGTGGTCATGGAAGAACTTCATCGTGGGGTACAGTGTTACGTTCTTTTCACTACAGACCGGACCGTTGGTTTGTGCTGCGCAGTTGATGGCAGCTACCTTCACCACGTCCTTCCAGCCTGAAACAAAACATTAGTTAAACCTCTTGTGTCCTTGGCATACTCACATTTCACAGGCGTGGCTCTTGATTGAAGAGAAGCATGTACAGGGTTGGGGGTAGAAAATAACAATTATCTTATTACTAAGTTTCGGATGTTAAGGAAAAGTCATTTTTTTTTCCTTAGCTCATTTTACCCGAAATCTGAAAAAATAAAAATAAAATAAGTTTGAATGACAGGTCCCTGACCACGTTTAAGGAAATTTAAAGTTGCCTATAAATGCATATTTCGGCCATTTTTATTATTTTGGTCATATTTGGTCATATTTTAGTTATTTGGTTATAATTTCAGCATTTTTGTTTAAATTGAGGCGTCGTTAACAAGGTACGTGTTATGTGCGTCGAATTTAAACACAGGATTTCCGAATAGTGCAGTAGATATATTTTTCTTTCTTTTCTCGGAACAGGCAGATAGCAGGTTTAGAAGATCTGATTCCAAGAAAGCGCTCCTCTACGGACGTCTTTTAGCACATCTTTCTGAGCAAGAGGTCACGGAACATGACGATAGTGTGCTTCCGCCTTTCAACAGGATGTCACTCCAGTAGATAGATTTAGCTCAGAAGCAAGTAGCAAACAAAGAAATTGTTTTTATCCATATTGAATTTAAATTCCGCTAAATAACTTACTCTTATTTCCGTCTTTTCAATACTTTTATTATTATTAGCACTGTTTAGTACTGGTATAGCCAATGTTTCGAACAATAATGATGTTCTTTATCAGCCAGATATACACATTATAAACACTAATGGGTATAAAGTACATTGCAAATACACATAGTTCATTAAAAAAGTCACTTGTAAAATCAAAATATCACATGTCCAATACACTGGAAAATTGTTTTAGCACTTAAGACGTTTACTGGATGTTAGTGATACTCTACCTATCCCAAAAATTCATGTCATATTTCATAGTTATTAGGTCATATTTTATAGTTTTTAGAGCACATTTAGCTAGTTTTTAGAGCACATTTAGCTAGTTTTAGGGCATATTTAGCTAGTTTTTAGAGCACATTTAGCTAGTTTTAGGGCATATTTAGCTAGTTTTTAGAGCATATTTAGCTAGTTTTTAGGGCATATTTAGCTAGTTTTTAGGTCATATTTAGCTAGTTTTTAGAGCATATTTAGCTAGTTTTTAGGGCATATTTAGCTAGTTTTAGGGCATATTTAGCTAGTTTTTAGAGCATATTTAGCTAGTTTTAAGGCATATTTAGCTAGTTTTTAGGTCATATTTAGCTAGTTTTAGGTCATATTTAGCTAGTTTTAGGGCATATTTAGCTAGTTTTTAGGGCATATTTAGCTAGTTTTTAGGGCATATTTAGCTAGTTTTTAGAGCATATTTAGCTAGTTTTTAGAGCATATTTAGCTAGTTTTAGGGCATATTTAGCTAGTTTTTAGAGCATATTTAGCTAGTTTTATGGCATATTTAGCTAGTTTTTAGGGCATATTTAGCTAGTTTTAGGGCATATTTAGCTAGTTTTTAGGGCATATTTAGCTAGTTTTAGGTCATATTTAGCTAGTTTTTAGAGCATATTTAGTTAGTTTTAGGTCATATTTTATAGTTTTTAGGGCATATTTAGCTAGTTTTAGGGCATATTTAGCTAGTTTTTAGGGCATATTTAGCTAGTTTTAGGTCATATTTTATAGTTTTTATGGCATATTTAGCTAGTTTTTAGGGCATATTTAGCTAGTTTTAGGGCATATTTAGCTAGTTTTTAGGGCATATTTAGCTAGTTTTAGGTCATATTTAGCTAGTTTTTAGAGCATATTTAGTTAGTTTTAGGTCATATTTTATAGTTTTTAGGTCATATTTAGCTAGTTTTTAGAGCATATTTGCTTGCATATTTTGTACTTCCTTAGGTCTTCAACTTCCGAACCCAACTTATTACAAACACTCTCCAGAAAGTGTGCGGGAAAACTACGATTTCCAGCTTTATTGGGATCGCACTATTCTCTGCTGACAAAACAACTCGTAAAGAGTTGTCCATAAAATATAAGGTGCGTTTAAAAATTAACGAGCCGGAGGCTGTTATGCGCAAACCGGTGACGACGTAGGCTAATCATGGCGTGTGTAACGAGGTGTGGTTCCGACCAGAGCGTGGAAGGTCACAGCCCGTCGCTAGAGGGCACGCGTGCACGTCACGTGACGATACAAAGCGAGCAGCACGACCGGGAAGCGCTTAGTTCGAATGATTTTTTAGTCCACGCGTGGCGAATACAGTTCCACGGTCTTTAATAGTTGTAGATGTTCCTGTATTCAATAACATACATTCTTCTGTAGATTTGGCAACGTCACACAAATTAACATTGCACTGACCTCAGACAGCACATAGGAACAAAGGGGGAAGAAAAGAAAAACTAGTTTCGTCCAGTTAACACCCGGGTTCAGTCGACCACAACTGGTGCTAGAGTGAACACGAAACTGCTTGAAGTTCCAGCCAGGAAGACAACCGGATAAGTATCAGCCTGTATTATTACAGTATAACCATGACGAATAGAAGGACCTAGTGTGAGGACTCCGCCATTATAGCACGGTAGTTTGTGGTCCCGCCGCTACAAGCACTGCAAGCGGTAATGTCCAACAACGTGTACCAGGGTTGTTGGCACTACAAGCACGCCATCAAGAAACAGCATTTGAAAAACAAGCAACAACAGCAACAACTCCATAAACCCATCCCCTCACTTCTCTCCCTCTCACCAACACTTCCGCCAAGCAATCCTAGCACTCTACATCAAATCCTACAGCTTTTAATCACGCCAGCAGCACAATAAATTTAATAAATCCAGGCTACAGAACAGACCATAAAACTACACTTTAAGCGAAACCAAATTCATTTCTCAGCTCGACATAAGCCATAATACAACTTAAAACCTATACAAAACATACTCTCCCTACTGTTTTACAACTATTAAGCGAACTATTCGCACTCAAAAACCCTGAAACGGGAGCTAATTTAAAAACGCAATAGCCTAGCCCGATTACGTCTCCGGCAGTGCTACCGCATACTCATTCATAACTTCACAATAACTTCCAAATTACGGCCAAGTGCAGGCGCGGATCTAGAGTTTGACTTTGGGGGGGGGGGGGGGTCAGAGAATCGAAATTGTTAAGAAAAATGGTATCACTAAAAACGCAATCACAAAATAACCAAACGTACAAAACCAGACCAATTTTTTTTTGCAAGCTACATGGATAGACATTTGATGCGTTTAGCGCACCAAAAATATTCGTACAAATTGCAACGGCGTGTTTTGCGACTTTTACATCGAGCTTCGAGAAAAGGATCAAGGTACGTTACAGTTTCGGCAAGTCGAGTTGGTACCGACAAAGGGAGAAAGTCGCAGTTTAAATTGCCAACCAAGCTTGCAGTTTGGACGTCGGCAACATTTTTTGGTGCGAAAAAAGCCCCAAATTCCTATCCGTGCGTTGCTGCACATTCATCGTGACATCACTATAAATATCGATTCGGTAATCACAAGGTTTGCTAAACAAAATAGACGAGTTGATTTTGTTATATAAATAATCGTTTTTATATAACAGGTATGAAGTTGCAAATATGTAGAGTTGTAACAGAACATAAAAATTGCAATAAAGATATTTTCAGTATTGAATAAAATGAAAAAAAAACTGTTTTCAGTTAAAATTCGTGAAGTTTTATTTGACTGGTTATTGTGTTTTCGTTTTTTGAATTTGCAAAAAAATTTGGTCTCCGTTTGGAGGGGGGTCATGACCCCCATGACCCCCCCCCCCCCTGAATCCGCGCCTGGCCAAGTGACCTATCTGCCTGAGTAGTTACAGGTGTTACCGGCTTGCCTGGGACGATAGGTTACCAAACCGGCATTTAAACTCAATTATTAAGCTTTAATTAACTAAATTCAGAGGAAACAGATCAGACCAAAAAACTACACTTTAAGCTACACCACATTCACTTCTCAGCTCGACATAAACTTTAATTCAACTTAAAACCTACACAAAACATACCCTCCTTACTGTTTTACAACTATTTAACGAACTATTCGAACTCAAAACCTAAAAACCCTGAAACGGGAGCTAATTTAAAAACGCAATAGCCTAGCCCGATTACGTCTCCGGCAGTGCTACCGCTAATGCATTCATAACTTCACAATAACTTCCAAATTACGGTTAAGTGACCTATCTGCCTGAGTAGTTACAGGTGTTACCGGCTTGCCTGGAACGATGGGTCACCAAACCGGTGTTTAAACTCAATTATTAAGCTTTAATTAACCAAATTCATAGGAAACAGATGGTGCAAAATGATGAGTTTTAAAGCTATCTGGATCCAGTTTTTCAACCAATTTATTGTGATATTTTATGTACGGTATGGTTAATGTCAAACGCAACTAATACCATTTTATCCATAATGTAGAATTTTGGGCTTATGCCGTGTTTTATTTATTCAAACTCGACGCGTTTCGAAAGAAACCATGTCTTTCTTCATCAGGAATAAACGGAAATACGACTAAATTATTGCTAAGAGAAAGCAACAAAGAAACTAAAAAAGGTGCCCTTAGATGAACAATGAAGTGAATCTAACACGTCCTTCGAGAAGTGTATGTGGCATTCTTTTCCAGGCCGAGAAGTAATTACTGGAAAATTAAACTCAAAATCGATCTGGAGCGAAATATTTATGATTGTATCGATTCCAAAGAAACAATTTCAGTTGATCCTTCAGGAGCTGACTGCTGTCTTCAGCGTGTCATGGATATTATCCCCAGACTTGTTTATTTTGGGTGCCGATTCTTCTTCAGAACGAAGGAAATCCGCCGAGATTTGCAATCTCGAACACCCGCCAAGTCTTCATGCAAGCTTTCGAAAGTCCAGTACCGTAGCCGACCAAATAAATTGTTAAGTAGAGTGTTACTTTAAATAGTTTATGTGTGCTTGTTTCAATATGCTGGGGATTATGTTTTTTATCTGTGTCTGTATACTCCAGGAATCAGTGCGTTCCGTAACATGTAATGAAGACCGTAGTTCTTATTTCTATGAATTATATTTTCCAGTGTGCCCTGCCATGCTATTTTAATTGGAACCGCTAATTACTTTTTAAAAAAGTATCAGTTACAAAGTAATTCGTTTCCCTTAGCACCATCTCTAAGACCAGCTGACCCCGGCAGTGTGGAACGTACCCACTCGAGCGCTGCCCGGCGGGGCGCGCTTGAACTTCAGGAGTCTTCTCACTTTCTCCTTCTATTCGTCATGGTATAATCATAGTTGATTTTGTATAACCATATAATCACCCCAAACAGAAAAACTCCGGATTTCTATCACCATTTTAGCATTTCACCTAACATTAGATATACTACATTTAGCATACAGCGACAGTTTCATTACCAATACTGCAACTAAATAATTGTACATATTGTAAATATTTTTCACCTGTATTCTCAAACATAGATGTTATAGCCTAAGTGTAATGGATCTGATGATGATCGCTTGACGATCGAAACTGGTTATCCTAGTGTATTTATTAATCTCATGTAATTTATTTCAGGATTAGGGCATAACCCAGCTCTTTTTGTGTACATTCGTGTTGACCGACTGAAAAGCACCAAACTTCTGTTCCTTTACAAGGAGTATACCGTAATTGAATGTTGGTTGTAGTAGCTTATTTAAATACAACGTGCTATACGCATATTAAACATGAATATGAGGTGCCCTTTACTAGTGCTACCTCTGTAAAAAAAAAAAAAAAAATGAATTGATATGGGGAATCGATTTGCACACCTACATAGCCGCTATCTGCAAACTATTGGCGTGATGACCTTGTAGTTCAGTCAAAAGATGCTTCCCACAAAATGATATGTTGTTGCAAAATTTGGTAGAAATCAAATGATTAGGTTGTCGTAATTGGATTTAAGCTTTTAACATTTGGGTGGCCGCCATTACGTTTTCGTCAAGATGGCGGCAATATAAAACATGGAACTGTGATGCCCTTTGCTAGTTCTACCTCTCTACTGAGGTTACCTTTGCTAGTGCTATCTCTGTACCAAATTTTGTTAAATTCGGTACCGTGTTTGAATAGATAGGGGGAATCTATTTGCACACATACATGGCCGCCATCCGCGAAGTATCAGGCTGATGACTTTGTAGTTTGGTCAAGAGATTCTTCATGCATAAAGGTATAATGTTGCAAAATTTGGTAGAGTTCAGATGATTAGGTTGTTCGTAATTTCATTTAAGCTCTTAACATTTGGGTGGCCGCCATTACGTTTTCGTCAAGATGGCGGCAATATAAAACATGGCACTGTGATGCCCTTTGCTAGTTCTACCTCTGTACCAAATTTCGTTCAATTCGGTTTTACCGTGTTCGAATTGATAGGGGGAGACAGACATTCCGAATACACACACAGACAGACAAGTCACACACTTTTTGGCCCTGTGTAGATCTCATAAGTCTACTTTCATTTTTTGCAAAAATCGAAAGTAGGCTAAAAACACGGGTTACCAGTCAAATTTAACACACACGGGGCTGATGACTAAGATATCCCAAAGCCCTAAAATGTTTCAACATCATGTAGCCTATTGCTATATCACGGAATGTGAACCAAGCAAAAAAAAAAACAGTTTATGGTGATTAAAGTGGCAATAATACCTGTTAATTTGTTCTGTTACTCACATTCCAAGTTTACGAGCGTTCAATTTCGTCATTAATTTCATAGTTTCATGCAAAACGAAATTTCTATTGGTATGTTGGCTTTCACAGCCAGGGAATTAAAACTCAGAAATTCTTCTAGATTTGTGCCGTGTCTTGTGTGGGGTTTCGCCTAGGACACCAAGCTGGCTCATCGGCGGGCTCTTGGTGTCCCCGCCCGGACCGCCCCCCCCCCCCCCCCCCCCCCCCCCCACACACACACACGGGAGTAACGAACTGCGCGCTACCTCCCTTTTTATGCAGCACACCTGCGCATCTTTACTCCGAGAACAAAAGATCAAGCAGCCATAACCTCCCTATGAAGGCTTCCAAACAGATGGTATAATGGCTTTCACAGCCAGTGAATTGGAAGCCTTCTTAAGGAGGTTAAGGCTGCTTGAGCTTTTAGTTCTCGCAGTTATTTATTTATCGTATGGCTTTTAGTGCCGGGAGTGTCCGAGGACATGTTTGGCTCGCCCGAGTCTGTAGCTGCTTCCAGCGGACACCCTTATTAGGGTGAGCTACAAGCTCCGTTCAATTTCAAGTAGTTCCAACTTTCGCTACCAGATATCAATGATACCTAGTGGTGAACGTTGGCACTTTGATAGAGCGTTCTTACGATATCTAACCTATAATTTAGCTTCACACAAGTTTAGTCTGTGGAAGGATCTTTTGCATGCCATAAATCTATGACATGGGACCGCCGGCTTTACTTCCCCTCCGAAGGAAGGCATACTGAAGGATTTTTAACGCTCCTAAAAAATCCGACGATTTCGGCCGGGTTTGAACCCGCGATCTTGGGCACAGCAGTTCAGCATGCTACCAACTACGCTACCGAAGCCGGCTAGTTCTCGCAGTAAACAGGTGCAGGTGCACTTTATATAAAGGGAGGAGGTAGCGCGCAGTTCGCTACTCCTGTGGGGGTCTGGGCGGGGACACCAAGAGCCCGCTGATGAGCCAGCTTGGTGTCCTAGGCGAAACCCCACACAAGACACGGCACAAACCTAGAAGAATTGCTGAGTTTTAAATTTCTATTTCTTAAAAATTGAATCACTGACCATTTTCTCCAATTTGTTTACAGTGAGGACAGTTACTGACTGAACGATACAATATTAATGTACTGTGTTGTAATATTGTTTATGTTCGACGATGTTGAAATGTAAATGATGGTCATTATAGTACTGTTTTTCATTATGAGACAGTTTCTCCAGCCAATCGGAGCTCATTCATCGACCAATTAGGTCAGGATACCTTCGCGCATGCGCTCAAAATCCAACATGTCGGTCATGAATTACATGATTTGAAAGTTCAAATTGGATATCGAATCAACCATTGTAGTTACAATCCCAGACACAAAGACAAAATCAGCAGATAAACTGGCGAATATGAGACAAGAAATAGCACTGTACCTTAATATCCCCAACCCCAATTTCTACACACCGCATTTCTTTCAAACGACTTCATTGAAAGTTTCAGTGAATGCTGGTGCAGACGGCAGGCTGTAAACATATGGCATTGCCAGGCAGACAGAGCGCATGCGTGGGTCAGCGAACTTGAAAAGCACAGAGAACAAACTCGGTGATTGCACTCCGATCACTAAATTCAATGACTGAATCTCGACAGATATTTATGAATATTTCTGTTCGAACATAAAATTAAATAAAATAAAGTTATAATTATCGTCGAACATAAACAGTTGACATGAAAAGGTTTGCTGATGACATAGCGCTAATTGCAGAAAATGAAGAAGACTTACACAAAATCTTGAGCAAGATGTACAAAATAATGGAGGAAGAATTTAATACAAACAAAACAAAAATGTTGGTCTGCAGTAGAAATGGCGAAGACCAGACTGCAGTAGAATTAAGAAATGAAACGATATAAGAAGTGAATGAGTTAAATTATCTGGGAAGTAAAATAACGAATGATGGGAAGACACAGCAGAGAGATATTAAGTAGGATTGCCCAAGGCCAGAACGCTTTCTATAAAAAGAAGAACCTATTTACTGCAGGGAACATAAGTCTTGATGTGAGGAAACAAATATTGAAGACCTATGTATGGAGCGTCGCGCTTTATGGCAGCGAATCTTGGACAATAGGAGAGAGAGAGGAAAAGACTACTAGCATTTGAAACCTGGGGCTATAGAAGGATTATGAAAATCAGCTGGAAAGAAATGGTCACAAATGAAGTCTTTAGAAGAGTGGGAGAGAGATGCTTCTTTAAATTTTTAAAAGAAGATGGAATCACCTCGTAGGCCACATACTGGGACACAATGGACTGCTTAAACTTATAATCGAGGGAACAGTAGACGGCAAGAATTGTAGAGGAAGACCCAGACTGGAGTACATGAGTCAAATACTGCAAGATATGGGTTATGGCTCATACTGTGAACTGAAGAGGAAGACTGAGAGACGGGAAGAATGGCGAGCTGCTGCCAACCAGCCTCACGGCTGTTAACCACAGCGAGAGAAGAGGTTGGATGTATCATTCATACAAGAATTATTTATTTATTTATTTATTTATTTATTTATTTATTTATTTATTTATTTATTTATTTATTTATTTATTTAATCGAATAGCACTATTACAGAGCACGTAAAATCAATACTTCAAATCTTGCCACATGTATTTTTTTTATCTGCTCACATTCGCGTCATCCTCGCTGATCTCTGCTTTCGGAGCTGTTCAATGTTCCGTGGCTGCTTTCGTTGTCTTTCTTGTTCCTCCCAGAAGATCCCTTTTTGAATTTTGTCCCGAAATAAATTCCTATTACATGTATCTGTAATGTCAATGTCGGCTTCCCTAAGATCCTTGAATGCCTGTGTAAACCACGCTGGTTGAACTTTAAGTTTTAAAATTTAATTAAAAATTTGTTTTGTTAGCCTGTCATTATTCATTCTATTTAAATGCCCAAAAAATGACATCCGTCGTTAGCGCATGGTGTGAATTATGTTCTCCACATGGGTGGATATTTCCTTGTTAGGTTATGGTCTGTTATGGTCTGTTTCTGTTTTCATTGGGCCAAGGATGCATGATTTCCATGAGCATGATTTTGTTTATGTCACCTTTCCGCATTAACTTTAATGTTTCAGCTCCAAAGAGTGCTTCAGGTCTCTCCACAGAATTGTAATGTTTAATTTTAGTGTACCATGATAATGGTATACATTTCGGGTGATCTGAAATGCTACGTTCATTTTCTTTGCTTGGACTTTTAAGCTATTTTTTCATTGTTGTTGATAGTTATCCATTCACCTAAATACTTAAATGAGTTAACTTGGTGTATTTTGTTTTGGTTTATGATTATTACATCAGGACAATCTTGAACATTCGTTATAAATTCTGTCTTGGGGAAGGAGATTTGTAAACCTATTTTTTCCTGCTTGCTCCATGAAGTTTTTTACTTGGATCTTTGCATTGTATATATCAAAAGTATTTATTTTAACGAGGTTGGATTTCAAATGAAGTAGGCTACTGTAAGTTACCATTTTCCTGGACGGAGTGTGAAGTACACGCACGATGGCTGGGACTTGAAATATTCTAGTCGTGGCTACGGTGCTGGGAAAGGTTCTTAGATAGCTTGTGTTGATATTTAACGGGAGCGATAGCACTTAATTACTCATTGTGCTACTTCACAGCTGGACATTATTGACTATTTAAATAATGCACGCCCATATTGCTACTGCTTCATGCTCGGCCACTGTCGATAACATACTGTAAGGTACTTAGGAAAGTATGTAGGCTACGAATCACGTTCTAGATAGGCTATGTTTGCCCATGGGTGCCCGCAGGGTGGGGTGGGGGTGGGGGGGGGGATAAAGGGGCCTTGCTACCCCCCCCCCCGGAATCCCGAGAATATTTTGATTGTTCATTGTCACCAGTTTATTTCATAAATTGAAGTTACTGATAGTTAACTGATTTAGATGTAGGGATAATTCCACATAAGAACGTTAAAAATCCCTCAGTATGCCTTTCTTCCAAGGGGAAGTAAAGCCGGCGGTCCCATGTCATAGATTTATGGCATGTTAAAGAACTTTCCACTAATTACACCTGCGTGAAGCTAAATTGTATAGGTTAAGAATGTAAACAACGCTTTTAGGTTCCTACGTTCGTTGCCAAGAGCAGACTGCGGTGGCGTCTAGTAGCTAAGTTCTGAACTAGGCCTAGTAGTCGTTGACGGTGGCGTTTGGTGGCAAAAGTAGGAACTATTTGATAAATTCAAAGTTGCAGTCCTTCCTTGAATTAAAAAAACAGATACACACACTAATACAGTCATCACAATTATTAACACCGGTAATCGGACAGATTCTACACCCACCCAAAGTACACGGGGCTACATGACCACGTTGTCGCAGCCCCTAAACTGAGGAACCAACCAACCATAATTCCACAGTTTTATAGGTATTTAACTTGGTAATTTGGGATTATTTGAAAATAATATCTCCAGTTATTTAGAAAATTTGCGAACTAGATTAACATGACCATTTTAATGAACTGCTTGAGTTTCTTTTTTGTCGATACAACTACTTTTTACCTGTTTTTAGAAATGAATATATATGACGAAGATTCACAAAGAAAAGCAAATTTTTATGGGTAAAAAAAAACCGAAAAAAAACTATTCCTCCCATTCATGGAATAAAGATAAATGTACCCAACGTTTCAGAGCAGCTAAATAATGAATATCACGAAGCAAGTAAGAAATTAAGAAATTAATTAATTGAAATGAAAAATGGAATGAAAAATATTTATTTATTTATTTATTTATTTATTTATTTATTTACATAGGTCCCAATGAGCCTGAGCTCGTGTTAGGGACAATCAAGTAACATAGTTACAGCATGGCATATATATAATTTTTGTAACATTATTGTTTCATTTAATAGTAACTTATATTAGATTGCTAGTGACTAACTTTACAGAGATAATTCGGTATGATACATTGCATTGCTTAAGGCTATTGTACATTCCTTAATAGGAAGTCTTTTGTTTTCCTCTTAAATGTTTTTATAGAGAAACTTTCCCTTATGCCTAATGGTAGCGAGTTGTATTCTTTTATTATAGAGGACATAATTCCTTTAGTTCCAAATTTAATGGATTGGGAATGGCTGGTGAATATTTGATTTACTCCTCTTGTTGCATAATGATGAATGTCATTTGCATGGGTAAAATGGATGTGTGTGTGTATCAATTTGTTTTCTAATTTGTATACAAATACTGTTGCTGACATAGCTATTTGTTTTTGCAGTGGCATCATTTTAGTTCTTGAGTATAATTCATTTGAGGGTGTGAGCCAAGGAAGTCCAAAGATAGATTTTATAGCACGTTTCTGGAGTATCTCAAGTTCTTTTATCAGCTCCTTCTTACAATATCCCCATATGAAATTCATGTACATTAGATGTGAATGTATCAGAGCAAAGTATATATTTTTCAATTGTTGGCTAGTAAGACAGCTATATCTTAATCTGAAAATAATACCAATTAAAGGGCTGATTTTATGTTTTACATTTTCTACATGATTTTCCCAGGTTAGTGTACTATCTAGTGTGATACCTAAGTATGTTGCCGATTTAACCCTTTCTATTTCTTTGTTGGCTATGTTGACTATGTTTGTGGTCTCAATCTTGTATGATGGTTTATGGAAGAATAAATATTTTGTTTTAGTGATATTGATAACCATTTTGTGTGCTCTCAACCAATCCACCAGCTTATTGAGATCATAATTAATATTTAGCATAATTTCCTGTTCAGATGTTCCCAGATAGAGTATAAAAATATCATCTGCAAATAGTTTAAGCTTGCCTTTCAATTCTAATAATACTATATCATTAATATAGGCCAAGAAAAGAATTGGTCCTAAGACAGAACCTTGAGGTACTCCTGTGTCAATTCTCATTTGAGACCCTTTTACATTATCGATTGCAACATATTGTTTTCTGTTAGTGAGGTAGTTCTTGAACCAATCATGTGCCACTCCTCTGATGCCTGCAAATTCTAGTTTATTAAGGAGAATCTTATGGTTAACCAGATCGAATGCTTTTTGAAGGTCAATTAGTACACCAGCAGCTAGTTTGTTTTCATCTAATGCCTTTTCTACATCAGTTACTACTTCAAATATAGCACTATCAGCTCCTCTATTTGGAATAAACCCATATTGGCAGTTAGTAAAGTAATCATTTTCCATGAAGAAATTCATAAGTCTTCGTTTAACAACGCTTTCTAGAACCTTGCTGATGGCAGATATAATATTAATGGGTCTGTAATTTGATGGGTGGGTTTTGTCTCCTCTTTTGTAGATCGGGACCACCCTAGAGACTTTACAGGCATCGGGGGAATATACCAGTCATCAGTGAAAGATTTATTATTTTGACAAGATATGGTGTAAGGCCCTCAAGACACAATTGTAGCATGACATTAGTAGTGTTGTCCTCACTTACATTGTTTTTGTGTTTTAGGGAGTTTATAATTGATTGTATTTCATTAGCATCAGTAGGTAACATAAAGATTGTCTTAGTGCTAGTAGTATTTTTATAGCTTGAAATGTCCGAGGTAGAACCGTTTCCTTGATTTTCCCATATACTGTTAGCAATATTGACATAATATTTATTAATTTCATCACATATATTTTCCTTTTTTCGACATTTGTGCCGTCGACTATAAGTTTGACAATTTCATTTTTCCCCTTCTTTGGCCTATTTAACATCTCATTAACAACACTCCACACTTCCCTCTGATTATTTGCATTTTGAATTTTTTGGTCAAAGTAGTTTCTTTGTAGGTTTCTCTTAAGTTTTGTAACTTGGTTGCTAATAATTTTATATTCTTCTAAAATTTCTGCAGATGGATTTTTAACTTTGGTTTTTGTATATATCTTATCTTTCCTGTGTATTAGTGCTAAAAGATCTTTTGTGATCCAGGGTTTTATTGGTGGGGCACTTGGCTCCTTATTTGTATATTTCATAGTACAGGCTTCTATTCCTTTATTAATAAAATCACAGAATTTATTGTAGTAGTCATTGATGTTAGTTTCATTGCATTCAAATTCTTGAGTTATTAAATATTTATTAAGTTTTTTGTAGTTTATTTTATCCTTTTCTATTGGCCTATCATCACATATTGAGTTCCTGTTTATCTTTTTGTTTCTCATTTCACAGATTAGTAAATGGTGATCACTCAAATCATTATCAATATTATAGACATTACATATTTTGTCACAGTCGTTCACCAATACATGATCAATTAGAGTAGAGCTAGTTTGTGTTACACGAGTTGGATATTTTGTATTACATAAGACTAGACCGTATGATTTGACTAGGTTAATATAACTACTAGTATATCTGTCCCCAGATAATAGATCGATATTCATATCACCTAGTATTAAAACAGGATTCGTTGAATAAGAACTAATAATTACTTCGAGATCAGTTAGAAAGTGTGGAATGTTGCTTTTATGAGGGTTATAAGCAGTGATTATATTGTATTCTTGATGGCCTTTTCTCACAGTAATGTGCAGTATGCTGTGGGTGGAATTTATTTCCTTTACAAGGGTACTGCTACATTTGTTTGAAATATACAAAGATACTCCCCCTCCAGCTTGCTTTCTAACTATGTGATATGCAACATATTTCTTAATATTGAAAAACATTTTTGTTTGTTCTGTTAACCAATTTTCTGAGATTGCTAGGACATCTACACCTTTGATCTCGCCCCCCCTGCTCCCCTCTCCCCCCTGAAAAGGAATCCTGCGGACGCCCATGCGTTTGTTTACCCACATATTGGTTCCTTCCTGCATTCTCTTGTAGATTTTCAATATTAGCTTTTACCGCCATCTTTTGGTACCTCAATAGAGTGAAGCTTATGTTGAGGGAGCTCTCAGTTCCCATAGCATAAAAGAGGACGATGTGCGAGTAGGGTTGAGTCAGCGGCTTCAGTGGCGTAGTCGGTAGCATGCTGAACTGCTGTGCCCAACATCGTGGGTTGAAACCCGGCCAAAGTCGTCGAATTTTTTAAGAGCGTTAAAAATCCTTCAGTATGCCTTCCTTCGGAGGGGAAGTAAAGCCGGCGGTCCCATGTCATAGATAATGGCATGATAAAGAACCTTCCACTAATTACACTTGTGTAAAGCTAAATTATAGGTTAGATTTGACTAACGCTCTTAAGTTCCAACGTTCGTCGCCAGGAGCAGACTGCGGTGGCATC
Source organism: Meconema thalassinum (assembly GCA_946902985.2). NCBI lineage: Eukaryota > Metazoa > Arthropoda > Insecta > Orthoptera > Tettigoniidae > Meconema > Meconema thalassinum. The sequence goes on from OX336397.1 coordinate 226,834,828, forward strand.
TAGTAAACAAGTTCAGACTAGTTGGTCGTTGACGGTGGCGTTTGGTAGCAAAAGTTGGAACTACTTGAAAATCGAATATCTGCAGTCCTTACTTGAATTAATAATAGACTAGCGGAACCGTGCAAAAAATCTCGCATGTTCATAAACCACACTTTCCCTAATAGGTTTTGCAAATCGAACACTTCTTACAAAAAAAAGAAATTAGAATGCAATTTGTCATCTGTGTGCTGAGTGTGCTGTAGCACTCACCGGTTATTCGATATTTATGAAATTATTCGATTTGAGTACTCATTCCTTTGATTTACTGTTTCTGAAATCCATGCAAAATGATAAAGGAAAGACCTCAGAATGTCAAAATGACATGAAACGGGCATCACACCGACCAAAATATGCAGTGGACAGCAATTATGGAGCGTATTTTCATACATCAACAGTATCTGCAAATCGCACACTTCGTACATTTTTTTAAAAGTCATTTCATAAAGAAATTATTGATATTTATGGAATTAGAGTGCAATGCGTCACTGCTAATGTCTCTTCTCCTTCATTAGAATGCTCATTTTCACGATCGGTCGCTTGTGAGTGCCGCAAAAGGCACTGAAATACTACTGAAATAATATATACTAGCATTACCCGTCGTGGCTTCGCCCGCGAATATTCTAGTTGTAATGAGTACACTTAGCAAAATCTCAATCATGAATGCTATGACTGATATTTTATCCTTGGTATGAATAATCAGACTTTATCAACTCAGCTACTGGTGCAGTGGTTAGGGGTTTGTCATTCCTTCATAGGTATATCAGAGCGAAGTTAGTTTTCTGGGAATATCACAGACACTGTTAATTTAAGGGCCTTTAAATGCGGGTTTCGGAGACCCTTTATAGTCGGGCGAAAAAGACCTTTCGTACCACATTCTCACCTGAAAATTGCGTGAAAAACTCGCGAGTGACCCTTGAGCGCATTATACTGTATGTGTTGATGAATTTTACGGCTTAATTTGGTTCAGTGATAACCTTATAACCGTCTGGAAACTTTCACAGTAATGTAATAATTGGAATTGCATTGCGTCTTACAGAGATTCTGTTACCATGGTTACTGTACCAATTTTGCAAATCGGTACATGTTCATCTTATCTTCGAGACGCAGCTGGAGCTCCAGGTCTGGGCAGATTCTCACGAGAAAATACACCAGGGCCTTTCTGAGAATTCCATTCACCAAGTTGACACCTGGCTACTGCTGAAATGGGTTCGCCTAGCCCTTTCCGACATGATTTGTGCCCTTGTGTGTGCGGTCACCTAAAGGTTTATAATAAATGGAAAAGAGGGATAAGTCAAGCTTTGATCCGTGAACTTTTGAAAGGTGAACAATTCCTGTCAGCTGCATTCGCCAAGTTTTTATTCTGAGAAAGATCTTACAAAGGACATTCTGTAACACCTCGACTCCTAGAAGGTTTCTACGCAGTAACCTGTATGGGGTGATATTCTATAGTACCCACTCAAGACCTTGAACCCTGGTTTTGTGCAACTAGTCGCAGTTGGTGCTACTGGAGGTTTGTGGTGGGGATAGGCTGATATACAAGGGTGGAATCGGTGACACAGTAGGACAGTACGGGCAGAACAGTACGAGAGGGACAGTGTGTGAGGAAGTTTCCTGACAGAAAGACTCTTGACCACTTGCCTCCGGGGAAAACGTGTGTGCAGTTTTCCCCGGAGGGTTCGAAGACACCAGGTGGTACTATCTGATTTAATTACTAAGGGGCATAACCAAGGACAATCAATACAAACTTTGACTGCTAAATTTTGTAACGTCATTTTAAGGCCGCGTGTCGGCGGTCGGTAAGCTTAACTAGATAAAGTCTATTTTAGCACTTTAGTATGTAATCTTTTGGAGGGTCTAGTAATATTTTGGTGGTACCTTTATATGTAATTACTGCAGGGTGTATTATTATTGCCCTATTTCCCGTTAGCTGGATGGGAACCTCGTGGGTTTTAATTCTTGGTCAGACAGCCTTGACGGACGGTCAATGCTGGACTGTGGAGGTTGTCAGACCTCTCCGTTCCACTAAGGGGCGTTTCGGTTGTTTGACGCAGCATTGTTTTTTGAGAAGGCATTGCCTTTCTCATGTTGTTTTTCTTTTTTCTTCTACTTCCGGATCCATTTTGAAATTCATGTTTTAACCTCAAATGTAACTGTGAAACGTTGCCAAGCGGGCAAGTGTCTGGTTTGTTTAAACTAAGTCATTCATTTGTGTTTAATTAGATCATATTTGTCAGTTAGTTAATTAAGTGGTGGAAGGTTTATCTTGTAATTTGTTTGATCTTAATGTTCAATACATGTTAGCTTATTTCGATTTGTCATATTATTTATTGCATGAAGTCACTACGAAGATTATTCCCCTTTTCATTCTTCATCTTTGGCAGGGTCAATTTAATACGGCCTGCTGAGGTACGCATTCAGCGTTCCACCCAACAAGCTGGTCTTGACATTGGTTTCGTCCCGCCTGTTCTCTCTTTCTAAATCAAATCGGGGATGTTCTTGAATACCAAGCAAATCGGAACATTCACTCCTAGGTTTTTTGCTGTGAACTCAGCTGGCCTAGCGAGTAATTAAATTAGGCCTTTCATGTGTTTTTTATTATTAATTCTGGGTGTGGTAATGTCATGTGATCTTTTTTTGATATGCTAATATTATTATTATTATTATCATTTTGGCCTATAAACAGGGTAAGGAGGGATGGGGCTAACTGTAACAATGGTAGCATGAGCATGGTTTTGCTCTGTGATCTTGCCATTAGTAAACAATCCTTCCTATTGACTGATTGCAGTAATTAATTAAAATTAAATTCAGTAACTTAATTAATGTAGATTGGGCCCTCCATACTACTAATCTTTTCTCCAATAGGTAGGCTAGTAATTAGAGCAGAACCTAATACATGTTGTGATTTGATTTCATGTAAAATAACCGCTGTGTACACCGAAGACCAAATGAACAATTCTGTCGTCAGCTGTTAAGACGAGCAGATAGCCGAAAGTGGCGATCACGTGCGCTGGACGAAATCAGGACTGACGGGAGAGTAATGGCCGTGCTGCGTTGCCAGATTGACGAGTTGACCGGCTGAAGGAATTTCACACGTGGTGAGTTTTGATATGCTGTTTGTATGGTTTTGGGGTGGTTGTAAATTCATTCTGTTCTTGTAGGAACTAGTCCAGCTCAATTTTACTGCACCTGTGTTAAATCTACACCTCGGGAAGTGTTGTTTTGACTAAATTGTGTCACGTGTTTGAAATAATAAAATGTTTGTCTGGTTGGAAGTAGTTTTGGTAAAATTTAAATTGGTGACGTTTTAAATTCTCTTGAAAATAGGCTGAAATTGATAAACTTGTATTTCCAGTAAGAATAACTTAGTGTCTGTTTTGATGTGCGTTTAGTACACGCCTGTTGAATCACGTAGTGATTTTGAACCATCATGGCAGACGTCTGTGACAAGTTATTATTTTATACAACTGATGTCAGTGAAAATGTGAATTGCGTGTGTGGATTTATCATCAGCAGGTTCTTTGGGGTAAATCTGTAATTATTCTTAATAATTGTTAGTGATGTAAGGCTGAAATTCTGCAATTTGCTGTGCGTAATACGTGTGAGGTATAATTGGTAGTGATCAGCTGTTCATTAGGCCAAACATTTCATGGTTTGTTGTCATTTCTTTAGCTGGGGGTTAATTATTTCGCTGTTGGTAATTCTGTCAAATTAAATTGGACCGTGAGAGTATTAAAATTTGGTATTGTCAACTTATTCTGCGTTAAATTAATTCTGGAAAATGGTGGAATTGCTGTCTATATGTACGTTCGGTAATTGTGTTTTGAATGATGTTAAGTGTCGAATTGCGTGTGTGCTAATTCAGTATAAATGAATCAGGTGAGTGTTTATGTATGTATGATTTATGTTTAAGTTTGCTTAGTAATTGGGGGGAGAGTAAATAGTCTTGTTGTGACATGGGGATTTTAAGGTTAGATTGTCATCTAAATTGGTCAAGTATTAAATGGCTTTAATATTCAGTATCTTAGTGTGTTTTTCGTCGAGTGACTTACTAAGTGGGATATTTCTGGGAGGCAGTCACCTTCACGTCGCATCTCATTTAGGGTGTAAATAAATATTTTCCCCCGATTCGTGTCTTTCGTTTTAGGACGTTTTTTCTACGATGTAAGGAGAACTGTGATTTCAGGGCTACAACTTTGGGTTGTTTTATCAGGTCCTTACGTGAGTTGATACTCCGTTGGCGTTATAGTGTCTTGACGATCCGAATACTAACATACTGATGTAAATGGGGAATTTAGAGTTGGTCAGGGAAGGGAGCACGTATGTCTGGTGGAGGTATGAATGTATTTCTGTGGTTGATTGTGTTCAGGATGAAAGAGTGTGTGTGATGCGATTTTTATTGCAGCCCTGACTAGGAATCGAACTGGTGTTCTTGGGTGGTCAAAATTGTATTTATTTTCTTCTGTAATCTTTCAGTTTTTTTAATCCTGCTGATTGAATGAAAGTCATGTGTGAATGAATTGATGTAGGTTGCAATTTGAATTTGGGTGGGAGTAATTGAGGCCTAATTGCCAGTAACGTAAGATGGATTATTATTAATTTTATATTAGTTGTATTAGTTGCATTTTGAAAATGGACCTATTATGCAGATGTGCTTCGTATGGGGATCTACTGTCAGGAGTCCATTTAATTTGGGGTGTGAGTACCATCTTGATTGGGCCCGGGCAGGGTGTATATAGTATTTGCCCGAGTCGAGTGACTATAGGTATGGGACTTCGTTATCTCGGTGATAGGCGAATTTCTTTTTGGGGTATTTAGAGGCCACTCGTCCAGTTTGTATGGAGAGTCGAGCCACAATTGTTGAGCTGTCGGTAAGTGTTTCTATACCATAGGGTATTTTGTGTTCATGATATCTGTACGATTGCTAATTTGCATAATTGAATGTAATGGGTTATTGTAGTGGGTGGTAAAATCTTATAATGAGATGTTTGAGAAGGATGTGTGATGGATGAATGTTAGGAACTGGAGTCCTGTGTTCGAGTTCCAGTGATGAAGTTGGTAGCTCTGGGAATACTTGTTGATTTTTGGTATATATAAAAAAAAAATATTTGGTAGTTCGGTTGGTGAAAGTTTTCCTTTAGGGAGATATCCTGCGGTGGCATGCTGAGTTGTCGTTGTATGTCAGCTGCTGTGTTCACTAGTCTGATTTTGAGATTTTTGGGAGGTTGCAATGCTTCGTTTGCGATGGCATTGAAATGGGCTGGTTCGTTAGTTATTCATAACTTGCAGTTTCTTGCTGTTAGGCGGCTAGGTTATTTCTATTGTGGTCGCATTTCTGAAGGGTTGTAGGTTCGTGAGATTTCATGTAGACTCCCGTTAGCTTGGGTGTGTTCACTTCACAATCAGCTGTTGTAGGCGTTCATGCATATTTTGATATTTTGATTCTGGAGTTTTCACTTGAGGGTGCTTCAGTGCATTAGTTGGTTAGTTATTTATAACTTGCAGCCTTGATCTGTTAGACCGCTAGGGTCTCTGTTGTAGTCTCAACTCTGAAAAGTTCTGGGTTCGTTAAAATTTCGAGTAGCCCCGTCATCTTGGGTGTGTGCGAGTTCGGCTGTTGCCACCGGATGTTCTGATCGATTGTGAGCCTTAGTGACAGTTAGTGTCCTGGGTAGATACTGGAGTAATCATCTTGGGTGGTAAATAAATTTAAATTCTCTGAGTAATAGGGTGTTGATAGCTTGGCAGTTTTTTTTTGGGTGCGAGGTTCCAATGTGGTTAGGTGCGAGCTGGATTTATGGATTTATTTTGAAGATATTAATTGCTTCGTGCCTTTTGAGATGTAACAATCGTCACTTCTGTGATTTGTAATTCTGAATAAATTAGTTTTGATATTCTGGGAGAAATTTTATTGGCGTTAGCAGTTGGTGAGATACAGACACGTGTTGTTAGTCGAGGAGGTTGTGAATTTTGAGATTTTAAGTAGCTTCGTGAAGTTAATGTTTTGGGAACGTATGATGACAGTGGTGCGTTGAAGCATCATGGGTTCGATTTGAGTGTGGTCATAAGGTGTCACCCGGGATTTGAATGGTGAACTTGAATGGAAGATGACACACGTTGTTAGTTAGAGACGTCTGTAGTCTGTGGTAACACCACTTAGAGAAATTTTCGGGGTTGTGATTGTCTGTGTTGTGTGATTGGAAGGTGAACCACGTGCACTAGGGTGTGTGTGACGTTTGGTGGGTGCCCTACCTTGTGTCGAATGTGTATTTATGTTTTGGTAATGTGTTGTACTGTCATCTTCTGAGGCGGCCATGCCTTTGTAGGGGAAGATGTTAATTACCCTCTGTGGGGTCGTGAGTTGATCCAGAGGGGGAGCTCAGGTACCGAGCTGATTATGTCGTGATGGCCAGGGTTTGGTGGCGCAAGAGTGATGTTCCTCCCGGTGTCATAAGGGAGAGGACCTGTCATGTGAAGGACAGGGCGGTGTTTGTTTGTGTAGTGTGTGAATGACAGTGCATACTGTTTTAATAATTCACGTCAGGTTATGAACTGCAGTCCTCGTGCTGTTTTCCTGGTTCGCTAGTTGTCCTATGGAATTTAGGGTTATTTATGTTTTGTGTTGTCGCCGGGAACAAGTGCCCGTAGGCAGTTATGGAGTGGGAGACGTTGTGTTGTCGCCGGGAACAAGTGCCCGTAGGCAGTTATGGAGTGGGAGACGTTGTGTTGTCGCCGGGAACAGAGCCCGTAGGCAGTTATGGAGTGGGAGACGTTGTGTTGTCACCGGGAACAGTGCCCGTTGGCAGATATGGAGTGGGAGAAATATCGGGGTGACAGCCCGATGGAATTAAGGGCATTCTTATTATTAAAGTGTGAATGTGTGTGTGTGAATTATGTGGGTGACGTGGTTTTTCCTTGTTTTGTTTGTCTTGCTGCTAGTGTGCTTGCGTGATAGGATGTTGTGGTCTCTTTTCCTCCTGTCCTTGGAGGCCACTGAGGGCAGTGTGGGTCAGGAACATGTAAAATTGAGCAAGACATGTAATTTGTGTTTGTGTGCATATCAAAACGAGCTCTGTGTGATGCCTTCGGTGCGGTAGGTAATTTTGTAAGGTATTTAACTTGAGCAATACCACGGGCGGTATAGTAAATGTAGTTTTGATGGAATGCCCCGTGCGGCATGTTAATGTAATTGTCATTGTGAATTTTGAAAATAGTTGCGTGCTGTCCTGATTTCGTGAAGTCGCAGAAAAATGGTCCTTCGGTTTTGTTAAAGTAAATTCATTTTGAAAAATTGTTTAAAATTTTTGGTGGGCAAGTTTGCAGGTGCCTTTGATTTGCATATTCTAAAGAAAAATTTTGGGTTCTGTACACCTTAGTTAAATTTTAGTTATTCTTGCTAAGTATTGTAGTGAACTTTCAATTAAGCTTGTTAACGTCAGTCATATCGTATAGTTGGTTGCCCCTTTCGTGTGATTTTAATACTTCAGTGGACCTTTAGTTATGCCCTGGACACTATCTCTTTGCGCAGAACCTTGTTTGAAGCATCAAGTATCCCTTGTGATTTGAAAGACTCTTAAATGAACTTCGATGGCACGCTAATGCTTCGTGTGATGTTTTTTTTTATCATTCCTGGGATAACTTCAGCTGTTATGGGCTGGTTGGCTGGCCTGGAACGATTGTTCCCTCTAAGGGAACTGTATTTGGACCATACGCTGCTGTTCTGATGTGTGTTTCAGTGGTCACTATGTGGGACGTGTACTACCAATCTGGGCCCAGTTTGGAGGTACCATCTAGGTCCCGTGGCATCTTTCTACCCGAGGAGATCTACTTCAAGGTCCGCTGGCGGAGATTGGAGTAGCCTCTTCAGCTACCAAGAGACCAGCTGGACACCATCACCCGTTTCATCATCCCCCCATCGTCTTCCTTTGGAGGAGGAGGATGTACCAATTTTGCAAATCGGTACATGTTCATCTTATCTTCGAGACGCAGCTGGAGCTCCAGGTCTGGGCAGATTCTCACGAGAAAATACACCAGGGCCTTTCTGAGAATTCCATTCACCAAGTTGACACCTGGCTACTGCTGAAATGGGTTCGCCTAGCCCTTTCCGACATGATTTGTGCCCTTGTGTGTGCGGTCACCTAAAGGTTTATAATAAATGGAAAAGAGGGATAAGTCAAGCTTTGATCCGTGAACTTTTGAAAGGTGAACAATTCCTGTCAGCTGCATTCGCCAAGTTTTTATTCTGAGAAAGATCTTACAAAGGACATTCTGTAACACCTCGACTCCTAGAAGGTTTCTACGCAGTAACCTGTATGGGGTGATATTCTATAGTACCCACTCAAGACCTTGAACCCTGGTTTTTGTGCAACTAGTCGCAGTTGGTGCTACTGGAGGTTTGTGGTGGGGATAGGCTGATATACAAGGGTGGAATCGGTGACACAGTAGGACAGTACGGGCAGAACAGTACGAGAGGGACAGTGTGTGAGGAAGTTTCCTGACAGAAAGACTCTTGACCACTTGCCTCCGGGGAAAACGTGTGTGCAGTTTTCCCCGGAGGGTTCGAAGACACCAGGTGGTACTATCTGATTTAATTACTAAGGGGCATAACCAAGGACAATCAATACAAACTTTGACTGCTAAATTTTGTAACGTCATTTTAAGGCCGCGTGTCGGCGGTCGGTAAGCTTAACTAGATAAAGTCTATTTTAGCACTTTAGTATGTAATCTTTTGGAGGGTCTAGTAATATTTTGGTGGTACCTTTATATGTAATTACTGCAGGGTGTATTATTATTGCCCTATTTCCCGTTAGCTGGATGGGAACCTCGTGGGTTTTAATTCTTGGTCAGACAGCCTTGACGGACGGTCAATGCTGGACTGTGGAGGTTGTCAGACCTCTCCGTTCCACTAAGGGGCGTTTCGGTTGTTTGACGCAGCATTGTTTTTTGAGAAGGCATTGCCTTTCTCATGTTGTTTTTCTTTTTTCTTCTACTTCCGGATCCATTTTGAAATTCATGTTTTAACCTCAAATGTAACTGTGAAACGTTGCCAAGCGGGCAAGTGTCTGGTTTGTTTAAACTAAGTCATTCATTTGTGTTTAATTAGATCATATTTGTCAGTTAGTTAATTAAGTGGTGGAAGGTTTATCTTGTAATTTGTTTGATCTTAATGTTCAATACATGTTAGCTTATTTCGATTTGTCATATTATTTATTGCATGAAGTCACTACGAAGATTATTCCCCTTTTCATTCTTCATCTTTGGCAGGGTCAATTTAATACGGCCTGCTGAGGTACGCATTCAGCGTTCCACCCAACAAGCTGGTCTTGACATTGGTTTCGTCCCGCCTGTTCTCTCTTTCTAAATCAAATCGGGGATGTTCTTGAATACCAAGCAAATCGGAACATTCACTCCTAGGTTTTTTGCTGTGAACTCAGCTGGCCTAGCGAGTAATTAAATTAGGCCTTTCATGTGTTTTTTATTATTAATTCTGGGTGTGGTAATGTCATGTGATCTTTTTTTTGATATGCTAATATTATTATTATTATTATCATTTTGGCCTATAAACAGGGTAAGGAGGGATGGGGCTAACTGTTACAGTTACCGTGTTGCATTTTTTAATTATGTCATTGTAAATATACATGTTTTAAGGTATTTACTTAATTGTGAGGCATTTAAAGAGTAAGTGCGTTTCGCTTACGCATTGGGTTATGCTGAACCTGTAGGTACCCCATATGTGTAGGTTGGTGTTAATGGGACCTTATTTTCGGTACAGACAGATTCTACACACACCCCAAAGTACACGGAGCTACATGACCGCGTTGTCGCAGCCCCTAATCTGAGGAACCAACCAACCAAAGGTTGAGTCGCGGGAATATTCCCGTGGGAAGAATGTTTTGTGGGAATATTCTTGGCCTGTTAACTTGTAATTTTGACATTTTCTACACTTTAGCAATGAGTTACGATTTCATCCTGACATGGCACACAATCGTGTAATATGGCGACAACCAAAAAAGCAGACCCTGTTAATTTGTGGGACAAATGCTGAAGAAAAGAAGAAGCAAAGAGTTATGATGTTACGAATTGTAAAAGTTACGTCTTCTCCTGTCATCTCAGCAGCTACAGAGGGAACATTCAGCACATTCGGTTGGATCCGCAATAAAAGAAGGAATAATTTGACATCAGTCAGGGCCGGGAAGCTAACATTTATTTCAAAGAAATGGAAATTGAGGTCGAACATCAATTCCCCTCGATTTTCCTTAATTCCACTCGGTCCTCCAAGGGACCCAAAAATAAGTTTCTCAACTCCGCTCAGGCTTTGGCAAGGGGTTATCCCCAATGACGTAAACAAATGTCATAACCCTCCTGCTCGCACACCAAGGGCCGGGTCTAACACCTTCTGCAGCGCTTGACCGATGGCGTGGTGGTGTTCGCAAGACATTGTTGTGCCATTGGTCAACCGCTCTGCTGTCAAGTCCGCTCATTCGTTAAATCAGGTATAAAGTGTTTGGCACATTATAACTTTTATGGCAGAAAATACAAGTGATTTAAAATTAATCATAATATTCTTTTAAATAAGTCTGCCAAGTTTTCTATATTTTTCTACAAATTCTATGCATTGTTTTTAGCATGTGCATAATTAAATGTGTATGTTTTTAACCTAGTCAGACATTATGAAATTAAATTTAGATAATAGGTGTATAATTTGTACCTAAAAGAATACTTTCGATATCAGCTGTGGATGCTGAAAATACTGTTTTCCAGCCTAGATCGGAAAAATCAGCTGCATTCAAGAATTCGCTCATTCGCTGCAGAACGTGTTTGGTGTGCGTGCAGGAGGGTTATGACATTTGTTTACGTCACTGGGGATAACCCCTTGCCAAAGCCTGAGCGGAGTTGAGGAACGTATTTTTGGGTCCCTTGGAGGACCGAGTGGAATTAAGGAAAATCGAGGGGAATTGATGTTCGACCGAGTGGAATTGATGCCCGTCCGAAATTGATGAACATTTCTGAAGAAAGGGAACCCGAGATATGTCATCGTCATCATCACATTCACACACTGACACATTTGCAGATGGAATATGATGATGATAATTGTTGTTTTAAGGGGCCTAACATCTAGGTTATCGGCCCCTAATGATTTGGGGGATCTTGAAGATGGAATGTAAGCTATAACTAAATACTAACTTATTTACTAGAAGAAGAAAAGGAAAACGAAAGAAGAATGAATAAAATAAACGACAGGAGAACAAGAAATGCCCTCAACCCTCGAGGATGGAGGACAGGCGCGGATTCAGGGGGGGGGGGGAGGTCACGGGGGTCATGACCCCCCCAAACGGAGACTAATTTTTTTTGCAACTCAAAAAACGAAAAAACAATAACCAGACAAATAAAACTTAACGAATTTTAAGTGAAAACAGTTTTTTTCATTTTATTCAATACTGAAAATATCTTTATTGCAATTATTATGTTCTGTTACAACTGTACATATTTACAACTTCATACCTGTTATATAAAAACGATTATTTATATAACAAAATCAACTCGTCTATTTTGTTTAGCAAACCTTGTGATTACCGAATCGATGTTTATAGTGATGTCACGATGAATGTGCAGCAATGCACGGATAGGAATTTGGGGCTTTTTTCGTACCAAAAAATTTTGCCGACGTCCAAACTGCAAGCTTGGTTAGCAATTTAAGCTGTGACTTTCTCCCTTTGTCGGTACCAACTCGACTTGCCGAAACTGTAACGTACCTTGATACTTTTCTCGAAGCTCGATGTAAAAGTCGCAAAACACGCCGTTGCAATTTGTACGAATATTTTTGGTGCGCTAAACGCATCAAATTTCTATCCATATAGCTTGCAAAAAAATTGGTCTGGCTTTGTACGTTTGGTTATTTGGTGATTGCGTTGTTAGTGATACCATTTTTCTTAACAATTTCGAATCTGTGACCCCCCAAAGCCAAACTCTAGATCCGCGCCTGATTGAGGGACTTGGAATGAAGGTGAGCCATGAAAGACAGATAGGAAAAGGGAAAGAGGAGAGGGCCCGCCCGAAAGTCAGTGGAAAAAAGGGAAAAACCGGACTCAGCTCAGGAAACCCTCGGTCTTGTGCAAAGGCAGGAGATATCATGAAAAGAAATGAAAAAGAAAAGAAGGCTGATCCCTGGAAGAATGAGGGTATCAGGAAAGATGAGCCAAGAGTCAATTAAGGCGGGAAAGTGAAAGACTCTCTAGGCCTCCGATACCCTAATACCGGGGTGTCGGAAGAGAACAAGAGTTGGCCAAGGGAGGTCGACAGAAAAGACAACTGAAAGGAGCCTGGCATAAGTAAGTGGAAGCAATGCCGGACTCAGCTGGGGTCCCGTGGTCGCCAACCCACGTCTCACAAGTTGTGAGTCCCTGGGGGAGCAGATGGAAGAAGAGGAAGTGGAGGATCCTGACAGCGATTCCCGTGGAAAGTGATTCATTTTAAGATTTAAAGACTTACAATGTAATTATTTAATCAACCATATAATTGAAAACATGCCTATATACTGTAATTTCTTTTTTCTGATCTCGTTAAAAATGGATTCCATTACTAATTAACATTAGTAAATGATATAGGCCTATAGGGGCCGTATTTTTTGGTAATAGCGATACGCGCGAACTTTTTTCATATATTCTTTCCTGAATATATATGGCCGTCTAGGTACTTAAAGTAGCGTATTTTAGTAAAATGACCTCGCGAAATATCACGAAATCTGATTTATTGCGCGAATTGCACAAATAATCACGAAATATACTTCACTTGGAACGAATATGCTAATAATATTATCGAAAAGCTCTCCAAAACACGTTTAAATGCTTCCGAGGAATTGACCGTCGTGGTATCCTACTCATTTGATTGATAGTGCTGCGCCGAAAGTATGTGTATTCAGCCCCGCGATCTCTGAGGCTATCGATACAAATCGATATCTGCTATCGATTGCATCAAATGGCGTTGTGGTCGTAGATAGAGCAGTGCGAGTTCGCGATAAAACTTTATTGGCAAGCATCCAGCATTTAAGTATAAAAATGCCGAAAATTAATGTCACAACAGTTTTCTCGAGGGCCAAGGAATACAACAGTGAGGGGTTCTATGTATTTGACGCTGCAGGAAAGATTCTAATGTGTAAATACTCCATTGTTCGTATTCAGTGGCAGCGAAAAGACACGTGCAATAATCACTGCAGAGATTCAGCAACGCATAAAAAGCGGAAGAAAAAAGGAAATGAACATAATTCTAAGCGGCAAATAACAATCGGCGATACTCGACACATCGCAAAGAAGTTGAAAAACCCCCTTATCACATAATTTCTTAGATTTATCCCATACTATAACGAAGAGTTCAGAAGAAACATTGATCATTATGACAATTGATTTCGCGAAATACTCATCGAAATAGCGTCAGTTTTAACACCGAAATCAACAGTTTTATCTCACCAAAAATAAGGCCCTTAATGATATACTTTATTCCAAAATTTATCTTGTTCACAATGTTAATTGAAGAAAAACTGTAGGCCTATTGAGACATTTTGGTTTTCTGCATTTTAGATGTAAAGACATATTTCGAGTCTTCATTTTGTAGGTTGGTTGGTTGGTAGGTTCCTCAGTTTAGGGGCTGCAACAACGCGGTCATGTAGCTCCGTGTACATTGGGTGTGTGTAGAATCTGTCTAATAACCTGTGTTAATTGTGATGACTGTATTAGTGTGTGCTATCTGTTTTTAATTCCAGTAAGGTCTGCAGACAGTAATTTCAAGTAGGAACTACTTTTTCTACCAAATGCTACCGACTACGACACCTAGCTCGCGGACTTGCCTACCAGATGGCATCGCAGTAAGCACCTGGCGGCGAACGTTTGAACTAACAGAGCGTTATCAATTCTAACCTGAAAATTTAGCTTCACACAATTGTAGTTAGTGGAAAGGTGCTTTTACATGCCATAAATCTATGACATGGGACCGCCGGCTTTACTTCCCCTCCGAAGGAAGGCATACTGAGGGATTTTGAACGCTCTTTAAAGATCCGACGACTTCGGCCGGGTTTGAATCCGGGATCTTGGGCATAGAATCTCAGCATGCTTCATTTTCTACTGATTTAAAAATTCCCACTAATTTTAATCAATTTTGATGCAACCACGTAGAAGGTAGAAGTGGTTTATTTATTTATTTATTTATTTATTTATTTATTTATGTATTTATTTATTTATTTATCACATGGCTTTTAGTGCCGGGAGTGTCCGAGGACATGTTGCGCTCGCCCGAGTCTGTAGCAGCTTCAAGCGGACACCCATAGGGTGAGCTACAAGTTCCGTTCAATTTCAAGTAGTTCCAACTTTCGTCACCAGATATCAATGATACCTAGTGGCGAACGTTGGAACTTTGATAGTGCGCTCCAACGAAATCTAACCTAGAAATTTAGCTTCACACAAGTTTAGTCTGTGGAAGGATCTTTTACATGCCATAAATCTATGACATGGGACCGCCGGCTTTACTCCCCCTCCGAAGGAAGGCATACTGAAGGATTTTTAACGCTCTTAAAAATCCGACGACTTTGACCGGGTTTGAACCCGCGACCTTGGGAACAGCAGTTCAGCATGCTACCGACTACGCCACCGAAGTCGCTTAAAGAAATGGTAGATCTCATGGACAGAAGGAAAATACCGTAGCAATCTTAGGACTGAGAAGGGTAAAGGAAGAAGACATTAAGGAATGGAATTGGATTCATTGTGTCAAATGAGCTGGAAGGTTTCACGGACTCAGGGGATTATAAAGGCAACTGTGCAGCTAGAAAAGAGATGAAGTTAACACTATTACAGGTGTAACCACCACAGACCGGTTGCAGTCAGGAAGATAAAGACCAATTCCTGGAGGACCTAGAAGAGACCATTAGTGAAGAAAAGGGTGCTTCGTGGCTCAGCGGTAACGTTCTCGGTTGCTGGGTCGTATCCCGGCTCAATCAGCTGGCATTTGAGGGTGCGCAAATGCGAGGGAGCCGTGTCAGTAGATTTACTGGCACGTTAAAGATCCCCTTCGGGGCAAAATTCTGGCACACCGGCGTCTCTAAAAGCCAGAGTAGTTAAAAGGGACGTAAAACCAATAGCATTATTATTTTTGGGTGAAGAAAACTCTATAATATGGGAAATAAAAGTAATAATAATATCGTATGGGCTCGGGTGCCGGGTGTAAGCTTTGTTATTTGACACCCAGATGGCAGCTTGCATGTCAAATTTTGTTTTTCCTTGGGACGCTATGAAAGTCATGGAGAGGGGCAGATGACCTCGTAGTTCCTCCCCTTAAAACAACAATAACTAACTAACTAAAGTCATGGAGGTTAGATACGACATCTAAGCTACTTGACACTATAGTGCTTTCTAGTAGAGAAAGGAGGAACTTTTGTGTTGGCGGAAAATCTCGAGATTAATTTTGCCATTATGAACACGGCCTATCTAGTTCAAATGGGTTCTTTAACATACCAACATCGTATAACATGCGTGTCATGATTTTTGTCGCCTCTCAAAAATCACTTACCACGGCCAGGAGCGAACCTGCAATCTGGAAGCAGGCCGTGGATTTTCATTTTCATCGTAGATGAAGAAAGAAACAGACTTGTGACAAATGTAGGAACAAGGGAAGCTGTACTAAGTCTTAGGCTGATTTTGGAAGGTAGAATAAGGAAAGGTAAGAGAACGTTCATGGCTTTTGTAGACTTAGAAAAGGCGTTTGATAACGTTGATTGGACTAAATTGTTTGACATTCTGAGAATGATTGGAATAAAGTACAGGGATAGGAGGGTGATCTACAATCTATACAGAAACTAGACAGCAGTCATTCGAGCTGAAGGACATGAGAGAGAAGCTGGTATTCAGAAAGGTGTGAGGCAAGGCTGCAACTTATCACCCATACTTTCAATCTTTACATTGAACAAGCAATGAAGAAAATTGGAGAAAAATTTAAAGTGGGAGTCAATATTCAAGGAGAAATAATTTCAACTCTGAGATTTGCCGATGACATAGTCATCTTGGCCGACACACCTGAGGATTTGAATGAGTTTTTGAATGGTATGGACTCCGTCTTGAGGAAAGAATTCATTATGAAAATTAATAAGTGTAAAACAAAAATATTGGAATGCAGCCGAAAAAAATCAGAAACCCCTACGGACATCAAATTGGCAGGTGAAAAGCTAAAAGAAGTAGGAGACTTCTGTTACTTAGGAAGCAAAATAACCAGTGATGCACGAAGCAAGGAGGATATAAAAAGTAGGTTGGCTCAGGAAAGGAAAGCATTTCTACCAAGAAAGGAATCTGTTGACCTCGAATATAGATTTAGGTATTAGGAAGTCATTTTTGAAAGCTTTTGTCTGGAGCGTGGTGCTCTATGGAAGTGAAACTTGGGCTATTGGTGCAGCAGAAAAGAGGAGAATTGAAGCGTTTGAAATGTGGTGTTAGAGAATGATGAAGATCAGATGGGTAGATAGGGTTAAAACGAAGAGGTATTAAGACGAGTGGGGGAGGAGAGATGTTTCTGGTGACTGCTAATGATGAGAAGAGATATGTTGGTAGGACACATACTAAGTCACCCAGGAATAGCAAGCTTACGATTTAGAAGGAAGGGTCGAGGACAAGAACTGTAGGGGTAGACCAAGGTTAGAATATGTTAAACAGATTGCCTCGGATGTAGGGTGTGGTAGGTATGCAGAGATAAAACGATTAGCTCAGGACAGGGAGGCATGGAGTGCTGCATCAAACTAGTCGAAAGACTGATGACTCAAACAACAAGAACAACAGATGTGAAAGTATTACCCAGCGAGAGCCTCGACAGCAACCACCGGTCATTAGTAGCAGAAGTGAAAGACCTTCACATACCAATGTTTCTGATAAGGAAGATGCCGAAGATAACTTTAAGGTTTAGGAGTTCCAGAAATTTATGTTGACCTACATGAAAGCTCTCTACTGAACAATTGAACTTTAAAATGGCTTATAATACTTAAACTCCAGAAAGACTAATATTGGGACCAGATAAGAAGCCAATTGCCACAGGGGCGTATTTTTATCACATTTATTATTTGTTTGTGAATTAAGACATTAAAAACGAATAGCCTATTAGCCTATACTCAGATTTATTATGTACTATTGTTACTAAGTGACGTATGGCAACGTTGCAAAGCAAGGCGACGGTAGAGCCATGTGAACAGTGTGACAATCAGTTTACTCTGATCTTATGTGTAACAACATAACCTCTTATTACTCTCCAGTGCCTTCGCTCTTATGAACAGCAACAAGTGCCCTTGAAGCGTGTGACAAAAAAAACTAACTTGTATATCCTTATCAAACTTTTGGCAAATTTCCCTCTCTCTGTAGCTACTGGTACTGCCGAACGGAATTTGACTTGGTTGAATACATACTTAAGAAATTCTACTTATGAAAAGAGACTCAACGGTTCAGTATTGTCATCTATTCACCGAGACATACATCTCACTGACGATGAAGTCATAAACTGATTTGGCAATGCTTCAAGAAACCTTGACTTTATATAATAGTGTAAATTGTAAATCAAAACAGTAACATTAATTATTTCCATGTAAACACTATCAAGAGAGCAAGATGATTGTATAAATAAAAAGTAACATAAAATAGTCTTAGTTGTGTTTGACATTAACCATACACAAAACTTCACAACAAATACGTTGAAAAAGTGATGCCAGATAGCCTTAAAACTCATCATTATGCACCAAATTATAAATTCATCATTTTTCACCAAATTATACAAAAGTTC
Source organism: Meconema thalassinum (assembly GCA_946902985.2). Taxonomy (NCBI): domain Eukaryota; kingdom Metazoa; phylum Arthropoda; class Insecta; order Orthoptera; family Tettigoniidae; genus Meconema; species Meconema thalassinum. The sequence goes on from OX336397.1 coordinate 226,852,660, forward strand.
CCCGGAGAGAATCCCGGCCCCCTTATTCTTTGTGTCCTATACCATGCCCCGTAGCTCTTGGTTGGGCACCCCCCCCCCCCCCCACACACACACAAAATAAAATCCTACACACGCCCCTGAATTGCCACAAGATGAAGTGAAGTCTGGAGATGTTGAATGGAACAGACTAAGAACATCGTCATTAAGCAGACGTGGGCAAACTTTTCAGGGCCAGGGCCAGATGCAAAGTAACCAACACATGTTTGTGGATACGAAGGCTGTTTTATAAGTAATACCAGTTGTGATATTACGCCGTTGCAGCGCTGCAGTCGGCATTCCGTATAGGTGCGCTGTGTACCTGCTTCTATTGGCAAGGCTGAGACGCCATTACGGCAACAGTAGCCGACCCGTAAACGAGAGAGAAAACTCTCCTGTAAGATATCCTGCCGTTTGGCCACCACTGTCAGGCAAATTGCGTCAGGAGAACTCCTAAACATACGCAGTTCTCCTAGTATGGACCCAATTTGCATGACAGAGGTGGCTAAATGTCAGGATATCTTACAGGGGAGTTTTCTCTCTCGTTTACGGCACGGCGGGACTCGCGATCGGCGGTGCCATTTCAAAAGCTTGTCAACACACCCACACATGGGCGACTGTTGCCGTAATGGCGTCTCAACCTTGCCAATAGAAGCAGGTACACAGCGCACCTACACGGAATGCCGACCGCAGCGCTGCAACGGCGTAATATCACAACTGGTATTACTTAATGAACAGCCCTCGTAGATTAGGTAAAATTATTTATATTTGAATTTTAAATCAAACAAAACGTATAGGTTACAATGGTAGAAAACTTAGGAAAAAGAACACACATTCATATTAATTTTGTTACAAGAGGAAGGAGTGAGTAACTGAAACTGTGCTTCTAAAAGTTTTTCATAATCTGGTTTAAATTGGGATGAGCTGATTCTTAGCAGCGCAGCAAAATGATGGTCTGTCAATCTATTTATGACCGTAACTTCCAACTTATGTCTTCATGTTCAAATTAATTTAAATTAAGGCTGATATAAAATAAAAGACAGAGTGAGAAAGGATGTAAGGACGGAAGTTGGGATGAGAAAACTAAATGAGAGAATTGAGAAGAATAAACTAAGGTGGCTTGGACATGTAAAGAGGATGGAGGAAAATAGAATACCAAGACAGATGCTGGAGGCGAAGTGCAAGGGTAAGAGAGCAAGAGGAAGACCTAGAAAAAGGTGGATGCATTCAGTGAAGAACAGCATAAGAAAAATAAATTTGGACTGGGACAAGATCGTGGAAGAGGAATGGCGGAAAGAAAGAGGAAGGTGGAGAAAGGAGAAGTGCCATAAATACCCCATAAGGGGAAATGATGATGATTATGATGATGATGATGATAAAATGAATTATTAAAATGAACATAACATAGGCCACAAGTAGATACAGCTTTGATTACCCTTCTAAAATTATATGTTATGAAATAATTTACATTGATGATGGAGTTGGCAATTTAACTAAATAATGCTTTAATCTAGGCTATTACACTATGTGCAATTGTTGGTAGTATAATATTGGAAACCATGTCGTGGGCCGGATTAGATTAGCTCAAGGGCCGCACTTTGCCCATGACTGTCGTAAAGGAAGCAATAATTGAAGCATGTGGCAAAACGAGTGTGAAAGTGAGGGAGGAATCTAAATTCTCAGGTGTGTATTTATTCAAAGATATTGTTCTTTTTTAAAATTCGTTTTTTTTGTGTTTATTATTTTATAGGCTTTTTTATATATTTAGGCGTCAAACTCTTAATTTTAATTAATTCAACATTTGTATAAATATTTGTTGAGGGGTAGATGACCGCCGTTTCACCCCTTAAAACAACAATAACCAACTACACCCTTTATTTCGAACGAAAGAATCAATCATTTGGCGGGAAGGATATAAAATGGCCACCGCGGACTCCTATTGGCTGGAGATTGTCAGTTAGCACAACACGTTACCAGTGCGTGTTCATTCATTCAGTCGCTTGTTAACAGCCTGTGTCGGAGTTCCTTTCATTGTCATTCTTTAGTTTACTTCTAGCCTTGAATTTTAAGAACTAATTACATTCGTTTGAACACCTGTTAAAACTTTACTTCTTATAATAAGATTTATAAAACATTAAGTCAATATATATTGTACTTTAATGTCGACCCGGTTTCAGTCACACTGTGTGTGACCTTCCTCAGCGTAATTTGGGACATAAAAAGGTGCAAGAACATAATTATGATTAATATAAATTTGCCATAACAGAGGATGTTATCAAAAATTCTAACAATCTTCTTGGTCCAAAAGCACACACATTAAAATAAATAATAATAAAGAAAAACAGATCTGTTACAAAATGTTTTAAGTAAGAAAATATGTACTAAAGGGCCTAAATGTAGGAAATTGCATGGTCTGTCCGAAACTTAAAGTGGCCAACGTTACCAGCAGGGTTTCAAAAGTTAAGTATGTGAAGTTCCGTGCAATTAGGTGAAACGTTGTAGACATGTGCCAAAGGGCCCAAATACAGGGAATAAAGTGGTCTGTCCGAAATTTCATGTAGACAGTATTACTCGTTGGGTTCCAATGTGTAAGTGAGTAAAATTTGGTTCTGATCGGTGAAACGGTGTAGATTTATGACAAAGAGCCTAAATGCAGGAAATGGAGAGATCTGTCCGAAATTTTAAGTGGACAGTGTTACTCGCAGGGTTCCAAAGGGTAAGTAGACAAATGTTGGTTCAGATCGGTGAAACCGTGAAGATTTGTGCCAAAGGGCGTAGTTGCGGGGAATAGAGTGGTCTGTCCGAAATTTTAAGTTGACAGTGTTACCCGCAGGGTACCAAAGGGTATGTGTACAAATTTTGGTTCAGATCGGTGAAATGGTGTAGATTTGTGCCAAAGGGCCTAAATGCAGGGAATGGAGTGGTCTGTATGAAATTAAAGTAGACAGTGTTACCCGCAGGGTTCCAAAGTGTAAGTGTACAAATTTTGGCTCATATCGGTGAAACGGTGTAGATTTGTGCCAAAGGGCCTAAATGCAGGGAATGGAGTGGTCTGTCCAAAATTTTAAGTGGACAGAGTTACCCGCAGGGTTCCAAAGTGTAAGTGTACAAATTTTGGTTCAGATCGGTGAAATGGTGTAGATTTGTGCCAAAGGGCCGAAATGCAGGGAATGGAGTGGTCTGTCCAAAATTTTAAGTGGACAGAGTTACCCGCAGGGTTTCAAAGGGTAAGTATTCAAATTTTGGTTCATATCGGTGAAACTGTGTAGATTTGTGCCAAAAGGCTTAAATGCAGGGAATGGAGTGGTCTGTCCGAATTTTAAAGTGGACAGAGTTACCCGCAGGGTTCCAAAGGGTAAGTAGACAAATTTTGGTTCAGATCGGTGAAACCGTGCAGATTTGTGCCAAAGGGCTTAAATGCAGGGAATGGAGTGGTCTGTCCGAATTTTAAAGTGGACAGAGTTACCCGCAGGGTTTCAAAGGGAAATTATACAAATTTTGGTTCAGATCGGTGAAACCGTGCAGATTTGTGCCAAAGGGCTTAAATGCAGGGAATGGAGTGGTCTGTCCGAATTTTAAAGTGGACAGAGTTACCCGCAGGGTTTCAAAGGGAAATTATACAAATTTTGGTTCAGATCGGTGAAACCGTGCAGATTTGTACCAAAGGGCTTAAATGTAGGGAATGGAGTGGTCTGTCCGAATTTTAAAGTGGACAGAGTTACCCGCAGGGTTCCAAAGGGTAAGTAGACAAATTTTGGTTCATATCGGTGAAACTGTGTAGATTTGTGCCAAAAGGCTTAAATGCAGGGAATGGAGTGGTCTGTCCGAAATTTATAGTGGACTTGGTAACCCGCAGGGTTCCAAAGGGTAAGTATACAAATTTTGGTTCAGATCGTTGAAACTGTGTAGATTTGTATAAATAACAAACAGACAGACAATCATTGAGCTTTATATATATAGACTTTCCTTGCCGGAGCCAACCTATTTTTATTTCCTCTTTGCTTCGTCCATCATTGTTTATTTTGCTTCATAAGTAGTGAAAGTCTCCTACTTTCTTTAACTTTTCACCTGACAATTCGACGTCAATAGGGGTTTCTGATTTATTTCGGTTGCATTCCGTTATTTTTGTTTTACAATTGTTGATTTTGATCACGAATTCTTTCCTCAAGCCCCTGTAATATGAAGTAACAACTTAGTGGCTTCAGACTTCTGATAGAAACGAATCATATAACTGTCAGAGTTGTTAAATGTAAGCCTTATCTCTGTCATTACATTTAACAACTCCGGCGCTGATAACAACATGCTGGCTTGATGAAACACAGTAAGTTCAAGTTCCACAATGTCAATTAGTCATGTTTAATACATGAATGGATTTTATGTTCGACCTTGTCGAAATACAGTATAAATATTATATGTCATAAAACTGCAACTTAATGAGGCTCATTATGATACTGGTTCTCCAGCCATCAGAGCTCAAGATTTTCATTACGATACAGCTGTTTGGCCAATTAGGTAGAATAGCATTGTAATGGGTTAGAGAGATCTTTAAACTTGTCTCACTAGTTGGGCGTTATTTGTAATGGTTTATTGTATTTAGAGAGTGTTACTGTTAATAGTAAAAGCGCTCCACTGTTGGGCGTCATTTGTAATGGGTTTGAGAGGTATTTAAACTTGCCACCCTAGTTGGGCGTTATTTGTAATGGTTTCTTGTATATTGAAACTGATTATATGCAAAGCTAATTATTTAAATAGTCGCCCACTTTTTGGGTGATCAAAATGAAACATTTAATTGTGTATTAATCTAATAGTGTATCTGTATTGTTGTCAGCTTCACTAAAAAAGTACATAATGTGTAGTATCATATGTATTGCCAGGGCGCCAGATCATTTATATATCATGATCAAAATAATATATTAAACCTCGGTTAAACAAAGGTAGAGCATCGAAATTCCTATCTCCAGCCGTAGTGAAACTTACGTAATCTAACCTTACGATAATTAGTTCAGGAGTATGGTGTTGCCTTATAGTAATTTCTAGCTACTAAAGGAAACCAGTCAAACATTTGAATTTAAAATTAATTTAATATATAAAAAACAACAAGTGCAAAAAGAATAAAATACTAAAGATAATAATAATAATAAATTAAATTAAAGAATCTACTGAATTTACTTGTATAATGGGTCTTGATTGGAAATTGGAGTATACTGAGTTAATTGAATAAAATATAGATTGAATTTTATATGGATGAGAGCCTTCTGATTTGACTGGAGTATAACTGTTTACATCGCTCACCGCATTGAAGATCTTTGTAGTTGGATTGTTGCGTAGAGAGTTCCAGATGGCCCTGATCTTCCTCCAAGTAATTAATTTATATGTGGATGACGGAATAAATTCCAAAAATCATCCCTGTGACAATAGCCTCGTACACAACCATGTCACAGTTTGATGAGACAGAATGTCTTATCAAATTCACATACTTAATAGTCAACTGTCTAGTTTAGAACTGCGTTACAGACACCATCTCGCTACAAGTTCCTCTGCTCCACTCAGCATCATTCCCTATCCTCCAGCAATTCAATAATAATAATCACCTTTCAGTTGGGCGGCCGTCATATATATAACGTTCCCAGGTAAGGCACGTGTCTCTCCTCTCTTCTGAGGTCGAGGCGAAATTAGCCCGCCTTTCACATATCAACAATGACAATACTTCTTTGTAGCAATTCTCGGGAGGTCCAGCCCACCTTTTGTATAAAGTTGCAAAGGACTCATTCATCGGCCCAGCATTGTTAGTGGCAAGTCTTCATAGAATCTCTTCTTAGTATGATTTGTATACTGGTAGAATACTTGATGTGACAGACATAAGTGTCTATTTATGTCATTTCCAAGAAGCCGTGGATAAGCCGCCCTTCTGTGAACAACCCTCTTCTTCTCTTGTTCGAATTTTCTTCAGAAATAATATTCATTCAATCGTCTAACTTATTTCAAATATAATGTGTATCGCTCCAAGTCCTTTCAATTGCCATAATATTCTACATTACCGCATAATAATAGATATAAACATATTAGTTAACATAATAACTAATAAAAGGTAAAATGTAAACTTTAAAAAAAATATATAATAATAATAATAAAATATAAAATTATTTCATTCTGGTCACAAATTGGGACCATCACATATTCGCCCCAGAGAATTATGGTATATGTCAACAATCATATCACCATACTTCTCTTCAACACTTGTACAAATATGAAATATTATACCCTGCAAAGAAATTACCAACATCGACAATATTATACTCTTCAAAACAATTACCAACGTACAAAAAATATACCCTTCAAGTTTAATATATATATATTAAATCTCATCATTTCAGTCTTTCACTGTTCATAATGTCTTTTTCTTTCTTCTTTACATAATTAAAGCGACCTGTAAACAATGTACATCAAAATACCCTTCACTTTTATATTCTTGTTTTGGACATAAGTCATCGTTGCACTTATGTATATTTGGGTGGCATACACCTTTGCTTTATATCTTGATGTCGTAGAATTCAATTTTCAGCCTGGTGTCGAACTGAATACACTATGGCTAGTTGGTGGGACTGCCAACTGATTAATTCACTTTATCACTTCACAACACTTGGTATGTGATGCGAATTACCAGATCTACTCCAGTCTCTCAGGAATTATATGTATCTAGTAACACAGGCATATTATAGAAAAAATGAAACTTTATTAGCTTATATTACCTAAGGCAACATCGTTCAGTGCAAATGTAGTGCGCTAATTTACCCCACATATGTATATGTATATCCTACTCAAATACACCAGCCTATAGCCGACAAATTATTCCTTATATTTCCTCTGTGCTCTCCAAGACACACAATATCATAGGTTGATGCAAACCCTCTCCATTACCTGCTCGTTCAGACCACAATTATTCACTTATTATTAAGCGACTTTCCTTACTTACCATCAGCTTCACTTCTTATTACTCATGATACATATTTCCCTAAGGATCTCACATTGTAAGTGCCGTATAATCGTTTTCCTGCGTCTTCTGATTACTCACTTTTTTAACCTTAATTACTGATATTTCTAACCGTAGTTACTCCCCTTATTTATCAAAATTACACTTCTTTCAACTCAAGATTACCTTTCTTTCGCGGAATCCGTATTCATTTACTTTATTTCTCAAATTTGCACTTCTTTCTACTTCAGATTACCTATTTTTATCACCCGTAGTTATTCACCTTATTTCTCAAAATTACACTTCTTTCTACTTCAGATTACCTTTCTTTCGCGGAATCTGTATGCCCAATAAAAAAACTTAATTTCTCCACTACAAAAAAATCACAAACCTTTAAATCCTTTTATTAACCATCCTATCTACTGAAATATTAACTGTTCATAAAAATCTGCCTAATTAAATTACGGGCATCAAAATATGGCTTTACTTTCATTTCTGACTTGGGAACTACCATTAACGAATTAATATATGGGCTAATTAATTTAGGGTTCTATAATTTTATCTTGCAACATGCTCTCAATCTGCCTACTCACAGCTTCCTGAAATTTGTAAGGCACGGGGTAGCGATGACCTACAAAAAATACTGCGAGCATGTACATTTAATGAATGTTCGTAGCAATTAGCTAATCCAATACGGTTCTCAAATATATACTAATTTTCTTACAACACCTTCAACACTCGACCCACACGATCAACAATCGATCCACACGATCACACTCTAACGCACTCTGTAATGCAGCCTCACGCAAAGAGTCCTCTAGATAATCCTTCGTCATCATACTGCCTAAAAATGTAAAAAAACAAGGTTCCTTCTCAAGAGATACCCCAACAATCTCACCACTCACCACCTCACTACAAATATCGACTCCTTTAGTCATTAATACCTCCTCAAGCGTACATATATTCTTAGAACCACCATATAACTTACTTCAATTATTAAATGACATGATCATATCTCCACCCATTCATCTGAATTTAACACTACCCTCCTTATAACATAGCTGTGCAGAATGTTGCGACATCCTGTCCGAACCCATAATTAGTGAATATATCAGATTTGGAATTAAAAAAAACATACTTGTGTTCCAATCTTACTTTCTTTTAAAATTTCTGCAACCACTTGTTTAGAAATTATGCGGAATATATTTCCCATCGCAGTTAACACGAAAGTAGTTCTAATTGGAATTTCCTCAATTTTAATACCATTTTCCTTCCTATTATTATAAAATGCTGCACTGATGCAAGAAACCTGACAGCCACTGTCAAAAGGTGTATCGATACACGCCCCTAACACTTTTAGTTTTAAGACTGAGTTAAAATTAATAACGGTAGGTTCTTTAGATACCTCCCTAAATTCACTTAATAAATCATTACGGATATTTAGGTCATACGGTTCGCTCAAAATGGTGTAAGCTGGAAAAGACTCAAACTGACAACTTGACCTTACGTCACAGTCTGGTTCACATTTAAAGTATCGGTACCATTATCTTGGTTTTGTGTCTCCCCGTTATTTTTGTTGTGGTTCTGACGAGGGTTGCTGCCATTACCTTGATTTTCTTCTCTCTGCCTCCCTGAATTTCCTGCATTATTTCTTTGATTGTAATAACGCTGCCCATTGTTAGGACCTGCATTATTATCCTGATTACCATTGTGATTATTATCATGGCTTCTCCTATTGCCATGATACTGGCCACGGTTATTCTGATAACCATCTCTACCTTGAAATTGCCCCCTGTTATTTTGAGCATATGAATTTTCAAAATTATGCCCCCTATTGTTGCCTTGAAAATTCTGGTGTTGTTGCCTGCCATTATTATTTTGATTCCTATTCTCATTCATATATCGACTATTCTGCTGTCCTGCCGGTGTTTCACCAACACTATTCCCTAGAGCATCAAAACTCCCTAATAATCTTTCTAACTCTGTGATAGTCGAAGTGCGTTGCATGCATGCAGCCTCTCTTATTCGGAATGGGAAATGCTTTATCATTTGCCTGACTATATCGCTGTCTTGTGTCATGCCATTTAGATATTTGCAGATGATAACCTTATTCAGAAAATATTCAGTCATATTGCAAGTACTTTCAGGCGGATATATCCCACAAATAATATTTCCCTTTTCTGGGCCTGTATTTCATCATTCCAATATTTTTCACAAAATTTATTTTTAAAATCATTTAAGTCCACTAAAGTGTTTTTATAGACAGAAAACCAGCTTTTTGTTTCCCCCACAAAAGCCTGATCTAATATATCCACTACCATATTCCACTCTATCTGTCCTTCTAGTAGCCTTTCCTTGAATTTATTTTCAACTATAGTTATGAATTCCATAGGACATCCCTGCTCGTTAGAGAACTTAACTAGTTCAGTTTCCTTCATTCCACCTCCTGATACAATAACTCTACCCTGTATTCCCTCCTGCCTTAATTGCTTTCTTAACTTAGTCTCAATTTCTGCTATCTTTTTATCCGCCACTTTTTCTACCATTTCCACTCTTTCTTTCAAATTATTCTCTTTTTCTATCAATTCATTTCTTAATATCTTCTGTTTTTCCTGAATCTCCTGATAATTTTCTTCATTTGTCAGGTGACTTTCCTCTACTTTCTTATGAAATTCTGACTGCACTTTCTTTATCTCTCCTCCCAATTCTGTTCTTACTTGTCTAGTTTCCATCTGTACTATTTTCTGAAGATTCTCTCTTTGATTGACTAACTTTTCCTGAATTTTCCCTTCCACTTCTACTAATTTCAGATCTACTTCCTCTATAATATTTTTAGCCTTTTCTTCTAACACATCCTTAATTTCACGTCTGATCTCCTGTTTTGCCCCCTGAATACTCTCCTGCAGCGTCCCATACTTTCTATTTAATTCCTCATTCTCCTTGACCATATTATCTAGCTTCTGATGAATTTCTTTATTATCTTTACATATCGCTTCTCTTATCACCCTACCCATCTCCTGATTTTGCCTACTTATTTCCTCTCTCATCTCCCTACTCATCTCCTGATTTTGCCTACTCATCTCCTCTCTCATCTCCCTACTCATCTCCTGATTTTGCCTACTCATCCCCTGATTTTGCTTACTTATCTCCCCACTCATCTCCTGATTATTTTTATTGCTATCTTCTAGCTTCTTGTCTATCACCTTACTTATCTCCTGATTTTGCTTACTTATTTCCTCTCTCATCTCCCTATTCATCTCCAGAAACATTTCCATGATCTCATCTAATTTGTTTTCCGAAATATCCAAAGGCTTTTGTTTCTCCTTCCCTCCACTAGTCTCAGGATTTATTTCAGGATGTACCTCTATATTCGTCTCAGGGTTAACCTCGGGATTATTCTCAGGATTACTCTCAAGATGTACCTCCGACATCTTGGTATAATCCTCTACACTCTCAGCCTCAGTACCACTATCAACTTTCGTATAATTAGCTTTCTCGCCTTTACCCCTACTCCTCAATTTCCTTTGTTCCTCATCCGCCATCTCGAAGTACACCGCATTAAGTTTACCGTTCCAAAATTCACCTCACTTTCCCCCAAAAATAAATCACTAATCATACACAAATTCACTTCACTTTCCCCCAAAATCACTGACAATTTGCACTGAATTTACACTCACTCCTTCCGTAAATATCGTTAGGTTTTCGTTCCCCACGTTGGGCGCCATTTGTAATGGGTTAGAGAGATCTTTAAACTTGTCTCACTAGTTGGGCGTTATTTGTAATGGTTTATTGTATTTAGAGAGTGTTACTGTTAATAGTAAAAGCGCTCCACTGTTGGGCGTCATTTGTAATGGGTTTGAGAGGTATTTAAACTTGCCGCCCTAGTTGGGCGTTATTTGTAATGGTTTCTTGTACACACATCAAAAAAAGTTTTGCATCACCTCGGTTCCCAGATCTCCGGCATATAGACGTTGACTGTGTATATTGTATCCAAGATACAGTCCCTTTGACTGTTCATAGATGTCACTAAAACTGCTCAAAGATGTAAACAACCATGCATGAGCAGGGCCTATTAGACGGAGGGGGTACGACAGCCGATCAGTTCCAGTCATTCCACCAGGACGAAGGTACGCTGCTCATGTTGTCTGTAGTTCTACCATGCCTAGAAGGTCAATACCGCAGTTCGATCGCGTCCGCATTGTTACTTTGTGTCAAGAAGGGCTCTCAACAAGGGAAGTTTCCAGGCGTCTCAGAGTGAACCAAAGCGATGTTGTTCGGACATGAAGGAGGTACAGAGATACAGGAACTGTCGATGACAGGCCTCGCTCAGGCCGCCCAAGGGCTACTACTGTAGTGGATGACCGCTACTTACGGATTGCCGCTCGGAGGAACCCTGACAGCAATGCCACCATGTTGAATAATGCGTTTCGTTCAGCCACAGGACGTCGTGTTTCAACTCAAACTGTGCGCAATGGGCTGCATGATGCGCAACTTCACTCCCGACGTCCATGGCGAGGTCCAGCTTTGCAACCCCGACACCATGCAGCGCGGTACAGATGGGCCCAACAACATGCTGAATGGACCCCACGGAATTGGCATCACGTTCTCTTCACCGATGAGTGTCGCATATGCCTTCAACCAGACAATCGTCGGAGACGTGTTTGGAGGCACCCTGGTCAGGCTGAACGTCTTAGACACACTGTCCAGCGAGTGCAGCAAGGTGGTGGTTCCCTGATGTTTTGGGGTGGCATTATGTGGGGCCGACGTACGCCACTGGTGGTCATGGAAGGCTCCGAAACGGCTTTACGATACCTGAATGACATCCTCCGACCCATAGTGCAACCATATCGGCAGAATATTGGAGAGGCATTTGTCTTCATGGACGACAATTCTCGACCTCATCGTGCACATCTTGTGAATGCGTTCCTTCAAGATAACGACATCGCTCGACTACAGTGGCCAGCATGTTCGCCAGACATGAACCCTATCGAACATGCCTGGGATATGTTGAAAAGGGCTGTTTATGGACGTCTTGACCCACCAACCACTCTGAGAGATTTACGCCGAATTGTCGTTGAGGAGAGGGACAATTTGGACCAACAGTGTCTTGATGAACTTGTGGATAGTATGCCACGACGAATACAGGCATGCATCAATGCAAGAGGACGTGCTACTGGGTATTAGAGGTAGTGGTGTGTACTGCAATCTGGACCACAAATGCTGAAAGTCTAGCTGTATGATGGTACAACATGCAATGTGTGGGTCTCATGAGCAATAAAACGAGCTGAAATGTTGTTTGTGTTGATCTCTATTCCCTTTGTATTTAAAGGTTCCGGAACTCTTGGAACCGAGGTGATGCAAAACTTTTTTTGATGTGTGTATATTGAAACTGATTATATGCAAAGCTAATTATTTAAATAGTCGCCCACTTTTTGGGTGATCAAAATGAAACATTTAATTGTGTATTAATCTAATAGTGTATCTGTATTGTTGTCAGCTTCACTAAAAAAGTACATAATGTGTAGTATCATATGTATTGCCAGGGCGCCAGATCATTTATATATCATGATCAAAATAATATATTAAACCTCGGTTAAACAAAGGTAGAGCATCGAAATTCCTATCTCCAGCCGTAGTGAAACTTACGTAATCTAACCTTACGATAATTAGTTCAGGAGTATGGTGTTGCCTTATAGTAATTTCTAGCTACTAAAGGAAACCAGTCAAACATTTGAATTTAAAATTAATTTAATATATAAAAAACAACAAGTGCAAAAAGGATAAAATACTAAAGATAATAATAATAATAAATTAAATTAAAGAATCTACTGAATTTACTTGTATAATGGGTCTTGATTGGAAATTGGAGTATACTGAGTTAATTGAATAAAATATAGATTGAATTTTATATGGATGAGAGCCTTCTGATTTGACTGGAGTATAACTGTTTACATCGCTCACCGCATTGAAGATCTTTGTAGTTGTATTGTTGCGTAGAGAGTTCCAGATGGCCCTGATCTTCCTCGAAGTAATTAATTTATATGTGGATGACGGAATAAATTCCAAAAATCATCCCTGTGACAATAGCCTCGTACACAACCATGTCACAGTTTGATGAGACAGAATGTCCTATCAAATTCACATACATAATAGTCAACTGTCTAGTTTAGAACTGCGTTACAGACTCCATCTCGCTACAAGTTCCTCTGCTCCACTCAGCATAATTCCCTCTCCTCCAGCAATTCAATAATAATAATCACCTTTCAGTTGGGCGGCCGTCATATATATAATGTTCCCAGGTAAGGCACGTGTCTCTCCTCTCTTCTGAGGTCGAGGCGAAATTAGCCCGCCTTTCACATATCAACAATGACAATACTTCTTTGTAGCAATTCTCGGGAGGTCCAGCCCACCTTTTGTATAAAGTTGCAAAGGACTCATTCATCGGCCCAGCATTGTTAGTGGCAAGTCTTCATAGAATCTCTTCTTAGTATGATTTGTATACTGGTAGAATACTTGATGTGACAGACATAAGTGTCTATTTATGTCATTTCCAAGAAGCCGTGGATAAGCCGCCCTTCTGTGAACAACCCTCTTCTTCTCTTGTTCGAATTTTCTTCAGAAATAATATTCATTCAATCGTCTAACTTATTTCAAATATAATGTGTATCGCTCCAAGTCCTTTCAATTGCCATAATATTCTACATTACCGCATAATAATAGATATAAACATATTAGTTAACATAATAACTAATAAAAGGTAAAATGTAAACTTAAAAAAATATTGATAATAATAATAATAATAATAATAATAAAATTATTTCATTCTGGTCACAAATTGGGACCATCACAGCATCGCACCTGCATTCAACGCTATTGTTTCCAAAATCAAACATGTCAGACACAAGTGACAACATTATGGGATTTGACAATGTAAAGGATATCGGATCAACCATTGTAGATACAATCCCAGACACAAAGACGAACCTTTACGGTAACAGGAAAATACTATTAAATTTGCAAGAATCTACGCCCAGAAGTTTGCAACACTCCGTCCTTCTTTATAAATTACCGACATGGAAAGATCAGTTGGTTGGTTGGTTGGTTGGTTGGTTGGTCCCTTAGTTTAGGAGCTGCAACAACGGGGTCATGTAGCCCCGTGTACTTTGGGTGTGTGTAGAATCTGTCTGATAACCGGCGTTAATTGTGATGGCTGTATTAGTGTGTGTTATCTGTTTTGATTCAAGTAAGGACTGCAAACAATAATTCAAGTAGTTCCCACTTTTGCTTCCAAATGTTACCGTCCACGACAGCTAGCTTGCGGATTTTGCTACTAGATGGCATCGCAGTCAGCACCTGGCGGCAAACGTTTGAACTAATAGAGCGTTATAAATTCTAACCTACAAATTTTGGCTTCACAAGTGTAGTTAGTGGAAGGTTTTATTTCATGCCATAAATCTATGACATGGGACCGCCGGCATTACTTTCCCTCTGAATGAAGGCATACTGAGGGATTTTAACGCTCTTAAAAATCCGACGACTTCGGTCGGGTTTGAACCCGTGACCTTGGGCAGAGAAGTTCAGCATGCTACCAACATGGAAAGAGCACCATCCAAAATGTAGCCAAAAATAAATTGGGGAATATGGGAAAAGAAATAGACTAGCACTGTACCTTAATCTCCCCAACTCCAATTTGTACACATGGCATTGCTTTCGTAGGTGGTCGGAGACAATTTTAGTGAATGCTGGTGGTGATATAACGACACTAAAACGACATGGAGGCTGGAAACCCACTACATAGGACATTGGCAAGGTCTTGGAACCATGGAAAATCAATAACCGAGTGCATGCGCTCTGTTCAGTAAACTCAACTGACATATTTATGAATAGTTATGTTCTATCATAAAATAAAATTATAATTATCGTCGAACATAAAAAGTCGTATGCAACTCGCCTATAATAGTGAAGACACTCACTTCGCTCGTTTTATAATAGTACATTATGCAACGAGCCTATAATGGCAATAATTAAGAAATGAGTATGTTTATAAAACGAGCGAAGCGAGTTTTATAATTATCATAAGAGCGTCTTAATTACCATTATAGGCGAGTTGCATACGATTGTTTATGTTCGACGATAATTACTTCAGTCACTTAAATTTAGTGATAGGAGTGCAAGCGCTGTGCTTTACAAGATCTCTGACCCACGCATGCGCTCTGTCTGCTTAGCAATGTCATATGTTTACAGCCTGCCGATCTGCCCCAGCATTCACTCAAAACTGTCACCGAGGTCGTTAGAAAGCAATGCCCTGTGTAGAAATTTGAGTTGGGGATATTAAGGTACAGTGCTATTTCTTGTCTCATATTTACCAGTTTATTTACGGGAACATATGGGACGGTGCACTTTCCATGTCGGTAATTTATATAGAAGGATGCTGCGTTGCAATCTTCAGGACGTAGATTCATAAATTTCTTGCATATGCCATAGTATTTTCTTGTAACCGTAAAGGTTCGTGCTGATTTTGTCTTTGGAATTGTAACTACAATGGTTGATCCGATATCCAATTTGAACTTTCAAAAAATCATGTAATTCATGTCCGACATGTTGGATTATGGGCGCATGTGCGAAGCTATCCTTACCTAATTGGTCAATGAATGAGCTCTAATTGGTTGGAGAAAATGTTTCATAATGAAAAATAGTACTATAATGATCTTCATTATGATACAGTTTTTTGACATTTAAATTTCGACATCGTCGAACATAACATACTTGTGTCTTAATTGCGCGGGGAATAATTACGTTATTGACCTGGACAATTGATACTGCAACATTCCAGTCAGTAAACACAATACAGTATACTCTTTAATTACTTAGATATGTGGTGGTGTTGATTTTTAGGGGCTTTGCGACATCGTGGTCATGTGGTCCCGAGTACTAGGGTGCGAGTGTAGAAGTTGTCTGATAACCTGTGTGACTGTGATGTCGATACTAGTGTGTGTATTTGCAATTGGGTAGGATTTGGGTAGGAAGTGGCCGTGGCCTTCAGTTAGGTACCATCGCGGCATTTGCCTGGAGTAGAAGTGAGGAAACCATGAAAACCCACTGACATATATACTTGAGATACTGTTGTCATGGTAACGGGCTTGCATTCCTTCGTTAAGCACTATTACAGAGCACGTACAATCAATACTTCAAATATTGCCAAATGCCTTTCTTTTTCTCTCTGCCCACATTCGTTAGTTTATTGCATGAAATTACTTTTCTGAGAATATCTCAGAAACTATTGATTTTAGGACCTTAAAATGTGGTAGATCCACCTAGCCGTTCTGGAGTTATAAGTGGTGTATTCTTTGGAATACACGGTAAGATAGAGGTAGCTTTTGCTGCTCTCCGCTTTAATTCATTCCTTCCTTTTTCGCAAACATCAACAGTGATTTCTTACTTTTTCTTTTATTTAAGCACCTTGCTTACTTTCTTTGTAAGTTTGTTGTAGATATAACTTCCATGACTTACCTAGCGGCATCTAGCAGCTAACTGCTGAAGTTCCTGAACATCTCTATGCTCAAGAGGACTTCCTTCTTAACCCCGCCACAAGATGTCGCCGCTATCTTCAGCTAACATCTCCTTGCTCAAGAGGACTTCTACAACAACCCTTCCACCAGGCTTCGCTATTGACGCCTACTATCAACTCCTTTAAGATTACTTTTAGTTTTATTTCTAAAGTTGGTATTTCATATGTATGTTCCTTTGTTTTTCCCCCACCTCCTTCCCTCCTTGGTACCTCCATGCTTCGTCGATCTGCTCTCACTTCTGGGTCAGTCGTCAAACCATACAGTCGGAGTTTACTAAGGCTCGTCTCCTGTTCATGTGAGACATTTTTAAATCAGGACGCCATGTCCTAATCTTAACGTCAACCGTCTCCCAGATCATCATCGTTCTTCAAAATGAGCTAAGTACTATTTCAATGGTTTTCACTAAGTTGTAAATGTTTTTAACCTGATCTATAGACAGTGTGAGATTGCTATGTGATGCAAAATCTGCCTTCAAAAGATCTTCTTGATTTATTTGTAGCTACTTCAGCTAGCTTTCTAAAATGAAAAGGTACTTCTTGTACTGAGTATCTGGGAATGAGTTCTCACACCGTGGGAGTCTTATTAAACCCACTGTCTATAAAAACTTAGCTTTCACCTCCGCGGGATATTCTGCTCAATTCTACTGTTCTCACCTCTAGAATTTTCCACAGCAAATCATCTTTTTGCAAGTAATGCCGTCAAGTGCCTTCCGCCTAAATATGGGAATGCTTGTTCCTCACTGAGGAATTTATGTTGAAAATACTTCTGATCAGCATATAATTTGTCTTCCTTCGTTGGAAATTTTCCGCTGCATTCAACTACCATCTATAAACGTCACAACGCAATAAACTTTCTCAAACTAAAATTCAAATAGTGATCTCTACAATTACAATAAATTTTCGTCTGATAAACTTTCCTTGTTGCAATACTGAATTTTTCAACGGACTACAGTGCATAACAGTGCCCATTCAACGACCATCCGTGTCGCGTTCGAACGAAAGCTATAAATACGGCCATAAACATTTTCCTGGTTCTCCTATATCCTCCTCTCATACTCCTCACTAACACATTATAATAATTGTAAAATTTAGGTTCTTTTCAATGAGGTGACACTCTATAGAAGTGCCCTCCCATTTTTGTACTGTTTTTCACAAGTAATTCTGCTTCATTGGTGTCTAGTACACGCCTCAAATCATATTGTTTTTCCTCTTTTCATTAGGGAATTCAATTATTTCTACTCACAAGTGAGTTTTCTAACATTTCCTTCTCCAGGTTTCACGAAAGGGTAACTGGCCCCATTTTCCTCGTGATCCTGTTTAAACATAGAAGTTCTAGAAACTTCTTCTTAATTTTTTTCTTCAGGTTTCACAATAAGTGACCTGCCCTATTTGTCTAAATTATAATCGTAATTACTGTATAAATATAAGAAGTTATAGAAACGTCTATTTAATTTGTCTCTCTTTTTTTGTTATAATTTCAAATTTAACATTTGTTCATACTTTTAGAACTTCCTTTAGGAATTCTCAAAGTACATATATCGTACTGCCCCCGTAAATTGAATTATTTAGGGACAAAATGAGAGTATTTTCCGTCCCCATGATAAAATTTAACTAGCAAATATAATTTCTGGAAGTGTGACACAAGAGTGTAGTGTTACAAGCTCGAGACTGTGGAAGAGCCCGATCACGTGATATATTGCACAATGGACGCTTCTAGAAGGCTATATTTAGCATCGCAACAGCGAGTTTGGAAATTAATATTATAAATATTGTTATAAATTATGCTATTGGATCCCAGCCCAGAGCCAATGAGAACAGGTCTTATTGAAGACGGGATCAACTTTAATTACACAACATGAGGAAATTATGCATTTAGGCCCTTAGAAGATTTTCTTATTTGGTAATGAAGAGAATATTAAAAGAAATTATGTCTGATACTTTAAAAACCGCAGATCGGTTAATCTACGCAGTAATAAGCATTGGTAATCTACGCGCTAAAATTATGGTGGGAGCTTGATATGGCCGCCAAAATTTCGTCTTGGAGGGGGAGATCCAAGGATCGAGGTTCTTATTCCAGCAGACTTTGAAGAGTGAGGAAGTGTTTTTACTGGGTTAACGGAGATCCCAAGGCTTAGTCCGAGTGCGACGACTGTCGACTTGTGGAGACGCGAGGATAGCTAGGTGGAACGTAAGAGATCACCGCACTTCCATTCTACGTAAAGTTGCGAGGAACATAGTATTGATTATATCTCATATATAGTTGAGATCTGAAGTTAAATAAGCGTATATATATTAAGAACAGGTCGACTTCTATATATTGTGAAAAGTCGAGCGCTTTATTATTCACCGTTTCGACAATATAAGCCTGTCAAGTTAGATTTCCAAATGTGTTGGAAACAAAGCTGGATATCATTATAAATTGCAACGTGAAGTTGACGAACGCAGTTCAAGTGAACAGTGGCGGAGGACTTTTAATATTGGCGCAACACATAAACATTAATAGAATGACTATTATTATTCTGCAAACATTATCATTCAGCATAATTAACATTGTTGATATGATGAACTAGATAGTCATGCGCCATAGACATATTCGATAACAGGAGTTAAGATACAACGATGGAGCTTCGTTAGACAACGTATTCTTGAATACAGACGTAGTGTACGGTCCATCTTGTGCATTTTCGTCAGTCTACGAACACTAATATAACATCAATTAGCAATGGAAACATTTCATTCACTATTTATATGAATATTTCCATAATTATATTCCAATGATGAAGCTGATACATATTTACGACGGAGAATGAAGACTATACAGAAGAGATTTGTCAAGATGCTAGGGTAGCCCAGCAACACAGAAGAATTTGCCAGAAGGATGTCGTTCGAGCCCAGGCGAATGTTGGTGAATTCCGGAGAGAGACGTTTCTTATCTCTGAGGTCGCAGATTCGAGGTTCGAATGCAGATCCATCTCAGTGTCTTGTACTGAGGAAACATCTAAAGTATTGTGGGAATACTTACATTGATCTTCAAGTTTTCGTCCAAATAAGGTATTAGTGTATCTCATTGTTATATATTCGTAACATTCTGAGCCGGTGATCTTATTCCATATTTTCAACGATCTTATTCCATATTTCTATATTTTCACACTTCATGTATTTCAGTGCTTTTATGTATTTTACACTTCAGATGTGTGTTGAGTTTTTTATGTTTCAAGATTATTTAGAAGATGATTGCATTTCATCTATTTTTCAATTTTATTCTACGGATCAGTTGTGGAACTGACATTAGAAATTTTGTTTGAGGAATCATATTGCCTCATAGGAGACTAGTCGTTTCGACTCTCGAATTTTAATAATTTCATTTAAACCAAGTATTCTGACAGTGTGTCATAGATTCAAATTAAATTCTTATTAAATTTAATTTGAGCACTTTAATGTAAGAACATATAACTTCAAGAAAAGAAGAAACATCGAATGATATTGTTATATCATTATTGTACATAAACTATCGACGATCTAAGAAATACTAGTCGTTTGATAAGACCGAAGTCTTAATTCCTATGAACATTCTTTGTGTAGAGTGGAAAAACGTTACGACATTGACAACCTTTCTTATTATTTGTAAAGCTAAGAGCTTTGTTCATTTAATATGTTAGAAGAAATACCTTTTGATAGAAGATTATTCAAATCTTTGACGAGGAATTCAAAGCTAGTTTATCCCGGTCAAGATTGAATTCTATCTGACACTATAATTAACATGTGTGTTATTTTATCCTATTTGTGTAACATCACGTCATTTGTGGACATGATATTACAACGATAAACAATTTATAGCTTGACAAGTGAGATGAAACATGAGTATTATTTTTATTACATGTATTTGCGACAGACGAGTTAACAGTTAATTATCTTGTTGTGGAGTAAACTTTAGGAGGTTAATCACGACTGTCTAATATCGTTCATTACAATTGGAAGTTTCTGTGAGTTTGCATTCACAAATTCTCATAGTGTGTTTCTTTTCTTTTTGTATTTCTCATAGTGTTCTTTTGTTTTTGTATACCGTACAAGTCAAATGTACTTTTTTGAATATAACCGTCTGTTTCCGGTTGTGACCAATGGATGTCGGTGTTTGTTTCTTCTCCCGTCAATTTGAAGTTTAGAACTGTATTTTAGTAAACCCTTTTTACTAATTATTTTATGACAGGTTATGAGCCCAGTTAAACGCTTATTGCTGTTAATGTGTGGACTTTGTGATGGGAGAATGTCGGTTGTTAAAAGGTGTTGATATGTGCGGCGCACATGTGGACGGCAGTTAAGTGTGCATTCAAGATAGTTTTTGGTGAATTTTGTGGACGATTTTCTATTGTGAGGACTATTTGTACGTTTTATTTTAAGTATACATACTAACATGGATGCAGCTACGGGAAGCAGCGAGCGAGTAGTTTCAATAGTGAGGTTACAGGACGACAATTGGGAAGCGTGGAGCACCCGAACAAAGGCATTGCTTCAAACAAGGCGTCTGTGGGACGCGGTTCAAGGTTTCCCACGAAAGACCGATACAGGAGAGGTAGAAGATACATCCGTTGAAGAGCACTCCGAGGCCCAACTGGGCAAAGATCAAGACGCGAAAAACTTGCTCATAGGTTTGGTCACCGACCCTTTCCTAGGTGATATCAAAGAAGCGGAGACAGCTAAGGAAGCATGGCAGAATCTTCTGACTTCATGTTGTGATACCGGAGTCCTTCAAATTGTGACGATGTTAGAAGAATTGTGTCTTTTTAAGAAAACTAGTGACATTAGCATGCGTACATTTGTTGATAAAGTGCTTACTTGGTGTGCACGGTTGGACGATGTAGGTATAAAATTTACGGATAAGGCCAAAGCTGCTTTTATTCTCAGAGGACTGGAAAAGCGGGAGTACGAAAATTTGATACGTTCATTGGAAAGCAATGAAGAAAACTTAAGTGTAAAGGTAGTGCGAGCCAAACTATTGTTGGAGGAGAGAAAGAACAAGTTGGACAAACTAAAGATGGAGCGAGAACAGGAGACTTATGCAAGGCTGAAGAAGGAAGAATCTGAGGGTGAAAGCGTGAAGGCAATGGTGATATCCTTTACAGAATGGTGAAAACCTTCGAAATCCATCCAGTGGTTCTCGAGATTACCCGTGACATCCAAGAATCGGGGATTTTTGTCTTATACTAACGAAGACAATGGAACTACAAATGGAGCAAGAACTTTGCATAGTTCAAAGATCTTGAAAGACACAGATATAACACCCAACGCTCGCTCTGCGATCACCTAATTCAAGTAGCTGACTTTCAACAGATATTTATGAATATTTATGTTAAAACATATAATAGTTATAATTATCGTCGAACATAAACAGTCGTATGCAACTCGCCTATAATGGTAATTAAGACACTCGTATGGAAATTATAAAACTCGCATACGCTCGTTTTATAAAAAAATACTCGTGTCTTAATTATAGCCATTATAGGCTCGTTGCATAATGTACTATTAATTTCGAGTATTTGATTATGTAATGATTATTTAATACATATGCGTATTATTTATTGTAACATTTAACAACCATGATTTTTAAAAAACAATGTTTAGTGACGCGTGTTTCGTTTTTCCATTCTTGAAATCTGGCATCCCTACTTAGGAAGGAAAATAACCAGTGATGGACGAAGCAAAGAGGATATAAAAAGTAGATTGGCTCAGGCAAGGAACGCATTTCTACAAAAAAAAAAGGAATCTGTTGACATCGAATGTAGATTTATGTATTAGGAAGTCATTTTTGAAAGCTTTTTATCAGGAGCATGGCGCTCTATGGAAGTGAAACTTTGACTATTAGTGCAGCAGAAAAGAGGAGAATTGAAGCGTTTAGGAAGTCGCTTTTGAAAGCCTTTATCTGGAGCATGGTGCTCTATGGAAGTGAAACTTTGACTATTAGTGCAGCCGAGAAGAAGAGAATTGAAGCGTTTAGGATGTCGTTTTTGAAAGCCTTTATCTGGAGCATGCCGCTCTATGGAAGTGAAACTTTGACTATTAGTGCAGCAGAAAAGAGGAGAATTGAAGCGTTTAGGAAGACCCTTTTGAAAGCCTTATCTGGAGCATGGTGCTCTATGGAAGTGAAAGCCAATATACCATCTTTTTGGAAGCCTTCATAGGGAGGTTGAGGCTGCTTGAGCTTTTGGTTCTCGCAGTCAAGGAGTGCAGTTGCACTCTACATAAAGGGAGGTATCGCGCAGTTCGATACTTCTGTGGGGGTCCGGGCGGGGACACCAAGAACCCGCCGATGAGCCAGCTTGGTGTCCTAGGCGAAACCCCACATAGGACACGGCACAAACCTAGAAGAATTGCTGAGTTTTGAAACTTTGACTATTAGTGCAGCAGAAAAGAGGAGAATTGAAGCGTTTAGGAAGTCGTTTTTGAAAGCCTTTATCTGGAGCATGCCGCTCTATGGAAGTGAAACTTTGACTATTAGTGCAGCAGAAAATAGGAGAATTGAAGCGTTTAGGAAGTCGCTTTTGAAAGCCTTTATCTGGAGCATGTCGCTCTATGGAAGTGAAACTTTGACTATTAGTGCAGCAGAAAAGAGGAGAATTGAAGCGTTTAGGAAGTCGTTTTTGAAAGCCTTTATCTGGAGCATGCCGCTCTATGGAAGTGAAACTTTGACTATTAGTGCAGCAGAAAAGAGGAGAATTGAAGCGTTTAGGAAGTCGCTTTTGAAAGCCTTTATCTGGAGCATGCCGCTCTATGGAAGTGAAACTTTGACTATTAGTGCAGCAGAAAAGAGGAGAATTGAAGCGTTTAGGAAGTCGTTTTTGAAAGCCTTTATCTGGAGCATGGCGCTCTATGGAAGTGAAACTTTGACTATTAGTGCAGCAGAGAAGAGGAGAATTGAAGCGTTTGAAATGTGGTGTTACAGAAGAATGATGAAGATCAGATGGGTAGATAGGGTTACATACGAAAAGGTATTAAGACGAGTGGGAGAGGAGAGATGTTTCTGGCGACTGCTAATGAAGAGTTGGTAGGACACATACCAAGACACCCAGGAATAGCAAGCTTATTTATGGAAGGAAGGGTCAAGGACAAGAACTGTAGGGGTAGACCAAGGTTAGAATAAGTTATGATGATGAGGATGATGATGATGATAATTGTTGTTTTAAGGGGACTATCATCGAGGTTATCGGCCCCAAATGAAATGAAATGGCGTGAAATGAAAGGATGAAGATAGAAACAGCTCACTGCCATGGATGAAACGAAAATGTTTACATAAAATTGACAGTGAGCCCCAACAATTATGCCTTATTTGAATAAAAATAAATAAAAAGGCGAATGGTAAAGAAAAACAATAAAACAAATAAGGCATAGTGAACAATAAAATAGATGAACACAATAAAAAATAAAACATAAAACAGACTTAACCTGAATTAAAAGTCTTAACTTACAATAAAACTTTAAAAAGTAACCACTCTCCCTCATGAACCGGATGACGAGGTCTGCTGACGGCCCGTCATCACGGAGAATAAGGGAGAGGGTATTAGGCAGTTTGAGAGTCCTTCGTAGATCGGCCAGATCCACACACTCCAAGAGAAAGTGTGCCACGGTTAGGTGGGTGCCGCAAGTACACACAGGGGGTCTTCTCTCTTTAGCAAGTGGGAGTGCGTAGCAATCCCATGGCCGATCCGAAGTCGACAGAAGAATAAGTTAAACAGATTGCCTCGGATGTAGGGTGTGGTAGCTATGTAGAGACGAAACGATTAGCTCAGGTCAGGGAGGCATGGAAAGCTGCATCAAACCAGTCAAAAGACTGATGACCCAAACAACATCAATATTACCAGAAACTACTCTGAAATTCATATAAGTACAAGCCGGACGTTTTGATTTAGAAGATTGCCCTTGACCTTGAAGCTTGCGGGTGAGCCTGTACACAGCCACTCTATAGCCTTATCACTTCATATTTCTCACCACCGGTCTGATGTAATGGAATGCAAGACTAGAGCACGTGGTGACACCATCGTGCAGACAGTACAGTCCTAGTCGAAGTATTGTGTGACGCAGAAGTACACGTTACATAGTTACGAACAGAACGCCATTATATTTGCGAATGACTGTACTTCAGCAGTAGTGTGAGATAGCTTTGTCAATCATCGGACCGCTGACAACAACGCAGGCACTGTAGAAACTCGCCTCCAGGCTTCCATTAAGATTTTTCACTCGTCTAAAACAAACATCCGGCCTTTAATGATTATCATTACATACGTTAAAAAGTGTAAATCTAAACTTGCTAAACGGTCACGGGAGGTCATAGCTGCACTGAAAAAAGTATATGAATTATAAATTAGTTTGAAAAGTTTGAAAAGCATAATTAATTACATTTAAAACAATCCATGGCGCGGGGCCCTGGCGCCACTGTTGACAAATCTTGAAATGGGAAAGAACTAAACCCTGCGCTTTAAAACACCAGAAAAGCACCAGCTGGACTCTATAATTCAAAACACTAGAAAAACGAAGAAAAAAAAACATATACACGGATTTTCTTTTAATATTCATTTCTTTCATGAAAAGACACGGATAGTCAGTCTGAAAGACTGGACTTTATATCATTTTAAATGCTAGCAGGCGAGTACCAAGAAGGCAGTGTGAGAACAGAGTTTCAAGATTCTATTTTGTTTCTTCACTGCCTACTTGATTGTTCTCGCACTGCCTTCTTGAAACTCTGTTGTCGCACTGCCTTCTTGGTACTCGGCTGCTACATCGTACTATGACGTCAGACACCTCAGTGCATTCTAGGTACTTTTCGTCCCGTCACCGTAACGTAACGCGAGACCTCAGCGTAACGACGAAGTCGACAAGTACATTAAAAATGATAAAAATCTTCCTTTTCAGTTTCGGAGCCTGCTACCGTTATTACATCTTTAGAGCAGGAAGGTGTAGTACTGCAGTAGCTCTGCATACTTCCAATTTTGGCCAATATATCCTACAGCCTACCAGGCAGGGGCAGATCTAGGCGAGGGCGAGGAGGGCGACCAGCCAGGGCCCCGCGCCATGGATTGTTTTAAATTTAATTAATTATGCTTTTCAAACTTTTCAAACTAATTTATAATTCATATACTTTTTCCAGTGCAGCTATGACCTCCCGTGACCGTTTAGCAAGTTTAGATTTCAGTACAATAATAATAATAATAATAATAATAATAATAATAATAATAATAATAATAATAATAATAATAATAATAATATCCTATGGCCTCGGGTGCCGGGTGCAAGCTTTGTTATTTGACACCCTAAGGGTAGCTTGCATGTCGAATTTCGTTGTTCCTTGAAGCACTATGAAAGTCAAGGAGGTTAGATATCTAAGCTGCTTGAACACTATAGCGCTTTCTAGTAGAGAAATTAGGAACTTTGTGTTGGCGGAAGTTCCCGAGATTAATTTTGCCATTATGAACACGACCTACTGAATTCAAATGGGTTCTTAGACATACCAACATCATATGACATGGTGTCGTAATTTTTGCCGCCTTTCAAAAATCACTTACCACGGCCAGGAGCGAACCTGCAAGCTTAGGGTTAGTAGACGAACACGCTATCCACTCACCCACCGTGGCAAGCTAGATTTCAGTGAAATTATGGAAGACTTCAGCCGGGGAAAAAGTCGCAAAGTAATATTTTAATATTTCATAGTTTACATAATCTTCTTCAAGGGGACTTAAAGGTTTCTTTCATATTATTAAAGAAATGTGCTGCCGTGTATTCAAAATATTGTAACTATTCTTTATTTTATTATTACCAAACTATTTTCCATTTGATTTTTTTAATTCCCTATTGTTGTGGGCCCCTCCTTATCATATCGCAAGACCCGGAACCGCCACTGCTACTAGGCAACGAACAAGCAGCGACCGTGAGTTTGAGATATACAATACTAACTGTGGTTGCGTAGGAGCCTTCGCATGAAACTGGGAAATCCCCCTGGCAGCTGGGAAGAAAATAAGAGGATAGGCGGATTCTTTGTACAAGTGCACTAGCATTGAGCCCTGCATATTGCGCCTACTTAGCACTTATGCACGAGAATGAGAATTTCCGGGACTTCCCCTGCTTAAGTGTTGACCTTGACCCGTGTAAGGCTAAACGTTGCCCATTTTTATTGATTAACTTTATTAAAATTATTACACGGCTTTCAGGATTTACTTATTAGTCACATGAGACAATTTCATGGAAAAAGTGACAGTCGGTCTGAAAGATTAGACTTTGTATCATTTTAAATGCTACAAATGCAGAAAAATGCTACAAAGGCTGGAGGCTTCTCACTTCGCTCGAAGCCAAATACTCTTGATATGTTAAAAAATTATCTGCATAATTCTTATCTTGCTTATCTTGTTTCAAATTACTCGTGAACGGCAAGTGCAAACCAAGGGCAATGCAAGGTCAAGCACGCGGGATGCCGCACGCTCACCAGAGGGCGCGAAGACTTGCCCCTTCCATCCAGTCTAAAAACACTTATAGTGGGCGATGTATTGAAGATAGAGATATGCTCTCGCGGACTTTTTTGTAGAACTTTTCATGCTGACCAATTCTTACGCTCATAGTATATTGATATTTTTAACGGTTTGCCCGGCGTAAGCTTAAGAAGCGCACGGATGCCAAGTTTGTTTTTTTACTTTTTCACTGAAATCGTTACTGCTTGGCTTCCTTTGATCATACATAAATTATTTTCTACAGAATCTTTCCTCGAGATATCCTTTACAGAATGGTGAAAACCTTCGAAATCCATCCAGTGGTTCTCGAGATTACCCGTGACATCCAAGAATCGGGGATTTTTGTCTTATACTAACGAAGTAGAGATTGTCGGGAACACATGCACCAAGCGGTACTATGACGTCACACACCTCAGTGCATCTGGGTACATTTCGTCCCGTCACCGTAACGTAACGCCAGACCCCAGCGTAACGACGAAGTCGACAAGATCATTTAAAATGATAAAAATCCGTTAAGCACCAGATTTGGCACCGGTTTTATTGAAATAACACCAGTATTTCGCTATGGCGCTATATGAAAATTTCTAGCTCCAGATGAACTTCAGAAACACCAGATCTGGTGCTAAAAACACCAAATTGGCAACACTGATTGGCGCTACGCTGCTGCTGTTGCACACAGTGACCTCGAAAGTTGTCCGTCAGCTTCAAGACGACATCTGTCTTTGACTTAAAAGGTAGGTGAAAAAACAATTCGGGATATTCAAGAGAACAATGTCAAGATAATTAGATTTTGCCAGCAGGTCCGACTCGTCCAAATGTTTAGCCAAGTGAAAATATATGAAAAAGTCTTCTTGCGTATAGCTTGACAAAGCGATGTTAGAAGGGATAGCCTAAATGTTTATCAAATTGTGAGGAAAAACCAGTTTCGTCCAGTTAACACCCGGGTTAGTCGACCACAACTGGTGCTCGAGTGAACACGAAACTGCTCGAAGTTCCAGCCAGGATGACAACCGGATAAGTATCAGTCTGTATTATTACTGTATAACCATAGTTGATTTTGTATAACCATATAATCACCCCAAACAGACAAACTCCGGATTTGTATCACCATTTTAGCATTTCACCTAACATTAGATATACTACATTTAGCATACACCGACAGTTGCATTACCAACTGCAACTAAATAATTGTGCATATTGTAAATATTTTTCACCTGTATTCTCAAACATAGATGTTATAGCCTAAGTGTAATGGATCTGATGATGATCGCTTGACGATCGAAACTGGTCATCCAAGAGTATTTATTAATCTCATGTAATTTATTTCAGGACCAACTGAAAAGCACCAAACTTTTGTTTACCAAATGGTGTACCTAAATAACATTTTAATTTAGCAAATCATTATATAATTATATATATATATATAATTCTAATTTATGGATTATCCGTGTTTCCAACTCCCCTCTGTACTACCGGTATGGTATAGGGTATAAGATTACCCAATCACCATAGGTTGGTAACAAAGACCATGTTTCCCTGCCGAACACAAATCTATTTTGATGAGATACTGTTGGTTTGTTCCTCAGTTTAGGGGCTGCGACAACGTGGTCATGTAGCCCCGTGTACTTTGGGTGTGTGTAGAATCTGTCTGATAGCCGGTGTATTCACTGCGATGTTCTCTGGTTACAGGAAATAACTCTTTGCTTCGGTGGCGTAGTCGGTAGCACGCTGAGCTTCTATGCCCAAGGTCCGGGTTCAAACCCACCCGAAGTCGTCGGGATTTTAAGAGCGTTAAAAATCCCTCAGTATGCCTTCCTTCGGAGGGGAAGTAAAGCTGGCGGTCCCATGCCATAGGTTTATGGCATGTAAAAGAACGTTCCACTAACTACACTAGTGTGAAACTAAATTTGTAGGTTAGATTTGATTAACGCTCTATTAGTTCCAACGTTCGCCGCCATGTGCCGGTCGCGGTGACTTCTAGTAACCAAGTTCAGATCTAGTTGTCGTTGACGGTGGCGTTTGGTAGCAAAAGTAGGAACTACTTGAAAATTAATAGTCTGCAGTCCTTACCTGAATTACAGATAACACACACTAATACAGCCATCATAATTAACACCGGTTATCAGACAGATTCTACACACACCCAAAGTACACGGGGCTACATGACCGCGATGTCGCAGCCCCTAAACTGAGGAACCAACCAAGGAAGGTTTCAGTTTATAGTGGTCAGCCTGCAGTGATGTTGACTAACGTATTATAGGCCTACAGCAAATTACAAATCTCCAAAGATTGGCAAATGACCGTAATCAGCACAAAAATGAAGATCATACCGATAATAATAATAATAATAATAATAATAATAATAATAATAATAATAATAACTAGGGACGTGTGCGAGACCTCTCGCATATATTAAACCACCCGCCCGGCTATATTGTTATGCGGGCTCAACGCAACACAGATCTGGCAGGGGTTATCGTTTATTTGTTTAAACGCACTTTATAAACAAATAAACTAAACTTTCTTCGGCTTTTCCCAGTTAATTGGGGTCGCTGGGACCAACCAGGCTCATTTTTGTTTAGGCCGGGGATTTAAGGCCGGATGCCCTTCCTGACGCCACGTGATTTTTCAGTTGAAAATTCCACCCCGCTGTCAGCGGGATTCGAACCCTGGCCGTCCAGGTGAAATACGAGCAACTAAGCCACTGCGTCATCACGCTCCCCTACTTTATAAACAAATATATATATATATTGAGACAGGACCGGGTTCAATTCCCGGTCAATAAATGTGTGATTTTCGAAGAGAAATGCCATGTTCTGTGGTTCGGATTCCACGTAAAAAGGAGGTCCCGTGTCTCAATGGCATGATTTGCGGTCCCGTAAAAGTAAAAGCTTCCTTCCTTTACATAATTATATTGAGACGATTTGGAAGGTTTTGGTACAAACCACACCTTCTAACTCCCTCTGGTTTAAGAGCTTGAGTTTAGTGAAACAAACACCTCTGCGTTTTGTCTATATTATGATACAGTTAAACCTGCCTATACCGGAAACCTGGACAAATGGAAAACAACATTCGGAACGGAGGTATTTCTTATGTACAATGACACTGTAAACCGGAAAACTGCCTAACGCGGAAACGGAAAGAAATTCTGGAACTGTAGGCCTAAATAACCTGACTAAGACCGATTATCTTATCCATAAAAGGTAGGTAGGTAGGTTCTTAAGTTTAGGGGCTGCGACAACGCGGTCATGTAGCCCCGTGTACCTTGGGTGTGTGTAGAATCAGTCTGATAACCGGTGTTAATTGTGAGGACTGTATTAGTGTGTGTTATCTGTTTTTAAATTCGAGTAAGAACTGCAGACTTGAATTTTTCAAATAGTTCCTACTTTTCCCACCAAACGCCACCGTCAAAGACTACTAGGCCTAGTTCAGACCTTTGCTACGAGACGCCACCGCAGTCGGCTCTTGGCAACAAACGTAAGAGCGTTACTTACAATTTAGCTTCACACAGGTGTAATAAGTGGAAGGTTCTTTAACATGCCATAAATCTATGACATGGGACCGCCGGCTTTACTTCCCCTCTGAAGGAAAGCATACTGAAGGATTTTTAACGCTCTTAAAAATCCGACGACTTCGGCCGGATTTGAACCCGCGATCTTGGGCATAGAAGCTCAGCATGCTACCGACTACGCCACCGAAGCCGCTTATCCATAATACAAAGCTATCTACTAAATTTTGAGTGCGACTGTACTTGCACCATAGATCTAGGAAACATTATTAACTCTAATTTTTCATCAAAGATGCAGCACGTGTGCTACATTTAACAACATCTGGAAGCGAATGGAATATACCATTACTTTCTCCAACCCTCCTGTGAATCACACAGTTTCCTTAAAGTCCCTCCACACGACCCAATTTCTGGGCCCAATCTGCAGGGTGGTGTGTAGGCTTGTTGGAATCGGTCGGGAGGTTGGTTGGGGCGACCACACAATCTCCCAACTTATTATTGCGACATTGGGGAAGTTGGCCCATTCGCTCTTGAACACTCACACTTTCCCTCATTACTAGAGACGGGAATTTGCCTATTTGCCTATTTTATTCCTGTGTTTAGAAACGTAGGCTTTCGAGATATAAATCCGTTTTAGGTTCTTTTAGGCTAGATTTCGTTGGTTTTATTGTGCCTATAAATGCCTATTTCAAGGGTTTGTGCCTATTTGGAGTACAATTGCCTATTTGATGCCTTTTGACTGTATTTTAAAGTGCATTATATTGCAGCTGGTGTGCTCGACAGAATTATATTCTCATTTCTCAATATGTGTTTACCCCACGAACAAGAATGGGAATTCTCGGAATTCACCAGAAATAGCGCCTGGGATCTCAATATTAAGACTCCAAACTAAACAACCCTTCGTTTTGTATTTCGCTTTTCTTTTTATTGAAAATTTACCCTTTAGTATGTGTGTGAATTAATATCATAAACTTTATGCTGATTGAATTACAAAAGAACTAACTTAGTGCCTTGCTTTCACGTTTTTTTCAATCTCGATATTAAGCCTCCAAAGTTAAAACCTCTTCGTTTCAGGTATCGTCCCCTTCAAAAGCCGCGTTAGGTTGGCGCTGCAACCTAACTGAGAATTAATATACAGTATATCCTGTACGCGTCTGAGTGTTGAATGGGCAGGCAGTTAAAAGCAGCCAGGAGGGATGCGATCCAGCTGGCAGTTAAAATGCCGCGGCGATCACAGTGGGTTGGTGCTGTAACCTATCTTGTGTTGAATGGACAGGCAGTTAAAAGCAGCCAGGAGGGATGCGATCCAGCTGGCAGTTAAAATGCCGCGGCGATCAGTGCGTTGGTGCTGTAACCTATCTTGTGTTGAATGGACAGGCAGTTAAAAGCAGCCAGGAGGGATGCGATCCAGCTGGCAGTGAAAATGCCGCGGCGATCACAGTGCGTTGGTGCTGTAACCTATCTTGTGTTGAATGGACAGGCAGTTTAAAGCAGCCAGGAGGGATGCGATCCAGCTGGGAGTGAAAATGCAGCGGCGATTAGTGCGTTGGTGTTGTAACCTATCTTATGTTGAATGGACAGGCAGTTTACAGCAGGCAGGAGGGATGCGATCCAGCTGGGAGTGAAAATGCAGTGGTGATCAGTGCGTTGGTGCTGTAACCTATGTTGTGTTGAATGGACAGGCAGTTTAAAGTAGCTTGGAAGGATGCGATCTAGCTGGCAGTGGGTGTAGCATGGCCTCTTACCAAGGTAGATGGAAACTTGGTGGTCCCGTCTCGAGCTACTGTTGCTATGGAGATGGCCGGCCTTGCTATTACTTCATCGGTTTATTTTCTGCTTTTATTAGCCTTTGCTTGAGTGCAAAAAGGCCAAAATTAGAAGAATGAGAAAGACTATCGAAAATTCATGTAGCCAGCCGTTCCTTCTGGGTCCTCAACTATGTGTATGCAAAATTTAGTTGGGATTGGTGGAACGGTGTAGATTTGTATACGGAACAAATCCATCCACCCACCCACATACATACATACATACTTCCACTTTTATACATAAGATAAGTATGTTATTAAATTATAAGTTGCTTATTGTTAATTCTTTTTATAGTAATTAATTTTTTCATGCCTATTTTACACGTTAGTGCCTATTTACATGCCTATTTTGGCTATTTTAAGAGCTTATATGCCTGCCTATTTTAACTGTTTTTAGTGCCTATAATTCTCGTCTCTACTCATTACAGTGTCTTGTTTCGGTGCCACCATGTAGAGCAGTTCATTGAAAGTATCGATATCCATTCGTGGAAAGTTTCTAAAATCGCATGATTCTAGTTCTTTAATAATATTTGTATGACTAAATGTTTTTCTCTGTAATAGGCTAACCACTTTTTAGCCTAATATTTTCTCTTTCGTATCGACTTCAATGGCAACAAAGTCAATGCGATTTCTATTTTTTGAAATTTAGAAAAGGAAGGAGCCATGATCGCGCGTGCTTTCAGACCAGAGCGAGCCAGCCTACTGCAGATCGGGCCCAGCAGATTGGGTCGTGTGTAGAGGCTTTTATGACAAATGAGAACTTGATAGTTGAGATTGGACTCCAGAAGCAAATCCTACTTACGCAACTGGGATGGACAATGAAGGGATGAAGAGATATTGAGATGAAAAGAGGATACATTGTGTTATCGCGCTCCTTACTTGGGTATAACGAATAATAACAATAATCCTTTAAAACAGGACGTATGGTCACCCTGAAAAATGAAATATTAGTAACCATTTTTCACATGGAGGAAAGAACGGAAGGAGATGCCTTCGCTGCGCTGCCTAGCGCAAGCTGTTGAAGCCAAATGGCACGCCCACTCTGGGGAGCAAGAAAATGGCTGTTCCTATGCTTAAAGCCGTAAACCGCTCCAACTAATCTTGGATTTTAGTGACATAAAACTGCAATGACAAGTCAAGATTTTTTCTTGGTTAGGCAGAATACACTCTGTACATCACGGTACTTGGCACAAATAAGCTGCGTTATCGTTTTAAAAGCCAATTTAATTAATATGAGAGCATCTTTGCAAGGCTAGTTTTGTAAGAAACACGCGGCAAAACGTAATAATACGCTGAAACTCTGATTAAATTGAATAAAGGTGTCTGAAGATGCCAGTCATACCAAATAAGGGACATCTTGGGAAATATCATAATGATGCCGAACTAATCACGGTATTTACACCAAATTGAATTTTAAGTTCTTATTGGTGTTGAGGCATTCATCAGCTTTTAGGCCTAATTTCGAGCTCAGCCAATTTCACTCATGGTTCGTACACATTTTGATATTCAAGAATGAACAAATCCACAGCCTGCTTCCAGTCGACTGACCGGGTCAGGGAATGGAATGAATGAAGCCCCCCATCTAGCGGCGAGGATATGAACTGTGCCGGCTGCCGAAGCCTGTCGCACTCCCCTGGGGCAATGATTAAATGAATGACAGATGAAATGAAATGATAGTGGAGAGTGTTGCTGGAATGAAATTTGTGACAGGGAAAACCGGAGTACCCGGAGAAAAGCCTGCCTGCCTCCGCTTTGTCCAGCACAAATCTCACATGGAGTGACCGGGATTTGAACCACGGACCCAGCACAGTTCATATCCTCGCCGCTAGATAGGGGCTTCATTCATTCCGTTCCTGACCTGGTCGGAGACTGGAAGCAGGATGTGGATTTTCATTTTTTCAACTTAGGCTTCCCGCGCGGGCACCTCTTTAATGGCCACGGGAAGAAATGTGTTTCTTGTACTTGTATTAGAGATGTGTTTGGTTGAATAAAGCGTAAATTGTGTACTTTTTGATAGCGGTTTTGTGGCCCATCATCCCAGGCAAGCCGGCGGAAACCTTTGCCTCCCTGTCAGAAGGATCATTTGGCCGTAAATTTGAATCAGTGTAAGGATGTAGTATGAGTGTCCAGATTTAGACAATAGCCTACTCCATGAAGGGGTCATGACTATGTCTTATATGTTTGTTTAATGAATAGTGTATCTGAAATAAGGGAAGAATACTGATTTACAGATTTGTGGAGTGAGTTTCTGATTTTTAAATAGAGTTTATGAAATTTATGGTAAAGGTGAAGGAGAGGTGAACATGAGTAGAAATAGCCTACTCCATGAGGGAGTCATGACTATGCCTTCTGTGTCTGTTTAAAGTATAGGGTAACTGAAATGAGGGAAGTTTACTGAATTTGGTGTTTGTGGAATGTAATTTTCGTTTTTAATTTGGGGTTTCGTGAAGCTTGTTGCGGAGTTGTTATTTCTCTGAAAAGGAGTGTTTTTGCCCCAGGCAGGCCTGTTTTCGATCTGGCTAGATTAGTGTAACGGTAGAGAGTTGGGAGATGAGTTGTAGAACCTGGGAGCGAGCAGTGGCGGGGTGAACATTAGGGGGGGGGGGGGGCTATTTTGAGTGAGAGTAGGGATGGAATATTGGGACTGGTTCGATGCTTTGCCCTGATATCCTGCACACCTCTTTAGGAGGCACCCTGTATTCTTATTTCAGACTGACTGTAATTTTTTGTTCTGACATCCTGCGCACCTCTTTAGGAGGCACCCTGTTTTCTTATATGGCATCTTGTATATCTCTTTAGAAGTCACCCTGTATTTTTGTGTTCGCTTTGCTCAAAGCCCGAGGTCGCTCGACGCCAGGCCTCTTTCAACAGACTCCAATAATCATTAGCGTCTGGTTCTCGCTCCCCGCGTGAGCATGACGTCACTTCCCGCGCTGCTGCATGACGTCACGTCCGTCACCGTGTCCGTGTCCGTAACGCATAACGATGGACCCCAACCATAACGACGAAGTCGACATGATCATTTGAAATTATTTTTAAAAAATCGGTCAATACGAATGTGTCCTCCTCCTCCTCCTCCCCCCCCCCCCCCTCCCTTTTGTGCGAGAATTGTTTATTAAGTCTGGCTGCGTGACTCGGCGGTAACGTTCTCGCTTGCTGGGCCCAAGGTTGCAGGTTCGTATCCTGGTGCAGTCAGCTGGCATTTGGGGGTGCAAATGTGAGGGAGCCGTGTCACTAGATTTCCTGGCACGTTAAAGATCCACTTCGGGGGGAAATTCCGGCACCCCGGCGTCTCTAAAAGCCAGAGTAGTGAAAAGGGACGTAAAACAATAAAATTATTATTATTATTATTATTATTATTATTATTAAGTATTCATGTAATTTATTTGAGGCAATAGGAAATTAATTGTGGCGGCTTCGGTGGCGTAGTTGGTAGCATGCTAAGCTTCTATGACCAAGATCGCGGGTTCAAACCCGGCCGAAGTCATCGGATTTTTTAAGAGCGTTAAAATCCCTCAGTATGCCTTCCTTCGGAGTGCAAGTAAAGCCGGCGGTCACACGTCATAGATTCATGGCATGAAAAAGAACCTTCCACTAACTAAACTTGTGTGAAGCAAAGTTTGTAGGTTAGGTTTGATTAATGCTCTTTAGTTCCAAAGTTCGTCACCAGGCACTTGTTGCGATGCCATCTAGTAGTAGCCAAGTTCACAACTAGTCTAGTTGTCGTGTACGGTAGCATTTGGTAGCGAAAATAGGATCTACTTGAAATGATAGTCTGCAGTCCTTACTTGAATCACAGATAACTCACACTAACACAGCCATCACAATGAACACCTGGCTTGCTGCGTGGCTCAGCGGTAAAGTTATCACTTGCTGGGCCCAAGGTTGCAGGTTCGTATCTGGCTCAGTCAGCTGGCATTTGAGGGTACAGAAATGCGAGGGAGCCGTGTCAGTAGATTGACTGGCACGTTAAAGATCCCCTTAGGGGCAAAATTCCGGCCGCCCGGCGTCTCTAAAAGCCAGAGTAGTTAAAAGGGACGTAAAACCAATAACATTATTATTATTATTATTACAATTAACACTGGTTAGCAGACAGATTCTACACACACCCAAAGTACTATGGGCTAACATGACCACGTTGTCGCAACTCCTAAACTGAGGAACCAACCAACCACGAAATTAGTTGTAACACCCCGTCCAATCTAATTGGGTACCGGTACACTCGAGTTGACAGACTGACATTATTCTAATAATGTAATAGACTGTGAATATAGGCCATTAGAGTCAGATTTATTTTTCCATTCGATGAGTTTAATTGCCAGTAAATACGAAATAAATCCATCAATGAATAAAAATATGCAATACATT
The DNA here is from genome assembly GCA_946902985.2 of Meconema thalassinum. Classification (NCBI taxonomy): domain Eukaryota; kingdom Metazoa; phylum Arthropoda; class Insecta; order Orthoptera; family Tettigoniidae; genus Meconema; species Meconema thalassinum. The sequence continues at coordinate 226,889,381 of OX336397.1, forward strand.
ACCTATTGTGGATCCGGCCAATCCTGTGTATATTGGTGCAAACCGTTGACAATGCCCACACCAATGTACATAGAACACAATTAACCACGCGTTTTTTGTCCCGTAAATACTATTAAAACTGTTGCCATCAAGAACTACAACTTTGGATTCAGAGGGGTATAAGCCTTCACTTCGTAAAGTGTGCCTCAGAATTCGTCTGCGATTTAAACGGCGAGAAATTGACGATGTTTGGTGGGCGAACAAGAAGATACAGAAAACGAGGATGTACAATCTTGGAATCATTGCTGCAAGGTTCGACTTGTGATACGTTTGGCTCCCAGCAGTCAACTGATACATCGTGATGAGGCAGAGCAAAGCCCCTCCCAGGGCAGCGTCAAGCGGTAATTTCATGGCCACACCAAGGACAACTTGTAACGTCACTGACAGCGAAGGGTCGAGCCCAGCAGAGCTTCCTTTCAGCTGTTGTTGGACAACGCGGTCATTAACCCCGTGTGTAGAATCTGTCTGATAACCAGTGTCATTGTTGGTGGTTGGTTCCTCAGTTTAGGGGCTGCAACAACGCGATCATGTAGCCCCGTGTACTTTGGGTGTGTGTAGAATCTGTCTGATAACCAGTGTTAATTGTAATAATAATAATAATAATAATAATAATAATAATGTTATTGGATTTACGTCCCTTTTAACTTGTCTGGCTTTTAGAGACGCCGGGTAGCCGGAATTTTGCCCCTAATGGGATCTTTAACGTGCCAGTAAATCTACTGACACGGCTCCCACGCATTTCCGTACCCTCAAATGCCAGTTGACTACGCCAGGATGCGAACCTGAACCTAGGGCCCAGCAAGAGATAACGTTACCGCTGAGCCACGCAGCAAGCCAGGTGTTCATTGTGATGGCTGTGTTAGTGTGTGTTATCTGTGATTCAAGTAAGGACTGCAGACGGTCACTTTCAAGTAGATCCTACTTTCACTACCAAATACTACCGTCAACGACGCATGCCACGGTGGGTGAGTGGTTATCGTGTAGGTCTACCAACCCCAAGTTTGCAGGTTCGCTCCTGGACGTGGTAAGTGATTTTTGAAAGGCGACAAAAATCACGACACGCATGTCATACGATGTTGACATGTTAAAGAACCCATTTGAATTCAGTAGGCCGTGTTCATAATGGCAAAATTAATCTCGGGATTTCCCGCCAACACAAAAGTTCCTCCTTTCTCTACTAGAAAGCGCTATAGTATCAAGGAGCTAAGATATCTTACCTCCTTGACTTTCATAGCGCTCCAAGGAACAACAAAATTCGACATGCAAGTTGCCCTCTGGGCGTAAAATATCAAAGCTTGCACCCAGCATCCGAGGCCATTCGATATTAATTATTACCGTCAACGACACCCAGACGCGAACTTGGCTACTAGATGCCACCGCAACCAGCACCTCGCAACGAACGTTGGAACATAATGGAGCGTTAATCAAATATAACCTACAAATTTAGCTTCACACTACTTTAGTTAGTGGAAGGTTCTTTTACATGCCATAAATCTATGACATGGGCCCGCCGGCTTTACTTCCCCTCCGAAGGAAGGCATACTGAGGGAGTTTTTTACGCTCTTAAAAAATCCGACGACTTGGTAGTGTGTGTGTTTGTAGAAGGCGGACATGGCCTTAATTTGGCTACCTTCCCAGCATTCGCCTGGAGTAGAAGTGGGGAAATCACGAAAAATCACTCCTAGAAAGGCTGAGGTGGGAATCGAACCCACCTCTTCTCTGTTGTGCCTCACGGGGCTGAGTGAACCTCTTCCATAGAGTCGGACCTCTTCGGTCACTACGAGGTGGACATTCTGGGACTTGCACATCGTGGTACTTGAGGTTGGGTGTGTGTGCAATCTGTCTGATAACCGGTGTCATTGTAATGGTTGCACTAGTGTGTGCAATTGTAATTCGGGCTCGAATTCGACGGGAGGTGGCCGGAGTCTTCACCTCGACATACTGTATATTCTTCTACTGTCCCATCACAACAGTCAGCGTGCTTACAAGCGATAGTTGCCATGGTAACTCGACGAGCGTCCAACGTGCAGGCAGGTGTGATTCTTTTTCGTTTCTCAGCAGTCACCACACTGAACTGACCCCATTGTTGGCAGTGCATGGACATACAGCCCGCATCACCTTAAATAAGTTACTAACAATGTAACCTTACCATTTGTCCCCCATCAATACAAACATGGTGATTATATAGTCCGCATCACCTTAAATAAGTTACTAACAATGTAACCTTACCATTTGTCCCCCATCACTACAAACATGGTGATTATATAGTCCGCATCACCTTAAATAAGTTACTAACAATGTAACCTTACCATTTGTCCCCCATCATTACAATCGTGGTTATTATGTATAGTCCGCGACACCTTAAATAAGTTACTAACAATGTAACCTTACCATTTGTCCCCCATCATTACAATCGTGGTTGTTATGTATAGTCCGCATCACCTTAAATAAGTTACTAACAATGTAACCTTACCATTTGTCCCCCATCACTACAAACATGGTGATTATATAGTCCGCATCACCTTAAATAAGTTACTAACAATGTAACCTTACCATTTGTCCCCCATCATTACAATCGTGGTTATTATGTATAGTCCGCGACACCTTAAATAAGTTACTAACAATGTAACCTTATCATTTGTCCCCCATCATTACAATCGTGGTTATTATGTATAGTCCGCGTCACCTTAAATAAGTTACTAACAATGTAACCTTACCATTTGTCCCCCATCAGTACAAACATGGTGATTATATAGTCTGCATCACCTTAAATAAGTTACTAACAATGTAACCTTACCATTTGTCCCCCATCACTACAAACATGGTGATTATATGTAGTCACGACACCTTAAAAAAGTTACTAACTATGTAACGTTACCATTTGTTTCCCATCACTACAAACATGGTGATTATATAGTCCGCATCACCTTAAATAAGTTACTAACAGTGTAACCTTACCATTTGTCCCCCATCACTACAAACATGGTGATTATATAGTCCGCATCACCTTAAATAAGTTACTAACAATGTAACCTTACCATTTGTCCCCCATCATTACAATCGTGGTTATTATGTATAGTCCGCGACACCTTAAATAAGTTACTAACAATGTAACCTTACCATTTGTCCCCCATCATTACAATCGTGGTTGTTATGTATAGTCCGCATCACCTTAAATAAGTTACTAACAATGTAACCTTACCATTTGTCCCCCATCACTACAAACATGGTGATTATATAGTCCGCATCACCTTAAATAAGTTACTAACAATGTAACCTTACCATTTGTCCCCCATCATTACAATCGTGGTTATTATGTATAGTCCGCGACACCTTAAATAAGTTACTAACAATGTAACCTTATCATTTGTCCCCCATCATTACAATCGTGGTTATTATGTATAGTCCGCGTCACCTTAAATAAGTTACTAACAATGTAACCTTACCATTTGTCCCCCATCAGTACAAACATGGTGATTATATAGTCTGCATCACCTTAAATAAGTTACTAACAATGTAACCTTACCATTTGTCCCCCATCACTACAAACATGGTGATTATATGTAGTCACGACACCTTAAAAAAGTTACTAACTATGTAACGTTACCATTTGTTTCCCATCACCACAAACATGGTGATTATATAGTTTGCATCACCTTAAATAAGTTACTAACAGTGTAACCTTACCATTTGTCCCCCATCACTACAAACATGGTGATTATATAGTCCGCATCACCTTAAATAAGTTACTAACAATGTAACCTTACCATTTGTCCCCCATCACTACAAACATGGTGATTATATTTAGTCACGACACCTTAAAAAAGTTACTAACTATGTAACGTTACCATTTGTTTCCCATCACTACAAACATGGTGATTATATAGTCCGCATCACCTTAAATAAGTTACTAACAGTGTAACCTTACCATTTGTCCCCCATCACTACAAACATGGTGATTATATAGTCCGCATCACCTTAAATAAGTTACTAACAATGTAACCTTACCATTTGTCCCCCATCAGTACAAACATGGTGATTATATAGTCTGCATCACCTTAAATAAGTTACTAACAATGTAACCTTACCATTTGTCCCCCATCACTACAAACATGGTGATTATATGTAGTCACGACACCTTAAAAAAGTTACTAACTATGTAACGTTACCATTTGTTTCCCATCACCACAAACATGGTGATTATATAGTTTGCATCACCTTAAATAAGTTACTAACAGTGTAACCTTACCATTTGTCCCCCATCACTACAAACATGGTGATTATATAGTCCGCATCACCTTAAATAAGTTACTAACAATGTAACCTTACCATTTGTCCCCCATCACTACAAACATGGTGATTATATGTAGTCACGACACCTTAAAAAAGTTACTAACTATGTAACGTTACCATTTGTTTCCCATCACTACAAACATGGTGATTATATAGTCCGCATCACCTTAAATAAGTTACTAACAGTGTAACCTTACCATTTGTCCCCCATCACTACAAACATGGTGATTATATAGTCCGCATCACCTTAAATAAGTTACTAACAATGTAACCTTACCATTTGTCCCCCATCACTACAAACATGGTGATTATATGTAGTCACGACACCTTAAAAAAGTTACTAACTATGTAACGTTACCATTTGTTTCCCATCACTACAAACATGGTGATTATATAGTCCGCATCACCTTAAATAAGTTACTAACAGTGTAACCTTACCATTTGTCCCCCATCACTACAAACATGGTGATTATTAGTCCGCGTCACCTTAAAAAGTTACCATTTGTCCCCCATCACTAAAAACATGGTGATTATATGTAGTCCGCGTCATCTTAAATAAGTTACTAACAATGTAACCTTGCCATTTGTCCCCCATCACTACAAACATGGTAATTATATAGTCCGCGACACCTTAAATAAGTTACTAACAATGTAACCTTACCATTTGTCCCCCATCATTACAATCGTGGTTATTATGTATAGTCCGCGTAACCTTAAATAAGTTACTAACAATGTAACCTTACCATTTGTCCCTCATCACTACAAACATGGTGATTATATAGTCCGCGTCACCTTAAATATGTTACTAACAATGTAACCTTACCATTTATCCCCCATCACTACAAACATGGTGATTATATAGTCCGCGACACCTTAAATAAGTTACTAACAATGTAACCTTTCCATTTGTCCCCCATCACTACAAACATGGTGATTATATAGTCCGCGACACCTTAACTAAATTACTAACAATGTAACCTTTCCATTTGTTCCCCATCACTACAAACATGGTGATTATATAGTCCGCGTCACCTTAAATATGTTACTAACAATGTAACCTTACCATTTATCCCCCATCACTACAAACATGGTGATTATATAGTCCGCGGCACCTTAAATAAGTTACTAACAATGTAACCTTTCCATTTGTCCCCCATCACTACAAACATGGTGATTATATAGTCCGCGACACCTTAACTAAGTTACTAACAATGTAACCTTTCCATTTGTTCCCCATCACTACAAACATGGTAATTATATAGTCCGCGTCACCTTAAATAAGTTATTTACAATGTAACCTTACCATTTGTCCCCCATCACTACAAACATGTTGATTATAGTCTGCGACACGTTAAATAAGTTACTAACAATGTAATCTTACTATTTTTCCGCCATCACCACAATCGTGGTTATTATGTATAATCCGCGTCACCTTAAATAAGTTACTAACAATGTAACCTTACCATTTGTCCCCCATCACTACAAACATGGTGATTATATAGTCCGCGTCACCTTAAATAAGTTACTAACAATGTAACCTTTCCATTTGCCCCCATCACTAGAAACATTTGGTGGGCATCAAGCCTGTCATTAAGAATTCTATCCTTAAAATGTCGTGTCAAGAAAACAACAGAGAGGAAACTCCTCGTCCATCATTATCCGAAACAAGATATCAAATTCTTATCTCTACTCTAAACAGGGTAGAGGGGCTGATAACGTAAATGTCAGGCACCTTGGGGTATTGACAAAACATTTAAGTGGTCATAAAAATACGATTACCTACTCTTAGACACAACAACACTTGCTATTCAAGGATCGAGACGGTGCACAGTGTGTCGAATCCCATATCTAGGTGGAAAAAATTCACTGTCGCAAATGAAAGCGAAAACTGGCTCATTCGATAGTGAACAAACGAGATGGTGACCTTCGGTCTTCCTTTCCGCTCTCTGGTGCGTAGGAGGGAGGTTATAGGTGCTGAAACGTCTTCCTGGCAGTTATCAGGTCATTAGATAGGAGGTGTCGGAGTGAACCGAACGTTGTGATTCTAGTGAGTTCAACGAGGTGTTGTCTTCTGCGGCTCATGGAATAGTGAAAAGAGGTAGGCCCTATGTGTTCGCACTTTTATGCGTAATACAAGCTTTCTGCACTAAATAAATTATTTACTTTATGAGTGCCTCATAGTGCCACTTTACTTTAAACGTCATTCGATAGGAAATTTAATGTAGATTCAGGATCTGTAGTGGTTTGGTTGCGCACGAATGTGCATGATGGTTTATTTTCTTATTTTCAGTGACTATGTGGGCATTATCGTGAGAAGAATTTTTCAACGCGTGGCGGTCGTGTCGTAAATAGGGGCGTACAGACGTCATATTTCAATATGTTATGAATAAATTTGATCCTACAACTCTTCCTGACACTCAGATGCAGGAGCTAAGAAACAAAATTTAGTTTATATCTCATAATATCAACAAAAATGGGAGAGTGCAGGAAGAACAATGCCACGTACATAGGTAATCTATCTATGGAAGCTATTGAGCTACTTAATGACCCCCAAGGAACTTAGTCATCGAAAGATGAAGACCAGTATAGGAATGACTACGATGCTCGGGACTCTACAGAAGAATCAGGTGACGAATGAACATTAGACATTTTGTTATTATTAAGGGGAGTGAGATTAATGAGAACATTACTTGACGAATGGACGTTTTATTTTTATTTGCAATAGGAGAAATAGGCCTAATATTCAATATATGTTGTCTTTATTTCCATGCTTTTCTAGAGAAATAATATTGTTTTCGTGTGTGGAGTATGTTTACTAAAACTACGTCATTAACAGGACTGTGAAATGGCATTTTATTATAAAGAAATTGTTTGTATGATATGACGAATATTTTTTATTTTTAGAAAATAAATGTTATTTTTTGTGCATATTTCGTTGTTCTATGCTTAATAACAATTTAATATACTTTTTTAAAGCTGCATGTTTGCCAATTGGATACAGTGACTTCGTCTATTCCCTCAAATAAGGTTTAATAAGAATACTTGACTGAAAGTTTCATTGTTATTCATATTTTATCCAGTTTTAAATAGTATGCTTACCACTGTCATAAACTATCATATACACATCTGAATCGTGATTTTTACTACCAAAAATGGATGATTCTTGTGTTGCATTCGCTCATTTTTTACACCTCACCTTACCCCTCACCCCTATATATTTACCCCTCGAAGATCGTACACTTTAGACGATGCCAGAAATGAATTCAGCGACCTCGAAAACGGTATATTGCCAACTTTTAAGAGAATCCCACCACTATTAACGAAGTTATTAATTTTTTCCACCTAGAATTGGGATTCGACACACTGTGCGGCGTTGGTCACAGTAATAATATCACAGAACATCAATTTAATCCATAGCATGAGAATATGCGATGCTGATAGCATGAACAATATCAAACAAACCTGCAATTAGCTACACACACCTAACGTGAATAATAATAATAATAATAATAATATTGGATGGTGTCTGGAATTTTGGTTGGTTCCTCAGTTTAGGGACTGCGACAATGCGGTCATGTAGCTCCGTGTACTTTGGGTGTGTGTAGAATCTGTCTGATAACCGGTGTTAATTGTGATGGCTGTATTAGTGTGTGTTATCTGTTTTAATTCATGTAAGGACTCCAGACGATCAATTTCTCAATTACTACTTTTGCTACCAACTCCTACCGTCAACGTCAACTAGCTGCAAACTTGGCTACTAGATGCCATCGCAACCTGAACCTGGCGGCGAACTTTGGAACTTAATAGCGTTAATAACCAGAAGTTCCGTGACGAACTAAAGAGCCTACTTTTCTTAAAATTAAGATTCATGCCATTGATTAATCTACAGTATATGAACCTATCTAGAATATTAGGGTAAAAAATATAGAATGCATTTATTAACAGTTGTCAGCCCTGATTGCTCTTGAGAATAAGCATAGTCATATCTGTTATGTAACACAAAGCACCTACGAAATTTGGATGAAATCCAACTGATAGTATAGAAGTTAAATGTATTTAAAAATTGGTCCTATCAGCAGGCTTAGAATCATGTTGGTAGAACTGACGTATATAAGTTACTCCAAAATAATCTAAAATGTCAGGTACTATACGTGTGCATAGTATAAAGCTGTCGGCTTGCATACTTTCTGATATATTGGTATTTGGATAAAAAGAAAAGAGAGAGAGCAATAATCAACAGTTAGCAGCCCTGGTGGCTCTTAAGAATATGCTCAGTCATATCTGTTTGTGCACATATTACATACAAAATTTGGTTGAAATCCAATTGTTAGTGTCGAAGTTATATGCATTTAAAAATTGGACTTATCAGAAGTCTTAAAAATATTTTGGCAACACTGTCTTCCTGGAAATTAAACTGAAATAGTATTATTTACATGTGTGCCAATTTTTGAATAGCTGCCATGCATACCTTCCAAGATATCCAACATGGAGCTCAAATTTCTAGTGCGTTTTTTCAGCAGTTGGTGCAACTGACATCATTTTCAAATATGGGCTTGAGATATTTTGGTATACATCTTTACTCATACTAAATTTGGTTTCTATTGCTGCAGCCGTTTAGGAGTTGATAGGGACACACACACACACACACACACACACACACACACACACAGACAGACAGACAGAAGGACAGACACACATTTTCCCGGATCGATCTCATAAGTCTACTTTTTCCACATTTTTGCAAAATGTGAGAAGTAGGCTAAAAATTTAACCTACAAATTTTAGCATCACACAATTGTAGTTAGTTGTGAATATGGGGATATTTTAAGAAAGAGAAGGACTTCAGGCCATCGTCAGACAGTGAATGAATCAAGCAATTCAGCAAGTGTCATGATTCAGTGTAACAGCTGTTATACTGCAGGATAGGGTACTGATTATCAAGCCACTAGAGGAACTCCTGAGAGAAGGGATAAGAAATATCAGTCGTAACCTGACTTTAAATTATGATTCACACTTCAGCCAAGCTAGTTACTTCAAGCAGTGGGATGAGAACTGTTTGACTACCTCCCATTAATATTACTCTTCATAGATTCGTCATCACACTGTACGTTTACAGTGGTCGTAGTTTCCTATAATCACGAATGTGAGCTGCAAAATGAGGCCAAGTTTCCTGTTGTACGTTTATCTTGGGCTGAGAAAACGTTACGTCAGAAAAAATATAAGAACTCTTTGTTGGGTAGTTGAAAAAAAAACTTGAGATATGCAGTACCAATACTTGTGCCTATCACATATAAAAATTTCATTTCCCTCAGTCAAGTAGTTTTCCATGTACGTATACAGTTTTAAGTGAGCGGTTCTTAGCAAAGACGTCAAAAACACAGGCAAATTTTCATACAACCACAAATACATAAATAATTAATAAACTTGACAATAATTGGCTTATATACTCTAACGCAGAATTAAACAAGGAACGTATTGGTACAAATCATTTTTCAATAGGTCTGTTGGTTTGCTTGTAATTAAGGCCTAAACTCGAGTATCCATAATAAAAATTCCTATAGTAGCACCAATACCTCAGTAATGAAGAGACCCCTTTTATGACAGAATTTCTTGTTTGGCCTGTAACTCCAAAACGGGGAGGATCAAAGACCACAGACAACCATTTGCTTTGACATCAAAAAAATATCGAGACATGTTCGACAAGAAGCGACTTGCTGAGCTCGCTGCAGAGGAATAGAAAGAAGTGCGGGAAATTAAACGAAAGAGAAAAAGAAAATAAGGCAAATGACAGATACAAAATTAAAAGGAAATGTTTTGCAAAAGATGGAAGTGATACAGAATATTGGGACGCATCTGCCATCGCAGGATCACAAATGGGAGGGATTGCCGCAGTTCGCATCCCTTATAACCACAAAAAGCACCATCCCCTGGCTGAGGATGACGATGGCTTCCTTTGCTATTTTTGCTACAAAGTGAAATGAGCCAGCGAAATTGAAGATTCAGTGACACTAGTCATCATGATGATGATCTTAGGTGAACTACCGTATGAAAATCCACAGCCTGCTTCCAGTCTCCGACCGGGTCAGGAATGGAATGAATGAAGCCCCCATCTAGCGGCGAGGATATGAACTGTGCCGGCTGCCGAGGCCTGACGCACTCCTCCGGGGCAATGATTAAATGAATGACAGATGAAATGAAATGATAGTGGAGAGTGTTGCTGGAATGAAATTTTGACAGGGAAAACCGGAGTACCCGGAGAAAAACCTGTCTGCCTCCGTTTTGTCCAGCACAGATCTCACATGGAGTGACCGGGATTTGAACCACGGACCCAGCGGTGAGAGGCCGGCGTGCTGCCGCCTAAGCCACGGAGGCTTCGTGAACTACCGTATAATAATAATAATAATATCGTATGGCCTCGGGTGCCCTGTGCAAGCTTTGTAATTTGAAACCCAGAGGGTAGCTTGCATGTCGAATTTCGTTGTTCCTTGAATCACTATGAAAGTCAAGGAGGTTAGATATCTAAGCTCCTTGAACATTATAGCGCTTTCTAGTAGAGAAATGAGGAACTTTGTGTTGGCGGAAACTCCCGAGATTAATTTTGCCATTATGAACACGGCCTACTGAATTCAAATGGGTTCTTTGACATGCCAACATCGTATGGCATGCGTGTCGTATTTTTGCCGCCTTTCAAAAATCACTTACCACGGCCAGGAGCGAACCTGCAATCTTGGGATTAGTAGACCTACACGCTATCCACTCACCCACCGTGGCAAAGTAACTACCGTATACAGGGTGTCTTTTATGTACCTTTGGAGAATGATAGGTCGTGTAGGGGACGGGTATAGAATGCTGAAAAATGCTAGAAAGGCTGGAGGCTTCTCGCTTCGCTCGAAGCCAAAGACTCTTGACATGTTAGAAAAGTATCTGCATAATACTTATCTTGCTTATCTTGTTTCAAATTACTCGCGAACGGCAAGTGCAACCCAAGGGCAGAGCAAGGTCAAACGCGCGGGATGCCGTCACGCTCACCAGAGCGCGCGGGGACGTGCCCCTTCCATCCAGTCTAAAAACACTTATAGTGGGCGATGTATTGAAGATAGAGATATCCTCTCGTGGACTTTTTGTAGAACTTTTCATGCTGACCAATTCTTTCGCTCATAGTATATTGATATTTTTAACGGTTTGCCCAGCGTAAGCTTAAGAAGCGCACGGACGCCAAGTTTGTTTTCGACTTTTTCACTGAAATCGTTACTGCTTGGCTTCCTGTGACCATACATAAATTATTTTCTACAGAATCTTTCCTCGAGGTATCCTTTACAGAATGGTGAAAACCGCATCAAAATCCATCCAGTGGTTCTCGAGATTATCCGTGACATCCAAGAATCGGGGTTTTTTGTCTTATACTAACGAAGTAGAGATTGTCGGGGAACACATGCACCAAGCGGTACTATGACGTCACACACCTCAGTGCATCTGGGTACATTTCGTCCCGTCACCGTAACGTAACGCCAGACCCCAGCGTAACGACGAAGTCGACAAGATCATTTAAAAAGATTAAACTCAGCATGCTACCAACTACGCCACCGTAGCCGCCCGCCGGAAGAAAGGTAATCTCTTCCGGTTTCACGTGGTTACCTCATTGGTGGCTATCCGGTGGGATGTTTACCGGTAGTAACCTAGTCCCTTCATTACATGATGCACGGTTTCCTGTCACGTGACGACCATGACGAGCAACACAGGAGCCCCGTTAGTTGGTTTTTATTGCTCATCGGCTGGCTGCATGGTGCATCGGTAACGTTCTCGCTTGCTGGGCCCTAGGTTGCAGGATCGAATCCTGGCACAGTCAGTTGGCATTTGAGGGTGCGCAACTGAGAGGGAGACGTATCAGTAGATTTACTGGCACGTTATAGATCACCTTCGGGGCAAAATTCCGGTACCCCAGTGTCTTTGTGAGGTTTGAAGCCATTTTTCAGTGTTGCCTAAGTAAACAAAAGTTTGGTGCTTTTCAGCCGGTCAACACGAATGTACCCAAAAGAGATGGGTTATGCCCTGATCCTGAAATAAATTACATGAGATTAATATATACACTAGGATGACCAATTTCGATAGTCAAGCGATCATCATCAGATCCATTACACTTAGGCTATAACATCTATGTTTGAGAATACAGATGAAAAATGTTTACAATACGTACAATTATTTAGTTGCATTATTGGTAATGCAACTGTCGGTGTATGCTAATTGTAGTATATCTAATGTTAGGTGAAATGCTAAAATGGTGATAAAAATCCGGAGTTTGTCTGTTTGGGGTGATTATAATTATGGTTATACTAAATCAACTATGGTTATACTGTACTAATACAGGCTGATACTTATCCGGTTTGTCTTCCTTACTTGAACTTCGAGCAGTTTCGTGTTCACTCTGGCACCAGTTTTGGTTGACTAACCCGGGTGTTAACTGGACGAAACTCGATTTTCCCTTTTCTCCCCCCCCTCCCCCCCCCCCCCCCTTTGATCCTATGTGGTTTCTGAGGTCAGTGCAATGTTTATTTGTGTGACGTTGCCAAGTCTAAATAAGAATGTATGTTATTGAATACAGGAAGATCTACAACTATTAAAGACCGTGGAACTATCTTCGCCACGCGTGGACTAAAAGCCATTCAACTAAGCGGTACACGGTCTATTGAAGACGTCCCGGCACCTTTAATACTGCCGCGCATACCGGCCTAGGTTTATTGCAGAAAAAAGCACATAGTACACCTGATCCAGATAACATTTACCTATAACCACCGCTATTTCCCCCTCCCCCTTTTTTTATCTAGCTTGGCTGTATCGCTAAGTTGTGTCTTGTTTCCGACAGGGTGTGTTTTTAGTAGAGTGAAAAGGGGCGAACTCTCCATAAAAGTGTGATCTCTAAAAGCCGCAGTTGTTAAAAGGGACGTTAAACCAATAAATGTATTGCTTATCCTCCCAGTTTGGCTTCCCCCACGGACACTGCGAGGTAGCATTCCTCAACCGTCACAAAGGCGGTGCATGGGAGGTGGACACACTTTGTCAGCAGATACAACTGGGGATAGTGACCGATAATTTGGAAGGGATTTTGGCCGTGGGCCTATTGAAAGGAACCGGCCTGGTGATAATGAGAAACCACGAAAACCAAAATAACCAGTGATGGACGAAGCAAAGAGGATATAAATAGTAGGTTGGCTCAGGTAAGGAAAGCATTTATACAGAAAAGGAATCTGTTGACATCAAATATAGATTAAGGTAATAGGATGTCATTTTTGAAAGCCTTTGTTTGGAGCCACGCTCTATGGAAGTGAAACTTGGACTGTCGGAGCAGCAGAAAATAAGAGAATTGAAGCGCTTGAAATGTGGTGTTACAGGAGAATGATGAAGATCACATGGGTAGATAGGGATGCAAACGAAGAGGTATTAAGACGAGTGGGAGAGGAGATATGTTTCTGGTGACTGCTAATGAAGAGAAGAGATAGGTTGGTAGGACACATACTAAGACACCTTGGAATGGCAAACTTAGTTATGGAATGAAGGGTCGAAGACAAGAACTGTAGGGGTAGACCAAGGTTAGAATATGTTCAACAGATTTTAAGGTGTGGTAGCTACGTAGAGATGAAACGATTTGCTCAAGACAGGGAGGCATGAAGGGCTGTATCAAGCCAGCCAAAGACTGAAGACTCAGGCACAACACGACCTCTCACAGCAAGGTCGGTTTAAATACCTAACTCAGGACTCACTAGTCACTATACTATCATCTGCTCAAGGACTTGCAATTGTCCACCTGCTCGAGTGTTGTTCCTCCTATCGACTGTCGACCAAAGTATTATGTGCACTCGAGTTTGAAGGTTGTTTGTGAAGTAACCAATAGACCTAAATAAAATCCAATAACATCATCATTTTCGTCGTTCTATTTTACGTTAGTTCACGTAGATTGCAATTTTTAATTTATATTTTAATATTTTTTATCGCAGTTGAAACACAAAAAGTGCCCATTTTTAAGCGTGTTTCAACTATGCGTCACATTTAAGAATTCATCATCACCATCATCTTCATTTACCCTTTTCCAGTTGACACTGGGTGGGAGCAAATATGGCTCCTCTCCACTTTGTTCTGTCGTTCCACCATTCCTCTTCCGACGCAGTGTTCCAATCCAGGTTCCGTTTTCCAATACTATTCTCCACCGAGCCCATCCAACGCATTCTTGGTCTTCCTCGTCCTCTCTTCCCTGTCATCCGTCGTTCCAGTGCTCGTCTTGGTAGCCTTACTTCATTCATCCGTTTGACATGTCCAAACCATCTCAATCTGTTATGCTCCAGTTTGTCATTTAGTTTCTGTACTCCCAGTTCTTCCCGTATATCTTCATTTCTCACTCTGTCCCTCCTCGTTTTCTGGACCATACTTCTCAGGAATCTCAAAAACCTCAGAAACCCGCCATCAGATCGAATTCAAATTTTAACACCATATGCATTGGAATGTTTTGTAACTGGTTTATTAACTTGAAAATATTGTGTGTCCAAGAAACAAATTTGTTATCATTTTTGTAAGGTAACTTTTTCTCGGCTCGAGGTGGTTGGAAAATGTAGTTCTTGATCACGTTGTAATCTTTATACTGTACATCAAAAGGTTATGCTGTATGACTGTGAATTACGTAAATTAATTCACTTATTTTTATATCGGTTTGTATTTGTACAGGAAAATAAGACAGGATTCCGCAGCTAGCCGATACGGGTAAAGCTGTACAGCGTTGCCGAGATGCAGCCCAACACTTCCGAGTGAGGCGCGCTATAACGCGTGATGAGCTCCATCCTTGCAACGCTGTAGAGCTTTCTCCGTATCGGCTACCTGCTGAACCATGTCTTATTTTCCCGAACAAATACATATACAGAAGTTATAATTTCTTCTTTTTTCTCCCAGGGGCTCACAACTAGTGGGACGTGGGTAGGCGACCACGGGGCCCCGACTGAGTTCGGCATTGTTTCCACTTACTTGTGCCGGGCTCCTCTCTGTCATCTTACCTATCGACCTCCCTTGGTCAACTCTTGTTCTTTTCCGACCCCGACGGTATTAGAGTATCCGAGGCCTAGGGAGTCTCTTCCATTCCCGCCTTAATTGGCCCTTGTCTCATCTTTGCTGATTCCCTCCTTCTGCGAGGGGTCAGCCTTCTTTTTCTTTTCATGTTATCTCCTGCCTTCTGCTCAAGGCCCTAAAGGAGGCAAGGTGTATGTAGCCCCACCACTTCTGGTGCACTCTAGATAGTGCTACACCCTCAAGGGATAACGGCTGGTGGGTTTGGAAGTTGGCGATCCCGAGGGATTCCTGAGCTGGGTCCGTTTTGTCCCCTTTTTCACGGACCTTGAGGTGGGCTCTTTCCCTTTCCTATCTGCCTTTCATGGCTCTCCTTCCTTCCAAGTATTTATTTTCTTCCTGTCCTTTATTTGCCTTATCCTCTGTTTACCATTTCTTCTTCTAGTATGTAAGTCTGTAGTTAGTATTAGTTATAGTTTTCATTCTCATCTCATCTTTCGCTATCACCCAAACCATTAGGGGCCGATAACCTAGATGTTAGGCCCCTTAAAACAACAGTTATGATCATCTAATTTCCTTGTTTCTTCTCTACCTAGAAATAAATAAAGACGAGTACGCTTGTTATATAGTAATGGAAAGTGACTTTTGACCGGGAGCGGACGGTGTGTTTGTTCCAAGGAAGTGATAGCGAGCTAGCTAGGGGTCAAGATGTGGTCAGCTGGTAATATAGAATCTCTACTGTTTACCCAAGACTTGGGACTAGCCCTAGTTCATGTTTCCTTATCCAAGATCTCTTTCAAAACATAGCGGCTTCGGTGGCGTAGCCGGTAGCATGCTGAGCTTCTATGCTCAAGATAGCGGGTTCAAACTCGGCCGAAGCCGTCGAATTTTTAAGAGCGTTAAAAATCCCTCAGTGTGCCTTCCTTCGGAGGGGAAGTAAAGCGGGCGGTCCCATGTCATAGATTTATGGCATGTTAAAAAACCTTCCACTAATTACACCTGTGTGAAGCTAAATTGGATAGGTTAAGAATGTAAACAACGCTCTTAGGTTTCTAGGTTCGCTGCCAAGAGCCGACTGCGGTGGCGTCTAGTAGCTAAGTTCTGAACTAGGCCTAGTAGTCGTTGATGGTGGCGTTTGGCGGCAAAAGTAGGAACTATTTGAAAAATTCTAAGTTGCAGTCCTTACTTGAATTAAAAAACAGATACACACACTAATACAGCTATTACAATTAAGACCGGTTATCAGACAGATTCTACACACACCCAAAGTACACGGGGCTACATGACCGCATTGTCGCAGGCCCTAAACTGAGGAACCAACCAACCAACCAACCTTTCTTTCAAATATTGCAGAAGGGGCAGGGCAGGACTAGTGTTGCCTAGGTAATGTATTAGTTTTACTCAATCGGTCAACTGGAGTTTGGTCAATGTGCCAGTGAAGCAGGCCCGACGAGAGGGGGGGGGGGGGGGGGGGCAGGCAGGGCTGGTGCCCCGGGGCCCGACCCTTCCAGGGGGGACCGGCGTCCTCTGAGGATGGGTCTGATCGGGTATTGATTTATTATTGCCTTTATGTGACTTGAATTTGCTACTGGCTATCATTTAGTGAATGCAATGAACTGTCTGTGAACAATGTTACAAGGATTGAGAAACTTATTATGTCAAGAGGACGATATTTTCCTCTTGCGGGAAGAACAACTGTCTCAAAGTTGTCAACTTAGTGACGGGGCTTCTCTATGTATTGTTCTCAGAATATACCTGAAGACAGAGAGAGCATTCCATTATTCTAAATTTCTCTTATTCGGCTTATGCACCAATCGTTCAAATAACTTTCTCATCCCTTTACTTATCTCGCCAAGTCCACGAGAGCCTACCCTGGTTTGTTTGGTCAGCAAGCTCAAGTGTTTCAAGTTTGGCGCGTCACGTCGAGCTTTGTTAGATATTTAGAGGTGATAGTGTCTGAAATGAATATATTGGCTAACTAGACGTATCGTATGCTGTGCAGGCAGGCAAGTAAAATTTATTTTAAAGTAGCGTCCAACCAGTAATTTACTTTATAGTTGATTTAAGGGACAGAATAGCGAGGTCATTGTTCCCTAGTAATTCACTTTCGCACTATGTGACAAATTATCATTGCTGGCTAAATATCTTGCGAAAGGTTGGGATGATTCTGTTGTCAAACGTAGAAGTGCATGTGAAATTGTTCATCTTATCGTATACTGAATTGAGAAAATAATGCTAACATTTGAATAATCTGTATGCGTAGGTGCATTATAATTATTATTATAACTGGTTCATTCAATACGATCAACAATCCTAGGTATTTTGTTCGTGCGCAAATCATTTCAGATTAAGAGATTTTTTGAAAACCTATATTACTATTGGTACTAGAGTTGGGAGATGTATCCAAAGACTGAAACTAAGGTAATATTCCAGTATTTTTCTTGACTGAGTGTTTAATTAACCAGGAGAAAATGGCAATTAAGCTAGGACACTGAACCACTCAACTTTGTTTTCCAATTCCTCTCTTGGGACGTCAGTGGTAAGGACAGATGACCTACCGTAGCTGTTCCACCCCATTAAACAACAATATGTAACGTCTGTGGTAGGGGCAGATGGCCTAGCTGTTCCGCCCCTTAAAACAATAAGTAACGTCAGTGGTGTGCATGGCGATGGAGAAATTAATTGCATGTAGGCAACCGCGCAGACTTTCCTAAGGCCAAATAATGAACTCTTGCTTAATTTAGAAGAAAATTTAGATGAAGTATTGTCGAATATTTATATAAATACAATTTTGTTTTGAGCTGGTGCAGTGACTGTAATTATTATTGGACATTTCTACGCCGTTTATTCCAAAGAGCAGCATCGATCTGCAAAGCACTTATTTTTCAGTACGCGAAGAGATATTTTCCCTTTCGTGACACGCTTTAACGTCTCAGTAACGTTAAACATAAAATGAGTTGCTACCTTTATCTACTGTATGACTTGGAAATGACTCCGGGTCATGACGAAGCCGCGGCAGGAATGCAGGATTCGGCTTACCGACTGCTGTGTCATTCGTAGTCTTACTCAACAGTTAATAATAGGCCTATTTGTCGTTACAGTTGTTAATTCATTTAGGGGCTTGCGACATTTAACCCGTGTACTTGGTAGCTAGTAGGTCTAGTCAGGGGCGTATATAAGGGGGTGCTGAGGGGGCTCCAGCCCCCCCCCCCCAAAAAAAAGCCAATAAAAATTAAGAAAGTGTTGCTTTGGTAAGAGCATAACATAATTGTAAATTTGGTTGTTCACTAATCTTAACTTATCGGCTAAGTTATAAACAATATTAAAATTGAAATTATACTAAGTCGTGGTGTAGTGGGTAGCATTCTTCGCTGCCGCCCCGGAGATCCGAATTAGATTCCCGGCTCTGCCAAGAAATTTTAATTCTAGTCTGAGGGCTGGAACGGGGTGCACTCAGCCTTGTGAGGTAAAGCTGTGAATTCCACAGTACGTTTTTTTGAGGAATACATGTAAAAAAAGCTGTTTACCTTTCTGCTTAGTAAATTGACAACTATTTAGATATTTGCCATTCATACTCCATAGATCATAATAGAAAGTTCATTAAGTATAAAATTTTATTTGTGTGTTGTTGTGTTGTATTTTACAACTTTTTTGTAGGCTATATAAACTTTGAATCTTATCTAAAATAATTACACAAAGTTATATGCTCTAAGGAATTGGTTGATATTTCTGGTTTTTTTTCGGTGACAATCCCTGAGAATACTCACAATTTTCCAGGATAGCCAGCCCCCCCCCGATTTTTTTATATACGCCCCTGGGTCTAGTATCACTGGCGGGGAATCGTTTGCATCAACTAGTACTGTAGATAGCCTATATTTCAGTATTTGCTGACGCGTTAATTTTCCGGTTTATTTATGAAGATTGCATGAAGTTGACTGTAAAGCAGTAGTTTTCACAAATATTAATGAAGTAAATTATAAGATTTTCAAACAGCGAACAAAATAGTGGTTGTTGTATAATTGGAGAGGTGTATTGGCAACATTGTTGTGACTATTTGTCTTGGAGAGTAGAAACTTAGACCCTCTTGAAACCACCCACTGCTGGACGAAAGCAGGGTATACACTGTGCTGTTCTATGGCCTCTGTGACATGATCAATTGCATGCCGTATACTTAGTTGCCGACTGGGAAAAGTGGAATTGCGTTGCCCGTCGCGACTATTAATGTAATTATTAGGGTTAAGAGTAGGGTAGGTGTCTTTGGACTTGAAATAAGGTACTATCCCGGCATTTGTCTGGAGGGAGTGTGAAAACCCACACTCAGGATAGCCGCTGTCAGCACCGGGATTCGAATCTCTGATCTGCAGACTTGCTGTAGACCCCCATCACGGTCATTGGTGAGCTACACCGTGCGGTCTTACTTGAAAGTGCGAGAGCTTTTACTTCAATAACGGAGTCTTTTCTATAGCCACTAAATGTCATGGTCACCAAATGTGTAGGCCTACTCCAAAATATCACAAAAATAATCACCCAAATGGCCTATAACTCAATAATTTGGAACTAATTTTGCAAAATTTTCCGGAGGAGGACCCCCGTACCCCACTCTGAGCTTGGTGATATTCCATACCCTCAGATCCCCGGTATGTCCACTCCTCCATAATCTTGGCTTAAATCCGCCCCCGATGGTCACCAGTCATTGATATGATTGGGGAGTTTTAGGAGAACCTGGCTCTAGGTTTGCTTACTGCAAAGCAATATTAAATTATAAGAAGCCCACTGACTGCAAATTACAAAATATAGTTCAAATACACATTTTCTTCTTTTGTGAAAACAATCACTGATCAGCTGCAATCTACTGATAGCACATAATAAGGTATGAGTATACCTGTGGTTAATTATGAAAATATATTTTGCTTTGTTTAATGTACAATGATGTGTGATCGCCATTGAACCAACACACTTATCAGTGTTTAGGCTTAGACCCGAGGGCGTGATTCTTGGAGGGCAGCAAGTTTTAAGAATGTCAACATAAAAACCCTATATGTAAGACGTATTTTAAAATACGTCTTGTCTTTGTGAAAAAATCATGTTTCCATTATGAGAAGAGATGACGTCATATGTCACAGAGGCCGTAGTACTCCACAGTGTACAATATACCCCTTCCAACTCTTTTAACATGCAGTAATTTTTGGGTCTTGGAGGCCCGAGAGATTCCATCCCCAGGGCCCGTCGCCGCTCTCCACGGCCCTGCAGTGAAGCATGAAATGCAGGGTATTCCATATAAAGTAAGAACTAAGAACGGCAAGCGGCAGTTTTGTTATTCGCTGCTGCGATGGCCTTGGCCGAGCTTGTGGCGCGCCACGACCCCCTGCTTTAAGCGTGTGTACAATCCTTTATGAAATATTACCTTATAAAAGACTAGCAGCCCGACCCAGCTTCGCCCGGAAACAGTTATGAATGCATTACGTGATAAGCGCTTTCTTTTTTCCAATGGCAATGAATAACGACCAATATCCGTTTTCCGTCTCGGCATGATGGGTTAAAATCACTGACTGGACTATTAATTATATTATCATAGAGATGCAAGTGCAACAAATTCTTGTCAGACGTAATTTGAATGGCGAGATGCATGAAACACAAATCCCCCTTCCGTCCAATCTTAACTTGACTGTGAATTTTACGGAAGGAAAAGTTCACAGACGAAATGAAGAAAAGCCGAGTTGCACTTCCAGGGAAACTCCAAACACAACCACTCTTCTCTAAAGTTTTTATCTCAACACGACTCGACAGTTTGCTGCTGGCTGTAACTGGGGCAATAGGTTCGCCCGCTAGCTAGGCTGTAACAGGGATGATAGACTCGCCTTTAGCTAGCCCGTAAACTGTCGCCTCAGTAGTTGAATGGACATGGTTGGAAGAAATTAAAACGTAAAAACACTTATAGTGGGCGATGTATTGAAGATAGACAGATGTCTCGCGGACTTTTTTGTAGAACTTTTCATGCTGAACAATTCTTACACTCTTAGTATTGAGAAATTTTTAACGGTTTGCCCAGCGTAAGCTTACAAAGCGCTCGGACGCCACGTTTTTTTTTTCCTTTGACTTTTCCACCGAAATCGTTACTGCTCGGCTTCCTTTGATCATACATAAATTATTTTCTACAGACATCATCCTCCAGCTATCCTTTACAGAATGGTGAAACCCGCATCAAAATCCATCCAGTGGTTCCCGAGTTTACCCGTAACATCCAAGAATCGGGGACTTTGTTTTATACTAAGTAGAGATTACCTTATAAAAGATGCTGTAAGTGTCATCCTTCCTGGGTTATACAGGCATTGTATCTGGTAACCATTTCTCGGCTGACGCGAGTGAGTTCTGCCAATGTAATGTTTCTGGTTTATAATTTTATGCTTTTTATTGAGCACTGAGTCAGAGCCTCCGTGGCTTAGGCGGCAGCACGCCGGCTTCTCACCGCTGGGTCCGTGGTTCAAATCCCGGTCACTCCATGTGAGATTTGTGCTGGACAAAGCGGTGGCAGACAGGTTTTTCTCCGGGTACTCCGGTTTTCCCTGTCACAATTTCATTCCAGCAACACTCTCCACTATCATTTCATTTCATCTGTCATTCATTTAATCATTGCCCCAGAGGAGTGCGACAGGCTTTGGCAGCCGGCACAGTTCATATCCTCGCCGCTAGATGGGGGCTTCATTCATTCCATTCCTGACCCGGTCGGTCGACTGGAAGCAGGCTGTGGATTTTCGTTTCATTGAGCACTGAGTCAGTAGTGTCAAACTTATTTACAATTACATGAATCTGTGCTAGTGAAGGTGGCACTTCATCAGGAAATTGCTGAACAAATGCATCACATACCCGCTGAGCCGACTCGTACTTAAAATAAGTTTTACATACAAAAGTACGATGTTGTAATGATAACTGTCTCATGTTAACATCTGAGGTTCATACTGGTGACTGAACACCTGCACGTTTATTGCAAGGTCGAGTACAATGCTATGCGCGCGCTTTCAATACTACAGCAGGAGGCCGTGGCACGCCAAACGCTCGGCTTAGGCCACTGCAGCAGCGGAAAACAAAGCCGCCGCTCACCGTTCTTACTTTATATGTGCAGTATGTGGGGCATGCCCTTTTTCACTAGGCCTTCCATACTTCTTATAAGATTTATGGTAATAATAATAATAATAATATATTGGGCGGGGAATTACGTTTAATTTCATGGTGACTGGAATAAATGGTGTACATGAAAAATCGGACCAAGGAGATGGAAAAGGGGAGGGGTGTTTTGTGAAAAAGTGAAGTATCACTATAACTTTCTTAATATGTGAAATTTAGAATCCATTCAAAGTGCGTACTATTCTTCAGATAAGGGCCGAGCACTTGTTTTGGTCAAGTTTCTTGATAAAACCAACCATTGACCAAAGGGGTGAGAAAAATTAAGTTTTTAGAGAAAAAAGATCATACGTCCCTTAATATGCACAATATAATAATAATAATAATAATAATATCGTTTGGCCTCGGGTGCCGGGTGCAAGATTTGTAATTTGACACGCAGAGGGTAGCTTGCTTGTCGAATTTCGTTGTTCCTTGAATCACTATGAAAGTCAAGGAGGTCTAAGCTCCTTGAACACTATAGCGCTTTCTAGTAGAGAAATGAGGAACTTTGTTTTGCCTAAAAATCCCGAGAATAATTTTGCCATTATGAACACGGCCTACTAAATTGAAATGGGTTCTTTAACACGCCAACTTCGTATGACATGCGTGTCGTATTTTTGCCGCCTTTCAAAAATCACTTACCACGGCCAGGAGCGAACCTGCAATCTTGGGGTTAGTAGACCAACACGCTATTCACTCACCCACCGTGGCAAGCACAACCATTTAAAATGGCCAATTGTCCTCTAAAAATTACCTAAAACCTTTGCCTGAATGAATGTTTGATATGACCTACCTTACGCCAAGATAAGTAATAATAACCTCTGGCACTTCAGCCCTTCAAGGGCCTAGGCCTACCAAGTAGTGTATTTTGGACAGTTCTAGCGCCTCCACCTCCAAATTCCTCCACACAAGATGGCGACGACACGATATCTCTCGAACCCGTGGTCGGATTTTGACGAATGAGGTGTCATTGAACTCGGGCTGACACCCTATTTCCATTGAACAACATATTTCAACCCCAAAAGAAACCCTACCCCTACTAGGGGGTGAAAATGTAATTTTTTAGAGAATCTCTCTTTCCAAGTGCAACATGTGAGAGTTTGAATGCCAATATGGAATGAAACGTTGTTCCGCAAACCAATAATCAAAGAGGGGCATCTTAGGCCTTGAGGCGAGAGCCCCTGTTATTGTTGACGAGCCCCTGCTGTCGGACCCCTGTTGATGGGTCATTGTTGACGAGTTATTGTTGGCGGGTCATTGTTGACGAGACCCTGTGGACGGGTCCTTGTTGACAGGTCATTGTTGACGGGTCCTTGTTGACAAGTCCCCGTTGATGGGTCATTGTTGACAGGTCATTGTTGACGAGTCATTCTTGAAGAGTCCTTTATGACGGGTCTTTGTGGACGGGTCCCTGTGGTCGGGTCCTTTTGACTGATCCCTTTGGACCGATCCCTTTAGACTGGTCCCTAATGATATGATGAAATTAAACGTTGTTCCACATGAAACGCATGTGAAGAGCCAATTGCTACTATGAATTAATATGTTTGCTTTCTGTTTTTACGCATGCGCACTTGGGGTTTTCGTAAGAGGGCGGACTTTTTAAATAATGATTTATAGATGAGTTATTTTAAAAAATAACCAAAAGATCCAAAACTAATAGGTCATTGGCTTTTTAATATCTCTTGAACCAATAAAGCTAGGGACTTGTATGAGGGGTCGTTGGACTCGGGATGACGCCCCGTTTTTTAATGTATTTTTGATTTTTGTCAAAAGGGCATAAGTACACTTTTGTTAATATCTCGTGAACCAATAAAGCTAGGGACATGTATGAGGGTTCGTAGCACATGGGATGACATTCCCTTTTTAAATGTATTTTTTGAAATTTTGACAAGAGGCCTAACTACACTTTTGTTGATATTTCCTGAACCCATGATGGGATTTTGACCTGTGAGGTGTCGTTGGACTTGGGAGACCCTTCTTTTTGAATGTATTTATGACATTATAAAAAAGGGCCTAACTACACTTTTGTTAATATCTCGCGAACCAATAAGGCTAGGGACGTGTATGTGGGGTCCTAGCACTCGGGGTGACGCTCTGTTTTTGAATATATATTTAATGTTTGTCAAAAGGGCCTAACTACACTGTTGTTAATATCTCGATAACTAATAATGGGAGAGAGTCAAGTGAGGTGTTATAATACTAAGGATGGCCAACCCTTTCCCATGACCAACGAATTTACCCCAAATATTCAAAACAACAAGGTCATTGACCTGAGATTATATAAACTAATACTCGGATATCGACATGTGAGGAGTCATAGGACTTAGAATGGTCAACTCTTTCCCATGACCAATGAATTTACCTAAAATATCCAAAATATTAAGGTCATTGACCTGAGATTTTATAAATTAATAATTGGATACGGACATGTGAGTTGTTTACCGTGAGTGATGAAACATAGCTAGGTAGAGAAAGAACTAGTGTAGGCTACATGTATGGTGACTGATAAGTCTTTCACTATTGGAATTTGTTTTCAGATCAGACTGTAGTACAGAGAGAGTATAGGTTGCAGGCATGGGCTAATAAATGACAAACGGTGTATACAAAATCGGATTTATTGATTCAAGAATTAAGAGTAGACTATCTTTAATTGATTGGTTAAAGAGGATAGCCAATGAAACAAAATGGTGACTACATTGAACTAAACTGAACCAAGCTGAATCAAACCCAACCAAACCGAACCAAACCTAATCGAAAACAAGCCAAGGGTTTATGTGTAAAACTTATGGATGGTTGTGGTCATTGGTAATGTCAAAAAGGAAAGGGATAACGCTCTACCTATAGAGGGTAAGGTAAAGCTAGTGCATGGTGCTAATGCACACACCCAAGTACATGAACCACACACAACTATCCTATGCAGTTTTTATGGGTTGACTGTTAAAACTTGCTCAGTGGTTACTGGGACAAGATGGTCGCTACACACAACAAGCTTTAAATACCTGAGGCTAATAATCTATACAAACACACACACTTGTTCTAAACTAAACTGTCTTGCTGGCAGTACTCACATAGTAGGCAAATGACAGAAATGCTTGGCTAACAGAAATACAATCATTTTCGGTTGTCTAATGTTACCAGCTAAACATTACGTGCTATAGTGGTGAGCACATGTGCCTCTTTCACTGGAGATCTTAACTCGATTTCTAGCTCATAGGCCTTGAACGAATCAAACTAAGAAAAAAAAAAGTATGGTGACGCAGTTAGCCTTTCACTAAGGTAGACTAGGGTTTGATTTTAGGTTAATATGCATGTCATAAACAAACAAATAAAAGCAGAGATAATGTTTTTAACTGATTACACTTGTCTCTTTTCAAATTATTACTTAGATTACAAATACAAACGTGGACTGGGTTTGATATGCAGTTAATGCTTCCTATCACATACTAGACTGTAAGAAAGCCAAACAAGCAAAAGGCGTAGGTAGAGCAGTGGTAAAATCGCTATGTGTAGAGATATACCTAACGGTTTTATGAACTGGCAAAGGTATGTCGCATAAACAGTGCTGGATACAATCCAGCAACCATAATTTTTATCTTGTGGACAAGAGAAAAAATATATATTGAGAGAGATATATAGAAAGCTTGTGTATGTGTGGGTAACATTGGTTGTTTGACCAGAGAAAATACGGTGAGGTAGGATGGGGAGAGGAAGAATTAGCACTTATATATAAATGGAAAATAGTTTTTATTATTAATAGTTTTGTTTTTCAAATGCAGTGGTAGATAGTCTTATTTTGTAAAACATTCTTACTTGCAGTAGTAATAAGCCTCTACGGTTCCGTTAACACATAGATAGACTGTATTATTGCCATGGTCAAGCACTCAAATTAAGATCATTAACAAAATCATAAAATGAAAAATAAAAAATCTTGTTTTGGAAACATCGTTTTTTAACATACACAAAATAAATATATAAAAATGTGTAAACAGCAAAATGGAAAATCCATGTTTCCATATAGACAAAATTTAAAAACCTTAAACGGACATTTAAGAAAATATATGCAAATGGGAAATTGACAAATGTGTAAATATGAAAATGGAAAAATCCATGTTCCATATCATGAAATTGAAAAACATCAAACTGTCATTTTAAAAAAATGCAAATGGAAAATTGACAAATTGCAATGTGTAGAATGTGAAATTGAACAAATGGCTATCATTATTTAAAAAAAATAAAAAAAACATGGTGCTCTATGGTTGAGGTGAGAATCAAACCCTCTCTACTTATTTGGACCACCCGAGACTGAGTAGACCTTTAAAAGTTTGTGTTAAATCTAGGAATTGAACCCAAGAGCTTGTAGGGGAGATCGAAGGTTATAATATGTTAAACAGATAGCCTTGAATGTAGGGTGTGGTAGCTATATAGAGATGATACGTTTAGCTCGGGGCAGGGAGGCATGGAGATCTGCATCAAACCAGTCAAAAGACTGACGACTCAAACAAAAACATGTAGAGCTCACCAAAATAATGTTGTGTAACGGTAAATGTTAGTCAACGAACAGTAATGCATTACTAAAACCCATGACACGATACCTAAGAGCTTTTCTAAAATTATTTTAAAATGCCTTAACTCTATATTAAACACCCAGTTCACAAGACTCATAACTGCAATGTTATGGTCAAACAAAACAAAATCTATATTTCAAAACAAACAAGTGGTTTAGTCAATGTATACTGGAAAAAGTTTTATAAACACTCAAGTCCACAAAAATAATTAAATTAGTAACTGTCAGGTTGACCGAGTGGTTATGGTGTTTGACTTAAGTTCAAATTTTCTGTACAAGAAAGCAAGGGTTCGAATCCCTTACCTGATATAACTATTGCCTCAACATGGCTTGACCACACTGTATTATTGTGTATTCGGTACACAAACCATAGATAGAGTGTATTGTTTAAGGTCACTCTCTTTCCGAACATAGTCCGAGACTGTTGATGGTTAACAATTGCATTAATAGTGGGACATGGGGATAGCAATTAAGAAAAACAAACAATACCCATACACTATTTTTATTTATTTAATGTAAGTACTTGTACAATAGTTATATACAAACTACAACTCTCTTTTGTCTATTACTATCTAGTCCTTTTCGATCCACTTGCATATCAAGGGCAGATGACTTTTTAGTTCAGCCCCTTAAAACAACAACAACACTACCTCTTGCATAGTCTGTGATGTTGATGACTCTTGAGACGTGGAAGATGGATACAACAAAACTTTTACAACAGGGGTTAAACGTTGCTCAACAAACAATGCACTATTTTGAGCAGCAACATCTTTCTCTTGTACTAACTTTTTAGCATTCTGATGATTTTTTGTCAACACCATCAGTGTTTTGACTGGAGCACTACATTGATGATCACTCACACTTAAAACCACACCATTTCTACTTTTCATATTGCCTCGACGTCTTGTTGACCTCTGTTTTGAGCATCGCCAGAATATTATTCCTTTTACATTTTGTCGTCTATAGTTATAAGAGTAGCCTTTGTAGAGTACACGTTGTTTACCTCGGTTAGTTGTAGTAAGTTCCATAGTAGTAACTAACCTGTTAGTATGATTTGCACACTACAAAGGTTATATCTGTTCTGGTAATAGAATTATTTAGCGCTGGCTTTTATATTTAATATGTACAGTTTAAAGTGATAGAAAAGTGGTAGAAACGTGGTGCCAAAGTGGTAGACAAGTGGTAGACAATTGGTAACAAAGTGGTAGAAAAGTGGTAGCAAAGTGGCAGAAAAGTGGTAGAAAAGTGGCAGAAAAGTAGTAGAAAAGTGGTAGCAAAGTGGTAGAAAAGTGGTAGCAAACTAGAAAAGTGGTAGAAAAGTGGCAGAAAAGTAGTAGAAAAGTGGTAGCAAAGTGGTAGAAAAGTGGTAGCAAAGTCGTTGAAAAGTGGTAGCAAACTAGAAAAGTGGTAGCAAAGTGGTAGCAAAGTGGTAGAAAATATTACATGTATTGTTAAGAAATAGTTTAAGCGGTTACATGGATTCATTACACAATAATTTTAGCATGACGAAGCTCATTTTCTATATCCTAAAGTTCTTCCTCATATTTAGTATGACCAGCCTGTTTACAGGTATGCAAGTACTGAAGTCGCTGGATTAGCTTACTGGGATTGTTCCAGTAAACAAATTTAACAAATGATTTTTTTGGGTGTAAACTATCATCATCATCATCATCATCATAATTATCATCATCATCATGGTTATCGTCATCAATATAATTATCATCAATATAATCATCATCACTATTACTATCTAATCCTTTTTGTTCATCTTGCAATGCAACAAACTTTGGCATAGTTTGTGTTGTCTTTGATAGTGTTTGAGGTTTATTAGACGTTAACGACTGTCCTAACATGTCTTTTTCAGGAGATAATAAATGCTCTTTAACAAACAAAGCACTATCTTGTGCCACACTATTTTTTTCTTGGTCTTGCTTTTTTTACCTTGGTTAGAGTATGTTGTCCATTTAAATGAGTATTATTTTGAGATTTACAATGATGATCGATTGAAATAAGTATGTTGGAGCCTTTTGTTTTAATCATTCCTCGACACTTTTTAGAACGTTGTTTCGAACAGCACCAAATAACAGTTCCTTTTTTATTAGTTCTTTTTACAATATATGCATATCCTTTATAGTAAGCACATGGCTTACCATAGCTAGTCGTTGATACTTCCATGTCAACTGTTAAGCATAAACTAATCTCTAGTAAGGTTAACTCGATAATAAAAAAGATAGTTTGTAGTATGTGCAGTTTAAAGTAAGAGCAAAAGTGAGAGTCAAATGGTAGAAAAGTG
Organism: Meconema thalassinum; assembly: GCA_946902985.2. Classification (NCBI taxonomy): domain Eukaryota; kingdom Metazoa; phylum Arthropoda; class Insecta; order Orthoptera; family Tettigoniidae; genus Meconema; species Meconema thalassinum. Next base: position 226,918,774 of record OX336397.1, read on the forward strand.
TTAGCAAAGTGGTGGAAGAGTGATAGCAGTTTATAGTAGTCATGATCTTTTTTACCAGAATGTGATTTGAGTAAATGTAATTTCTAAACCTTAGCAGTGAGTAGTCAGTTAGTCTTGGTTCAGACAAGCGTAAACAGTTCTCCAATGAATCAGAGATCAAGATTTTCATTATGAAACAGTTGTGTAACCAATTAGGTATCGGTACTTGATAGCTTCACACATGAACAAAAAAAATGCCAACATATCTGACATGAATTACATGATTTGAAAGTTGACAAAGAATATCCAATCAACCATTGTAGTTACAATGTCAAACACAAAGACAAAATCAGCATGAACTTTTAAGTTACAGGAAAATTCTATGAAATAGACTATGCAGGAAATTTGCAAATGCACATCAGAAGTGTGCAACACCATCCTTCTAGCCTATATAAATTATCGAAATGGAAAGTGTGCACTGCCCCTAATATTAAACCAATTTATCACTAACACAAGTCAACAATCAAAACATTTTGTGTTGAGTCTATCATTTAATGCATATATTCTGTCTACATTGAACAGTAACAAAAAACGCCATTCATAATTAATTAAGTTTGCTTTAATTCTTTATGTAATGATAAATACATATTTAAAGTTTTGGCAGACTGTTCAGGGTGAATCGGCTTTGAACACATAAGAGAGGGAATATTTTAAGACTTAACCTCAGCTCACCTAACATAACCTAAATTTACCTAACCTAACCTTGTCATATAGGTAAGAAACGGGTCAAGCTATGCTTTCGACTACCGAGTTTCAGCTACTTTTCAAGGTTACTCTCCCGAACATTGCCGGAGACTGCTGGTAAGGCTTGAAAGCAAGACATGACTGAGCGGTTTGATGTGGGTTGACCTGCTATTTATACACTTGTCACTTGGTTGACTTGTTTGTGATGAATAATCAAACAGTAGGCCGTCGTATTGGCTGGAACATTGTCATGCGTTTCAAAATCTAGTCGAATGTCAATATTGTATGGTTTGACAGACTCTTCCAAGTAGGAACAGTCAAACCTAACAAAATGGTGGCCGTAGCTTAACTTAACCTAGCCTAACCTAACAAAATGGCGGCCGTAGCCTACCCAACCTAACCTACGAGATGTGATCAAAAAGTTCCAAAAAGGTGGCTGCGACTTAACCAAACCTAGCCTAGCCTAACCTAACCTACAAGGTGTGATCAAAAAGTTCCAAAATGGCGGCCGTAGCTTTACTTAACCTAACCTAACTTACTTAACCTAAACCTACGAGGTGCGATCAAAAAAAATTCAAGATGGTGGTCATAGCTTAACTGAACCTAGCCTAACCTAACCTAACCTAAACCTACGAGGTGTGATCATAAAGTTCCAAGATGGTGGTCGTAGCTTAACTCAACCTAACCTAACCCTACGAGGTGTGATCAAAAAGTTCCAAAATGGCTGCCGTAACTTAATTTAAGCTTTGATTGATCCCCGTTGATTGACCCCTTTTGATTGATCTCTGTTGATGTATCCCTTTGGACTGGTCCCTGTTGCCTAGTCCCTTTGGACGGGTCCTTTTTGAAGGGAGTCATTTTTTACGGGTCCCGGAGTACGGGTCCTTGTTGACGGATCCCTGTGGGTGGGTCCTTTGGACTGATGTCTATGGACTGGCCCATTCATTTTATCCAAATTATGTCAAAGGGACCCGTCCTCCGGGACCCGTAAAAAAATGACTCCCTTCAAAAAGGACCCGTCCAAAGGGGCTAGGCAAGAGGGACCAGTCCAAGGGGATACATCAACAGAGATCAATCAAAAAGGGTCAATCAACAGGGATTAATCAAAGCTTAAGTTAAGCTACGGCAGCCATTTTGGAACTTTTTGATCACACCTCGTAGGGTTAGGTTAGGTTGAGTTAAGCTACGACCACCATCTTGGAACTTTATGATCACACCTCGTAGGTTTAGGTTAGGTTAGGTTAGGTTAGGCTAGGTTCAGTTAAGCTATGACCACCATCTTGAAATTTTTTTGATCGCACCTCGTAGGTTTAGGTTAAGTTAGGTTAGATTAGGTTAAGTAAAGCTACGGCCGCCATTTTGGAACTTTTTGATCACACCTTGTAGGTTAGGTTAGGTTAGGTTAGGCTAGGCTAGGTTTGGTTAAGTCGCAGCCACCTTTTTGGAACTTTTTGATCACATCTCGTAGGTTAGGTTGGGTAGGCTACGGCCGCCATTTTGTTAGGTTAGGCTAGGTTAAGTTAAGCTACGGCCACCATTTTGTTAGGTTTGACTGTTCCTACTTGGAAGAGTCTGTCAAACCATACAATATTGACATTCGACTAGATTTTGAAACGCATGACAATGTTCCAGCCAATACGACGGCCTACTGTTTGATTATTCATCACAAACAAGTCAACCAAGTGACAAGTGTATAAATAGCAGGTCAACCCACATCAAACCGCTCAGTCATGTCTTGCTTTCAAGCCTTACCAGCAGTCTCCGGCAATGTTCGGGAGAGTAACCTTGAAAAGTAGCTGAAACTCGGTAGTCGAAAGCATAGCTTGACCCGTTTCTTACCTATATGACAAGGTTAGGTTAGGTAAATTTAGGTTATGTTAGGTGAGCTGAGGTTAAGTCTTAAAATATTCCCTCTCTTATGTGTTCAAAGCCGATTCACCCTAAACAGTCTGCCAAAACTTTAAATATGTATTTATCATTACATAAAGAATTAAAGCAAACTTAATTAATTATGAATGGCGTTTTTGTTACTGTTCAATGTAGACAGAATATATGCATTAAATGATAGACTCAACACAAAATGTTTTGATTGTTGACTTGTGTTATTGATAAATTGGTTTAATGTTAGGGGCAGTGCACACTTTCCATGTCGATAATTTATATAGGCTAAAAGGATGGTGTTGCAAACTTCTGATGTGCATTTGCAAATTTCCTGCATAGTCTATTTCATAGAATTTTCCTGTAACTTAAAAGTTCATGCTGATTTTGTCTTTGTGTTTGACATTGTAACTACAATGGTTGATTGGATATTCTTTGTCAACTTTCAAATCATGTAATTCATGTCAGATATGTTGGCATTTTTTTTTTGTTCATGTGTGAAGCTATCAAGTTCCGATACCTAATTGGTTACACAACTGTTTCATAATGAAAATCTTGATCTCTGATTCATTGGAGAACTGTTTACGCTTGTCTGAACCAAGACTAACTGACTACTCACTGCTAAGGTTTAGAAATTACATTTACTCAAATCACATTCTGGTAAAAAAGATCATGACTACTATAAACTGCTACCACACTTCCACCACTTGGCTAACACTTTTCTACCATTTGACTCTCACTTTTGCTCTTACTTTAAACTGCACATACTACAAACTATCATTTTTATTATCGAGTTAACGTTACTAGAGATTAGTTTATGCTTAACAGTTGACATGGAAGTATCAACGACTAGCTATGGTAAGCCATGTGCTTACTATAAAGGATATACATATATTGTAAAAAGAACTAATAAAAATGGAACTGTTATTTGGTGCTGTTCGAAACAACGTTCTAAAAAGTGTCGAGGAATGATTAAAACAAAAGGCTCCAACATACTTATTTCAATCGATCATCATTGTAAATCTCAAAATATTACTCATTTAAATGGACAAAATACTCTAACCAAGGTAAAAAAAGCAAGACCAAGAAAAAAATAGTGTGGCACAAGATAGTGCTTTGTTTGTTAAAGAGCATTTATTAATCTCCTGAAAAAGACATGTTAGGACAGTCGTTAACGTCTAAGAAACCTCTAACACTATCAAAGACAACACAAACTATGCCAAAGGATGTTGCATTGCAAGATGAACAAAAAGGATTAGATAGTAATAGTGATGATGATTATATTGATGATAATTATATTGATGATGATAATTATGATGATGATGATGATGATGATGATGATGATAATGATGATGATGATGATGATGATGATAATAGTTTACACCCAAAAAAAATCATTTGTTAAATTTGTTTACTGGAACAATCCCAGTAAGCTAATCCAGCGGCTTCAGTACTTGCATACCTGTAAACAGGCTGGTCATACTAAATATGAGGAAGAACTTTTGGATATAGAAAATGAGCTTCGTCATGCTAAAATTATTGTGTAATGAATCCATGTAACCGCTTAAACTATTTCTTAACAATACATGTAATATTTTCTACCACTTTGTTACTACTTTGCTACCACTTTTCTAGTTTGCTACCACTTTTCTACCACTTTTCTACTTCTTTTCTGCCACTTTTCTACCACTTTTCTAGTTTGCTACCACTTTTCTACCACTTTGCTACCACTTTTCTACTACTTTTCTGCAACTTTTCTATCACTTTTCGGCCACTTTGCTACCACTTTTCTACCACTTTGTTACCAATTGTCTACCACTTTGGTACCACGTTTCTACCACTTTTCTATCACTTTAAACTGTACATATTAAATATAAAAGCCAACGCTAAATAATTCTATTACCAGAACAGATATAACCTTTGTAGTGTGCAAATCATACTAACAGGTTAGTTACTACTATGGAACTTACTACAACTAACCGAGGTAAACAACGTGTACTCTACAAAGGCTACTCTTATAACTATAGACGACAAAATGTAAAAGGAATAATATTCTGGCGATGCTCAAAACAGAGGTCAACAGGACGTCGAGGCAATATGAAAAGTAGAAATGGTGTGGTTTTAAGTGTGAGTGATCATCAATGTAGTGCTCCAGTCAAAACACTGATGGTGTTGACAAAAAATCATCAGAATGCTAAAAAGTTAGTACAAGAGAAAGATGTTGCTGCTCAAAATAGTGCATTGTTTGTTGAGCAACGTTTAACCCCTGTTGTAAAAGTTTTGTTGTATCCATCTTCCACGTCTCAAGAGTCATCAACATCACAGACTATGCAAGAGGTAGTGTTGTTGTTGTTTTAAGGGGCTGAACTAAAAAGTCATCTGCCCTTGATATGCAAGTGGATCGAAAAGGACTAGATAGTAATAGACAAAAGAGAGTTGTAGTTTGTATATAACTATTGTACAAGTACTTACATTAAATAAATAAAAATAGTGTATGGGTATTGTTTGTTTTTCTTAATTGCTATCCCCATGTCCCACTATTAATGCAATTGTTAACCATCAACAGTCTCTGACTATGTTCGGAAAGAGAGTGACCTTAAACAATACACTCTATCTATGGTTTGTGTACCGAGTACACAATAATACAGCGTGGTCAAGCCATGTTGAGGCAATAGTTATATCAGGTAAGGGATTCGAACCCTTGCTTTCTTGTACAGAAAATTTGAACTTAAGTCAAACACCATAACCACTCGGTCAACCTGACAGTTACTAATTTAATTATTTTTGTGGACTTGAGTGTTTATAAAACTTTTTCCAGTATACATTGACTAAACCACTTGTTTGTTTTGAAATATAGATTTTGTTTTGTTTGACCATAACATTGCAGTTATGAGTCTTGTGAACTGGGTGTTTAATATAGAGTTAAAGGCATTTTAAAATAATTTTAGAAAAGCTCTTAGGTATCGTGTCATGGGTTTTAGTGATGCATTACTGTTCGTTGACTAACATTTGCCGTTACACAACATTATTTTGGTGAGCTCTACATGTTGTTGTTTGAGTCGTCAGTCTTTTGACTGGTTTGATGCAGAACTCCATGCATCCCTGCCCCGAGCTAAACGTCTCATCTCTATATAGCTACCACACCCTACATTCAAGGCTATCTGTTTAACATATTATAACCTTCGATCTCCCCTACAAGCTCTTGGGTTCAATTTCTAGATTTAACACAAACTTTTAAAAGTCTACTCAGTCTCGGGTGGTCCAAATAAGTAGAGAGGGTTTGATTCACACCTCAACCATACAGCACCATGTTTTTTTTATTTTTTTTAAATAATGATAGCCATTTGTTCAATTTCACATTCCACACATTGCAATTTGTCAATTTTCCATTTGCATTTTTTAAAAATGACAGTTTGATGTTTTTCAATTTCATGATATGGAAACATGGATTTTTCCATTTTCATATTTACACATTTGTCAATTTCCCATTTGCATATATTTTCTTAAATGTCCGTTTAAGGTTTTTAAATTTTGTCTATATGGAAACATGGATTTTCCATTTTGCTGTTTACACATTTTTTATATATTTATTTTGTGTATGTTAAAAAACGATGTTTCCAAAACAAGATTTTTTATTTTTCATTTTATGATTTTGTAAATGATCTTAATGTGAGTGCTTGACCATGGCAATAATACAGTCTATCTATGTGTTAGCGGAACCGTAGAGGCTTATTACTACTGCAAGTAAGAATGTTTTACAAAATAAGACTATCTACCACTGCATTTGAAAAACAAAACTATTAATAAAAAAATCTATTTTCCATTCATATATAAGTGATAATTCTCCCTCTCCCCACCCTACCTCACCGTATTTTCTCTGGTCAAACAACCAATGCTACCCACACATACACAAGCTTTCTATATATCTCTCTCTATATATATGTTTTCTCTTGTCCACAAGATAAAAATTATGGTTGCTGGATTGTATCCAGCACTGTTTATGGGACATACCATTGCCAGTTCATAAAACCGTTAGGTATATCTCTACACATAGCGATGTTACCACTGCTCTACCTACGCCTTTTGTTTGTTTGGCTTTCTTACAGTCTAGTATGTGATAGGAAGCATTAACTGTATATCAAACCCAGTCCACGTTTGTATTTGTAATCTAAGTAATAATTTGAAAAGAGACAAGTGTAATCAGTTTTAAACATTATCTCTGCTTTTATTTGTTTGTTTATGACATGCATATTAACCTAAAATCAAACCCTAGTCTACCTTAGTGAAAGGCTAACTGCGTCACCATACTTTTTTTTCTTAGTTTGATTCGTTCTAGGCCTTAGAGCTAGAAATCGAGTTAAGATCTCCAGTGAAAGAGGCACATGTGCTCACCACTATAGCACGTAATGTTTAGCTGGTAACATTAGACAACCGAAAATGATTGTATTTCTGTTAGCCAAGCATTTCTGTCATTTGCCTACTGTGTGAGTACTGCCAGCAAGACAGTTTAGTTTAGAACAAGTGTGTGTGTGTGTGTATAGATTATTAGCCTCAGGTATTTAAAGCTTGTTGTGTGTAGCGACCATCTTGTCCCAGTAACCACTGAGCAAGTTTTAACAGTCAACCCATAAAAACTGCATAGGATAGTTGTGTGTGGTTCATGTACTTGGGTGTGTGCATTAGCACCATGCACTAGCTTTACCTTACCCTCTATAGGTAGAGCGTTATCCCTTTCCTTTTTGACATTACCAATGACCACATCCACCCACAAGTTTTACACTTAAACCCTTGGCTTGTTTTCGATTAGGTTTGGTTCGGTTTGGTTGGGTTTGATTCAGCTTGGTTCAGTTTAGTTCAATGTAGTCACCATTTTGTTTCATTGGCTATCCTCTTTAACCAATCAATTAAAGATAGTCTACTCTTAATTCTTGAATCAATAAATCCGATTTTGTATACACCGTTTGTCATTTATTAACCCATGCCTGCAACCTACACTCTCTCTGTACTACAGTCTGATCTGAAAACAAGTTCCAATAGTGAAAGTCTTATCAGTCACCATACATGTAGCCTACACTAGTTCTTTCTCTACCTAGCTATGTTTCATCACTCACGGTAAACAACTCACATGTCCGTATCCAATTATTAATTTATAAAATCTCAGGTCAATGACCTTAATATTTTGGATATTTTAGGTAAATTCATTGGTCATGGGAAAGAGTTGACCATTCTAAGTCCTATGACACCTCACATGTCGATATCCGAGTATTAGTTTATATAATCCCAGGTCAATGACCTTGTTGTTTTGAATATTTGGGGTAAATTCGTTGGTCATGGGAAAGGGTTGGCCATCCTTAGTATTATAACACCTCACTTGACTCTCTCCCATTATTAGTTATCGAGATATTAACAACAGTGTAGTTAGGCCCTTTTGACAAACATTAAATATATATTCAAAAACAGAGCGTCACCCCGAGTGCTAGGACCCCACATACACGTCCCTAGCCTTATTGGTTCGCGAGATATTAACAAAAGTGTAGTTAGGCCCTTTTTATAATGTCATAAATACATTCAAAAAGAGAGTGTCTCCCAAGTCCAACGACACCTCACAGGTCAAAATCCCATCATGGGTTCAGGAAATATCAACAAAAGTGTAGTTAGGCCTCTTGTCAAAATTTAAAAAAATACATTTAAAAAGGGAATGTCATCCCATGTGCTACTACCCCTCATACAAGTCCCTAGCTTTATTGATTCACGAGATATTAACAAAAGTGTACATAGGCCCTTTTGACAAAAATCAAAAATACATTAGAAAACGGGGCGTCATCCCAAGTCCAACGACCCCTCATACAAGTCCCTAGCTTTATTGGTACATGAGATATTAAAATGCCAATGACCTATTAGTTTTGGATCTTTTGGTTATTTTTTTTAAATAACTCATCTATAAATCATTATTTAAAAGGTCTGCCCTCTTACGAAATCCCCAAGTGCGCATGCGTAAAAACAGAAAACAAACATGTTAATTCATAGTAGCAATTGGCTCTTCACATGCGTTTCATGTGGAACAACGTTTAATTTCATCATATCATTAGGGACCAGTCTAAAGGGACCGGTCCAAAGGGATCAGTCAAAAGGACCCGTCCACAAAGACCCGTCATAAAGGACTCGTCAAGAATGACTCGTCAACAATGACCTGTCAACAATGACCCATCAACGGGGACTTGTCAACAAGGACCCGTCAACAATGACCTGTCAACAAGGACTCGTCCACAGGGACTCGTCAACAATGACCCGCCAACAATAACTCGTCAACAATGACCCATCAACAGGGGTCCGACAGCAGGGGCTCGTCAACAATAACAGGGGCTCTCGCCTCAAGGCCTAACATGCCCCTCTTTGATTATTGGTTTGCGGAACAACGTTTAATTCCATATTGGCATTCAAACTCTCACATGTTGCACTTGGAAAGAGAGATTCTCTAAAAAATTACATTTTCACCCCCTAGTAGGGGTAGGGTTTCTTTTGGGGTTGAAATATGATGTTCATTGGAAAGAGGGTGTCAGCCCGAGTTCATTGCCACCTCATTCGTCAAAATCCGACCACGGGTTCGAGAGATATCGTGTCGTCGCCATCTTGTGTGGAGGAATGTGGAGGCGGAGGCGCTAGAACTGTCCAAAATACACTACTCTACCAAGCGACCGCTGCCCAGCCATTTGGCCTGGAGATATTGGGGTGACGCGTGATCAGCGCATCGTGCCCCCTCGGCCGTTAATCTTGGTTTTCGTGACCGGGGCGCTGTCCCACTGTCAGACAGCTACTCAATTGTGTTCACGAGGCTGAGTGCACCCCGTTCCAGTCCTCACGTCAGTTTCTAAAATCCGTGACGGAGCCGGGAATCGAACCCGGGGTCTCCGAGTGAGAGGCAGGCGCGCTACCCCAACACCACAGGGCCGACACCTTACTCCAAGGGATGAGCAAAATGATTTCGGAATGGGCTTCTCGTTTGCTAAACACGTGTAGGGATACAACAATTGGCAAATATAGTGAATTCGTAATATGTTTTCTTTATCCGGTGAGATCTACCTCCGCCTTCCTGCGTGCCGAAAGGGATTGTTTCTATCTCGTCCTCGTCTCTAGTTATTTTACAGTAAGGTCCTTCTCTAAATGACGAAACATCGCACAGGCACATGTTTTAACATCTGTACTACGAGGGAAGATCAAAAAGTAAGTTGCACTTCCCAGTTATGGCCATTTATTACACCACCTATACAACAGCAACACGCCTATAACGACATACAATTTAACGTCACTTTTCCACATAGTTTCCAAGAGACTCCAAACATTTCTGCGAACGCACAACCAACTTGTCGATGACGGATGCATAGAAAGTTCCTCCAGCGTTCTACAACCACACGGAGGCAGCGGCCTCCACCTCCTCATCGGTCTGGGAATGTCGACCACCGAGCTCCGTTTTGAGCTTACCGAACACTTGAAACGCTGCATCAGTTCGCTCGTTTGGCGGGCCTCGTGAGGTGTTGCGTTATCGTGCAACAAAATCACACCGGCGCTTGATTTCCCCGGCGCTTCTCTTTAATCGCTTTACGCAACCGGTGCCTGCCTTCGCGATATTCGTCCGTGATATCCGTGCGTCCGGCTTCGAATTGCTGACACCACTTTACGATCCCTTGCCGGGAAATGGCCCGCTCTCCATACACAGCACTAATTCCACGATGAATGTCCGTGCAATTCTTTCTTTTGGCCCATAGGAATCGGATTGTCGCACGCACCTCATATTTGGAGTGAACGTCCAGTCGACGCGCCATTAAATTTGGCCGCTATTCACACCATACAAGACGAGACCCCACAGCGACCTGCCTAACAGATGTGTGGGCAGTGTCTGTCCCTTTCTCCGCTGTGCCCACGTTTGCGACACACAGCGCTCTGCTGCAGCGCGTTAGTGCAACTAACTTTTTGAACCACCTTCGTAATATAATAAAGCTGAAGAGTTTGTGTGTTTAAGTGTTTAAACGCGCTAATCTCTGGAACTACCAGTGGGATTCGAAAAATTATTTTTTGTATATGATAGCCTGATTCAAGAGGAATAGTTTAGGCTATGTAGCATTGGGCTACACCTCTCAGGTAACCTTAAAGATTGATTTTTGTTCAGTAAGTCGGAAGAACAAGCGCTCCAGAACGGCTTCAATAATACCTAAGTCTATTGTTGCCATGTAATGCGGGCTGCATCACGTCGCCCCTACCAAATTTCTCGTGCAGAATTGCGAGCTGCTTATGAATTGCAGTCACGGGGAGTAATTAGTGCAGAAAGATTTCTTAGGCCCCTTCAAACAGTTATCATCATGACAATAGTATGCCTCTGTATAAGGGCGATGGTGTTGGCGCAGTACATTGAAGTTATCAGCTGCAATAAGCGTTGGTGCTTTATCATTTACTTTCATTTATTCCGATCCTTATCCTTGAGTGCTCCAGTTCTGTAAAACAAATAAATCCACCGGGCGAAGCCGGGCACTACTGCTAGTATTTAATAATCATGGAACATTTTGTCGTTCACTCAGGGGAGAGGCCGCACGTTTGTTTGTTGTGGCCAAAGCGATTCATCTCGCGCTCTAACTTGTGGAAACATCATCGTGTTCACTTGGGGAAGAAATAACCTTACTGCATCACCGGTTACAAGGAATTCAAAAGGTTCGACTATCTTGCGAAATACATGTTAATTCGTTCCGGGACCACATGTGCACAACATAGTGAATGATTTTTGGGATGTTAAAGAAAGTGCATCCAAACTAGATGACAAAACTCCACCAATAATATTTTATATTGCATTTAAAAGAAACCTTCTATTTGAAACGGTTCAATATAGATTTTACTGAAGTGTGAAAAAATTACAAAATCAGTTTGTGCAAATTTGCGAGGATTTTACAGAATTTGGTTTTAGAGGGGGGGGGCCGGGAGATTCCAGCCCCAGGGCCCGTCGTCGCTCTCCACGGCCCTGGCTAACTTCTGTGAATGGTTTCGACACTACCATCACCTGACTATAGAATAAGTGACCTGAAAGTCAGTGAATATTCTAAGTCCATTCGCTGCCAAAAGTTAAGTTCGTTCACTTGAACAAAAACTAAGTCGTGCTGACCACTGGTACGGCGACTAAGTCCTCCGACCGTCAGAATCTCGGCGTGTATACCGTCACTTTCACGTAGCGTAGATCCGAACATGAGCAAATGCTCTGAAGATATGATGACTCTCTGCTCAGCAACGTGGCATTTTATAGTTCAGCGAGAAATTGTTCGAGAACATTCCATCTCGTATCTCGGCTTCTACTGGACCGATTTTAATGCTTGTTAGCTCAAATCCTCCTCTTGTTATAGCCAGAAAAGTGTGCTAATTTCCTAGCGTCCATCTCTTCTCCTTAAGGTAATTCTAAAAAATTATTTCTCATGACGTATTCAGGCTCCACGTCATAATCTCGCGTCACTCACCCCTGCGATGTATGCTTCCCTCAGCACTCTTGAGTCTCCTCCACGCGTTATTCAAATCATCCATTCCTTCAACCTCTTCAACTAACAACTCCTCTTTCCAAAATAAGAATGCCAACAATGTCACGGACGTGTGAACGATCCGGGTATAACACCCAGAGGGTAGCTTGCATGTCAAATTTCGTTGTTCCTTGAATCACTATGAAAGTCAAGGAGGTCAGATATCTAAACTCCTTGAACACCATAGCGCTTTCTAGTAGAGAAATGAGGAACTTTGTGTTGGCGGAAACTGACGAGATTAATTTTGCCATTATGAACACGGCCTACTGAATTCAAATGGGTTCTTTGACATGCCAACATGGTATGACATCCGTGTCGTAATTTTTGCCGCCTTTCAAAAATCACTTGCCACGGCCAGGCGCGAACCAGAAATCTTGGGGTTAGTAGACCGACACGCTATCCCCTCACCCACCGTGGCAAGCTGATTTTTAATTGACACGCAAAGCAAAGGGATGTAAGTGACATTTATATGTATGTATGTATGTATGTATGTATTCTTTATTGTCAGACAGTCTCCACTTGTGACAATATAATAATTAACAATAACATTTACAAGTATAAACAAAAACAACAAAAACAAACAAAAATAGAAATACACTATTACTTCGTACAGCCCCAGTTGCAAAACTCGTTTAGTCCACTTGTGAGTAAGAATCATTTTCATGAGAAACGTTTCTCTGGACTTAGCCTCGCGTATCTTTTGTGTTTGTTGTTTTCTACTTTTTTCTTTTTGCTTTGTGTTTTTGCTTTTTGCTTTTGTGTTTGCTTTGTGCTTTTGCTTTTGAATTTTACTTTTTGCTTTTCTTTCTTGGTTTTTGTTTTCTGCTTTTGCTTTTTTTATTTTTATTTTTGCTTCATGTTTTTTTTGTTTTTGTTTTATGTTTGTTTTCTGGAAAATCAAAATAAAACAAAACAAAATAAACAAAAAAATAACATAAAGAAAACAAAAAACAAAAAAATAAATAAAACAATTTAAAACAAAATAAAATAAAGTAAAATAAAATAAAATAATTCAATAAGTAATTTTATGTTCGACGATGTCGACATGTAAACATAATGTGTCAGAAAACTGTATCATAATGAGGCTCATTATAACATTATTTTTCATTATGAAACAGTTTCTCCCACCAATCAGAACTCAAGAAACAGTTGTGTGACCAATTAGGTAAGGATACCTTCGCGCATGCGCTCAAAATCAAACATATTTCTGTGTTGGCAAGCAAGGTGAATGGTCTCTGCTTTTGGAGTGCCTTGACCCACGCATGCGCTCTATTCAGTCAGCAAAACCAGCGCGCCCTGTTTACTAACTGAATCCCACATATATTTATGAATATTTATGTTAAAACATACAATAAAGTTATAATTATCGTCGAACATAAACAGTCGTATGCAACTCGCCTATAATGGTAATTAAGACACTCGTATGCAAATTATAAAACTCGTTTTATAAACATACTCGTGTCTTAATTATTGCCATTATAGGCTCGTTGCATAATGTGCTATTACGACATGATCCTTATTCACAAGTGGATTAAACGAGTTTTGCAACTGGAGACTCGTATATCAACAACCACAACCAAACAGACACGCACTCAAACATCCTATTTCAAGCATTCATCCATGCAATCCCTTTGTACAAGAAACATTAAAATAATTATTACAGAAAAATCACTATCTACAGTAAACGGAAAGGCAGAAACATAAATGAAAAGATCAGAAGAAAGAGTTCAGAAACTGGGAAAAGAAACAATACAAGAGGGATCTAGAAAACAGCAAACAAAAAATACATTACTTCAATCGCTCGTACATTCAATCAAAAACCTATCAATCATTCATTCAGCTACATATTCAATCAAACTATCAATCAGGGTAAGTAAAGCCAGCGGTCCCATGTCATAGATTTATGGCATGTTAAAGAACCTTCCACTAATTACACATGTGTGAAGCTACATTGGATAGGTTAAGAAAGTAAACAACGCTCCTAGGTTCCTACATTCGTTACCAAGAGCCGACTGCGGTGGCGTCTGGTAGCTAAGTACTGAACTAGTAGTCGTTGACGGTGGCGTTTGGCGGCAAAAGTAGGAACAATTTGAAAAATTCAGAAGTCTGCAGTCCTTACTTGAATTAAAAAGCAGATAGCACACACTAATACAGTTTCTTCTTCTTTTTTTTGTCGTGTGGCCTCCTGAGAGGCCGAGTGCAGGTCTTTCTATTCGACGCCCGTGGGCGACCTGCGTGTCGGGATGAGAGATGGAATGGATGAAGATGAATGAAACTGGGCAAGGATTTGGAAGGAAGCGGTCGTGGCCTGTCAAGGTACTGTCTCAGCATTTGCCTGGTGTTGAAAATCGGAAGCCACGGAAAACCATTTCAAGGACAGCCGACGGTGGGGCTCGAACCCACGCGTCTACCGAGTCAGCTTGGCCCCATGGCCTAACGCAGCGCTTTAGCCAGCGTAGCCACTACTGCCATCACAATCAACACCGGTTATCAGACAGATTCTACACACACCCAAAGTACACGGGGCTACATGACCACGTTGTTGCAGCCCCTAAACTTAAGAACCAACCAAACACAAATAGAAATGAACACAAAATACATTACAATATTTTATTTTTATTTCACTCGGAAAATCATCCCTATTGAGGTATGTTTTAGGGAACAATTACGCATGCTTCTCATCCATCACCTGTTTCTAAACCCACTCCGAACAGGCAAATGTCAGGATAGTACCTTGCTTCAAGTTCCGGGACACCTCTCTCATCCTTGTCCGTAATAGGCTACAGCTACATACAGGTTACACAAGTCAACACACAAAATATTTTGTGTTGAGTCTATTATTATTTAATGCATGTATTCCGACTGTCTACATCGAACTGTAACAACAACAAAAAAAAGCCATTCATAATATTAATAAAAGCAGCTTCGGTGGCGTAGTTGGTAGCATGCTGAGCTTCTATGCCTAAGATCGCGGGTTCAAACCCGGCCGAAGTCGTTGGATTTTTAAGACCGTTATAAATCCCTCAGTATGCCTTCCTTCGGAGAGGAAGTAAAGCCGGCGGTCCCATGTCATAGATTTATGGCATGAAAATGAACCTTCCACTAATTACACCTGTGTGAAGCTAAACTTTGTAGGTTAGTTTGATAACGCTATATTAGTTCCAACGTTCGCCTCCAGGTGCTGACTGTTCATTTAGTAGCCACGTCCGCAGCTAGGTGTCGTGGATGGTAGCATTTGGTAGCAAAAGTAGGAACTACTGGAAAAAAATTAATCGTCTGCAGTCTTCACTTGAATTAAAACAGATAACACACACTAATACAGCCATCACAATTAACACCGGTTATCAGACAGATTCTACACACACCCAAAGTACACGGGGCTACATGACCGCGTTGTCGCAGCCCCTAAACTGAGGAACCAACCAATAATTAATAAAGATTGCTTTTTTACTTTATGCAATGATAAATAAATATTTGAAGTGAAGAATTTCCACAATTACACAACACCGACGAAAAACAATAATGGTACAGACTTAAAACAGTGACCCGTTGCTTCCTTGGAAATAAGAAGCTGAGAATTACAAAGAGCTTATTTCCACTGTGCTTGAGAACTTTAAACTCATGGGTTGCAGAATGTTCATTAAAGTACACTTGGACCAATTTAAAGATAACTTGGGGGCATAATCAGAGGAGCTGGGGAACGTTTACACCAAGACGTGATGGATTTTGAGCAACGTTATCAATGACATGATAGGTGATTACATTTGGGGGCTAATACGAGAAAGTTCGTACCAACTCAGAACAAGTACCAGAAATATTCATTTTTAAAGCTTGTTTGTGTTGTTTCTTTGATTTGTAGATTAATGTTAACTATGTTTTGTAAACAAACGTAATGTAAATATATAAATTAACGTTTGAACTTACAAAAATAGAGAATTTCCTTCAAATTTGAACTTTCGTTGTGGTAGGTACAAAAGCAAACTTTATTAGGTAAAACTATTTTTCTTACTTAGGCTTGACAAATCAAAATCAGACATACAGAACCCAGACTTAAACTTCGTGTTGACTTGTGTTATCAACGCTGATGACCAAGATGTCCCAAACGCCTTTAATGAATTAACAACAGCAAAGCTGCTAAACGCCTCAATTGTTTTTAAATATATCTAACTTTTTTTAGACCCAAACAATTCCTCATACACCACATACTGCCGTCTACAACAGAGAAATTTCACTAAGCTATAAGACAAATTCCTTACACTCACAAATGTAGGGGGCTGACGATCAACATGTCTCTGGCCAATATTTGAAGTAATAACAACAAAAACGGAAACTAGTTTCTTCTTGGATATTATTTATTTATGTATTTATTTATTTATCTATTTACTTACGCCCACTTTGGAGCACTTAAATCAAACCAAAACATTAAGTCATCTAAGAATTAACGGGCAATTTAGATTTCATCATCTAAATGATGATTTTTGCCGAATTTGTCCTCAAGGTTTCCCAACCAGATAATAGCGGCTTCGGTGGCGTAGTCGGTAGCATGCTGAACTGCTGTGCCCAAGATAGCGGGTTCAAACCCGGCCGAAGTCGTCGGATTTTTTAAGAGCGTTAAAAATCCTTTAGTATGCCTTCCTTCAGAGATTTATGGCATGTAAAAGATCCTTTCACAGACTAAACTTGTATGAAGCTAAATTTCTAGGTTATATTTCGATGGAACGCTCTATCAAACTTCCAACGTCCACCACTAGGTATCATTGACATCTGGTGACGAAACTAGTTGGAACTACTTGAAATTGAACGGAACTTGTAGCTCACCCTATGGGTGTCCGCTTGAAGCAGCTACAGCCTCTGGTGAACCGAACATGTCCTCGGACACTCCCGGCACTAAACTCCATACGATAAATAAATAATAAGTGGATACTTCCACGTATTGAGTTCTTTGATATGATATTTAGAGCCCAGTCTTAGCTGCATTTTTGTGAAGACTCTCAAGGACCTGAACTTTTAATATTTTATTTTTTTCCGCTATCGTTTTACCCTCCAGGGTTGGCTTTCCCCACGGACTAAGCGAGAGATCCCATGTCTACCGCCACTGAGGGCAGTGTCCTAGAGCTTGAGACTCTGAGTCAGGGATACAACTGGGGTGTGTGACCAGCACTACGCCCAGGTGGCCTCACCTGCAAAGCGAACAGGGGGCCTGATGAAGGGATGGGAAGAATGGGACGGGTAGGCAAGGAAGTGGGAAGGAGGCGGCCGTGGCCTTACAGTAGGAACCATCCCGGCATTTGCCCGAAGACGAAGTGGGAAACCACGGAAAACCACTTCGAGGATGGCTGAGGTGGGAATCGAACCCCCTCTACTCATTTGGGCCACCCGAGGCTGAGTAGACCCCGTTCCAGTCCTCATGCCACTGTTCAAATTTCGTGGCAGAGCCAGGAATCGAACCCAGGACCTCCGGGGCGGCAGCTAACCTTGCTGACCGCTACGCTACGGAGGCGACTGAACTTTTAATATAAGTTATTATTATTATCATGATCGCCAGATTAATGGTCACATAAAGCTACAAGCTTCCTTCCTCCCTCCATCATTAAGCACTGTTTGTCACCCAGCCTGATGCCTGAACCAACTCCTCAAGTCTCCCAACCCATCTCCGCTAATTGCTTGTAATAACATCACAGCGTGTTATGTAACACAGGAGTGACTTGCTTCAATTGAGATGCTGGTATTCTTGTTATTATAAAGGGCCGTGATCTCAGCTAAATGCAGTGTTGCCAACTCTTGATGAACCCAAAGAATGCCCTCTAAAAGGAGAAGGAGAAAATCAAGAATTTGTAATGGGTGTCACTTTTATCCTAAATACACACAGGCAAATGCTATCATTTTCCAAAACATAACCTAACATTTTTACGAAAACGTCTGAAAATGTCACTTGTAATGTAGACTACTCACGCATCCTCAACGTTTACAATGGTTTTACTTGTGATACAATCTCCCATAAGGAACTGTAAAGCGGCTTCGGTGGCGTAGTCGGTAGCATGCTGAGCTTCTATACCCAAGATAGCGGGTTCGAAGCCGTCGGATTTTTTAAGAGCGTTTAAAATCCCTCAGTATGCCTTCGGAGGGGAAGTAAAGCCGGCGGTCTCATGTCATAGATTTATGACATGTTAAATAAACTTCCTAAGCTAAATTGTAAAGGTTAAGAATGTAAACAACGCTCTTAGGTTTCTACGTTCGTTGCTAAGAGCCGATTACGGTGGCGTCTAGTAGCTAAGTTCTGAACTAGGCCTACTAGTCGTTGACGGTGACGTTTGGCGGCAAAAGTAGGAACTATTTGAAAAATTCATAGTTGCAGTCCTTACTTGAATTTTAAAAAAACAGATACACACACTAATACAGCCATCACAATTAACACCGGTTATCAGACAGATTCTACACACACACAAAGTACACTGGGCTACATGACCGCGTTGTCGCAGCCCCTAAACTGAGGAACCAACCAACCAACCAACTGTATAGTGATTTTTATAGAGTCATTTAGGGGCTTTGCCACAAATAGCAACATAATCGTAACTCCAGGGCGAACTACCCCATTTCCTACGCTAATACGTACTGTCTCCAATTCTTTTCAACTGTGTTCTAGAAAAGGTAATAAGGGAATGGGAAGAAATGCTCCAGGAAAGAGGACTCTACCATGAAATAAGACTTGGATCGAAATTTAAAAAGGTAGGTATCAATTGCTTGGCCTTTGCTGATGACATTGCCATTCTTTCAGAAAATATACAAACAGCTTTTGTCCCAATAAAACTTTTGAGAAAGATAGCAGAGAAAATTGGACTTCAGATATCTTTTGAGAAGACCAAATTTATGACTAATATTAGAAATTCATCTACAGTTTTAATAACAGACTCCAGAAAAATAGACGAGGTAGAAAAGTTTAAGTATTTGGGAGAAATGATTCAAATTAATGGACTAGACAAAGAAGCAAATAGAGCAAGAATACGAAAATTGGAACAAGCTTTTCAACTGACGAAGGATAATCTTTCTATTGCAACTAAAATCCGACATTACAATAGGGTAATTAAGCCGGAGAGTCTCTATGCTTCAGAATGTATGTTTGCATTAAGAAAGGCGAAATAGAAGAGCTAGAGTAAAAGGAAAGAAGGATACTTAGAAAACTATTGGGACCATCAAAAACAGAAAGCGGAGAGTTCAGATACAGAAACAAGTAGTTCCGTGAAGAACTAAATAGCCTATTTTCATATATCCTACTATTATTAATTGCCTCTATCAACATACAAATTGTCAGTTTGATTGCTGTAATAGATTCGTAGATATTGAGAACCGTCTAAATATTTTGAATGGTCACCATGTTGGATTTTTATATTATATGCCTTAGATTTATGTAGGCTACTATTACATGAAGATTATTGTGTAGGTGTTTTATTCAAAACTTCGATCGCATGATTAGGACACAAGAAATAAAAGCGGGATTTTTAAATTTCGCTCATCCGCCATCTTGTGGTTATGAAAATAATTTAAATGAATTAGATGCCAGTCGATTAAAATATGTATAAGCATATACCGTATCGAGTTTCACTGCGCTCGGATGGTTAAAACGCAAAAAAAAAAACCATTTGAATATTTAAATTTCGCGTCGCCGCCATATTGTATTTGTGCTCGCCAGGTTATTGAACGACCCATACATAGGTGAACTTTTAGTAGTTCCCTTTATCACCGTACAAAATTCCAGGGTGATATCGGTAATAGTTTCGGATATATTGAATGCTGGTGAAATATTTCGCACAGCCGCCTTGTTGGATTGGTGAGGCGTAACACAATTTGAAGGGCACGGTCGGGGTCACCCGGTATAGTTCTATGAACTTACCGAGTTTCATTGAAATAGCTGTAGCCGTTTAGAAGTTATTAGGGGGGGACAAACAAAAATCCTCACACACACACACACTCACACACACGGACAAAAGGTGATGTCATAAGTCTATCTTTTCATAAATGAAAATAGGCTAAAAATGACGACCTCTACAAAAATAAAGAATTTGAAAAAATCTACGATACGATCAGGAAAAGAAGGACACGTAATGAGGATGAATAACACCAGACTCACAAAAGCAAGTAAACAAATCAATGCATGCAACGTATAAAAAGGGATACGGAAGAGATGGAAGTAACAATAGATATTATTCAGGACAAATCACTTTTCAGAAATATGATCAAAGATGTCAAGGGTTTCCAGGAGAAGGAAAAGAAGAAGCGCGTTAACAACTGGACGGAAGAGGAAAGAAGGAGATAAAGTGAAATAATGAAGAACTAAGAGACAGTGATTGCAATGGGTATTTTACGCGGTCCAAAGATGACCAAAATCGAGAAAAGAATAATAATAATAATATGATTACTGCACAATAATACGACCGGTGGCCCTATATTACACAGAATACATAGCTACGAATAGACAAGAATTGATCGAGTAAATAGAAATAAGATGATGATGATGATAATTGTTGTTTTAAGGGGCCTAACATTTAGGTTATCGGCCCCTAATGGTTTGGGTGATCGTGAAGATGAAAAGGAAACGAAAACTTAATACTAAAACTAACTACTAACCTACATACTAGAAGAAGAAATGGAAAACAAAAGGAGAATAAGGCAAATAAAGGACAGGAGGAAAAGAAATGACCTCAACCCTCAAAGAATGTGGATTGAGGGACTTGGAAGGAAGGAGAGCCATGAAAGGCAGATAGGAAAGTGAAAGAGGATAGGGTCAACCCCAAGGGTAAGGGACAAAAGGGGAAAACGGACCCAGCTCAGGAATCCCTCGGGGTCGCCAACTCCCGAACTCACCAGCCGTGATCCCCTGAGGGTGTAGCATTATCTACGGTGCACCAGAAGTGGTGGGGCTACATACGCCCTGCCTTCTTGAGGGCCTTGAGCAGAAGGCAGGAGATAACAGGAAAAGAAAAAGAAGGCTGACCCCTCGCAGAAGGAGGGTATCAGAAAAGATGAGACAAGGGCCAATTAAGGCGGGAAAGGAAAAGACTCTCTAGGCCTCAGATACCCTAATACCGTCGGGGTCGGAAGAGACCATGAGTTGACCAAGTGAGGTCGACAGGAAAGAAGACAGAGAGGAGCCCGGCACTAGTAAATGGAAGCAATGCCGGACTCAGCTGGGGCCCCGTGGTCGCCAACCCACGTCCCACTAGATGTGAGCCCCTGGGGGAAAAATAGAAATAAGAGAGTGACAGTTTTTCAAAAAAAAAAAAAAAAAAACTATGTCCAAATGAAGTAAATGGTGAATTCAGAAGACAACATAATCATGAATTCTACACACATGTACAAAAGATCACAGACACCATTCGTAGGAAAAGGACTGCTTTCTATGGCAACATTGCTCGTATGAGTTCTACAAGGTCGAGCAATAGGATCTTCAGCTATTTTTTCTATATAAAAAAAGAAATAAACAAGGAGATGTGGTTCATCAAGGTGGAGAAAGACTTGCAAGAAGTGGATAACACAGAGTGTGTTTCGCTTAAGAAGGAACCATGGTTTCCAAGACTAAAAACTGGCAAAACATGGACTGAAGCAAGGAAGCAAACTAATGCGGGAATACTGTGCGAACGTTAAAACTCAGGCGCAAATAAAAGCAAAGGGACAGTTGAAACAGCGTGGTCGATACATGGCCGAAACAACAGCAATAATAATAATAATAATAATAATAATAATAATAATAATAATAATAATAATAATAATAATAATAATAATAATAATAATAATAATAACTAGAGGGCCTGGACGAGAAATAATCTCGCATGTGTTAAACCACCCGCCCGGCTGGACGCGACACAGCTCTGGCAGGGGCTATCGTCTTGTTTATTGCTTTACTAGCAACCCACCCCGGCTTCGCCCGGTATCATTTAACGGGTTATCCAGCGTAAGCTTAAAAGGCGCATGGACGGCAGGTCTCAGGCTCAATTCAGAAAAGCCGAGTTGAACATCGAAACTCCAAACACATATACTCTTCTCTGAAATCTTAACTCGACACGACTCGACAGTTTGATGTTGGCCGAAGCTGGGGTGGTAGAGCTTGTAAACTCGCTCCGAAACTAGTAATTTACATTTCCACTGAATGGACATTGTTGGAAGAAATGAAAACGTAAAAGCACGTATAGTGGCCGATGTATTAAAGATAGAGATATGCTGGCCCGGACTTTTTTGTAGAACTTTTTATGCTGAACATTTCTTACATTCATATAAGGAGCGTTCAAAAAGTAACGAGCCGGAGGCTGGAATCCGCAAACCGGTGACTACATCGGCTAATCGTGGCGTGTGTAATGAGGTGTGGTTCCGACCAGAGCGTGGAAGGCCACAGACCGTCGCTAGAGGGAACGCGTGCACGTCACGTGGCGATACAAAGTGAGCAGCAGCATGCATCAATCGTCCAGTCGCATTGCAAACAGTGACATAGAGGCGTCAACCGAAGAGCAAAGAGGTCACA
The DNA here is from genome assembly GCA_946902985.2 of Meconema thalassinum. Taxonomy (NCBI): domain Eukaryota; kingdom Metazoa; phylum Arthropoda; class Insecta; order Orthoptera; family Tettigoniidae; genus Meconema; species Meconema thalassinum. The sequence goes on from OX336397.1 coordinate 226,941,433, forward strand.
AACACACAAGTGTACGGCGAACACTGCGTGTCCCTTGCAAGGGTCAAGGCGTGGCACAAGCGCTTCAGGGAAGGGCGGGTGTCGTTAGCCGATGATGCCCGGTCTGGGGCACCCCCCTGCATTACCGATGACAACGTCCAGCTGGTTGATGCACTCATTACCCAGGACCGCCGAGTGACAGTGAACGCCATAGCTGCCGTGGTCGCTCCACGACAATGCACGACCTCATACGGCCAACACAGTCGCGGCACTCCTGCAGACATTCAAATGGGAGGTTCTCGGCCACCCTCCATACAGTCCAGACCTCTCTCCCTGTGATTACGCCATGTTTGGTCCCCTGAAAAGGGCTCTGCGGGGTCAACGATTCACCTCGGACGCCGACGTCCAGCTGTATGTGCGGAACTGGTTCACATCGCAGCCCAGGGAATTTAATGAGACAACCATTCACCGCCTCGTGTCACAGTGGGACAAGTGCCTCAACAGCCAGGGCCAATACTGCTAACATACAGGTACTGGTTTCTGTAATTTTGTCTCCGGCTCGTTACTTTTTGAACGCACCTTATATATTGATATTTTTAATGGTTTACCCAGCGTAAGCCTAAAAGGTGCAAGAACGGCAGGTTCTTCTTCCACTCGATTCACTGAAATCGTTACTGCTCGGCTTCCTTTGGTCATAAACAAATGTTTTTTTTTTCTAGAGAAACCTTCCTCGAGAAATCCTTTACAGAATTGTGAAAACCGCATCAAAATCCATCCAGTGGTTCTCGAGATTACTCGTGACATCCAAGAATCGGGGATTTTGTTTTAGGGGTAAACGCACTTTCCGTTGACTTTAGCGGCCTCGGTGGCGTAGTTGGTAGCATGCTGATCTTCTATGCCCAAGATCACGGGTTCAAACCCGGCCGAAGTCGTCGGATCTTTAAAGAACGTTAAAAATCCCTCAGTATGCCTCCCCTCGGAGGGGAAGTAAAGCCGGCGGTCCCATGTCATAGATTTATGGCATGCTAAAGAACCTTCCACTAATTACACCTGTGTGAAGCTAAATTATATATAGGTTAAACATTTAGGGGCAGATGACCTCGTAGTTCCGCCCCTTAAAACAACAATAACTAACTAGGTTAAACATTTGTCAAACGTTCTTACGTCCTACATTCGTTGTCAAGAGCCGACTGCAGTGGCATCTGGTTACTAAGTTCTGAACTAGTTGGTCGGTGACGGTGGTGTTGGCGACAAAAGTAGGAACTACTTGGAAAAATTGAATGTCTGCAGTCCTTACTTGAATTAAAACAGATGATGATAGCAAACACTCGTCTCGAGTAGGTTGGCCTTCCAATGCTGAATGACTCTTCATCGATGAGTCCGGAGGTGACTAAAAAGCCCAATGCGGGAGAGACACAGTTTCCCGCAGTGATGACAGGTAGTATCAGGTCCAGGTGACACATCCGCATTCATTCCCTGTCTTCTAATGAACACTCTGTTCTTTCTGCGCTGCCTCCGATCTTCTATCATACGTCAGCCGTTTTCTTCAAAAAGTATCGCACCACGATGAACAATTGATCTCCAGGATGAGCGATCAAGAGCTAAGGTCTCCCAGTTGCTGATATCAATATGGCACATTTGCATATTAGCCTTTAGTACGTCTTTGAATCGCTTCCTCGGACCTCCCACACAGCTCTTGCCCTCAGTTAGTTCAGAGCAAAACACTTTCTTGGGAATGCGATTATTGGGCATGCGGATTACGTGTCCTGTCCATCGCAGCTGACGTTTTAAAAGCATGGCTTCAACACTGGTAGTCTGTGCTTCTTCGAGAATGCTGGTGTTTGTGCGTTTGTCTTGCCATGTCACACGAAGAATTCTCCTCAAACAACGCTGGTGATATTGCTCCAGCTTTTTAAAATGACGTATGTAGCATGTCCAGGATTCAGATCCGTAAAGTAAGGTGGGAACTACAACCGAGTTGTACACAAGGATCTTCGTTGCAGCATTGATATCATGGTTGTCAAAAACTCTAGACCTCAATCTTGCAAAGGATGCCCCAGCACGGTTAATCCTGTGTTGGATTTCGGAATCTATATTTGCACTTGATGACAAGGTGCTGCCAAGATAAGAAAAGGTGTTAACTCCTTGAAGCTTCGCTTCGTCGATGGTGACATTGATGTTTCTTTGTCCTTGTCCAGGGGCTGGTTGGTAGAGGACTTGGGTTTTACTGGTGTTAAGTTTCAGCCCAATCTTTTTGTATGCTGAAGAAAAAGCATTCAGGATTCTCCTAAGTTCGTCCTCTGATTGAGCTACTACTGCATTATCATCAGCGTACTGTAACTCAACCAATGTAGCAGGAGATGTTCGAGTCCTTGCCTTTAGACGGCTCAAATTAAAGATCTTCCCATCCATCCTGTAAGTTATCTGTATGCCTGTAGGAAGATCATCTTTGACTAACTGCATGACAGTGGCAACGTACAGAGAAAACAATGTAGGGGCAATCACACAGCCTTGTTTAACGCCGGTATTTATATGAAATGGTTCTCCAATAGAGTCGTTACCAATGACATTTGCCTTCATATCAGTGTGGAGTAGTCTTAAGATGGTAATAAATTTCAGTGGAAAACCATACAATGCTAAAATCTTCCACAAGGCTTCACGGTTTACCGAGTCAAATGCCTTACTGAGGTCTATAAAGGCAATATAAAGAGGTCTATTTTGCTCTCTACATTTCTCCTGAAGCTGACGAATAGTGAATATCATATCTGCAGTACCTCTAGTAGGCCTGAAACCACATTGGCTCTCTGGGAGTATTTTTTCCACCAGGGATAGAATACGATTCGCCAAAATACGAGCAATAAGCTTTCCAAGGCATGATAACACCTTCTTTGAGAGCTTCCGCTGGTATTCCATCACATCCAGTGGCTTTGTGTCGCTTTGCTTGATTAATAGCACACTGAACCTCATCTAGTGTTGGCAGGGTACCGAGTTCTTCCTTGATGGATGCTTGTTCTAATATATCATACACCTGCTCATCAATAACTGAGTCCTGGTTCAAGAGGTCTTCAAAATGCTCCTTCCACCAATTCATGATGGAGTATTGATCTTTTAGAAGTGTACTTTTGTCACTGGAACAAAGTGGATTTCTACCAAACGTGGAGGGGCCATAAATCGCTTTTGTGGCTTGGAAGAACTGTCGCGAATATTTGTCTGCTAGATATTGCAGCTCTTTAGCTTTGGATGTCCACCATGCATTTTTGAGCGCACGAGTTCCTCTTTGGACATTTGCCTTCGCAAGCCAAAATGCTTCTTTCTTAGTACGGGATATCTTTTCTCCAAGTTTGCAAGGCTTTTCTCTTTTCTCAGATAAATGCTTCAATTTCTTCATCATTTTCATCAAACCAGTCTTGATGTTTCCTGGTCTTATATCCCAGCGTTTCCTTGCAAGCATTCTGAATAGCGGTCTTCAGACTCTCCCAGTGCAGTGTTACATCTGGATGGTACTCCTGTGGCAGTGTCTGGCTAAGCAACTCTTTATATTGGGAGATATGCTCTGACTTACCAAACTTCTCGGTATCAAAAATATGCATACAGCTCTTCTGTTGCTTCCTCCTCTGTGTGGATAATGGTATACGCATAACTGATCTGATAAGCCGGTGATCTGTCCAACAGTCATCGGCTCCTGTCATTGCTTTGGTGATAAGAACATCTCGTAAATCTTTCTTGCGTACAATCACATAGTCAATAAGATGTCAGTGCTTCGATCTAGGGTGCTGCCATGATGTTTTAAAGTGATTCTTTTGGCGAAAGATAGTATTGGTGATTACCAATTCATGTTCAGTGCATTTGGAGAGCAGTCTGATACCATTGGAGTTTTCGCTCCCAACTCCCTCCTTACCAATGACACCATTCCAAACATTGTAGTCCCTGCCCACTCTAGCGTTAAAATCTCCGAGTAAGATGATCCTATCTTCACGGTTGATGTTTGATAGGACGGTATCCAGATCTGAATAGAACCTTTCCTTAATGTCATCATCAGCATCTAGTGTGGGGGCGTATGCGCTGATCACCGTGGCATGCTGGTTGTTATATAACCGAAGTCTTAGTGTCATGAGGCGTTCATTATATCCAGTTGGAAGCCCTGACAGATCCATGAGAAGCTTGCTCTTAATGGCAAAGCCAACTCCATGTATTCTGTGTTCGTCCTCACGTTTACCCTTCCAAAAGAAGCTGTACCCTGCACCTTGCTCATTCAACTGACCTTCCTCAGCAAGACGGGTCTCCTGAAGTGCTGCTATGTCAATGTCATATCTCCGTAGCTCTCTACCCACAATAGCTGTTCTCCTTTAAGGTCTCTCATTTGCGGGGTCATCAGTGAGTGTTCTTACATTCCAGGTTGCAAAATAAAATTTGTTACTTATACATTTTCGACCGAATGGAGGTGACACCTTTGGACGCGGCTATCCAATCGGTAGTATAAGTGGCTGTTTATGTTTAGGGCACCTTTTCTAGCCCCTTCCCCATGTGGGGTGAGCAGAGTGGACCCTAAATAGGACTGCTCAGTCGTAGTTGCAGCTGCCGAATTGCTCTACAGCCACAACCCTAAGCAAGACGACCGATCACACATCTACCGCCTACGTGCCAAGTTATCACTAGAGGCTCCCAGACATCACAATCCTGCCCCGGTCGCAACTTCTTGATCGCCGCAGGACTTTGAAGAAAGTCAAATGTTGTTGGAAGACTACTGTGCGTGAAATCTTTTAACGTGAGAATGTTGCTGCACATCAACAAACGCACATTCCTTGATGACTTAGGAAAGATGTTCAATGGCAAACAAATGCAAGACGATTGAATAAATCCTAGTCACTGCAGCCTTCATCCGCCATTCCAGCCAAGAAGGGACTCGTTGCCCTTACGCCTGGTCCGCCGTTGAGGACTTTCTATGCCGTTGACCACAGGTGGTTCATCCGCCTTTAGGGAAAGTTTCCTGTCCCAAGGGCAAGAGAGTGCCCTAACCACTACCAGCTCATTCGCCTCCCAGGGGAGCCGGTGGCATGATAGTGGGGGACTCCTTATCCCGGGAGTTACTCGGTCGTCAGAGCCTCGTTAGTCTAAAGCAGGGTGCACCACGTGCAGGGTATACCTGTGAGTGTATTCCACCCCTACCACCGACGGGAGGTCCAATTCGCAAGACAAGCCGGAAACCTAAAAGAATAGCCAAGGTCGCCCCTTTTAGTCGCCTCGTACGACAGGCAGGGGATACCGTGGGTGTATTCTAAACCCCCCACCCACAGATAACACACACTAATACAGTCATCACAATTAACACCGGTTATCAGACAGATTCTACACACACCCAAAATACACGGGGCTACATGACCGCGTTGTCGCAGCCCCTAAACTAAGGAACCAACCAACCAACCAACTCCGTTGACTTGAGAAATGTAAGATTTGTCTTGCACTAACTTATTGAGACTATTTGTAAGATTTTGGTATAAACCACACCTTCTAACCCCCTCTGGTTTAGGAGCTTGAGTTTTGTGAAACATACACCTTAGCACTTGGTTCAGTGAAATACAAAAGTATCTGCACGAGATTGGGATCTCATGTGAAGATATCCAGCAGCGTGATCAGAGAGAACGCTTCGAACAAGAGAGTTTCCAACCAAAGCCGACGCTGAAAACTGGAAGGGTGTGGACAAAAGAGACAGGGAGGAAGAACACCGTCTACGAGTGAAGGAATACTGGACTAATTTTAAAGCTAAAAGGAAACAGTTGAAACGACGTGGCCCTTAGTTGGCCGAAACGAAACAAGAAAATATAGAAGAAATAATAATCAATCCTCTACGCAGCTGAGTGCCTGTTTCTAAGTAAGAAGACCCCCTCCTTAAAACCCTCTTAGTGCCAAGCCATTTCCTGAAATACTTGCCAAGAATGCCAAGCCATTTTCAATGGTCATGCAGACGATTCGAAAAAATCATAAATACCACATTTCCAACGATAGAATCATTATTTTTGCTTTGCATTATAACCAATACCTCATTCTTTCATAAATTATGTTCATAAAAGTAAATGCGGCATCTAAACCTTTTTAATTGAGGTTATTCTGATAATTGTTCAATTTTTCAATTTCTTTTGTAAACAATCATTTTTGAGCCTAAATTAAGGACACCTAAGAGTCATATTCGAAGGAACACTACGTTTCCAGCTGTAGAAAGTTCTTAGATACATCTGTAGGCAGAAAACTTCAACAAAAAGAAAACAACTGCACCGCGATTTTGGCGGGAATGCGCGTGATTGGGGTAGCGCAAAGGGAGGGTGTGAATACAAACTCAAACCTATCGCGTAACGGACTTCGAAGGAAAAAAGTAGACACCGCACAGGCAAGCTTGGAACCTCACCTTTCCAACAGTATGAAATAATCACGGACATATGCCTACAGAAATCTACAAATGAGTAGCCCAGATGCAAAGGCCGCTAAGTGCACTTTTTGTCGATTTTGAGTTGAGCATACCGTCACGTTCGTCTTTTAACTGGCTACACGATGGCATAAGTTTCAGGGTGCATATCCCGCTCAAAACCGTTAAAAATGGCCAAGAAAAATCGCATTCGTTTGCATAAACCGCTAAATGCATGTTGGCTACGGTTGCAAAGCCAGTTTAATGTTCCACGTGTCCAAAGACCGCTAAGTTCCATAAGTATGGCGTCTGCCTTGCCACATACGGCTGCAAAACCAGCTAACTGGTACAAGAACTGCCAATATTCCCCCCACAGAATTTCTTTAGAATGAATAATTATTTATTTCGATCTGGAAGGATAGTATTGTGTTTCAGATTTGAGTTGGCTGCACTATCGAGGAAGAGTACGCAACAATGACATGCTGCCTTGTCGAAATACACCGTTTAAAAGCAAATTTAATCGACAGGTTGTTTCTTGGTCGTGGTCATTTCAAGCCAGAAAAAATAGTGATCTTGGTGATTAAAGTGAGGCAGTTATTGCATTTGTGGACTGTAATACTATTGTGGAATTTCCAAATACGGAGGGAAGAACAGAAACGGCAGAAGTAGTGGGAGAAATAGTGCAAGTTGAAGAAGTTGAACCCGTTGATATTGGAGTTGAGAACAACTTCTTACGTCTGATTAGAACATTAACATGCCAAAGGATCAATCCAAATAGCGTCGACACTTATTCACAAACTGGCCAGCATAAACTTTTAAGGTGCAAGATATTTCGGTTATTCTCTGATGGCTGTGGGGGTCAGAACAAAAAAAAAAGACTGTGATCAGCATGCTATCTCACTGGTTACTGATAGAAGTTACCGCATGTCTAGAGGAAATACAGCTATGGTTCCCAATTGTAGGCCGCTCATTTATCCCACCTGACAAGAGTTTTTGGAAATATTGAACGGCAACTTCGCAAAGTGAGTGTCTTTGAAAATCCTTCCGGATACATCAAGCACATTGAGAAATTTGCGACAGTAGTTCGCCTGGAACAAGATGAATGTCCCGTTAGGGATTGGAAAGCGTATATGGATAGCATGGTAAAAAATCCGGGTAGTAAGAATTTCCGATTCCAAAAAGCGAAGGAAATCGTGTTCACAATTGGCAAAACAAAAAGATAACATGTCTGGTCCGAGGGGAGCAGTTCTACAATTTTGAGGTTGGTGAGGGAAAGAGCATTATGAAAAGTGGAACGAATTTTAACCAACATCCGGGTCCCTCACTAATTCAAGTAGGTGTTGCACTCGAAGAAACTAAACTACAAAGCGTCTGACGGCCTTTAGAGCTGTATTTCGGCGAAAACTGGCCAGCGAACGGCAACTTGAAATTCTTCAGTGAGGTCTTCCAGGAGCAAGAAGCCATTCCCGACAATATCGACCGACGTCAAGAGGAAGAAGACGAAGCACCAGCAGATTTTGAGCTGATGGACGGTGTCGAGGATGACCTGACCTAACTTAAGTGCCATTTTTTCTTGTTTTGTGCACTTTCTTAAATTGTAAATTTTTACGTTGTCTAATGACATTGCACGGTGATTAAGATGTATTTTTTTTAAATAACTTTCTATTTATCGCACCCGACGTGGTCTATTTTTTCAAAATATATTTTTCCTAATAAACCAAATTGAAACTAAAATATTTCTTTATTGAAAATCTCATCCAATTGGCATTCGTAAAAATATTAAATAGCGGGTTTTGAAACCGAAGTTTCATTAACGACTCTCGTCGTCACGGGTGCAAATGTCGTTAACTGAACAAAACGTGTGCAAAAACCGCTAAGTCAATATTTTAATTTATATTTTAGGACAGAAGATCCAACCGTAGATTTCACAGATTTTAACTGAATAATAAATGTTTTTATGTAGATTTTCAGGGGTAAAAAATATGGTATTAGCTTTAAAAGTTTGGTCGTAGCAGTTTTTCGTCATTTACTCGGTAACGTTTATAATGCACTTAGCGGCCTTTGCAAACGGACTACTCAAATATAAGATAAACAGGGCGCCGATTGTATCGGCTTTGGCACTTTTGGCGCAAGCAGCGAGAGCCGATCTGATCGGCGCGTGGCCTTCGAGGTACAGGAAAGGAAATTCTTGCGGAAAAATTGTGGGTCCAAGATTCTTACCAGATGGAAGACGATGGTACAAACCAAATTGTGAACTCTACAATCACCAGGTAAACCTCACCGATGCTATCAAAAGGAGACGCCTGGCTTTCTACGGCCACTTGTACAGAATGGGCCACCACAGCCTGTCTTATAAGTAGGGCTTGGATTTTTAGGTGCTAAAAATCGGGGAAATATTTTTTAAAGTATGAAATATACCTGAAATATATGACAAAAACATAAAAATACTTAATTATAATTTAGTTTATTAATGTGAATATAAACAATATGCAGTACTCACGAATGCAATTTGTGCTATGCCTCACTGACTGCTGAAGCATTAGAATACACAACGAGATACATCTTCAGGTTGTCAATCACAAAAGACCGACGATTATCGCGAAACACTTCTTCTGAAGGCGTGAAACTGCGGCAATATGTTTCTTGCCCTCGAGGTGTTGTGTAACTTGAGATCGCTGTTCGGCCTTGATTGCTTTCCCACATGGTTGGCAGAACAGAACAGAACGCCCCCACCAGAAGTAAAATTATCTTTAAATTCTGCAACATACTGCTGCAGACGATAACTTGTAGTTGCTTTTACTTCAGGCATCGTAGAACTGCCTTGCACTTCACAGTGCCAGAAATGAACTGGATGTGAGTGACACTTTTTCCAGGTAGCTTGGAGGGGGTGCAAGCTGACATACGCTCTGCATGAAGATTAGATAGCTCACAGGTTCTTCCCCGTTCAAGTAACACAGAACAAATATACAATAAACTGAAAGACCTAGCATACTGATTTTTAAAAAATGTAAATATTAAGTCTTTTTATGTGCTAATAAGTGAAAAGCAGGAATTTATGTAGTTATAGAAAAAATGCTTAAAATATGTATTCACATTAAAAAAATATTTATTTACCTAAAAATCCGAGCACTACTTATAAGATCTTCAAGGTAGCCATTTTTTTATTTTTTTATTTAGTCAATTTACCCTCTAGGTTGGTGGTTCCCACGGACTCAGCGAGGGAACTCACCACTACCGCCTCTATGGGCAGTGTCCTCGAGCTTGGAACATCTGGTCGGGATGGATACAACTGGGGAGGTGTGATCAGCACTTCGCCCAGGCGGCCTCACCTGCAAAGCGAACAGGGGTCTCATGAGGGATGGGAAGGGATGGAAGATAGGGATGGATAGGCTAGGAAGAGGGAAGGAGGCGGCCGTGGCCTTACAGTAGGTACCATCCCGGCATTTTCCCGAAGACGAAGTGGGAAACCACGGAAAACCACTTCGAGGATGGCTGAGGTGGGAATCGAACCCCCTCTACTAATTTGGGCCACCCGAGGCTGAGTAGACCCCGTTCCAGTCCTCATACCACTTTTCAAATTTCGTGGCAGAGCCGGGAATCGAACCCAGGACCTCCGGGGCGGCAGCTAAGCATGCTGACCGCTACGCTACGGAGGCGACTTTGAAGGTAGCCAAGAAGAGTAAAGCCACTGTGCATCAAACAAATTGAGAAAGATCTTGCTGAACTTAATATTCAGCAAGACACAATAAATGACAGGAGTCGCTACCGTCTGACAGTTGGGACCAGGCCTTTCCTCACATCCATTACAGAAGCTCACCACTACGCGTCCAGGAAATAGTGCGAGGAACGTAAGATATAGTTCAGCAAGAAAATGGTCCAATAGAAAGGCTAAAGATTTCAGCACGAGAACAGTCGCCAAACAATTCACCAAGAACACCAGAAGTGGGAGACAATAATCACCGTGGTCCAAACTACCGAATAATAATACAGCAAAACCTGCCTAAAGCGGAACGCAATAGTTTTATTTTTCCGTTTTCGCAGGTTTCCGTTCTACAAAGACAAAATACTTACTTACTTTCTTACTTACTTACTCCTTGGCGCCACAGCCCTTGTAGGGCCTTGGCCTCCCGAACAATCTCCACCCATTCTTCCCTGTTGACTGCTTTGGTTTTCCATCTTCTGACTCCCATCCTTCTCAGATCCTCCTCCACGTTGTCCAGCCATAGGTCTTCCCCTCACACGCCGTCCTCCTGGCTTCCCATTGAAGACCTTCCTTACCACCCTGTTCTCTGTCATTCTCTCTACGTGTCCCAACCAACGCAGTCTACAACTCTTTATTTCCACTACTATATCTGGCTTACCAGACAGATCTCTTATCTCCATATTATTTCTGATTCGCCAGAATTCACCCTCTTTTACTGGTCCATATACTTTCCTAAGTAGCTTCCTTTCCCATCTCCTTAACAATTACTCATCACCTTGTGTCATGGTCCAAGTCTCTGAACCACACATCACCACAGGTCATTCAGTCAGCTTCAGATTTCTACTAAGACTTCTTGATTTCAAAACTTTGCTTAAAGCATAGTAACTCCCATTTCCAGCTGCTATCCTTGCATGTATTTCTTCTCTCATATCATTGTTTTCAGCTATCATTGACCCTAAATATTTAAAAATTTTACAGCGTTCATATTCTTTCTCATTCAGTTTCACATTTTTCTCTAATTCATTATATTTTCTCCTAGATGTTAGCATATACTTCGTTTTTGACTGATTAATCGTCAATCCAATCTCTGCCCCGTATTCCTCTAATTTCTTTAGCTTCTCTTCCAAGACAAAATACACTACAAAGAATTACTGTAGGATCTCTATGAAATAATTTGATTTTTTCCCACTTTAAACAACACAGTTAATTCTTTAGCCGGACGTTTGTTTTTCTCGTGTTCTTCAATAACTTTAATTTCTCCTCCAGTGTAAATGTCTTATGTTTAGAAGTCATTGTCACTGAATTACAGTATGTAAATAAATGCAATGCACAGTAAAAAAGAACACCTTTATTAAAGATCACTCCAGTTCACTGTTTTCTTCTAATCGTACTTCTACTCTCATTTGTCAGAAGGGAACTGTGTGTAGCCTATTACAAGAGGGTTGGAGGAAGTAATGGTACAGGTTGGTTGGTTCCACAGTTTAGGGGCTGTGACAACGCAGCCCCGTGTACTTTGGGTGTGTGTAGAATCTGTCTGATAACCGGTGTTAATTGTGATGACTGTATTAGTGTGTGTTTCGGGGTGTAAGGGGTAGAACCTACCCAAAAGTCATCCTCACCTGCACGTGGTGCACCCTGCTTTAGACTGACGAGGCTCTGACGACCGAGTGACTCCCGGGATAAGGAGTCCCCCTCTACCCGGTCAACGGCTCTCTAGGGAGGCGGATGAACTGGTGGAGGTTGGGGCACTCTCTTGCCCTTGGGATGGGAAACTTCCCCTAAAGGCGGATGAACCACTTGTGGTCAACGGCGTTCTCCAGGTTAGAGGCGGCTGCGCAAGGCGTCTGTACTCCAGAGGAGCGGCCTTATTATCACCTCTCTGGATCACATCCAGAGTTGTAACTCGGGACCTAGTCCCTCATCGGTGTTACCGTGACAGTCAACCATGGAAAGTCTTTCAAGGAATACTCCACCGGCTGAACCTAGAGTTCAGAGAAAGCAGCATTCGGATCCGGTGAGCTGCAACCTACGAGATACCGTGATGTCGGAGGCACGGAAACATCCCAGTACAACAAACGCGAATAAGACGAGATCAAGAATCAAACCAATGCAGATAACTTACTTCTCTACACATAATGTGAACTCCCTCATGCAAACTGGTAAGCTAAAGGTGATCACTGACATAATGGATCAGCACAAAATTCTTATCATGGGATTACAGGAATTGAGGAACACTGACCAGGATGCTTTGGAATCTCAAGGGTATCGACTATATAAGGGTATACCGGGGAAGAGAGTCATGAAGAATGTTCCACAATTTGGAACAGGATTTCTGATCAACCTTAAAATTATAAATTCAGTTCAAGAATTCCGCTCACCATCTCCTCGAATCTCAACACTCACCTTTAACACATCTAATAAGATTTATACTATCACAAATGTCCAAGCTCCCACTAATGATAAAAACAGTTCCCCCAAAGACCGTGAAGAAACAGAAGAATTTTGGGACCTACTGGATCAAACCATAGATAACATCCCCAAACACCATGTTAAATTATTAATTGGCGACTTTAACGCTCAGCTAGGTAGAGAAAGAAAATACCGTGACATCATCGGAAAATGGCCAGCACACAATAGAACAAATAAAAATGGAGAGCGACTAGTTGACCTGTGTCGAAACCATAACTTAATCTCAAAATCTACATGTTTTAAACGAAAACCTCAAAAACTTAAAACATGGAAACACCCTGATTACACTAAGGGAGAATGGCAACTGGACCACGTGTGCATGGATAAACACCACCATAAAGAGATCTATAACGTCAAAGTCCTCCGCGGAATTGACACAGGTTCTGATCACTACGTAGTCAAAATTAAAATTAAACTCACGCCCCAGAAGAGACAACAAAGGAAAACCCCCAAAACTAAACGAACAATAGATCCTATCCAGTTAATCAACAGTGAACAGTACCAAAAAGCAACTGGAAACATTAAAATAACTGATAAACTCGAAAACTTGGTTCACAACCTACAACGAATAGCAGAAGACCTGGCTCCAATTAAACCGCGGAAAAAACATCAATGGTGGAATAATGAATGTGATGAGATGATTGAAAAACGACACCGAGCGTGGTTATTACACCAATCCCAAAAATCTGAAACATCTTTTCAAAATTTAGTTACACAACGAAAAGAAACAACTAAAACTTTAAGAAGAATAAAACGGCAATATCATACTGACACCCTACAAACAATTGAAGAGGAATTCAAAATTTCACAATCGCGGAATTATTACAAAATCTTTAAACAACATCTGAAAAAATATGAAGCACCTACCTTATTGTTAAAAGATGAAAATGGTAAATTGGCCCACAACAACCAGGATAATGCACAAATTATGGCTAAATATTTTAAGACACTCCTAAACTGTGAAGAACCCATATAATTTCTCCAATTGGATGTTGACACTCCAATAACAACACCACCGGAGAACATTAACCCGCCCACATTAGAAGACGTTTACATAGCACTGAATGAGATGAAAAATTTCAAAGCCCCTGGAGAAGACCAGACTTTTGCTGAGATTTGGAAGTATGCTGGAAATTCGGCAAAAATCGCTCTTCACAAACAACTAGTCAACATCTGGATTACAGGAAAATTCCCTGAACATTGGAGATCAGCTATCATCCATCCACTACATAAAAAAGGGGATAAGACAGACTCTAACAATTACCGAGGGATTTCACTCCTGGATGTTACCTATAAAAAAAATTCTCGAATTCTTCTCAATAGAATTAAAGTACAACTTGAAAATGAATTAGGAGAATATCAAGGAGGTTTCAGGCCCTGGAGAAGTTGCCCAGATCAAATTATGAGCCTAAAATTGATAATGGATTATAATAGAAAAAGGAATAGAGATATGGTGATAACATTTATCGACTTAAAAAAAGCATATGATTGTATTCATAGAGAATCCTTATTAAAAATTCTAAGACACATGGGATTACCCCGTGTGGGTGCGGGATAGAATACACCCACGGTATGCCCTGCCTGTCGTAGGAGGCGACTAATAGGACCGACATGGCCGAATAACTTGCCAGTTTTGATTTGTTCAGACCCCCTGTGGATGGGGAGGGCAGAATTCATCCACGGTATCCCCTGCCTGTCGTAAAAGGCGACTTAGAGGGGGCCTTATAAAGGTCGATTTTGGTTTTCTGGTCCCAGCTCTGGTTTGACCAATAGAAACAAACATGCATGCTGTTAGGGGAAGGGCCACCAGCTTGGCCATCTGGCCAGAAAGCCTAGACGGTATGCCCCATCCCGTCAGGTGGGTGCGCCATGTACCCTACAGTAGTATCCGCCTTACAACGAAGGTCCCTGCATGGCCGAATACTGGAGCTGAATAAATCCTGTGCATGCCGAGGGGGAAGTGCCTGTTCGAGGCACTGGGACCCCGGGCAATATCTGCTATGCCAGGTAGGTATTGCCTTGGCTGGGTGGCGCCCACAGTGATAGCCCCCGTTCGGAGTGGGCAGTATTCGGGGAGGATTTCGTCCGGGATGCCATCAAAGCGATCACGGACACCTGTACAGGGTGGCACCCTTAAAAAGCCGTCTCTGGAGTGTCGAGCTAATCCCAAGGTGTATACGCCTTGGGATGAAGCCTTTAACCAACGATTTGCGACAGACAGATCACCTCGCTACCTGGTAGCTACCAGGACTGACGGGGGTGATTTCAAGCTCGTAAAATCGATCATTTTCGCTGAGGAAATCGAGGGGAAATTTGGTGATCTTAACGGGATTTCCAAGCTCCGGAACGGGCAGCTCTTGCTGCATACCGTTAGCCGGCAGCAAACCGAAGCGTTGCTGGAATGCACGCAATTCGGCGAAATCCCCGTTAAGATCACAAAGCACGAAACGCTGAATGAGGTCCGTGGAGTTATTTTCCATCGTGACCTCATTTTGAATAGCGATGCTGAACTGTTGCGGGATCTGGGGAAGAGAGGCGTCACAAAGATTAGGCGCATCACCCGAAAGATTGGGGAAAGGAGCGTCGATACCGGCGCTTTTATTCTCCATTTTGAAGGTGATGTTGTACCTAAGCAGGTGAAGGTCACATCGTACAACTGCGATGTGCGACCGTACATCCCTCCACCTATGCGCTGCTACCAGTGCCAGAGATTCGGGCATGTTTCCGCCAGGTGTACTGCGAAGGCCGTATGTAGAGAGTGTGGCAAGGGGACACATGAGGGTGACGAGAGGTGTACGCCTCCCCCCGATATGTCCCAACTGCCAAGGAAGTCACTCTCCACGGTCAAAACAGTGCCCTGAATTCATTATGGAAGCCAAGATCCAGGAAATCAGGACTCTTGACAGGCTTTCATATCACGACGCTCGCAAGAGGTACCGTGATATGAATGCCCCCGAATTTCGGGTATCGTTTGCAGCTGCAGCGACGCCCTCAATCACCCCTGCCGTTAAAGTTTCCAGTGCAGTACCCTCGATGTCCTCTTTTAGTACGAGTTTGAAATCTCCCCTCGCTGTACCAGCGAGCACTGTCAGCCCGAAGGAGGTCCCAAAACCTTCTTCGGCCACGGTTAAGAAGACGCCGGTTTTAACACCTAAACCGGCGAATTCGGAGAAGAAGTCCTCTTCTTCTCCGAAACGGTCGGCGAACAAGTCTTCCCCAGCTAAAGGGGGAAAGAAGACTTTGCCGACCAGGGCTGGTCCTTCTTCCAGCCCACCTAATACGAAAAATATAGGGGAGAAGAGGGAGACGGTTCGTCGCCGTCTCTCTCGTCCTCCTGCTGACGGGGTGGCTACTGTCTCTGCTGGCCTTTCTGCTCCCACTACCACCAAGGGGGCGAAGCCTGCTGAAGCCAAGCCCGTCCGTATGGAGGAACTCCCCTATAGAAAAGAAAATAGATCGGCGGAGGAGAGGGGAACGGTTCAGCGCCGTTTCTCTTCCTCTCCTAAAGGCAGGGCTGCTCACGTATCTGCTGGCCATCCCGCTCCCACCACTACCAGTGGAGCGGTGCCAGCAGGAGCGACCTTGTTTTATAAGGACCCGGCGTCTGTGGGGAAGGGACCATCTACTTCCCCAAACACACGTCGGCGCCGATCCAAGAAGAAATCTCTTCGGGGCGTGTCGGGGACAGACACCCAGTCTTCGGACCGGGAGGAAGTCCCTCGACACCGCTCTCGCTCTTCCCCAAGAGCGAGACTCGTGAGGTCCGACGACGACCGCGCGCAACCCAAGAGAGCGCCCGCTCCATTTTCTTCGTCTTCGGACGGAGATGTGGAGATTGAGGTGTGCTCTCCTGCCCCATCATCTCCAACTAGAGATGGGGAAGGGTGGCAAACGGTCAAGCATAGGTAGAAGACCAACTTCTACTTAAGTCCACACCATGGCACTATTACAATGGAACTGTAATAGCTATTCTGTTCATCTCGCTGAGTTACGACAATTAATATCTTCGTTTTCGGCAACCATTGTCTGTCTTCAGGAATCCAGGTTTCGTCCTGGACATGAGACAACAATGCGTCACTTCAAACTCTTCTCTAGAGACCGGGTGTACGGAGCTGTGGCCGCTGGTGGCGTCTGCACTCTCGTCCACTCTAGCCTCTTTAGTGAAGAGGTGCCGTTGCGTACTCATCTAGAGGCAGTTGCAGTTCGTACTTCGTTGCCAGTAATGGCAACAGTATGTAACGTGTACATCCCGCCTGATTCTCAGCCGGATTACGACCAGCTGGTGGATCTAGTCTCTCAGCTCCCCCCTCCTTTTCTCCTTCTGGGAGATGTTAATGCCCACAACACCATCTGGGGCTCCGCTACCACTAGCGGTAAAGGGAGAGATTTTGAGAGGCTGATCAGGCGGCTGGACCTGTGCCTGTTGAACACAGGGGAACCTACGCACTTCTCTATTGCACACGGTACTTATTCAAGTATCGATATTACCCTGTGCAGTCGTGCGCTGGTTCCCCTGCTACAGTGGGGTGTACACGATGACCTTTGTAATAGTGACCATTTTCCAATTATCGTTACTCTTCCGAACCAGAGAGCCATCGAGTTACCAAGTCGATGGCTTCTCCGTCGGGCTGATTGGCCAACTTTCACGGCACGCGCGGTGTTTGCCGAAGATACCTTTGAGAGTGTCGACGATCATACCATTCACATAACGAATGGTATTTTGGCTGCTGCTGAGGAAACAATACCTTCCTCGTCCGGCAACTCACGCCGGAAGCTTGTCCCTTGGTGGACAGCCGAGATTGCAGCAGCCATTAAAGATCGTCGACGTGCTTTCAAATGCTATCGGAGGCAAAACACTATGGCCAACCTTATCACCTTCAGAAGGATGCGTGCTAGAGCCCGATATCTGATTCGGGAGAGTAAGAAAACTACGTGGGAAAAGTATGTGTCGCCCATGACGGCGCATACTCCTTCATCTCAAGTGTGGACTAAGCTTCGTCGGATCTCCGGACTCCCGACATCACTGTCGATACCCGGAGTGTCCATCAATGGAGACATCATCACGGACCATCTCGCCATTGCCAACAGCATTGGCTCGCACTTCTCCGATGTATCCTGCTCCGGGAGTTACGATCCTACGTTTCTGACTCTGAAGCGGGAGGCAGAGACTCACCCCTTGTCCTTTGCCACTGCTGCTTCGGAGTCCTATAATGTACCATTCTCTGAATGGGAACTGCGCAGTGCGCTTGCACTGTGCAGGGATACGGCTCCTGGACCGGATAACATACATAATCAAATGTTAAAACATCTGTGCGATTCCAGTATTAAAAAACTGTTGATCCTCTTCAATCGTATATGGATTGAAGGGGAGTTTCCATCTCAATGGCGAGAGGGGATCGTAATACCGATTCCTAAGGCTGGAAAGAATCCCAAGTTTGTAAGCAGCTATAGGCCCATTTGTTTGACAAATGGCCTATGTAAGCTGCTCGAAAAGATGGTGAACCGTCGACTGGTGTGGTTCTTGGAGGATAAAGGTCTCCTGTCTGAGTACCGGGTACCAATGTGGATTTCGCTCTCATAGGTCCACCACTGACCATCTGGTGCGACTTGAGAGCGCCATACAGGAGGCTTTTTTCCGAAAGCAGCACCTAGTCACGGTTTTCTTTGACCTAGAGAAAGCCTACGACACCACATGGCGCTACGGGATCCTTTCCACCCTTCACAAGTGGGGACTCCGTGGTAACTTACCGACTTTTATTGCGAATTTCATGTCCGTCCGACTCTTCCGTGTAAGGGTCGGTAGGACATTATCGCAATATTATACCCAAGAAAATGGAGTTCCTCAGGGTTCAGTGCTGAGTGTCACCTTGTTCGCGATTGCCATTAATGGCATTGTTGCCGCCGCCGGGTCCGCGGTAGTTCCATCGCTGTATGTAGACGATTTAGCTCTGCATTACAGCTCTGGAAGTATGGCAGTCGTGGAACGGCAATTGCAGCTAGCTATCAACCGGGTCGACAGGTGGGCTCACGACCGGGGTTTTCGTTTTTCAGCAGCGAAAACCTCCGTCGTCCATTTTTGTCGGCTACGGAGGCTACATTTACACCCTGAACTACATCTCAGGGATGCTGCGTTGCCGTTGGTTGACACTTATCGCTTCCTGGGGCTCCATTTTGACAGCAAGTTAACGTGGCAGCACCATATACGGCAATTGAAAATGACATGTCTCAGGAAACTGAACATGCTCAGGTTTCTTAGTGGCACTACGTGGGGGGCTGACCGTGCGGTGCTGCTACGGTTCTACCAAGCCCTCGCCCTGTCCCGGCTAGACTATGGTTCTGCGGCATACGGTTCAGCAAGGCCGGCAACCTTGAAAATGCTGGACAGTATCCACCATAGTGGCGTTAGGCTGGCTACCGGTGCCTTCCGGACCAGCCCGATACCCAGCCTACTTGCCGAATCGGGTGTTCCACCTTTAAATTATAGACGCCAACATATGCTTTTAGCATATGCTGCCAATGTGCGTCAAATGCCGCAACACCCGACCTATCAAGCTCTCTTCGGTACCCAAAACCACCAGGGGTACGCCAACCGGCCTCGTGCCACTCGGCCGGTTGGTATTAGACTTGATAGCTCGTGTACTGAAATAGGAGTGGCTGTAGGTCCCTGTATGATCCGGACATCTAGCGAGGTGCCTCCGTGGCAAGTCCCGCGTCCGGAAATTCGGTTAGATCTTCACCAAGGTCCTAAGGTGAACACGGATGCGTCCGTTTACCGGAGGCAGTTCCACAGCATAGTTCACCAATTTTCGGACGCTGGCATTCTATACACGGATGGTTCGAAGGTGGACGAGAAAGTGGGTTGTGCTTACGTTATTGACGGTGCAAATACCAAGATCTCTTTGCCTGAGGCCTGTAGTGTGTTTACTGCGGAGCTCGTTGCCATCTATGAAGCTCTGCAGTTTGCACTACAGGATGCACGAATCCACTTTCTCGTGTGTACCGACTCTTTGAGTTCGTTGCAGTCAATTGCTACATGTTTCCCGCAACACCCCCTAGTGCAGCGAATCCACGACCTACTAGCCGGGCTGTGCCACGCTGACACTCGAATCACCTTTCTGTGGCTTCCAAGCCACATGGGAATTGCGGGAAATGAGTTAGCGGATCAAGCTGCAAAAGAGGCGGTATCACTACCACCTCGACCAATGGAGGTACCCGCTAGAGATATTCGCTCTCAGTTACGCCTACAAGTTCTGGCTTTTTGGGAGAGTCAGTGGCTAGCTGACCCACTGTCCAGTAAACTGAGAGCGATCAAGGGAACTACTCGCGTGTGGCGGAGCTCCTTCCGGGCCCGGAGAGAGTCCGTCATTTTGTGTAGGCTAAGGATAGGTCATACAAGATCCACCCACTCATACCTAATGAGAAGGGAAGACCCCCCACTTTGTACCTGTGGAGCCGTATTCACCGTGGCCCACATTTTCACCCAGTGTGTGGATCTTGCTGAGTTACGAAGAAACCTTGGTTTGCAGACGACACTCAAACTTATATTAGCCGATGACGCGGTGGCTGCTGATCGCGTTATCCGCTTTATAAGTGAGAGTGGGTTAGGGCCAGCAATCTAAATTTTCCAGTGAACATTGACTCAACGACTTGTTCGTTTTTGAATGATAATTTTTTGTTTTTTCCGTAATTTTTGTTTATTTTTATAATTTTTTATTTAATTGTTTGTTTTTTGTTTTATTAATTTTTGGTCTTTTTAAATTTAGATGTCCACCTCAAAATTTTAAATTCAACTCAAAATTTGTATTCTTTAATCTGTGTTAAGAGGGGCAGATGACCTCGTAGTTCCGCCCCTTAAAACAACAATAACTAACTAACTAACACATGGGATTACACCCCAAATTGACAAATCTCATAAAACTAACTCTTACAGGCACCAAATCAAAAGTTAAATTCAGAGGTGAATTCTCTGACCCATTTGAGGTCACAACCGGTTTACGACAGGGTGATGGCTTATCACCATTACTATTTAATTGTGCATTGGAAATGGTAATGCGAGAATGGTCTAAGAAATGCCCTCCAAATATAAAAATAGGGAGAAAAATTCAAACAAACTGTCTTGGTTTTGCAGACGACATGGCATTATTGGCGAAATATTTAGAGGAAGCCAAAACACAGATATCAGAGCTTCAGACAATTGCAAATAAAATTGGCCTTAAGATATCATTCGAAAAAACAGAAATCATGCCACAAAAACCAACACCATTAAAGGAAATACAAATTAATGATACAAAAATTAAAATTGTAACACGATTCAAATATCTAGGAGAGCTAATAACAAACAATTTAAATGAGAAAGCGTCAATTCAAATAAGAACCAACAAGTTATCTAGGGCACAAAAATTAACATGGGAAACTTACAAAAAGAAATGCTTATCAATTAATGCAAAAATTAAACATTACAATACAGTCATAAAACCGGAAGCCACATATGCAGCAGAAACATTATTCCATCTAAATGAACATTCTAAAACCGACAGATTACAGAAGATCGAAAGGCGAATTGTAAGAACTTGTATCAATAAAGGATATAAAAAGATGGGCAATGGCGAATAATACCTAACAATATGGTCTATAACAACCTAGAACCCATTACTGATACCATGCGAAAGAAAAGACTAGGATTCTTTGGGCACATCATGAGAATGCCAGATTCACGTCTTCTAAAACAACTAGTGCAGTACAATCTTGCTTCAAAAAACACAACAACTGGATGCCGATGGTTAAAAGAAATCAGAGAGGACTTAAAAGAAATTGGCCTAACAACAGAAGATGCTGCAAATAAGAAAAGTTTAACTACAGCACTTAAAAATATGACGTTTCAGTTTCCACTCACAAAGAAGAAAATTCCTACAAGAATATTTTCCGCCGAAGAACGGGCAAGACGATCAATACGCATGAAGAAGTACTGGGAGGACCGCAAGGCTCGTACAGTTCCTACAAGTCGACGAACTAATGGTTGGGAAAAGTGATCCTTTGTGGTCTCAAAAGAAGAAGAAGAAGAAGTGTGTGTTTCTGTTTCTTAATTCAAGTAAGGACTGCATACATTCAATTTTCAAGTGGTTCCAACTATTGCTACCAAACACCACCGTCATCGACCAACTAGTTCTGAACTTGGTTACTAGATGCCACCGCAGTAAGCTTTTGGCGACGAACGTTGGAACCTAAGAGCAGTAGTGAAATCTAACCTATAATTTAGCTTCACACAAGTGTAAATAGTGAAAGGTTCTTTATCATGCCATAGATCTATGACATGGGACCGCCGGCTTTACTACCCCTCCGAAGGACATACTGAGGGATTTTAACGCTCTTAAAATATCCGACGACTTTGGCCGGGTTCGAACCCACGACCTTGGGCATAAACGCTCAGCATGCTACCGACTACGCCATCGAAGTCACCAGTAACGATACAATCCATTCACTTACAGTTGTGAAATGTAGCAGACGTGCTGGATCCTTGAGGAAAAAATTAGAGTTAATAATGTTTCCTAGAACCTTGGTGCAAGTACAGTCAAGCTCAAAATTTAGTACATAGCTTTGTATTATAGATAAGATAGTCCGTCTTAGTCAGGTTATTTTCGCCTACAGTTGCGGAATTTCTTTCCGTTTCCACGTTGGGCAGTTTTCCGGTTTACAGTGTCATTTTACATAGGAAATACCTCCGTGCCCATTGTTGTTTTCCGTTTGTCCAAGTTTCCGGTATATAGAGGGTCCGGTTCAGGCAGGTTTTACTGTAGTAATAATAATAATAACACGACTCCAGAAAACACACTACATGGAGGGATCTCTTCGGCACCTAGATGGACTACCAATGACAACCAAATTTGGCAAGTGTCTAAATTCAAATATATGGGAGAAGTCACTCAACGTTCCGGTCTGAATCGTGAAGCAGACAAAGAAAAGCTTACAGACTCACTTGGAACAGATCGCCTACAATAAAAAAAATCAATATCCAGAAATGCAAAATGACGGCATTACAACACTGTAATCAAGCCTGAAGAACTATATGCTTCTGAAACAATGACTATTGGGGGCAGATCATTAATTAAAGATGTGGAAAAGCAAGAAAAATAAATCCGAAGAAAAATGTACAGGGGAAATCTGGATGAAAAGAAAATCCCAAGACTCGGAGAAAATCTCAGACAAATTTAGGAAAAGACGATTGCAATTTTACGTGCATATCCTCAGGATGGGCAATCAGAGGCTGACCAAAAGGATTCTTAACCTTGCCTTGTCAATGCAAGTTACTTGAAGTTGAAAAAGATCTTCAGGAAACAGGCATCACAGATTACATTGTACTAGACAGAGCTAAGTTCAGAGAATTAGTCGATAATCACCGCTTTGCAGACAATCCAAGCACTAGCACCAACAAAATCTGGTCAGAAGATCGCAAGAGAAGCCTCAGCGAGATTTTGGAAGAAGAGAAAGGCAATGCCATCAGCTAAATAAGTTCAATCGCGCTCCTTAGTCGGGCATGACGAGGAAAGAAAGAAAGAAAGAAAGAAAGAAAGAAAGAAGAATAGGGAGTGTGAAAAAAAACGGAGAAAACCACTCTCAGGATAGCCGCTGTTAGCATCGGGGTTCAAACCTCCGATCACCGGACCTATAGCTCCGCATGCCGGTTGTGATGAGTAGTTTTGACACTTCGCAGAAACGGTGATTGCAACAAGAGGTAATAATGCCCAGCAAGGTCATGACATGACGATGCAAGCGCTCTATGAGGGTCGCATGTTCAATTAAATTCACACTGACATTGCTACCAACCTAGCAACTTGCTGTCTGCGAGAACTTTTCAATTCTGCCCAATTTCATTACTGAAGTTAAGCTGAGTCAGGTTTCACACTTGAGAGCAGTTAACTGATTCAAGTTCACAGTTAGGAAACGGAAAAAGTTTCCTGTAAAAACAATATGATTGGTTGGTTGGTTCCTCAGTTTAGGGGCAGCGACAACGTGGTCATTTAGCCCCGTGTACTTTGGGTGTGTGTAGAATCTGTCTGATAGGCGGTGTTAATTGTGATGCCTGTATTAGTGTGTGTTATATGTACTTCAGGAAAGGACTGCAGACAATCAATTTTCAACTAGTTCCTACTTTTGCTTCCAAACGCCACCGTCAACGACAACTAGTACTGAACTTGATTACAAGATGCCACCGCAGTCGGCTCCTGGCGACGAACGTTTGGAACCTAAGAGTGTAAGTCAAATGTAACCTATATTTTAGCTTCACA
Source organism: Meconema thalassinum (assembly GCA_946902985.2). NCBI lineage: Eukaryota > Metazoa > Arthropoda > Insecta > Orthoptera > Tettigoniidae > Meconema > Meconema thalassinum. The sequence goes on from OX336397.1 coordinate 226,965,263, forward strand.
CAAGAGTTATTAGTGGAAGGTTATTTTACATGCCATAAATCTATGGTTCGCCGGCTTTACTTCCCCTCCGAAGGAAGGCATATTGAGGGACTTGTAACGCTCTTAAAAATCCGATGACTTCGGCCAGGTTTGAACCCGCGACCTTGGACATAGAAGCTCAGCATGCTACCAACTACGCCACCGAAGCCTAAAAATAATAAGCAAATATGTTGTTGTTGTTGTTAGAGTTCAGTCTTTTGACTGGTTTGATGCAGCTCTCCATGCCTCCCTATTATGAACTAATCGTTTAATCCCTACATAGCTACCACACCCTACATCCGAGGCAATGTGTTTACCTTGGTCTACCCCTACAGTTCTTGTCCTCGACCCTTCCTTCCATAACTAAGCTTGCTATTCCTGGGTGTCTTAGTATGTGTCCTACTAACCTATCTCTTCTCATCATTAGCAGTCGCCAGAAACATCTCTTGCAGCTCGGGTACAAGAACTAACTGCGGAAAGAATGTATATCCGATCAGACCTGGGACAAGATAAATTATAGAAAGGAGATTAAGGCCAAGCTCAACACCTGCAAGACTAGGCAGCAGAAGGCTCTCACACAAGCAAAGTATTCAACAGCAAACAGGGAGGTAAAGAGGAGTGTACGGAAGGATCATAGGAGGTGGATTGATGAGCAGGCGGAGAAAGCAAAAGAAGCGGCAAGAAGGGGGGACGTTATTGAGCTCTATGGCATCACAAAGATGCTTTCGAAGAAAGGTTTTAATAAAACTAGGCCTGTGAAGAGCAAGACGGGCGAGATCCTCACGACGTGTGAACAGCAGCTGACAAGATGGAGAGAACACTTTGCGGAGGTTCTTAATAGAGATAGAGGACCAGAAAGTAAGCAGCGAGGAGAAGAGGAAGAGGAAGCAGAAAGTGACCCAAGCATCAGTCTCGACCCCCCAACTCGGGGCGAAATACGGACAGCGTTGAAGCAGATGAAATGCGGGAAGGCACCAGGTCTGGATAATATCCCAGCGGAAGTACTGAAAGCAGACCTGGATATTACGATCGATCTGCTGCACCCGCTGTTGGAGAAGATCTGGAAGGAGGAGAAAATATCAACCGACTGGAAGAAGGGGTTGATAGTCAAGTTGCCGAAGAAAGGGGACACCACAAACTGTAACAACTGGAAGGGTATCACCTTGCTGTCCATTCCAAGCAAAGTGCTGGCGAGAGTCATCCTGAATCGTATAAAAGACTGCGTAGAAAAAAGGCTTCGGAAGGAACAGGCTGGATTTCGACAACATCGCAGCTGTGTGGATCTCATCAACACCCTCCGAATCATCCTGGAGCAGAGTGTGGAGGGGCGGAATACCCTTTACCTCACATTTGTTGACTTCGAGAAAGCCTTCGACTCCGTAAATCAAAGAATCATGTGGAAGACCCTCGAGGAATATAAAATTCCAACAAAGATCATCAGAATCATGGAAGAGATGTACGAAGGGTATGAGTGCCAGGTTCTTCACGAAGGCAAATTAACAGAAAAGATGAAGGTCAGTTCCGGAGTGAGACAGGGGTGTGTCCTTTCCCCCACTCTGTTCCTGTTGGTCCTGGATAGTGTGATGAAGAAGGTAATGGGAGGACGGAAGAGGGGTATTCAATGGGGTATAAATGACAGGCTTGAAGATCTCGATTTCGCAGACGACATTTGTCTTATGGCACAACGGTACCGAGACATAGAAGATAAGCTGGGGAGGTTGCAGAGAGAAGCAGAACGTGCAGGACTGATGATCAACACCAACAAGACCAAAGAGATGAAGATAAATTCTGACATCACGACTAGTTTGACAGTCAACGGAAAGGACATTGAGCGAGTTGAGTCCTTCCTCTACCTTGGAAGTATAGTCACAAATGATGGGGGAGCAGAGGAAGATGTTCGAAGCCGTATCAGGAAGGCAAATGGTGCCTTTGTCCAGCTCTACCCCATCTGGAGAAATAGAAACATTTCCAGGAAGACCAAGCTCCGCCTTTTCAATAGCAACGTAAAGTCAATTCTTCTCTACGGCTGTGAAACATGGAAAGTCACAAAACCGATCAACAACGAGCTACAGGTGTTCATTAACAGATGTCTGTGTCGCATCATGAATGTGAGGTGGCCGGACATAATCTCAAATGAAGATCTTTGGACCATCACCAATCAACAACCGAATAGCATCCAGATGAAGGAGAGGAAATGGCGCTGGATTGGTCACAAACTAAGGAAGCCGGACGGAGCTATTGAGAGGGCGGCGCTAGACTGAAATCCGCAAGGCGCCAGGAAGCGAGGTCGACCTAAGAAGACCTGGTAGAGGACGATCGAAAATGAAATTGCAGAGGTGGACAAGAACTGGAGTCAAGTGAAGAGAATGGCCAGGAACCGTACTGCGTGGAGAAATTTCGCCAAGGCCCTATGCTCCGGAAGGAGCGGCAGGAATTAAGTGAAGTGAAGTGAAGTGAAGTGAAGAAACATCTCTCCTCTCCCACTCGTCTTAATATCTCTTTTGTTTGTAACCCTATCTACCCATCTGATCTTCAACATTCTCCTGTAACACCACATTTCAAACGCTTTAATTCTCCTCTTTTCTGCTGCACCAATAGTCCAAGTTTCACTTCCATAGAGCGCCACGCTCCAGGCAAAGGCTTTCAAAAATGACTTCCTAATACCTAAATCTATATTCGATGTCAACAGATTCCTTTTCTGTAGAAATACTTTCCTTGCCTGAACCAACCTACTTTTTATATCCTCTTTGCTTCGTCCATCACTGGTTATTTTGCTTCCTAAGTAACAGGAGTCTCCTACTTCCTTTAGTTTTTCACCTGCCAATTTGATGTCCATAGAGGTTTCTGATTCAGTTCGGCTGCATTCCAATATTTTTGTTTTACATTTATTAATTTTCATCATGAATTCTTTCCTCAGGCGTGTCGGCCAAGATGACTACGTCATCAGCAAATCTCAGAGTTGAAATTATTTCTCCTTGAATCTTCACTCCCACATATTTTTTTAAATCCAATTTCCTTCATTGGTATGTGAATAATTACCTCATTGGCTTACAAAGTATTAACAAAAATGCCTTCCGGCACGCCGAAAGGCGGAGGTAGATTTCACCGGGCAAAGGAAAATGATTCGGATTAGACTAAATTTTCCATTGTTGTATGTCTACAAAAGTTCCACATGTTAAGCATACTAGAAGCTCCATCTTTACTTAGTATAAAACTGTCCCCATTTCTTGGATGTAACGGGTAATCTCGACGACCAGTGGCAGGCGCGGATCTAGAGTTTGGTTTGGGGGGGGGTCAGAGATTCGATCTAGAGTTTGGCTTGGGGGGGGGGGGGGGGTCAGAGAATCGAAATTGTTAAGAAAAATGGTATCACTAAAAACGCAATCACAAAATAACCAAACGTACAAAACCAGACCAATTTTTTTGCAAGCTTCAAGGATTGAAATTTGATGCGTTTAGCGCACCAAAAATATTCGTACAAATTGCAACGGCGTGTTTTGCGACTTTTACATCGAGCTTCGAGAAAAGTATCAAGGTACGTCACAGTTTCGGCAAGTCGAGTTGGTACCGACAAAGGGAGAAAGTCACAGCTTAAATTGGCAACCAAGCTTGCAGTTTGGACGTAGGCAAAAAAAAAATTGGTGCGAAAAAAGCCCCAGTTTCCTATCCGTGCATTGCTGCACATTCATCGTGACATCACTATAAACATCGTTTCGGTAATCACAAGGTTTGCTAAACAAAATAGACGAGTTGATTTTGTTGTATAACTAATATTTTTTATACAAGAGGTTTGAAGTTGTAAATATGTACACTTGTAACAGAACATAATAATTCCAATAAAGATAATTCAGTATTGAATAAAATGAAAAAAAACCTGTTTTTCAGTTAAAATTCGTTAAGTTTTATTTGTCTGGTAATTGTGTTTTCGTTTTTTGAGTTTGGAAAAAAATTTGGTCTCCGTTTTGGGGGGGGGGGGGGTCATGGCCCCCGTGACACCCCCCACCCTTGAATCCGCGCCTGACCACTGGATGGATTTTATGCGGTTTTCACCATTCTGTGAAGGATTTCTCGAGGAAGGCTTCTGTAGAAAAAACATTCATTTATGATATTGATAATTGTTGTTTAAAGGGGTCTAATATCCAGGTTAACGGCCCCTAATGGTCTGGGTGATCGTGAAAGAACGAAAACTAATACTAACTACAGACTTACATACTAGAAGAAGAAGAAATGGTAAACAAATGACAGATAAGGCAAATATAGAACAGGAAGAAAAGAAATGCCCTCAACCCTCGAAGAATGAGGATTGAGGGACTTGGAAGGAAGGAGCGCCATGAAAGGCAGATATGAAAGGGGAAAGAGGAGAGGGCCCGCCCCAAGGTCAGAGGAAAAACGGGACAAACTGGACCCAGCTCAGGAATCCCTCGGGGTCGCCAACTCCCAAACTCACCAGCCGTGAGCCCTTGAGGGTGTAGCACAATCCAGGGTGCACCATAAGTGGTGGGGTTACACACACCCTGCCTCCTTTAGGACCTTGTGCAGAAGGCAGGATATAACATGAAAAGAAAAAGAAGGCTGACCCCTCGAAGAAAGATGAGACATGGGCCAATTAATGCGGGAAAGTGAAAGACTCCCTAGGCCTTGGATACCCTAATACCGTCGGGATCGGAAGAGAACAAGAGTTGACCAAGATAGGTCGACAGGAAAGAAGACTGAGAGGAAGCAATGCCAAACTCATCTGGGGTCCCGTGGTCGCCAACCTGTGTCCCACTAGATGTGAGCCCCTGGAGTGGGGGGTATTCATTTATAAACCAAAGGAAGCCGAGCAGTGAATCAAGTCGAAGAAAAACCTGCGCTTTTAAGCTTACGCTGGGTAAACCGTTAAAAATATCAATATACTATGAGTGTAAGAATTGTTCAGCATGAAAAGTTCTACAAATCATCCGTGACAGCATATCTCTATCTTTAATACATCGCCCACTGTAGGTGTTTTTACGATTTCATTTCTTCCAGCAATCTCCATTCAGTGGAAATTTAAATTACTAGCTTCGGAGCGAGCCTATCACCCCAGCGTCAAACTGTCAAGTCGTGTCTTGTTAAGACTTCGGAGAAGACTATATGAATCGCTAACTGCAGAAAGGCAACAAGTCCACAAATCCTAATTTTTCAGGGATGACGAAAAACTGTTTTGACACTTTATTTTCAAACTCAGGTTTTCAATTTTTTTTCTAGTTATTCAACGGTTTGTATGGGTCTAAAAGAGATATACAAATTTGTTAATGCATTTGTTTATAAGGGTGTAGATTTTATTTAAAAACATGGGCATGATCCCTTTTAGCGGGAAATGAGGTTTACAAGTTAAAAAGACTTGCTAAAATATTGGAAAAATGCTTTATTATTGCAACGAAGCCTCAGTGGCTTAGGCGGCAGCACGCCGGCCTCTCACCGCTGGAACCGTGGTTTAAATCCCGGTCACTCCATGTGAGATTTGTGCTGGACAAAGCGGAGGCAGACAGGGTTTTCTCCGGGTACTCCGGTTTTTCCCTGTCACAATTTTATTCCAGCAACATTCTCCACTATCATTTCATTTCAACTGTCATTCATTTAATAATAGCCCCAGAGGAGTGCGACAGGCTTCGGCAGCCGACACAGTTCATATCCTCGCCGCTAGAAGGGGGCTTCATTCATTCCATTCCCTGACCCGGTCAGTCGACTGGAAGCAGGCTGTGGATTTTCATTCTTTATTATTGCAACACTATTGTCATAATGCTATTTTGCTATTTTGTGCTTTTAATATCATAATAACTTATGAACAGTACTACCTAAGAGCTTCATTTATTCAGTTGGTTGATCTTCTTGAATGGACACAGTAGTTACAGGCCATGACGTTATTTCATTTCAAAATGGGAGCTTTTCATCCGGAATATAAACCAAAGTTTTCTTTATATCCACAATTTTTGAGTGGTTGATGGGTACTACAGCTGAATAGGCTTTATTAGTTGGTAGTTCAGAGTCCCCCATAGTGTTTCGTAAGCGAAAACTGTCACTTGTCAATCCAGCAATATACACACTGCATTCAATCTCCCCTTGTTCATCAGAAGAAACTGACATTTCACGGTATTTTGAGATTGAAAACGTTATTTTGTTAGGTTTTACTACATTTTTCCTATAAGAGTCATTGCTTAAGCATGTTCTCTTGTAAAACTTTGGTCACCAAGCCCCCTAATCAATGAAATCTTCAAATGACATTTTCTTCACTGTGGAATTTTCGAGGAAGTGTTAATCAGATCAATTACATAATATCGCTCTACCATTCTTAGTTTAGAACAGTAAACAATGCTTTAGAACTATTGTTTACGGCAGAAGAGGAACAAGTCCCGGACGTGTTACCTATCTGCAGTAAAGGCAAAATTCAAACTGTTGCCATACCTATAAAAATTATGCCAGATATTCCGTTTTAGCAGTAAACGGTGTGTCGACCCATTTAGAGCTGGTTTCCGCTGAAAAGTAACTTTGTGAATTTTGTGGACTTGTTGCCTTTCTGCAGTTAGCGATTCATATGTGCTTGGAGTTTCGCTGTTCACCTCAGCTATTCTGAATTGCGTCTGGAACCAGCCGTCCGTGCGCCTTTTAAGGTTACGCTGGGTAAACCGTTAAAGATACCGGGCGAGTTCATAGTCTTCTTATAATTCCGAAAATATTTTGCTCATCCCTTGGCGTAAGGGAGGGTCGTAGTCTATCTAAAATTCCTTCAGACACTTTTAACTGTTTTGATATAGTGCCTATTAAGGAGGTATGATTTTTCTTATCTCAAAACTCCATTTTTCCTACTTCTTTTGTCAATGGTTGGTGCTATCATAAAACTTGACTGAGATTAGTTTTTGGTCCTTATCCAAAGAATGGTACGAACTTTGAATGGTCTCGATTTTTCACTTTTTCGAACCCCCCTCCCTATTTTGCTCATTAACGAACGGTTGGCGGATAATTTTTCTGGGTGTAGCAAAAAGGAGGAGGGATGGGGGGGGGGGGGGGGGGGGTAAAAGACTGCCTTATATCCGAAATGACGGTAGCCTATTCAATTCCGCGGTAAAACGGATGTACCTCATTCATTACGAATGCCGCAGTTCATAGCACCACATTGTCATTTGATGAAGTGGTTTATAAGTTAGTCTAGAAGAAAACCTTCACGTGACCAAAACAACTTAAGTTAAATACAAGGGCGAGAAAGAACCGCGAGTCTCACAAGTACGCGCAAATTACAATGAAAGACATGACATCGGCAGTTGACGGAGCATCTCGAATATCTCCGTCCGTGCCTCGGCTCCCTTGTTGCAATCAACGGGCAACGACCAAACGGACGAGTGCTCCTACACAGTTGGCGCGCTTCGCTTTCTTACACAGTTCACAGTAACTTACTATAAGATTTTCTGAATTATTAAAGAACAGATTTATGAATTCCTAAACATATATAGTGAGATTCTTTTGCTGGAGCGGGTCCGGCGCGCCTTCCGTCAGCCAACCGAACTCGGGCAGTGGGGTTGCGCGAGGCTGAGGCGAGCTAACCAGGGACATTAAAGTCCATTTAGTCACTAAAATTTCATCAATGAGGGTGTGTAGTGTCAGCGCACAGATAAGAAGGTAGCATAAACAACAGCTGCATGATTTAATTAAAGAAGCAAAGATGTTTCTTTATTTCTTGGGAATCTGGATGATCTCACGTCACCAGTTAAAGGTTAGAACTTACTTTTCACAGAAGATACTAAAATGTTCTCCTTCAGCTGACAGACAGACATGGTTACATTATGTCACTCCCCCCCCGCTCCTTGCGTGTTTACTGTAATTAATCGAAGCACGGACCTAAGCCTGTTTGATGTTCAATTGTGGGTTAATTTAAAATACAAAGTGTACAGATCAATTACCCGTACCCTAGTGGAGCTGGAGAACAATATACGGCAGCAGATATCCCTCACAAGAGAAGGGAATTACAACGTGTAAACGCTAATTTATTTACACGGTACAACGCCTGTCTGTCCGCTGAACGAGAACATTTTCACTATCACCCAAATCATTAGGAGGCGATAACCTAGATGTTAGGCCCCTTAAAACAACAATAATCATCATCATCAAATCCGACGAGTGTTCTTTGAGATATTAAAGGTTTTCATATGTGTCGGGGTCGGCATTAGACAGAAGGCGAAGCGTCAGTCGCTTGAATGTGTAGTGCATGATTCTCTTGCGTCATACGGCTTGAAACATGGTTGTACCGTAGTATAGTGTTTGAAGGATTGAAGCCATTTTCAGTGTTTCCTTAGTAAACGAAGTTTGATGTTTTGCAGTCGGTCAACACGATTGTACCCAATTGTGATGGGTTATTCCCTAATATTTACATGAGAATAGATACACTTGGAAATATATGGCAAACATCTGCGATGGACCTGAATGGATGATCACTAATCTTCGAAAAATCGGTCGTGTCACAAATTTCAGATATCTCGGTGAAGTCATCCAGCAGAATGGATTAGAAGAAGAAGCAATTAATGAGGAAGTTAGACCAGGCATACCAAATGGCAAGGAATATCTATAACAAAAAGTCTATGAGTATAGGGGCCAAGTTCCGACACTAAACTGCAGTTGTAAAACCTGAGGGATTATATGCGTCCGAAACTTTGACCATGAATAGTAAAGGTGAAGCTGACCAACTGGAAAAAAGAGAGCGTAGGATATTAAGAAAAATCCTAGGTAATAGATGGGTTAATGGACAGTGGCGAATGAGAGCAAACCAGGACTTGTACAAGAACATAGACCCTATCACAGCATCAATTAAGAAGAGACGGCTACTATTTTACGGTCACCTCTTGAGTATGACTGATGATCGACTAACCAAAAGAATATGGAGTTTCATTAACTCTAAGGCAACAAGGCCGAGATGGTTCGAGGAATGCGAAAAAGATCTCACGCAAATTGGTATTCCAGACCGAGAAATTCCTGACAGGAACACGTTTAGAAGATTGGTGAACAACTACCAAGGTTTTAAAATGGTATCAACTTCCGGAAGACGGAGAGGACCATGGTCCGAAGAACATAAACAGGCACTCGTCGCTGGGATCAGAAGATACTGGCAGGAAGTCAAAGCTGGAAAAAGAACAAGACACTAACATGAAGTTGGTTGTTACCACTCAGTCCATGGAGGCTCAACTCAATGCATAAAAATAAAAAAAATGCACTTGGATGACCAGTTTCGATTGTCAAGCGATCATTATCAGATCCAATAGGCCTACTACTTAGGCTATAAAATCTATGTCTGAAAGTACCGTATAGGAAAGTATTTACAATATATACACTTATTTAGTTGCAGTAGGCTATTAGTTAAGATAAAGCAACTCGTCAATATTTGTTAGTCTATGTGATATTTTGTTAAGATACTGGAAGTGGTGATTGCCCTCCAAAATTTGCTCGTTTTAGAGTGAATATGTGATTGTTGTTAAATGGTCAATTCAGATTGTATTGTACATTTTAGTTTTACCTTTTTTTCAGAATTAGGGAATAACCCATCACAATCGGGTACAATCATGTTGACCGACTGCAAAACATTAAACTTCGTTGAAATGGCTGTATGTTGTTCTTGCATTATGGTCGATGAAATGTTGCTTTTTTTTTTTTTTTTTCCGCTAATAAACAGATGGGATGTAGATTGCATTCGTCAGGTATAAACACGGATACCGTATTCACAAGACTACCAACATTCTGATTTAATATGAACAACATAGTCTACTGTAATTTTTAATTATTATTATTTTTATTTATCGTATGGCTTTTAGTGCCGGGAGTGTCCGAGGACATGTTCGGCTCGCCTGAGTCTGTAGCTGCTTCCAGAGGACACCCTTTAAAGGGTGAGCTACAAGTTCCGTTCAATTTCAAGTAGTTACAACTTTCGCCACCAGATATCAATGATACCTAGTGGTGAACGTTGGAACTTTGATAGAGCGTTCTGACGAAATCCAACCTAACAATTTTGCTTTACACAAGTTTAGTCTGTGAAAGGATCTTTTACATGCCATAAATCTATGACATGGGACCGCCGGCTTTACTTCCCCTCCGAAGGAAGGCATACTGAAGGATTTTTAACGCTCTCAAAAAATCCTACGACTTCGGCTGGGTTTGAACCCGCTATCTTGGGCACAGCAGTTCAGCATGCTACCGACTACGCCACCGATGCCGCTGTAATTAAAAAATAAAATAAAAAAACCTAACTGAAATTAGCTACACACACTAATGTAATTTTACTTAACTCTCAATAATAATAATAATAATAATAATAATAATAATAATAATAATAATAATAATAATGGTGTAATGACCACGTTACAAGATACTCCTCAAATTGAACAAGAAGTTCCGTGACGAACTAAAGAGCCTACTTTTCTTAAAATTTAAGATTCATGCCAGTGATTAATCTATATGGATCTATCTAGAATAATATCGAAATTAAGCTGGTAATATCGACATTTATAATTAGTTCGAAATACTGTATACCTGGCATAATGTAGCCTAATAGAGAACTACAGTTGACAGCCCTGGTGACTGAATACTTTCTTAGTTCCATATCTTGAGGTACAGAATACAAAATTTGGTTGAAGTCCAATAGATAGCATGGACGTTACATGCAGTTAAACATTGGATCTAACAGCGTGCGTAGAATCATGTTGGCAACAATGACATACATGTATTGGCCAGAAATAATCTGAAATAATATGATCTATTACTGTGTCAATTTTGAATGAAATCCATTAGTTAGTATAGAAGTTACGTGCATTTTAAAATTGGACCTATCAGCAGGCTTAGAATCATGTTGGCAGAACTGGCGTAGGCCTATACTAGTTAGTCCAAATTAATCTAGAATGCAAAGTAATATACGTGTGCAAAGTTTAGAGCTATTGGCTTGCATACTTTCTGATATATTGATATTAGGGTAACAAAAATAGAGACAGTATTTATTAACAGTTGGCAGCCCTGGTTACTCTTAAGAATCGGCATAGTCATATCTGTTATGGTACACATAGCACACATGAAATTTGGTTGAAATTCAAATGATAGTATAGAAGTTACATGCATTTAAAATTGGACGTCTCAGCAGGCTTTGGTGTATTCTTTGAATACACGGTACCTGAGATATAATTTTTATTGCTCTTTGCATGTTCATTTCTTCCTTTCTCTTTGTCAAACACCAACAGTGATCTTTTGTTTTCTCCTTGATAGGCAAATCTCTCATGTCTTCATAAGTCTGTTCTAGATATATAACTTCTGTGACCCACCTAGCGTCACCTCGCAGCGAATCTCTGAAGCTCCTCAACTCTTCCTGGTGCTAGAGGACTTACTTATCCATTTGGCCACCAGATCCTGTTACCATCGCCAGCTATTTTCTCCTTGAGCAAGAGGACTACGTCTACTTCTTTACTCACCATGCTGCGCTAGTATCATCTGTTATCAACTCTTAGAAGATCAGCTCAGCAAGAGATTAATTTTTTGTATCAAAGTTGGCAATGTTTATATGTTCTCCTTTTGTCTCCTACCCCCCACTCTTTTCCCTTTCCTTGGACCCTCCGTGCTCCGTTGAGCAGCTCTCACTTCTCAGTCTGCAGTTGACTCGGTCAGTCAAAGCTCCGCTCGAGCTTGCCTCCTCAAACCAAGAGGCACACCCTCTTCTACGCCTTGTGGCAAAGTAATGATCGTCATACAGAACTTCGACTTCAACATGAAATCAAGATAAGTACCATTTTAAAGGTCTTAACCTCATCTTCATCATTTTACCTACATGCTTTTAATTATAATTTATAGACAGTGTGAAATTATTTACTTTGGGGCAAAAATCATTCTTCGTGGGATTTGCCATGTTGAGCTTTTGCTTGTATAAGCCAACCTTATTAAAAAAGAGCTTTTCTTAAGCTATTCAAACGAGAAATCCTCTCGCTACGTGGGATATTATATAATACCCGCTGTCTATAATTATAAAGCTAGTTCCTCCGTTGGATTTTCTCAACCCCATTTTCTGCTAAGGTCGTTCTGGAACCTTCGAGATCTTGTACTCTATCTTCGAGTCTTGCTGTCAAGTATTGTTCACGCACTTGTGAAAATGCTAGTTAAAATGAGGAATCTTCCTTAAATTACTGCAATAGCGAACTTTCTTCCCCCGTTGGAACTTTCTATGGCGCATTTAATTGTAAATCACAACTTTTTCCAGAAATAGACTCTCACCTATATAGTGCAATCAGTTATTCCCATAATTGCAATAACTTTCTTTTTCATAAACTTCAGTGTTTCTACAGTGAACTTTGCATCAATCTTTACTGACTATAGTGATAATCAGTGCTTGCTCCACGTTTCTACCGCGTCGCGATCGTCCGGTTATATTAAATACGGCCATGAACATTGATCCTATATCCCAATGATCTTTCCTCAACCTTCTACTAACCACCATTATTAATAAAATTGAAACTTTTCTATAAGGTGTCACTCACGAAGTGCCCTTCCAACTTTGCTAGTTTAACATTAATTAAATTCTGCATAATTGCTTGTGTGATACAAGTTTTAAATCACGTTGTTCCTTTCCTATAATCAGGGAGAACATTTCTTTAAACTCTTGAGCGAGTCATGTTCAGGTTTCACGAAATGGAAACTGTCCCATTTGGCGAGTGATTCCTGCTCATACTTGGGAAGTCTAGAACTTTCCTTTTCACTTTCTTCAGGTTTCACAGTAAGTGACCTGCCCTCTTTGTATAATTCTCATATATTAATTCTGTATAAATATAAGAAGTTGTAGGAACTTCTATCTTATTTTTCATGTTGTTATTATTGTTATTTTCAAAGTTGTCACTTTCTCTAGATCATTCTCTCAAGAATTTCTTAAGGTGCACTTTTTGTACTCCAATTCACGTTCAAGCTTTAATTATTTCATTGCTCATTTGTTTAAATCTTATAAAGATTTTAGAAACATAAGGTTTGAAACCTTGTAAATTGTTAATTGCCTGGAGCAACCGTTTAATGTTGAGAGGTCTGCGACCCTATTTGTTAAAAAGTTCAAATGAACTATGTTTGTCAAAATTATATTGCATAATTGTTAATTTTCTCAAACTTCTTCTAATTGTAAAATAAATGAATCGTTTCCCTTCGCTTTTTCATTTGCGAATACAAAGTTTAAGCAAAATCCTGTCTTCCTTGACTCTCCTCACTCAATGACATTAAAATCATTAATAGGGCTTTCACCATTTGTTGCATTTGAGCAAGAACTCTTAATTTGCACCTCACTAAAGTTCTTTTTAGCGTTAATAGCTAATTCTAATTGGCCAGTAAGGCAAGTAAAGCTCGCTAGGCCAGCTACCTGCTTGTGGAGACCCTCTCCGAAAACTTATGGTCAGTTTTCTAAAAGATAAGTGTTTCTTTTTGTCTAAACTTTTAGCCGGCTCCTCGCTGAGTAAAAGCTTAGCCATTTTCCAATGCAACCATTGGTTCATTTACCAAGATTACCCAATAAGGCATACTCTTTTATCATTTTCCTTTTTAGAAACACTTGGTCGCCCTTACAGGAATTCCATAATTTTGGAAATTGAAAATACCAAACCTGAGTTAAATCATTGGCATTCTTCTAATTACTTTGTAAAACCTAATTTCTTTGAGAAGACATACAGTAAATTTGTTCCTCTTAGTCTTGCCAGACCATCACTCTTCCCCATAGTAGTTTTATATATGCTTGAGAGGGATTATACGAAAGCCACTCTCTTGCAAACCGCCCAAGTTCTATCTGTGTTTCTCGTCAGCTTAGACCAAGTCCTTACTCATTTTAGGTATCCGAAAGTGGATTTTCGGTGGCAACCACCTTTAAGTGTGTTTAAAACTAAACTTATTAATTTTGTGGGACTCTCCTCCTATTTTTCTATCCTTCTTTTCCAATCCAAAATCTACTTCCTTCTCTTAATCATCTTCCCTTGGTGGGTGGGTTATTCCTTAGCCAATAAACTACCCCAGGCTTAGGATCATGTTGGTAGCACTGACGTATATAAGTTACTCCAAATTAATCTAGAATGTCAGGCACTATAAGTGTGCATAGTTTAAAGCTGTCGGCTTGCATACTTTCTGATATATGGGCATTTGGATTTTAAAAAATTGAAAGCAGTTTTTAACAGTTGGCAGCCCTGGTGGCTCTTAAGAATATGCTCAGTCATATCTGCTTATGTACACATAGCACATACAAGATTTGGTTGAAATCCAATTGATAGTGTAGAAGTTATATGCATTTAAAATTTGGACCTATCAGCAGGCTTATAATCATTTTGGCAACATTGCCATGTATGGCCTCCTGGAAATTAAACTGCAATATTATTATCTATACGTGTGCCAATTTTGAAATAGCTCCCATTCATACCTTCCAAGATATCCAATATGGAGCTCAAATTTCAATTGCGATTTTTCAGCAGTTGGTAGCACTGACATCATTTTCAAATATGGCCGTGAGATATTCAGGTATAGATCTTTACTACCAAATTTTGTTTCGATTGCTGCAGCCGTTTAGGAGTTGATAGGGGGGGGGGGGACACACTCACACACAGCCAGCCAGACAGACAGACAGACAGAAGGACAGACAGACACACATTTGCCCGATCTCAGAAGTCTACTTTGTCCTCATTTTTGCAAAATGTGAAAAGTAGGCTAATAAATTTGACACTTAAGTCAGTAGATAGGGTAAGCGAAGAGTTTTCCACGTGGTTACTTTACGCTTTTCGATTGTTCGTCTAGGAAACCTTCGAGCATACAATAGGATAGAGAGGGCGCCAGCTATGCTTCTACCGGCCGACCGTGGGGCCAAAATAAGATCAGCTGATGTTGGGCAAAACAAGCATGTTTTCCATAAGAATAGCATTATGAAGTGACTTTAAAGCCCGATTAAAGCGTATACCTTGTGATTAACAGACTATTTCTGTTGAAGGTGGCGATAACTACAATTCCTTCTGAATATTGCTGTTCTTTTTTGTATGAAAAGTGTGAAGTATAATCGTTATATGCGATATTTTGGTGTGTTGACATATCAGTGTTGGAATGCATAGGTGACTTGTGTAGGGCCTACATGATTAGGAAATTATAAAATGGTGAATAAAATACGTTTACGTATAATTCTTATTCGTAATAATTGTCTGACTTGGTTATATTTGTAATATTTTTACATATCTAAAATAATAAACTCTACAAAGCATTCTAGTACTAGCTTACTTTTTTTAGTAACATGTAGGCCCTATGCTTCTATTATGCTGGTTTTCCTTTATAAATCAAGAAAGTTTGCCGATAATCATCAATCATCAATTAAAATTCATATTTATGGTCCATATATTAAGCAATTCAGGGTCTGAAGGGAAGCTGAAATAAGCGAATACATTTAAATATGCGTACAAAGTGATATCCAGCACTGCATCTTAAAAGAAAACCAATGATATCCCCACTCCAAATATTTATCACCTACAGCAATAAATCTTACACATATCCTAATGTTATCCCCTTCCCTTCCATATTTAGTAAATTCATTTTTGGTGGCTAGGGACTTCCGGGTCATCAGCCCTGTGTACTGGAATAGGCCTATGTGTTGAACTTGTCTGATAACTTAAATTTCTGTGATGACTGCAGTAGTGTGTATAGCTGCATTGGTGGTTGTTAATTCATTTAAGGGGCTTATGACATCTTGGTCATCAGCACCGTGTAGTTGGGTGTGGGTTGAACTTGTCTGATAACCTGTATTGATGTGATGATTGTAGTAGTGTGTAACTTTATTAGGGACAGGGATGAGGTGGGTGCCTCGGGACTTGAACTAAGGTGCTATCCTGGCATTTGCCTGGGGGGAGTGAGGAAAATCCTGGGGGATAAACCACACTCGAGATAGCAGCAGTCAGCGCCGGGATTCGACCTGCGATATCCGAGCGTGCTGCATGATTTAACGAGCACGGCTACGCCGCTGGATGCCAGTTGTATTGGGGAAATGTATGTAATCAAGTCTGTGTATTTTAGGTCATATAATTTAATTCATACCCGTGAAAGGTAGCCTGTTCCCTTTTTCAAACCTCTGACTGCAATTGTAAGCAGCGCAAGATGTAACCATTTTCGTTATATAACTTCACATTCAGCCTCTTACATAAAGGAAAATGCGTATTTAACATATTCGTAATATATTATACTGCAAAAATGGGCTCGTATATCGATAATTATTAAGTATAATCTTTACGCTCGCGCTGGCAACTTGGGCATAGGCGCCATTTTATACCAACATCAGCTGATCTTATTCTGGCCCCATGTTCCGCTGGCCAAGGCCTCTCTATCCTATTGTATGTTCCACTGCCGGCTGGATCGCAACACTCCTGGTTGCTTTAAACTACTTGACGTTACAGACAGTTAGGAACGGGGCTTCGAGTGAAAGCCGAAGTTAAACGATTGACTTCGCGTCATCACATGGTAGCTTTACGATTGGTTACAAAGTGAGAAGCTTATTATCCTCTCTGTTTCAAAATAAATCATGTGATTGTGCCAGAACTTATCTATATTTACGACACTTTACTAAATGTAAAATACTGTAGTGTAATATTCAACATATCATATTCTCAGAATACAGTACATTGAAGTACCTCCATTTTCTGCACAATTCACATCGCACTGTTGGTTTAGGGGTATGATTCCTGCTTTGAGTGCCTGATGGCCCGGGTTCAAATCCCGGAATTGCCCAGCATTTTTACTATTGTTTTATCTCTTGAAAATATTCAAAAAGTATATAAAAGAACCTTACGAACTTTTTTTTTTCGTGTGAGACTTGTACTTACTGTGTACCAGTAATATAAATACATAGTTTGAGGTCAAACGCAATTTTTTATTTTAGTCGCTTTACCCTACAGGTTGGCTTTTCCCTCGGATTCTACGGGGATCCCACCATTACCGCCACCCGGGCGGTGTCCTGGAGCTTGAAACACCTGGACGAAGGATAAAACTGGGGAGATGGGACCAGCACCTCGCCCAGGCGGCCTCACCTGCAAAGCGAACATGGGCCTCATGAGGGATGAAGAGTGAGGGGAAGATTGGGAGGGATAGGCAAGGAAGAGGCAAGGAGGGTGGCCCCACCTCCCCAGTGGTATCCCCCAACCAGGTGTTTCAAGCTCCAGGACACTGCCCTTACGGTGGTTATGGTGGGATCCCTCGCTGAGTCCAAGGAAGGGTAGCGGCTTTGGTGGCGTAGTTGGTACATGCTGTTATTCTATGCCCAAGATCGCGGCATAACGAATAGAATATAAAGTGTGATCTCTTCTCCCTCAATAGCATGTAATGAATACGGATCGGGTTGGCACTCGCCGCTACGCAGCGCTACAGTCGATTTGAGATTGTTGATTTCCACATATGTTTATGTGTTTATGTGCGATATATTAAGTATTTAATCGGTCGGAGTGTTTTGGTGGTGTTCTGTGCAAACGTTTATTGATATACAAGTGCTTACACTATTACTTGATAGTATTAATACCAGAAATGCTATTGTAGGAAGCATTAACTGAAATGGAATTTAATTTCTTGTCGTGTGTTGACGTTATCTTCGTGTGTTAATTTTATTGTTATTTAATGTAAGTAAACAGCAGTTTAGCCCTTACATTTTCATGAGTGCTTAATGTGAGTAGTGAAGATGCCTTGCTCTTTTGTACCAGGATGCAGATCTAGCTATGGGGACTGTAAAGAGGTCAGACGGGTTTTCAAACCTCCTAAAGATAAAGAACGTTTTATCAAGTGCAAAGGGGCCATACCAGGGAAGGATAGGGCACTTACTGAAAAGTCCTACATCTGTGATGCTCACTTTTCAGAAGATTTAATTGTTAAATTTGACAAATTTGTGATAGAAGGGAAGGAAGTAGTACTTCTCCCAAGAACCAACTGGCGATTGAAAGACTATTCTGTTCCTCATATATTTCCTAATTTGCCTACGTATTTGTCCAGTATGGTGTAAATAAAAATGCTCTTGATGCCATTAAAGACTACTTCTGTGAAGAAAGGGATGAGAATAAAAAGACAATGAGTTAAGAAACATATATGTACCGTAATGCTGAAGGAGGCGTGATCAGTTTTAGGCAATAGCCTACTGTAAGAAGGGGTCATGACTGTGCCTTCTATGTCTGTTTAATGTTAAGTTCTTCTGAAATGATGGTAGTTTACTGATTTTGGTGTTTGTGGAGTGAAATTTATGGTTATTATTGAATTTTATAGTAATCTACGGTAAAGTTGAAAGATGCGTTCGTACGGCTTTTTTTTTTTTTTGCTGTGTTGCAAGTCTGTTAAGGGAATGTAAATTGTGTAACAATGTGAAGAAATCCTTTAGGATAGCGAGGTTAACATTTCCGTTCTTTTTTTTAATTTACCGATAGCTGGCAAAACTAATTGCATTTTGAACTTGCTCTCTGTCTTCGCTTATTGTCGAAACTGGACTATTACAGGATACGACTTATTAAATTAGAATTGGGCACAGTAAAGTAAGTAGAGATTTCGAACTTATTAGCGCCTATGAGGATATCTTGCGGTGTTTTAACATGTAAAACAGGTCGCAAAGTTTTAAAAGTCTCGTAAGCGCCAATGCTAACTTACATCACAGATCGGAGCCAGCGCTGCGCTGCGGCGGACCAGGCGTACTAGGCCAGTGATATCACTTCTTATTCTATTCGTTATGATCGCGGGTTCAAACCCGGCCGAAGCCGTCGTTAAAAATCCCTCAGTATGCCTTTCTTCGGAGGGGAAGTAAAGCCGGCAGTCCCAAGTCCTAGATTTATGGCATGTTACAGAACCTTCGTTCTTTAACGAAGAACGTTCGTTGCCAGGAGCCGACTGCGGTGGCGTCTAGTAACCAAGTTCTGAACTAGTAGTTGCTGATGGTGGCGTTTGGCGGCAAAAGTAGGAACTACTTCAAGAAATCAATGTCTGCAGTCCTTACTTGAATTAAAAACAGATAACACACACTTATACAGCCATCACAATTAACACCGGTTATCAGACAGATTCTACACCCACCCAAAGTACGCGGGGCTACATGACCGCGTTGTCACAGCCCCTAAACTGAGGAAGCAACCAACCAACCAACCTAAGTCCGAGGGAAAAGCCAACCTGGAGGGTAAACCGACGGGGAAAAAAGAAGCGTTTACCTCAACCTATGTATTTAAATTACCGGAAGTCTCGCCCGAAAAAAAGAACGTTCCTAAGGTTCTTTTACATACTTTTTGAATCTTTTCAAGAGATAAAAACAAAAGTAATAAAAATGCTAGGATCTTCCGGTGTTTGAACCCGGGATCTCTCGCACTCAAAGTAGGAATCATACCCCTAGACCAACAGAGCGATGTGCATTGTGCAGAAAATGGAGGAACTTCAATGTAATGTATTCTGAGAATATATGTTGAATATTACACTACAGTATTTTACATTTAGTAAAGTGTCGTAAATATAGATAAGTTCTGGCACAATCACATGATTTATTTTGAAACAGAGAGGATAATAAGCTTCTCACTTTGTAACCAATCGTAAAGCTACCATGTGGTGACGCGAAGTCAATCGTTTAACTTCGGCTTTCACTCGAAGCCCCGTTCCTAACTGTCTGTAACGTCAAGTCTTTAAACTGCCTGCCCATTCGACGATTATAGCCGTTATTATATGCTCCTTGATTATAGCATTGGTTTGAGCGTACAACCTCGTTTCCAAATAAAGGCGCTAGGAAGCAGCACCAAGGCTCTGTAGCAGACATAAGTTTTGTATTGATGTTAATGGCGAATTCGTGTTTTGGAATGCTTTTTGTGTGATTTTATAATGGTGTACTGCTGCGTGCCCTTTTGTAAATCGGAACGGGGCAAGCTAGAATACCGGGGAATATCATTTCATGAATTACCATCGGACAATTCACTGCGTGAGAAGTGGTTACACGCAATTTCCAGAGAAGGTGACACGAGAGGAAGCAAGTGGGTGCCATCTGATCGCTCTGTTGTTTGTAGTCTTCATTTTCTTCCTGAGAGCTTCAGAGAAAATTGTAAATATGGGAAATTAAAGGTAGGATCTGTACCAAGTGTTTTCCCAGAATACCCGTCGTATAAACATCTCGTCAAGGAGCCTGCAAGGAAGAGAAGGAGAAGGAGCTCGCCATCAGTCACTGATGCCATAGAAGATGATCCTTATAGAACTGACATAAAAGAAGATGGGATAACAGCTGACAGTGTGAAATTTTGTCATGTTAGTGTTCAAACACATGACAGTGAAAGTGAAAAGGAAGACAAAATTCGAAATCTAACAACTGTCATTAATAGGCTTCGAGTGAAAATTTATAGACTGGAACGAAAGATAAAAGCAATTGAGGAGAAATCACAGGAAAAAAAATGAAAAAACCCAGAACAGTAGTGAAATTAAGTCCATCAGCATAGTAAGGAAGTCTGCAGAAGGAGGTAACCACATGGCTATTTATCTCATGGACCAAATCCATAATTTTCATAAGCAACGCCCTCAGTGGTCTGAGCAAACGCTTCGACATTGTATATGCTGGAGGATAGCATCTCCCAAAGGGTATCAATTTGCTCGCAGATCCAAACTTGTTCAAGCACCCTCGCGCAGTACATTAGACAGGTATTTAGGAACAGTTAAATGTGGTGTTGGTGTTTCTCCTTTGGTAAAGGAAAGCCTAAAAGCAGAAGCAGCAAATTTAGAAGAGATAGAGAAAGTTGCTTCTCTCATCTGTGATGAAATGTCCATCAAGGAGAGATTGTTGTACAACAAAGAGGAAGATAGGTTTTGTGGGCTTGTTGAAGCAGAAGGTGTATATAATGAAGAAATTGGACCAAATCCTGTGTTGGCAAACAAGCTTTTGTGTTTTGTTATTCATGGACTATCCAAGAAATATACCATTCCTGCAGCATATTTTATGGTAAAGAATCTGCAAGGAAACGAACTCTTTGTTCTTGTGCAACAAGTTTTAAGAGCACTTGAGGAATGTGGGTTTTTTGTACTTCGACTTGTGACAATCACCGAACAAATGTGTCTATGTTCAAGAAATTTGGTGGTGAAGAGCTAACATCTTGCGTGAAACATCCATGTGAACCTTCGAGGCCACTATTTTTAAGTTTTGATTACTGTCATATCATCAAAAACATTAGGTCTCAGTTCTTAGATCATGACATGGCAGACAGTACAGGTATCATAACTTCAGGATACATAAAGGAACTGTATAGACTACAGAGAAATTTAACAGTCAAACCGGTCAGGTATCTTACCCGAAAGCATGTTGAACCAAGTTCATTTGAAAAGATGAACGTACTGTGTGCTGTTCAGGTATTTTCACCACCAATGATTGCAACGATAGAGTTCATGAAAGACAATCAGTTGCGTTTGGCTTCACGTGTTGATTTTTCCCTGGCTGGACCTACTGTACGCTTCATGATGAATGTGCACAAATATTTTACTATGCATGACATCAGTGACAGTTCACAGCATTTAAGACACAACAAGCCAGACAGCACGATGTTTTATTCTGCTGCTGATGAGCGCCTTCAGTGGCTGAAAAATGACTTTTGTCAGTATGTAAGAGAAGTGCAGCAGGAATCCAAAAAAGTCAGTCTCAAGGGACTTACAAAGGAGACCTGTGAAGCCATCCTGTTCACCGCAGAATCAACGGCTTCATGTATTGTCCACTTGTTGCAGAATGGTTTCTTTTACGTGCTAACCCGGAAGTTTTCGGGAGATCCTGTTGAAGCCATGATCAGTGCAGTACGAATGGGAGGAGGGAACAATGACATGACTGACTCACGGACTGCTCAGAATGCCATGAAGAGGATATTGAAATCTGGTCTTATGATTCATCTGCAGGAGCGAATATTGCTCATAACCAAGATTTCCAACTTCCCAGTAAATTATTATTGGCCAATGAAAATGAAGATTCAAGAGCGACAGTCGTCCTCCCTCAAGAAGTGACTTTTATACTTGAAAGTATTCGTGAACCCATTGCTAGAGTTTATGTGACTTTAGAATCTGCTAGTCAGGCATTAGTGTGGTTATTTGGTTCGTGTAATTGAAGAAAAAACCATGTGCAGTTCCTGCTCAGACAATGTTTCACTTCCACCTTCATCCACACCATTACTGGGACTTATACACCATTTAGACAGGGGTGGTCTTCGATATCCAAAACCACAGTTTGTAAGTCTGATTACATCATTACAACAGTTTGTGGAATCAGCGGTACCCCACTGTAAGAAAACTGCATGCCTGCTCCAAGCTATGCTGGGTCATATTATGCCACCTTTACGAAAATGTACTATTTTCATGTGTTCTGATGTTCCCAGTCACCAAGAGTTTGTGGCAGAGCTGGTTGCAACAAAATATGTAAGACCATTGCTTGCCAATATAGGGAAGAAACAAACAGATAAAGTCTATCGGTATGCATGGAATACAAAGCCACTTTCCAGGAACAGAAATATCGAACTTGCAGTGTTTTTTAAATCCTTTTAAAGCTTGAATATTTTTAATGAATTTTAAAGAATGATTGTAATATTTTAACGTGTATGCATATCTTGTAATATTTTAACGTGTATGCATATCTGTGTGACAATGCTCAATGTTTTTTATGTATTTTGCTGTGACAAGACATTAAGTCAGCTGATGAAGGACCGATAATGGTCCGAAACATGTACTGCACCTAGGTTTAAGTAAATGCATTAAGGTATTGATAGGCGGAACCTGCTAATTTGAATAAACAAATTACAATTGTCAATACGGACCAAAAATGGAAAATTTTCCCAATTTCCAGGAAGGGACTGAAATTGTAATTTAAGGTTGAGATACATTGTTACTGCATACAGTTATAAGACAGGTTATTTTTGAACATATTTTGGTTGGCATAGCTTCCTCCTCTTTTAACCCATTAACACCTTTTTTCCCCTTCTTTTTTTCTCTAATTTCTTCTTCTTCTTCTGCTTTTACGGCCTCATTGGACCACTTCAGTCAATCATTTCTTGGTCCTCTTCTTCAGTAAGTTTCCTTTCCGAGTCGCCCAGTAGCTCTTCATTCGCTCTGATCTTCTCAGGCGTTCCTCATCTGTAAATACCCTTTTTACTGTATTACGTTTGTCTATTTTAGCCTGAAATCTTATTTTTATATCTCTCAGTTTTTTTAATTTTGTTGTTTTGTTTTGCAAGTCATCCAAGGTTATTTCCAATTCTTTCATATCTTCTCTAATTTCCTTAATCCATCCTACTTGTTGTTTCATATTCCAAAGTTTCATTACAATTTTTCTAGATAACCTGGTTTCTGGCGTCCTCATGATGTGACCAAAGAAAGAAAGCCGTTTCTTCCGAATAGTATCAGTGATGGGCTCCAGTTCTCTGTATACCACTTCATTTGGTACTATCCGCCACTGTCCATCTTTCTGATATTTTTTATTTATGCATGTTCTAGCTATTCTTCTTTCTACTTTTAAAATTTTGTTGATTCTGTTTTTCTGAGTAACTTTAAAAAGAGTTTCACTTCCATAGGTCACCTCTGGTTGAACCACCGTCTTGTAATGCTTTAATTTTGTTGCGATTGATAGACATTTTCTTTTATATGTAGACCATGTTAATTTTTGGGCTTTTATCATTTTATTAGTTCTTTCTTGCCATGCAGGTTTCTCATCCAAGTTGTAAGTTATAATTTCTCCTAAGTATTTAAATTGCTTCACTATTTTAACTTTCTTGTTATTTACTGTTATGTGATTGATTACAAGTGGATTTGCTACCATTATCTCTGTCTTTTCAAATGATATCTGAAGTCCAATTTTTTGTGCTATATTTTGTAGGCTTATTATTTGATTTTTGGCTTCTTGAATATTATTAGCCAGTAACGCTAAGTCATCTGCGAATCCCAAGCAATTTAAGTCTATTTGATCTTTCTTGGTTCCAATTCTTATGTTCCTAGGATTTTCCCTGTACCATTCCCTCATTACATATTCCAAAGCACAATTGAAAAGTAGAGGCGATAAACCATCTCCTTGTCTTAATCCTGTTTTAATCGTAAACGGTTCAGATATTTCTCCTCTGAATTTTACTTTAGGTTTGGTGTTTGTTAGAGTTAGTTTTATAATTTTTATTAATTTGGGATGAAGTCCGAAATTCCTAAGTATTTTCAGCAATGAAGATCTATGTATACAATCATAAGCTTTTTTGAAGTCTACGAAGGTTATGACTTGCTGTTTTTGTCTATGTTTGTAGTAGTCCATTACTAATTTTAAGGTGATTATCTGTTCAGGGCAGCTTCGCCATGGCCGAAATCCACCTTGATATTCCCCTATTTCCAGTTCTAATTGATCTTTACAACGATTATATAGAATTCGTGACATGATTTTATATGTGATATCCAAAAGGGAAATTCCTCGATAGTTGTCAGGATTTGATTTTTCTCCTTTCTTGTCTAATGGATGTATTATAGCAGTAGTCCAATGGTCTGGCAGTTCTTCTTTGATCCAAATGTTCACTATGCATTGGTGTAATGAAATCTTTACTGGTTCTGCTGCATATTTCCACAATTCTGCAAATGTTTGATCTTCTCCACTCGCTTTGTAGTTTTTGAGCTCTCTCAGCGCTTTGTAGACTTCTTGGATTGTGGGTGGATTTATGTTTTCTGATGGTGTTTTAATAGTGGTGTCTGTATTTATTTGAAGCAGTTCTGGTGGATCTTCGCAATTTAGCAACTTGTTGAATGTTTCTGCTAAAATTTCTGTATTTATTTTATTACTATGAGCTAACTCGCCATTTTTGTCTTTTAACATTAATGTTGGAGGTTCATATCTTTGTAGTTGTTTGCTAAAAATTTTGTAGTAATCTCTTGAGTTTGTTTTCGTGCTATTTGTTTCGATCATCAGAAGTATATCCTTTTGGTATAGCCGTTTAACCCCTCGTATTATTTTTTGAGTTATCTTCCTTTGTTTTATGAGATCCAAGTGTGATTCATCTGTTTTTTGACTCTGATACCGTAACCAGGCCTTCCACTGTATTATCACACTCATCGTTCCACCATTGGTGTTTCTTCCTTGGATTTATTGGGGCTACTTGTTCAGCTATTTGTTTCAATTCGGGAACTATTTCCTCTAGATCATCTGTTATTTTAATATATCTAGTTCGTTCTTTGTATCCCTTGTTATTTATTAGTTTATGAGGGTTGTATGTTCTCTTCTTTTTTAGGTGAGTTTTTTTCTTTATCAACGGGGTGAATTTAATTTTAATCTTTATCATGTAATGATCCGATCCAGTATCTGTTCCTCTCAGAACTTTCACATTGTAGATCTCCCTGTGATAGTTCTTATCCATACAAACATGATCTAGTTGCCATTCACCTTTTTTCCAATCTGGATGTTTCTAAGTTTTGAGTTTATTTGGTCTTCTCTTGAAGTAAGTTGATTTGGAGATCATATCATGGTTTCTGCAAAATTCCACCAGTCTTATGCCATTCCTGTTTGTTCTTCTCTGTGCTGACCATTTTCCTATTATGTCTCTATATCTTTTTTCCTTTCCTAACTGGGCATTAAAGTCTCCAATTAAAATTTTGGTGTGACATTTATTTATGTTTGTTGCTGTCTGATCTAAAAGCTCCCAAAATCCCGCCACATCATCTTTGTGTTCTTTCTTATTATTTTTATCATTAGTTGGGGCATGGGCATTTAGAATGGTTATGTTCTATTTGCAGCTTTTAGAGTTAGTGTCGAGAGCCTAGGGGATAATGCTTTAAATTCTATGATGGATTCAATTATTTTGAGATTGACTACAAATCCTGTTCCGAATTGTGGACATTGCTTCATTACTCTTTTTCCGGGAATTCCCTTGTAAATTCTATACCCTTGTGATTCTATTGGTTCCTGATCGGTGTTTCTCATTTCTTGAAGCCCGGTTATTAGAATCCCTTTGCGATCCATTTCGTCTGTCAAAATTTTGAGTTTTCCTGGCTGTATGATGGAATTTATATTGTGTGTTGCTATATAGTTTATCTGTCCTATCTTCAGTCTAAATTTGGGTTTTCTATCTGTCGGGGGTATTTTTAGATGCTCCGACTCATCTAGGGTATCTTTCAGGTGACTGCCCACCGTATCCGAATGCAGTCTAGGTGGATTATTCCTTAAAAGATTTCCTTCCATGTTTGACTTTCAAAGGTAGTCAACCTTGTATGGAGCAAGCTCCGAGTTACAACTGCGGTTGTTAACCGTAGAGGTTGTTGTGTGTTTGGTCCGCGAGAGCTATTTTATTATGCTCAAGTCCGCCGGCAAGCCGGTGAGGACCCCCCTATCCGCCACCTGGGACGCGCCACGTCGGAGTATCACCTCTCCGCCTGCTACGACACCGTAGTAGGTTCGTGGTTTCTCTAATTTATAATGAAATTTTTCCTGTAAAATATTTAAGAAATTTAAGAGTGCTAAAATACATTCTGTATTCAGAAATTTGTTGAATAAGTGACACCCATCAGCAGATATTAGCCATCCTCATTGAGGATGCTGCGCATTCAAGGTATAGCTCTACATTCATCTACCTCCTTAGGCTTACGTAACAACAGTCACTTATTGCAGGTACACATCGAAACGTTGCATTTCTGACAATAGATTCTGGGTTTTGCAGGGCATCCTTTAGGGCACATCTCTGCTTGTCTCTTTGAGCAACCAAATGACAAATTCCATCAAATTTTACTTCAGACACAGTCCTGAAACGGCTTGAATGTGGTAGCAGTAGCCTTCCCCAGTAACACTTTGGGAGTGATGAACCAAGTACAAAACTACTTAAATTAGCTGACATACGGTACCTTGTGTAATGTTGAATAATAATTGTGGAAGTGATATCCTAATAGTTGTTTTCTCCTCCACTGTCTATAACCCACCCGCCATCCCCTTTTTATAACATTGCTTGTATAGTGAAATTTTAGATGTCAGCAATTTTGTACGTGATTTATAGGATAAATAAGATGTTGCTAACCCCACGAATACGGTATCTTGTGGTGTTTGTTTTATGCTGCACTTGCTCCGCTCGATTCGTTGTGTTTCTATGTTAAGAAGGTTTTACATACAAAAAAAAAAACTAACCTGGGCCTAACGCCCCAGACTACCTTGCTTGTAATATAAGCAGTAATTTGTTGTCCTAAACTAGTAGTGGGTATAAATTCTATCTTATTAAAGCTTTACATACAAAAGCCAACCTAACCTGGGACTAACGTAACAGACTCCCTTTCTTGTAAAACAAGCAGTAATTTTTGGCCAGTCAGAAGCCAATAGTATCTCGCTGAGCTCGTTACGCATGACCTGTGCCTTATTTTATGGAGGTTACCATACATTGGCAACAGTGAAATGGCATCTCGGTAACGGATGAACACACCCAAGGCACCTGTTTCAGTAGCAGTTGAGCTACGACTAGCTTTGACAATTGCCATCTGTTGAATGAACAATGAATAACGACTAAAGTCACTTAATATTTCCTGTGCAGTAATGATAATGGACAGTAATTTCAATTCACAATGACTCCCGGAATATCAAATACGGTACTTAAGGTATGAAAATGACATATTATATTAGTTAAGTGCGAGGCTCGTGTTTCATCACTCCCACAGAATTACCCCTTCCCCTGGGTGCCTGATTTCTAGCAAGTAGTTTCAAGTGCCTGACTGTAATTCAAAATATCAAGGGCATTAGTACTTCACCGTTGTTATCGCAACGGTAATCGTAGGAACCGCATCAATCTTTCTTCATTTCATTGCTGACTTTTAGTGGACAGTCACTTGTTCGAGTTATCCTTATTACAGTGCCTGTTGCTCTATATCTAGGGTTTGGAGATGAATCAGGAGGTCTCTGCTAGCAAAAATGTTATCAAAGAACACTGATTTTGTTAGTTTCAATGCAGAGAAAAATGTTTCACAGACATACGTTGCTCCAAACATTGATAACACTTGTGGGCCTGCCTGTGCAATTTTGGGTATTCTTGCTGCGGTAATTTTGAGTAGAAATCGGGCAAATTTTGCACAAAGCTAAAAATATCCTTAAGTCTTGTGCTACATTGCAAAATTATAAGCTCCATTTGAAACTCGTGCAGAACCTCAGTTACAGAGATTGAAAATGGGCTTCACAAACAAATCAAATCCTTACTTTTTAGAACCAGCCACAGTCAAACGTTACTAATCCCTGCGATCAAATGATGTCAAGTGAGACTACAGATAGCAATATATGGTGCACCACATCACAGCAAAGACAGTACATGAGGGGTAAGATGAGAAAGCGAGAGAGAGAGACAGACATATAGACTTCCCCCACCATCACTGCAAGGCCGTCCGACTCAGACGCACTCCAGAGTGCAGTCGGTGTGCTAGCGCGCCCAGAGTGCTGTTTGGCCACCTCTGCTCTAGACCAATAACTGCTAGGTAACATCATATATGCACCCCTGGATTTTGTCACGCGTATGACCAACCATATGTGGTGGTGTAATATGTATCTTCCATGTTGGCAATACTAATGTGATGTCATGTGTCATCAATGTGTATGCCTTGGTGACAAATTAAGAAAAAAGGAATGAAAATCATCTATTATCCATGTTAACGAAACTGTGAGTGTGAAAGGCAGGTTCTCGTCTCATGCACTTGCAATGAAAATAGTGCGTAAAGTGATGGGAACGTGCAAACCACAAAAATACAGGTCATGAGAGAATTTGAATTGTATAATACTTTTAATTGTTGAGCTATCTCATTGTTAACTTCATAATTACTGGATTTAAAAAAAAAAGAAGTTACCTTAGCATACTTTCATTAATAATTGCCCTGGAATATGGAAAAAAAACTTTTTTATTGCCATGTGACTTAGGTGTCATAATATGAGGACGCTGGGAGTTAATGCATTACATTTCATGTAAAGAGCTTTTTGTAGAATGTACTTATGCATTTTTTTGGTTGAATGTCAGATTACATTTCATGAAACTTTTAAAAATTGTTTATTTAGTTCATCTTGTGATGTATTTTATATATAAATCTGTCCAGTTCTCATCATTTGTGTGGTGGATGTATTATAAAATGTGCGATTTGTTTTGTGGCAATTGGCTGGTTTGTTAATAAATCCCAACATCTTACCACTATCAAAGGTAAACAATCTGCTTGAATGTAAAAGTAAATTGATGATGTAACTGGGATGGCTTCAGAGTAGGAAGAGCATCAATGTCATTAATTAATTTCATAAAATATTATTTTAGGATTTAGTCCATGTTTTATTAACTTGAAAGTTTTAAAATTAGTATGATAAATTTGACCCATGTTCCTTGTCTTGTTTTCTCATTATGAAAGTTGCATTAATATGAGTCTGAATCTATTATTCTCCAAATTTGTTAATTGAATAATAAAATGTCCAGATTTTTCCCTCAATTCTGGTAATGGTGTATTAATTACTAATGCCATTCTTGAAGGATTTGACTGAGAAGGCCTCAGAAGAGGAAGAGGA
This sequence comes from Meconema thalassinum, assembly GCA_946902985.2. NCBI lineage: Eukaryota > Metazoa > Arthropoda > Insecta > Orthoptera > Tettigoniidae > Meconema > Meconema thalassinum. The sequence goes on from OX336397.1 coordinate 226,994,778, forward strand.
GGAGCAATATTTGCTAAAGAAACACAACTGAAGCTACACAACCGAACTGTTTCACAGATTTTTAATGCAACGACACTGCTCATATTTGAATATTGTTCTAGGATTTCTAGTAATTAGTATGGTTTAGAATGACATTTCCCGTGTGTATTAACACTTGAAGGCCGGCCCCGTAGCGCACCTGCCTCTCACCCGGAGGTCTAAGGTACGATTCTCTGTCAGTAATTGTAGAATTGCAGGAACGGGGTGCACTCCGCCTTATGAGGACAATTGAGTAGCTATCTGACAAGGAGGCTGTCCCGGTCACGAAAACCAAGATTAACGGTTGAGGGGACCCGGCACGCTGACCACTTGTTAGTTAGTTATTGTTGTTTTAAGGGGCGGAACTACGAGGTCATCTGCCCCTATGACCACGTGTCACTATAATATTCAGGCCAAATGGCTGGGCAGCGGTCGCTTGGTAGTCCTAGGCCCTTCACGGGCTGTGGTGCCAAGGGTTTTTATTACCATAACACTTGAAGGTTACATAAATTATTATATAGTTTAATGTTTCTTTTCATGTCCCACCACCAGGGGCTTACAACTAGTGGGATGTGGGTTGGCTCCTCTCTTTCATCTTTCCTGCCAACTCTTGTTCCCCAACGTTATTAGGGTATTGGAGGCCTGTGATGTCTTTCATTTCCCTGCCTTAATTGGCTCTTGTCTTTTTCTTTCCTATTTTTTGTGGGATCAGAATCTTTGAAGAATGAGTATTGAGTATTTGGAAACTACTAGAGCCATAAAAGGCAGATAGAAAAGGGAAAGAGGAGAGGGTCCACCCCAAAGTCAATAAAAAGGGGAAAATGGATACAGCTCTGGAACCCCCTCACAGTCGCTGACTCCCGAGCTCAAAAGCTGACGGTGTAGACTTAGCCATGTGCTGACCCTTCGAAGAAGGAGGGTATCAGGATAGATGATGTTAGGGCCAGTTAAGGCAGAAAAATGAAAAACTCCCTAGATTTCGGATACCCTAATACAGTCGGGGTTGGAAGAGAACAAGAGCTCGCTAGGGGAGGTCGACAGGTAGATGAGAGAGAGGAGCCTGGCACAAGTAAGTGGAAATAATAACGGACAAGGCTGGGGTCCAGTGGTCTCGAAGCCAAGTCCCACTAGTTGTGATCCCTGGGGTTGGGGATATACCCTCAAGGGCTCATGGATAGTGAGGTTGGTAATAGGCATCTATGAAGAATTTCTGAGCTGGGTTTGGTTTTCTTCTTTTCCCGTTACGGGGCTAACCCCTCTATCCGTTATTGTTTTAAGGGGCGGAAATACGAGGTCATCTCCCCCACACCCTTTTCTATCTGCCTTTCATAGCTTTACTTCCTTTCAAGTCCCTCAATCCTTCTCTCGTGGTTTAGCAGCTAGGATGCTTGGCGCTAGCCCCGGAGGTAGAATTCAATTCCCTGTCTGCCAAGAAATTTAATTCTGGTTTGAGTGCTGGAACGGGGTACATTCGTCATCGCGAGGCAAAAATGAGTGGATGTGGGTTCGAATCCCACCTCAGCCATCCTCGAAGTGGTTTTCCGTTGTTTCCCCACTTCTACTCTGGGCAAATGCCGGGATGGTTCCTAATTTAAGGCCGCGGTCGTCTCCTTCCCAATCCTCACTTGACTTAAAAATACACACACTAATACAGTCATCACAATACGATGGGTTATCAAACAAATTCAACACACATCTAAGTACATGGTGCTACATGACCACGATGTCGCAAAGCCCCTGAATAAATTAATATCCCATTTTTCGGCGGCCCTTTTTTGATCTTTTATTGCCCTTATTCTTTATTTTCATCTCTAGTATACCGACAGTAGTGGCTACGCGGGCTAAAGCGCTGCGTTAGGTCAAGGGGCCAAGCTCTCTGCTGACTCGGTAGACGCGTGGGATCGAGCCCCACCGTCGGCTGTCCTTGAAATGGTTTTCCGTGGTTTCCCATTTTCAACACCAGGCAAATGCTGGGACAGTACCCTCTGACAGGCCACGGCCGCTTCCATCCACATCCTTGCCCAGTTTCATTCATCTTCATCCATTCCATCTCTCATCCCGACGCGCAGGTCGCCCACGGGCGTCGACTAGAAAGACCTGCACTCGGCCTCTCAGGAGGCAACACGACAAAAAATAAATCTCTAGTATGTAAGTTAGATTTAAATCAGTTGGAAGTAGCCTAATTGTATGTTATTACCATCCGTATAATTACGGCCAAATGAGCTAGACATTTCGCCCCTTCATTTTTGCCATGCATTTTTGCTTTTCTTAATACTGAAAATTTGCCCGTAAGTATGTGTCTGAATACTTTTAGATGATTGAATAACAAACGAACTATCTTATTGTAAAGTTTTCACGTCCGTCAATTTCAGGAGTGTTGCGATCCAGCCGGCAGTGGTATGCTCGAAGTAGGAAACATGCCTCGATAGCATGGAAGAAAAACATGTTCCATGTCGATAGTGTCAAAATCTCGATTTCTTCTCTTATCGCCATAGAACCAAGACCACTCGATGTGTATCTCAAATTCATCGACCGACAGAGTATTTCAAAACATTGTGATGTGAATTTCTTGTATAATAATAGCACTTTCTTTAATGTTTGTGTGCGTGCCAGTCTTATTTTCAATTTTCAGAGTCCAGAGTGTCGTTTGGGCGTACTGAATGTGGGATATTTTTCAATCATGTTGTTAAATGAGAAAGTAGTTAAGAGAATCCCAGGCAAAACCGTGCCAAATCCAAAAGAGAGTCAGGGTTATATTGATGATCTAAATAAGAAATCCAGAGTAGAATTACTAGAATTACTTGAAAGACAAAATATGATTTTGGCAAATAAGTAGGTATTATTAGAAATTATTTGAATGAAAATTACGGAAGTTACTCGATATCGAACTGTCATATAACCTCACTTTTGTCTTGTTGTTCTTTTTGTAGGAGTTTCATATCCAAGCTACCTGATAAAGGAAAACGAATAACTGACTTCAGGGATAAAATACGAACTGTCTTAGCCAAAAGTGATGGAGTTGAGCAAGCTTGTGGTCTGCTCTCTGGACTATCTTTGAAAAATGTGCCTGAAGAGATAGAATGGACTGGGAAATATCCGGCTAAAGAAGAGCCTTTGGATAGTGATGATGACAGCGCAGGTGAAGAACGAGATCCCCTTAAAATTCTTGCTACTCAAGGAGGTGTCGGGTCATATAAAAAGACTTTAAGGTGAGATTATAGTTCAGGTATTTGCCAGTAGACGTACCATACTTGTATGGGGCTGTCCTAACTATTGCCAAAGTACCTTTAGTAATGGTATCCGGAGATGTTAATATAATAGATGTTGACTCGTCCGCTGCCATAAACCCACCCGGCCATCCCAAATAGATACACGACTTATATAGCAGAAATTAAGTCTTTCGGCGCCATGTTGCTCACTAATTCCGGAATGCCAACCCCACGCATTTGGTACTATTTCACATGGAGTATAGAACGTGTAAACCAAAGAGCGTCGATAAAGTAATGTAATGAAAAATTGCGCGAATTGTCAGTGAAATCAGTTGAACCATGGATTGTGTCACATGTGAGATAACTTTTTCGAGTTTCAATCGTAAATACTATGGGGATCTAAATAAGTTGCTGGAACTCTTACAGCAACACAATGTGATATCGAAAACTCTTCCGTGCGCTAAATGTCGTAGCGATCTACCAGTGAAGTGGTCTAAAGCCACTGGAAGGTTAGTTGTGACCTGCAATAAGGCCATTCCAGGGCTTGAATCAAGATACTGTAATTCTAAATCAACGGCCTTGAAAGGAACCTTCTTTTCAAAATCAAAGGTACCTATACCAGATATTGCGAACTTTATTTTTTTATGGTGTCTGCTTCCTAACCCTGGACACAGAATACTGATGAAGGAAGTAATTATGAATAGTAATACTGTAGTAGACTGGTCGTCATTTTGCCGGGAGGTGTGCGAGCATTGGTTGTATCAAAACAGAGTACAAATTGGAGGACCGGGAGTTGTGGTGGAGATTGACGAAGCAAAGTTTGGGAAGAGAAAGAACAACAGAGGCTGGGAAGTCGATGGCCAGTGGGTTTTTGGAGGAGTGGAAAGTAACAATAAAAAGAAATTTTTTATCCAACCTGTAGAACGAAGGAATGCCCAAACACTCATTAATGTCATTCACGAATGGGTATTGCCAGGTTCCATAATAATTTCCGACTGTTGGGGGGCCTACAACACCCTGCAACACAAAGGGTTTATCCACCTACGGGTTAACCACAAAGTAGCTTGCCACGGTGGGTGAGTGGATAGCGTGTCGGTCTACTAACCCCAAGATTGCAGGTTCGCCCCTGACCGTGGTAAGTGATTTTTGAAAGGCGGCAAAAATACGATACGCATGTCATACGATGTTGGCATGTCAAAGAACCCATTTGAATTCAGTAGGCCGAGTTCATAATGGCAAAATTAATCTCGGGAGTTTCCGCCAGCACAAAGTTCCTCATTTCTCTACTAGAAAGCGCTATTGTGTTCAAGGAGATTAGATATCTAACATCTAACCTCCTTGACTTTCATAGTCAAGGAACTACGAAATTCGACATGCAAGCTACCCTCAGGGTGTCAAATAGCAAAGCTTGCACCAGGCACCCGAGGCCATACGATATTATTATTATTACCACAAAGTGGAGTTCGTCTCCACACAACGAAGCCGCCACGTACACCTTCAGAACGAAGCAAGGATGCTAGCAGCCAACATAGATCCCTCAGTCCACACCCAGAACATAGAAAGGGAGTGGCGCAACGTGCGCTATAGTATCCCAATCTTCGGGAAGAAGAAGGCCCACTTTGAAGGCTACTTAGCCGAGTACCTCTTCAAGAGGAATTATCCATATAGCACCCGAGTCCACCATTTTTTGAGGATAGTCTCAGAACTATACCCCCCCCCAATCATTAAAACCTAACCTAACCCTAACCCTTAACCTTAACCTTACCTGAAGTCGTAGCCCAGCCTTGCCTCGCCAAGCCTGAACTGAAGTCGTAGCCCAGCCTTGCCTCGCCTGAACTGAAGTCGTAGCCCAGCCCAGCCTCGCCTCGCCTGAAGTGAAGTCCCTAGCCTCGCATGAACTCGGAACCTTTTAAAACAATTTCGAACTATTTGAAATAGTAACAATTTCAAATTTTAGGTGTCAATAATATGTGTGTCGTGTCGTGAATTTCGAACTTTTAATTTATAACAATTTGTAACCATTCCAAACTTTACGTGTGAATAATATGTGTGTCGTGTGGAAATTCTTCAATTTGTAACCTTTCCAAACTTTACGTGTCAATAATATGTGTGTCGTGTGGAAATTCATTGAAACGTGTGAAATGGGTGAATTTTGTATTTGACATGTTGGTAACGTACTCAGATGTTCGTTTCTCGGGTGTCACATGACGTATGTAGTGATGGTCATTTCTGCTGTTTTAGGAAAACGCCAACGAACTGTTCGTTTGTTGAAAACAACTGTTCTCCCAAACAGTTTGAAAACAACAGGTTATAAAATTCGTTCACAAGACAGTACGGCAGAAGCTGATTTACCAACGCAGTAATGTTTTCGCAAACAGTTTGAAGACAGCAGGTCATCCGTTGACAATTCACAACGGGACTCGGCGATAGACGAGTGAGTCACACGCACAAGAGCTGTGAGATAGGAAAGATATTTCGCCACCTTTCACTGTAACTTGATTCAGTGCGTAATATCTAGACAGTAGACACTGAGGCTGGCTGCGTGGCTCAGCGGTAAAGTTCTCGCTTGCTAAGCCCCAGGTAGCAGGATCGAATCCTGGCGCAGCCAGTTGGCGTTTGAGGGTGCACAAATGCGAGGGAGCATTGTCAGTAGATTAACTGGCACGTTAAAGATCCCCTTTGGGGCGAAATTCCGGCACCCTGGCGTCTCTAAAAGCCAGAGTAGTTAAAAGGGACGTCAAAATAATATTATTATTATTACTATTATTATTAGACACTGACAGGCAACACAAGCTGATGGCTGACAAAATAGTACTTGTATGAAGGCTACACGGGTAGAACGGGAAGATGAGTGAGACTCCACTCTTAGGTAAAGTCAATGCAATCAAATTAGTTATTGTTCTTTTAAGGGGCGGAACTACGAGGTCATCTGCCCCTCTCAACACAGATTAAAGTATACAAAAAAGTACACGGGGCTACATGACCGCGTTGTCGCAGCCAGGAATTAATTTAAATTCTCACATGAAACTTGGAATTAAATACATTTCTCAGAATGCTAAAGCTGTCTCTCAGACACCACGCGACCTTCTATGCATGGGCGCCCACAGGCTTTTTTCCAGGGGGGAGAGTCATATTTTTCATTTAATTACCTAGCTGTCACTAGGACATATCGCCCCTCGCAATTTTCGTTTCATTTCTTACTTGCTTCGTGATATTCGTTATTTGGCTGTTCTGTAAACGTTGGGTACATTATCTTTATGGCATGAATGGGAAGAATAGTTGTTTTCTTTTAGTTCAGAGTTTTTGTCCTTAGAAGTTCGCTTTTCTTTGTGAATCATCGTCATAATGTTCATTTCTTTAGTGGTATCACCATGTATCGACAAAAATAAAATTCAAACAGTTCATTAAAATGGTAATGTTAAATGTTAATCCAGTTCGCCGATTTTCTAAATAACTGCAGATATTTTCAAGTAATTCCAAATTACTCTAAGTTAAATAAAATTGTGGAATTATCGGTTAAAATCAGTTAACTATCAGTAACTTCAATTTTTGTAATAGGGGCCTTGTGGCGCAGCGGTCAAGCTGTTGGCCTCTCGCCAACAAGCATTCCCGGTCAATGCAAGTGAGATTTTCGAAGTGAAATGCCATGTCCTGTGGTTCGGATTCTACGTTAAAAGGCGGTCCCGAGGCTCATAATCACAAGATTCACGGTCACGTTAAACTACAATCTTCCTTCCTTCAATTTATGTAATAAACTGGTGTGAAAATTAAGAAACTAAATATTCTCGGTAATCCACCCCCTACCTCTCCCCAACCCCCGAACCCCTGCGGACGGGCGCCCTTGCTGCTATGCGAGAGCTTTGAGGAGATTTAAGAACACCGATGATTCATCCGCCAACAGCTCGCAAACAGCAATAAGCGAAAACGTTGAAGAAGAACAGTTTGGCTAAGAACTGCTTTTCCCAACAGCTCTTGTATCCTGGCTGCTAATAATACGGGACAAACAGTTGATTTGACAGAGAGGGGATGGGAGTGGTTTACTGTCGAATAATGACGACCTCAGCCGAATAGCTCCTGCGGAGCTATTCATTCAAGGTTACAGCAGTGCCAGTGAGTAGCAAACAGTGTAAGACAAACAGTGGATTCGTTCCAACCAATCGTTGAAGGAAAACTGTTTGGTGTAACATTAAAAAACTGTTCGTTCGTTTTTCATGGGACAACTGTTTACTCCAAACAGTTGGGCGTTTTTCTGTCCATCACTAGACGTATGACGTAGTGTCCAAGATGGCGTCCATGGTGAAATGAAGGCAATGCTAAATGCATTATTTTCGTAAATAATCAATTAAAAGGAATTATTCCGGTGCAGCAGTGGCAATTGAGAAAGTAAAACGACTCCCAACATCTCCGAGAAAGGTTTGTCAATCATAAATACTATATTTTCAGTAATATACCTTGTTGAAAGCTATGACGGCTCGGTCACCTGTTCTGTAGTTTTAATGGGAATTTTTAGATTAAAACTGAATGAGACAACACTCGTTCCTTTTTCGCTTTCATTTCGATAATATATGATTTTCATACCTTATTTCATCTTCTGGGGACATTAACAAATGTAATTACTAACTTGGTCACTTCTGCGCCTGATATATGGGCTAAATTACCTGCGGTAAGCTTAACTATATGTTTTTATTTATTGCTCATTTTAGCAATGGCAGCCATGTTCGAGAGCATATTTAGTATGTTAAATTGCCACCAAAGCGCACCAGTCACTAGTTGCCAACTTGTGGGATACAAAATACACCAGGTCTACCCCACTGTGCGTGACAAAAACCAGGGGTGTATAGCCTATATGGCGTGAAGTATGATTCCAACTTGGCGCACTGTCAAGTGAACTGGGCACTGCATTGTTTTACAGTACCGCTCGGCCTATATACACAGTAGTACCGTAAGTGTGGGGTTGGCAATACTGTATTTGTCTATAAACTCGCGCGCATAATGGCGGACACATCTGGATTCTTACTGTATAAGCCGTGATCTAAATAAGGGATGGTGGGTGGGTTATGGACTGCGGAGGAGTAAACATTTATTACTAAGTTACATCATTCTCTGATTTCATCACCACTCATTAGAAAAGATAATTTGGCTGATTATTTGGGAAAATTTTATCGTACAAGTGAGTCTCATCCTGTGTTATTCATTATTAATTCTAGAGGTGACTTACTCCTGGCTTTGCACTTCTACCGGGCATATTATTGAAAATTTATAATTTTCATACTTTTCTGGGAGTCGTTAGACATTGTCTGATCTGGAAAGGTTAAATCTATGAGACAAAATAGCTTTCGTTGTGGTGTTTTGTTGTTAAATGGCAGTAAGCAGTGTGATACTGAATTACAATTGGCAGACTACCTGAGGCATGGTAAATACAATCAAAAATGCATTCCAGTAAAACTGGAGGACACCAAATCCTGGGGAAAAATTTCTTTAACCCTGGAACCGCTAAACGTCGCTATCGCGATCCATTTCTGCTCAGCTCCAGCGCTAAAGTCGCGATCGCGATGCATTACGTCAGCGCTTACTAAACTCGTCTTCGCGCCTTTATTGTTTGTTTATTTATCACATATTATACATAATTTAAAAGAGGAAAGGTGTATCCACATGTATATCTTTGGTTTTAAGAATTTTAGAGTAATGGAGACAGTTGGCACGCCTGAGAAAAACTATAACGTTTTGCAGTTGCTCAGCGTGATGTATATGGCGCGCTCCCAGGTAAGAAATTGCGGTTGTGTCCTGTCTGTTCAACCTCGGAGAAGAAATCCCGTAGCCACTTTTGGTGTCCAGGATGTAATTGTGGTGTCCATCAACAATGTTATCACAAATTACAACATTACTGGAGGCCTATGAAGGCAGGAAGAAAGAGAACCCATGAAGATGCTGAGGATGTGTCTGACTAAACACTAAGGCGTTGGAATGCTGTGTACATAATAATATATTTGGTAATTTTGTACATTTGCAGTAGTGACAAATAATGAAAAGTGTATATAATTAGAATCAGCATAAAATTGTGGAGATTTTATACATTACAACTAACACTGGGAAACCGATATTTTTGAACATTTTTTTGCCTAGAACTTTGAATTTTTTTACAATTTTTGTGTGCGTGTGTGTTTCTTTATCAATACTGCCTTACACTGCTGCATTGGTGAGTTTAATTTTTTATTGTCATATTCTTTGACTTTTTCTGAATAAAATGATGTATAACACTTCATTGTTAGTGAACAGAACACATTGTTTATGATTTTATGAAAATTTTGTGACAAAGCTCCCAGAAATTCTTAGCAGTTGAGGGTAATATAGTCAGCGGTTGCAGGGTTAACTACAGAAGTTAGTCAAAATACCTGTGGTAATGGTCAGGAAAAAATCTGGAGATGATGTCTGTCTGTCAGGTAGTCAGCCCGAAGGCTGGTTGGATCCTCACAAAGCACCGTCGTTAGGTAATGTGGGTAGATACCCACAAAAACCCAAGGCAGCACTATATTGAGGCTTACTGGGCAAGAAGAGGAGTGAGGTAGTTTGCTATTGCTTTCCTCACTAAGTCAGAACAGCAGTACTAACTCTATGAGTAGAACCTTTCACAGCATCCACAGGCACTGACTGTGCCCTGAATGTCATTACTAAGCAACACCCATACCTCAGTAGCTTCCATATAATCACAGCCATGAACGAGACTGAGACATCGGTGAAAAGCCACATTTTACTCTAGCCTGTGCCAACAGACAAATGCAAATGTACTGCATTCATCAAGAGATGGGAAACAGGCCAAGTAATGTTTTAATTTTTACAAAAAGAAGTACCATTAATGATGTTAATAGCCTGAGTGTAAAGGATCTGATGATGATCGCTTGACGATCGAAACTCGTCATCCAAGTGTATTAATATGTTGTTTCTTATGGCTAGCCCGGATTCCAATCCATCAGCTTAGAGTATTAATATTAATCTCATGTCTTTTTTTTTTTTTCCAGATGTAGGGAATAACACCCATTAAAATTTGGGTACACTCACGTTGACCGATAGAGAAGCATTTAAACTTCATCATAGAAACTGCATGATGTAAACGTGTAACGATATCAGTCCTAATACTCTAAAATCATTTCCTATTATTCTTCTCTCCACAGTGTCTTTGAATTTGGGTCATCTGCTCTGTTTCCTGCTTCTTCTTTTTGAACTTAATTTTTCATTTTCTTGTAGGATGGAAAAAGAAGAAGAAAGTTTGATAAAACCTTCGGACCTTGAGGACATAGAATCCTTCAAAGTCAAAGATGGCGACGAGCAGAGTTTGCCACCTTCACGCAACAGCACACCGGACGTGCCGGATGGCGACCCGTATGTCAAGGTCTTGTTTGACTTGTTGGAAAGACCTCGGGAGAAGAAACGAGAATCGTTCAAGCCCTTTCGTACCACCGTGTCGGACGTACACTCGATGAGTCGCGTGCCCAAGCAGAAGAACCGCTACTGGGAGGTGACTGCTGCCACGCCTCCAGATCCCATCCACGGTGAGGTAAAGATCGTGAGCCTCCAGGAGTCATTGGAACTGCAGAGAATGCAGGCTGCCAAATTGAAGGTATGTACTCTAACCTTCGGACAAAGAGCAACAAATACAGAATCATAATCCACTGATAGTCGGCTTCGGTGGCATAGTCGGTAGCATGCTGAACTGCTATGCCCAAGATCGCGGGTTCAAACCCGGCTGAAGTCGTCGGATTTTAAAGAGCGTTAAAATCCTTCAGTAAGCCTTCCTTCGAAGGGGGAAGAAAAGCCAGTGTTCCCATGTCATAGATTTATGGCACATAAAAGAACCTACCATTGCAATTGGTAATATGTAGCCAAATTTGTAGGTTATACAGTACTCTCTCGGTATTCCAGCAGATGTCGGACCAGAGCACTGCCGGATTACCGAAAACGCCAGATTACTGGAAAATATCGAGAAAAACTCAGATATCATTTGAAAATCAGTTTTTTGGTAACAACCGCCAAAATAAACCGCTCTCCTCCGCATTGTAAACTTGGTCAGGAGTTAAATCCATTTCTTGGATAACCTGTTTGAACCTTCAACAGCGCTTTCGTCACATGAAAATTTCTCACCCGTTGTACTTACCAGTCTAATTCCGTAACGTTGTTTGAATTTCTGCAACCATCCCTCGCTGGCTTGGAAATCATCCTTTTTTTGTAATTTTTCGGTAAAATTCCCTAGCCTTTCCTTTAAGGATTTCACGAGAAATTGGTGTAGGCTATGCCTACCACCTTGTAAAAACCAATCGTAGAGGAGGATTTTCACCAGTTTTCAATGTCTGTAGTTTACTTTTAAAATTTTCATTCATCTTAAAAAACGACTTTATTTTATCACTGTTTTTTCTTATGTCATGAACTGTAGCTCGACCAACACCGAATTCGTTAGAAACACTAGTTAACGTTTCGCCCTTTTCAAGCCACTTTAGGATTTCATGTTTATCTAACAAAGATAGAGTTTTATGTTTACGTTTTTTCTGCACGGATGCCATCTTCAACAAAACACTACTACAGTACAACTGTCCTACACTAAGCTCCTGAGGGGGGGGGGGGGGGGGGGCGTGCGTGAGTCATCGCTCTAGGCGCCAATGCATTGTTTACTCAGACACTAGTTTTTATATTCGAAAGAAAATAAGGGATTCTGCCTTTTCAATACTTATATTGAACCTACTCACAGGTACATGTTTCGAAGGTAAAACTCCTTCTTCCTCAGCCTGTACATAAAAATAACAAAGATAAATTCTTATCAACATTATATTGGCTCCCCAAATCAGCAGCGGCTAGTATAGAGGCAGTTTGCTCTTTATTTTTAAAATAACATAAAAAGTAAACTACTGGGCGTAGAATTGTGATTCAAGTTTCTATATACAGTACAACCTGTCACATCCGGACCTGTGATATCCGAACCCTCCCATATCCGGACACATCTCCGAATGAATTTTTAAGTCGTAGTTGAGAGCGAGGATACATTAGTGTGCTAGCCAGGGAGGACGAGTGAAAGTTGCAGCGCTGGAAGGCTGTGTGCGTGCTTGACCACGAGGGGTTGTGGCCTGACTCGGTCAACGACATCTTCCCGGAAACTCATCCCTTTGTGTGAATAAGCGATATTCCATTCACGGCTTCTGCCTGCCTGCCACCAACGTCAACACGAGGCTGCCTCTCTTTCTACCCTTCAGTCTGTGCGTGAGTCTTGAAGCGACAGTTTATTTTGCGAGTGTGTTTCTGTTGTTACTGTTATTGTTTACTGTTGTTATCGTTATTGTTATCTTTTAACCTTGGTTTTTCTTTTGCTAAAATGTCCGAAAAAAGGAAAAAAACTGTTGTTACGATGGCAGAAAAGTCCATGCTCTAAAAAGGTTAGATGCTGGTGAAACAGCCAAGAAGATTGCCGCGGATATGGGAGTAGGAACAAGCACTGTGAGTGACTGGAAAAAGGCTCGGAGTGATATTGAAAAGTGGTGCTCGTCACAAGCGTCAACAAGTGGTGTTAAAAAACTTAAAATGATGAAAAAGGCAGCTAACAACCAAGTTAATGAGGCATTGTTTCTTTGGTTTACCCAAAGAAGAGAGCAAGGGTTACCTATCTCAGGTCCTTTACTAAAAGAAAGGCACTACTCTTTAATAAGGAAATTGGAGGGGATGAACAGTTTAAAGCAAGTGAGGGGTGGTTGGAAAGCTGGAAAAATCGGCATGGTGTGCGGAAACTACAGATCAGTGGTGAAAAGCTATTGGCTAACCAAGAAGACGCTGAAAATTTTAAAATATTTTTACACAGTTTAATTGATCAACATGGGATTACTGGAGAGCAGCTCTATAATTGCGACGAGACTGGGCTCAACTATAAAATGCTTCCCACCTACACTTTGGCTTCCAAGAAAGAAGACAGTGCACCGGGGTATAAGAAGAAAAAGGAGAGGGTCACCATTTTAGCCTGCAGCAAAGCTACAGGAGATCACAAGCTTCCATTAGGATTCATTGGAAAATCCAAAAAGCCAAGGGCTTTCAAGAACTTTCAAGACTTGTCTGGCCTACCAGTTTGGTACAGAAACCAGCGCAGCGCTTGGATGAACTGCGAAATATTTAGTGCCACAAGTGGAAAAACATTTCTTGAAAAATAACTTGCCAAGAAAACCAGTGCTCCTACTTGACAATGCACCCTCACATCCAAGTGAAGACGAACTTAAAGATGGAGATATAAAGGGTGTGTTCTTACCACCAAACGTGACATCACTTTGTCAACCTATGGATCAAGGCGTGCTTGAGTCACTAAAGCGAACCTATCGCCGTAGGTTACTTTCTGTGTTGATTGCTGGAATGGACGAAAGAGAAAGTGTTACAGAGACGTTAAAGAAGGTGGATGTTAGACGTGATTATGTGGGTATCCCAGGCATGCGATGAAATAAAACCGTTGACGCTGGTAAGGTCATGGAGGAAGCTCTTAGATCACAAAGCTACTGATAAATGGACGGGGGAGAAAACAGAAGACGTCAATGAAACTTATGCCTGCAAGGAAGAAAATCGTCAGATTGCTGAGCTTGTGCAAAGCCTGCCTGGTTGTGAAAAAATCAACAACGAGGAAGCCATAAATTGGTTAGTACTGTAAATGAAGACGAAGTCAACGAAATTACAGACAGTTACATTATAGAAATGGTGTGCAATGATGAGGAAAAAATCTTTGAACCCGAAGAAGAGGACAACGCCCCTATAATGAGTCACTCTGAGGCATTCGACCATAGAATCTTTAATCACTTATGTAGAAAATCAAGATGAAACAAGTGTGACTGAAGTGATGTTTTAAGAAGATTGAGGGACATGGCATCCAAAAAGCGTGTACAGTGCTTGAAGCAACAGAAAATCACAAACTTTTTCAAAAACTAATGTAGAAACAGTAGGTCTAAGTGAAGTGCGTGAAGCAACAGAAAATGACAAACATTTTCAAAAAATTATGTAGAAGCAGAATGTACAGTGTATTTATGTAAGTACATGTACTGTAAAGCATACTACTGTATTATAATTTAATTATTTTAATTTAGTTTAAAACAATTCTATTTCTTAGCCTATGTACAGTATACAGTTAACAAAATGATACTAAACCGTTAAAAACATTAAAATTAATCAACAACAAACTCGTGAATTATTTCTGGTCACCTAGCTATTTGTAAAAATAGCCATGTGATATCCGGATTTTTCCATATCCGGATCGGCCGGTCGCCACATTAATCCGGATATGACAGGTTATACTGTCTGGGGAAACAAGGAGGAGGAAATTCAGGAGCAACTGAAGGCTTGGGAAGAAACAGTGGCAGAGTACGGATGGAAGTTCAACATCAGTAAATGTGAGATCCTGTTAACGACCAGGAAAAAGGACAGACCAATGAGTGGGATAGCACTTGGAGGTGGACAGCTGAAGAAGGTGGAAAGACTCAAGTACTTGGGAAGTATAGTGGAGGAAAATGGGAGAAATGACAAAGAGATTACGGAACGTGGCAGACAGGCAGAAGCATTTCTGAGAAGCATTAGGAGCTTAGTGTGGAATAAAGATGTCCCACAAAAAAGCAAGGAAGTGTTATACAGAAGCTACTATATCCCGATACTGACCTATGCTTCAGAAACGTGGACAATGAAGAAAAGAGACATAAGCAGAATACAGGCAGGTGAAATGAAGTTCCTGCGAAGTAGGATCGGAGTAACAAGAAGAGACAGGGTGAAGAATGAAAAGGTCAGGGAAATGGTGAAAGAGGAGCCCCTGCAAGGTAGGATTGAGACATCAAGACTGAGGTGGTATGGACACTTAAAGAGAATGGATGAGAAGAAGATTCCCAAGAGGATACATGAGATGCAGATGCAGAAGAAACGACCAAGGGGAAGACCAAGAGATAGATGGCTGAAAGGAGTGGAGGAATGTGTCAAGAAGAGAGGCGAGGACTGGACCAGAGTGACAGCGGAGAGGTGGTGGGAAGAAAGAACTAAGTGGCGAGGCTTATGTTCCAAACAGACCCAGCCTGGGGCTGGAAACTGTACAAGATGATGATGATGACAGGTTATACTGTACTCAGTAAAATGCTGCCTTTCATCCTACTTTTATGTAGAAACCGTATCCGGTCAAACTTGACCCCTCAGTGCGCGTGATATTTCGTTTCGGTGACGCGAGCCGTCAGCCTCCCACTGTTCTGAAGCCACACCTGTCTGGTCATGTCGCGGCAGAAACCGCTGGGTCGGGCTATACTCTAATACAAAACGCTGGATTACTGGGAGTGCCGGAGAGCTGAGATGCCGGATTACAGAGGGAGTACTGTATTTGGCTAGTTAGAAACGCTCTATCTAGTTCCAACGTTCGCTGCTAGTTGTTAGCAACTGGTAGCCAAAGTTGGAACTACTTGAAATTGAATTTCTTGGGAGCCCTCGGCATTCAATCAAAAATACTCACCTATGGCAATTGGCTGCGATTCATATATAAATAAACCTACAAACTTCCTTCCTTCCTTCGAGTCCAAGCAGAGAATGCGGGATGTTGTTACATTGGGACTCGGGGAGGCAGGGCGTGAAGGAACTAAAATGCAATACTGTGTCACGGCAGAGACTGGTGTGTCGGGCTCTAGCCACACCAAGGCTTCTTCTTTACAGCTGATTCCAACTCGACATATTTGTTTGGATTCATCTTCAGAATATACGTTTACACAGACATTTCCACAAGAGCCTAGCTCAACAATGTATGTGCCTATGTTCTGCACAAAAGCTGGACCAATCAAAAGTAGCTTGGTTGGTTCCTTAGTGTAGGGGTTGCGACATCGTGGTCATCTAGCCCCGCGTACTTTGGGTGTGTGTAGAATCTGTCTGATAACCGGTGTTAATCGTGATGGCTGTATTATAGTAAAGCCATCATTACTTCCAACTTGACGTTTCAGTGTTACCCTAGAGTTATCTAGCGGTCAGAAAGAAAATCACTTTAACCAGCCAATCAAAACGATATATCACGACAAATCGAGTTTCGTTCGTGATGTCGCAATTTAGCGAACGAAACTGTAGCCTAGCAGTGAAACGTCAAGTCGGAAGTAATGATGGCTTGACTATAGTGTGTGTTATTTGTTTTTAATTCAAATAATAATATCGTATGGCCTCGGGTGCCGGGTGCAAGCTTTGTAATTTGACACCCATTTGGTAGCTTGTATGTCGAATTTCGTCGTTCCTTGAATCACTATGAAAGTCAATGAGGTTAGGTATCTAAGCTCCTTGAACACTATAGCGCTTTCTAGTAGAGAAATTGAAACGTTTTGGCTGGCCCCTAACTGTTGGGTGATAAATGTAACTGTTTACCTTTGCCTAAGCTATGTTGTTTTAATGGGCGCCAAGACCTCAATGCAATGTTGAAATCTAAATTTGTATTTAACAACGTCTAGCTCTGGCAGAACACCTTCAAGACACTATTCACTCAGATCGTGGTATGATTTGATCATTAACCCAACAAACAATTGTATCAGGAGAAGGAATTGGTCTATATCTAATGCTACCTACTGAAAGCAAAGATTGCATTGTAAAAGAAATGAATTTATTATATAAAACAAGTATAGCAAAATTAATAATAATCATCATCATCATCATCTTGCACAGTTTCCAGCCACTGGCCGGGTCTGTTTGGAACACAAGCCTCTCCAACGTCTTCTGTCTTCCCACCATCTCTCAGCCTCCACCCTTGTCCAGTCTTCTCCTCTCTTCTTCACGCTTTCTTCCACCCCCTTCAGCCACCTGTCTCTCGGTCTTCCCCTCGGTCTCTTTCCTTCCCACTTCGTCTCATGTACTCTCCTGGGTATCCTCTTCTCCTCCATTCGTTTTACATGTCCATACCATCTAAGTCTAGATTTCTCTATACCATCCTGTAATGGTTCCTCCTTCATTAATTCTCTGGTCCTCTCATTTCTTATTCTGTCCATCTTTGTAGCTCCAATACTGCTTCTCAAGAACCTCATCTCACTGGCCTGTATTTTGCTCCTCTCCCTTCCTTTCATAACCCAGGTCTCCGAGGCATACGTCAGGATAGGGACATAGTACGTCCGATATATGATCTTTTTGCTGTTCTGAGGGACATCCTTGCTCCATAACATGCTTCTCACACTCCTCCGAAATGCTTCTGCCTGCCTCCCCCGCTCATTTATTTCTCTATCGTTTCTTCCATTATCTTGTATCAGGCTTCCCAGATACTTAAAACTCTCCACTTTCTTCAGCTGTTCCCCACCAATTGTTATTCCCGTTGTGGTTCTTTCCTTCTTCCTTGTTGTGATCACCATCTCACTCTTATTTATGCTAAATTTCATCCCATATCCTTGTATTACTCCTTCCCACACGTCCAACTGTTCCTGTACCTCCTCCTCCTTGTTTCCCCAAATCATCAAATCATCTGCAAACACCATTGCTTTCATCTTTCCGTCCCCAATTACTTGTGCCACTCGGGTCATTATGTCATCCATCACCACAATGAAAAGTAACGGTGACAGTGCACTTCCTTGTTTCAGGCCGTTTCTTTGTTCCAACCAGTCAGATCTCTCTCCTCCCACTTTCACACAGCTCACGCTTCCCTTGTACATCTCCTTTATCCTCTTTATAGTCCATTTCTCTACTCCTCTATCCTCCAGGGACTTCCATACTTTGTTTCTGCATACACTGTCATATGCTTTCTCAATGTCCAGGAAGGCCATCAGTAGATCTGTTCCATATTCATAGTGCTGTTCTTGTAACTGCCTTACAGCAAAAATCAAATCCACTGTGGACCTTCCTGCTCTGAAGCCATGTTGTTCTTCCCTCATCCCTCCTTCTATCCTTGTCCTAATTCTCTTTTCCAAAACTTTCTCGAAGATCTTTGCACAATGACTCATCAGTGTTATTCCCCGATAGTTTCTGCAATCTGTTCTACTACCTTTCTTGAAGATCGGGACAATGATTCCTTTTTTCCAGTCCTCTGGGGTCTTCCTTTCCTTCCATGCTGTCCTCATCACTCGGTACAGCCACTGTATCCCCACCTCTCCTGCTGCTCTCACCATCTCCACACTCAACTCATCCACACCCGGTGCCTTCCCTCCTTTCATCTTGTTCACTGCATCTTCCACTTCTTTCCATGTTAAGTCCTTTTCTGTTTGCAGTTCATCTTCCTCTTCCCCGATTTCTTCCTCCTCACCATCTTTTCCATTTGGGTTCAGAAGTTCTTCAAAATATTCTTTCCACATTTTCTTCAGTTCTTCCCTATTTTCTATCTCTTGTCCCCTTTTGTTCACCATTCTAACATAATCCGTAGGATCCTTCCGCCTCTTATCTTTCACCATCCCATACAGGACCTTTTTTGTACCTTCACTATCCTCCTCCATCATCTTTGTCCACTCTTCCATCCACTTCCTTCTCTCCTCAGCCACCACTCTCTTCGCCTCCTTCTTTCTTTCCTGGTACTCTTCCCTTGTCTCTACCGTCCTATTTTGATACCACCTCCTAAAGGCTCTATTCTTTTCCCTTACTATATCTTTTGTCTTCTCATTCCACCATGATAAGTACAAAATTTAAATTGGAGCGTTGTGATTTGAATATTACCGATAGAAAATTACGTGAAAACGGAGTCTGATAAATTGATTTTACTCTTATTTCCAAGCTATGAAGTTACTGAAATATGAAATGTAAAACAAAGAAAAATGAGAGATTGCGTATTTCTGCGTCATTTGCGCTTACCATTGGAAATTGCCAAGGCATTTCCCTCGTACTTGCTGATGCCGTGAGCTTCCCACAGTCTCCTGGACGTCGTCATCTCCGTCGGAATTTGATGATATTCTGGTAGATTAGATAATTCTATGGTCCGTACCTCGGACCCAAACACTCGTACAACCGCACTGGTTAAGTTTTGCAAAAGTTAGTCTTCAACTCCACTGAACATCGGAGCGACACGCACTTCCAACCGTACTCCGCAAGTTCTACACAGATAGTCCTCGTTCGACGGCGCGCTGAACGATATATCCACACGTCGGTCCCCCCACTCTTCCGCCGGCTTCAGCTTGCGTGGTCCTCTACTGATTGGCTGACCCACCACGCGATCTTCCCCTCCTCTGGGTCATTACACTCGGCGGGAGGGTACCGTTTCAACAATTCGCCTTTCCTGGACGATGCGAGCCCGCTTGCGTAATACTTCCCGACAGGATTAAGCTTGTATTTGAAATCCCAGTGAGTCACGTCTCTCGATATACCCTAACTGACGAAAACTCCGTAAAATTCCGTAATCAGATAATTTTCTATGATATCGTCGTTCGTAATAATTTGCTTGATAGCGTTTTCTAAGACATAGAAAACCTATCTGTATGCTTATAATTTTTATAAAATGCTCCGAAAATATCTTAATAATAATTATAATAAATTAATAATAATAAATTAACACGAAAAATTCTCTTGGCTGAACAATTAGCCGCGTAAATAAATATAGAATGGCTTCCTACTGACTTATGCCAGTTGCATAAAAACCCCTCGAAAAACACGTTACATATTCGCCTCGGATCATCGGATGATTTACCGTGACGACGGTCCATTATCCGATTATCCCAGACACGTTAATAAACCCCATCCAAAATACATATTACATAAATGAGATCACCCTAAATTACAGATATATACACTCATAATTTTTCTTCACGCACTTTGCGTCAAAGTTGGTTGTCAATATGGATTGCACTTTGCAACCAGTCCAATGTTTCTCATATAAACTAGTGTTCCACGGATATTTCCGCCTCTCAAATTTCTCTATGTTGGAGAAATAGACATAATTAATGTGTGAGCACTATGTATTTATGAGGTCATATCACATGCATTGAAGGTGTTCTGATATATTTATATCACCATAGAACTTCCTAATTTCACTGGAGGTTCCTTCCTTATGGTGAAATTTAATCTCACTTATCACTGAGCACACGATCACACTATTGTGGCAGCGCCTCGTGACCATAATACTTAATCTCTCTTTAAAGTAGATTAAATTAAGATTGACTTCTGAAAAAAAAATAGTAAGTGCGCATTACATATAACACCAAATATTTCTGTGCCGTAATCGCCCTGTCTTGTTAAGTTCCCGTAGACCATATTCTACTTAATACTAGTTCTCAACACTGACCATTTCTCCTCACACAAATAATACCATTGTACAAATTATCTTAAATTACACACTTACAAATCTTACATGGCGAGGCCGTAAACAGAAATCACGTGTGCTGATATGTATGAGTTTCATGAAGGACTGTCTCGCATTCTGATGGCCCATCTTTTATCTCGTGGACGCCTTAAGCTAACAAGCCCTATACAAGCGCTCCCCCATCTCTTGGAGATAAATGGGAACCCATCAGCGCTGCCAAAAATGGCCTTGGTGCATCGAGACAATTTAGTGCTCAACAGCATCCGACAATCCCGTCATATTTCCCTGTACCTTAAAAACTCTCATTTACTTACATACTACCCCCCTGTGCGACTTCTGATACGCCTGCCTTGAAGACCATCTCCTCCCACGCACCAAATACCACACTTACTCACTTGATAGGCTGGCTCGCCAGCTAAACATCCTCACTTTATGACACATATTTTCGTAGACTATGTATATTATACGTTCCGTATAATCTGTTTCCCTCACTATTCTCCAGCACATATGCTGTTTTCCCAATACGTTTGGAAACTCTAAATGGGCCCTCGTAGAGATGAAAGAACTTGGACATGACTTTCTCTAGCTTATTTGACTGTTTCGGCACTCTAAGTAAGACTCTGTCTCCCGGCTCGAATAGGTCAAATTTAGTTTCTTTTTGTTGGCGAATTCTCTTTTGTGCTGACTTAGATAAATTCTGTTTCGCCAACTGGACAGTGTAATCCATCCCCGGTTGCTTACCCTCATTTAATCCCAACACCCTCGCTAGTTCATTTTGTGGTCTTTTTCCGAAGTGAACTTCGTATGGCGTCAATTTCGTGCTCTCATGCTGGACAGAATTCAGCCAAGTCTCGACCTTGGGAAGATGTCCAACCCAGGCCGCATGCTTGTCATGCACTAGAGTCCGAAAAAGACGAGCCACTTCCCTTAATGGACGCTCTGCAGAATTACCCTGAGGGTACCTTACAGAGGAATGAACGTGTGTTATACCAGCTTCCTGCATACTGGTTCTCCATTTCTTTGCAGTAAACTGTGGTCCACTGTCAGATAGTATCCTGAGAGGAATGCCAAACTCAGGTACATACTTATTAATGATCAGACGGCTACACGCTAGTCCCGTGGCTTTCCTTAGCGGATATAGCTTGACATACTTACTAAAAGCGTCAATAACTATAAAAATGTACTCGTAGCCGTACTGTCCTTTAACGATCGGGCCAAATAAATCCACACACAGTAGTTCGCCGGGACTACTGGTGAGAACTGCAGATCTCTCCCCCACTAAATATTTAACTGGATATTTACTCCTTGACAGGTGTCACACTTAGCTAAAATCCTCCTAACGTCCCTTCCCATTTTACTCCAAATGAAGTCACGACCAATTTCATAGAAGACCTTGGCAGCACCAAAGTGTCCTAATTCCCTATGAATGAACCAAATTAGCTCCTCCCGCAAAGTGGCAGGAACACATATTGCCCACCGATTATTCCTACATTTCCTTGCAAGAAGCCCATCCTGCATCTTGTACGTGAACCGTCCTACTTTCACATACTCTTCTTCACCTATTTCCAACCTAGCCAGTGGCTCCTTTAACTTAACGTCATCACGTTGCTCCACTAGCATATTTCTCAGTGTCTGTAACGATGCCCTGTTGCTACTGTCCACACATGCACATATTAAAATACCGTCCTCTGCTTTAACCACAGGATAATCCCTACATAAATTAGTGTCCCTCGATAGCATGTCTGCAAGAATGTTATCTTTACCTTTAATATATTTTACTGTGAATTCGTATTCCTGCAGAGCAAGAATCCACCTACCAACTCTGTTAGAACTGAGTTTACAAGTCCTCATATACAGTAATGCATGGTGATCTGTGTGGATCTCAAATTTCCCCCCTACTAAATACATTCTAAATTTCCCTAAACTGAAAACAATACCTAAAAGCTCTAACTCAGTAATCGTGTATCTTTTCTCAGCTGCTGTCAGTCCTCGCGAGGCTAAAGATACAATGCACAGATTACCCTCATCATCTTTCTGACATAATACTCCAGCAATGCCTATATGTGAAGCATCTGTCATAACCACATATTCCTTATCTTTTAACGGATATTTCAGCACTACAGCTTTCTCAAAACCTTCCTTCAGCGCTCTAAAAGCCTGTTCATGCTTGGACTCCCATCTCCACCGAGTCCCACTTTTAAGCAATTCCCTGAATGGTTCTACCAACCCTGAGTATTTAAGAACGAACCTCCTGAAAAAGTTGCAAATTCCCAGGTAAGTTTTTAACTGTTTAACATTCTGTGGCACCTCTGCGTTAAGTATCTTATTAACCCTACTTTCTTCTGGTGTTACACCTCTACTCGACACTCTATGACCTAAAAATGTCACTTCTGACTGACAGAATGACGACTTAGACAGCTTCAAAGTGAACCCTGCCTGATCTAACTTCTGAAAAACTATATCTAAATGACGTAGATGCTCCTCAAAACTGCGTGAACTAATTACCATATCATCTATGTAAATGGTTACAAACTCTCCTGTGTCATCCCCTAATGCGATGTTTAAAGCCCTAATTAAAGCTGCTGAACTACTCTTTTACCCATAAGGTGTTCTACAAAATTGATAAAGGTTATATTTATGACTAAAAGCTGTAAATGGTCTATCTTCGTACATAAGTGGCACTTGCCAAAAACTGGAACTCAAATCTACACAAGTGAAATACTTCTTCCCCTCAAATGTTTGCATTAATTCTTCTATTGACATAGATTTCAGCTGATCTGAACTAATTCTACTGTTAACCAAACGAGCGTCTAAACAAATACGAACAGTGCCGTCGGTCTTGGGTACCGTTATCAAAGAATTAACATACGGACTGTTAGAGTGCTCAATAATCCCATCTTCAAGCATCTGATTAATTTGTGCCTCAACTGCACTCTGATAAGCGAAAGGTACAGGATATCTATGTCCTGTGAATACTGACCTATCAATAACGTTCAATGAATGTGTATAGCAATTGGCCATACCAATGCGATCCTCAAACACTCTCCTATTACACCATAACACATCATAGAGCCGAACACACTGTTCATCCTCTATATTTCCCTGAAATGCAGCCTCACGTAACGAGTCCTCTAGACTTCCGTTCGTAATCACACTGCCCACAAAACATGGAGAACCCCGCTCTACGGCTGGCGATATCTCATTTAAAGTACAAATCACACCTACAACACTACTTCTCTGAATTTGGTCATTGAACGCTACTTCTACTTCAGAATCTCCCCATTTAAATTTCAAACTCCCTACATCATAACATAAGTTACCAGACACTCTACTTAGCCACTCTGAACCCAAGATAACACTGAATACTAAATTTGGAATTACAACGCAAATCTGCTTCTCTACATGATTATTAATTTTAATGTCTACTAAAACTTGCATAGAAATTACTTTAGACCTCTTCCCAACAGCTGTGATAACAAAAGTGCTTTTAATTGGCATCTCCTCAAAATTTACTCCAGTTCCTTTCATTTTATCATAAAATGCACTACTTATGCAACTCTTCATACAACCACTATCAATTAAAACATCTGTGTACGCCTCGGACACGTTAAATTTAACTATGGGGCTCTTACTAACCACTTCCTGAATAATACCTTCATCATTTAGTTCATGTAATAATTCATTTCTTACATTTAGGTCATAGGGTTCCTGTATAATTGTATGGACAGGGCATGCTACAGACTGAGATTCTGACCTTACTTCGCAGCCTGGTTCGCGTTTAAAGAACCGCTACAGCTGGCCGTAGTACTACTAACTACTAAACTGGTCTGGTTGTTCTGGGCTGTGTTGTCATTGTTTGGCTGTATATTACTACCACTAGGCTGTCCTCTTCCTTGACCCCTATTCTGGTTGTAATTATTGTCATTATAATTTCTCCCTTGATTTCCCCTGAAATCATTGTTTCTCCCTTGATTTCCCCTGTAATCATTGTTCCTCCCTTGATTTCCCCTGAAATCATTGTTCCTCCCTTGATACTGATTACCATAGCCATTTCCTCTGTTCTGATATAGCTGATTATTATTATTCATAATGTTGAATTTTGGGCTTATGCCGTGTTTTATTATATTGCAATTCGACGCGTTTCGAAAGAAACCATGTCTTTCAACGTCAGGAATAATCTGGAATACGACAATTATTCCTGACGATGAAAGACATGGTTTCTTTCGAAACGCGTCGAATTGCAATATAATAAAACACGGCATAAGCCCAAAATTCAACATTATGAATAATAACACGGGCCGTGAAAGTCTAAATGACAATACTGATTATTATTATTTCTATTTTGAGCGTTGGCCCCTTCGCCACCGTTCCCTTGAACTTCTTGATGCCTGGCTTCATTAGGTCTATTATTATTATTACCCTGGTTCCGATTGAAATTGTCCTCATAACCCCCTCTCCCTAGTGCATCAAATGTGCTTAACAAATTTTCTACTTGTGATATTGTCTTTACATTCTGGATACAAGCAGCCTCCTTGATCCTATAGGGAAAGTGCCTAAGTAGCAACCTTACCACATCACTTTCCTCCTTCAAGCCATCCAGATATTTACACACTAATACCTGCCCTAAAAAGTATTCGGTCATGGTGGAGCTTCCTTTAGGGTTATATTTACCACACACTACTCCCTCACGATGCTGCGACTGAATAACCTCATTCCAGAACTTTTCACAGAATTTCATTTTAAAATCATTAATATCAGTAAACTTGTCTCTGTAGACAGCAAACCAATTCCTCGTTTCCCCCACAAATACTTGTTCTAAAATTTCAACTACCTGGCACCACTCAATACTACCATTTTCCAACCTCTCCCCGAATTTATTTTCTATAGTGTTCATGAACTCCATTGGGCACCCCTGTCGATTGCTGAACTTACCCAGTTCTACCTCCCTGTGTGTGCTATTCACAAAAACTGGCCTATTCTGACTATTTTCTTGCCTGATCCTAGCTTTTAATTTTAATTCTAATTCTGCGATTTTCTCCTCAGCCTTCCTCTCAATACTGTTTACTGTTAATTTAATGTTTCCTTCTGATTCTTCTACTTTATCATATAGCTTTGCTTGTTTCTCCTCAATCTTGCTAATGCTCTCTCTATTACTCTCTCTTAAATCATTTACTTCTGCAAATATTTGCGAGTGGACTTTCTTAATTCTACCCCCCAGCTGTTCCTTAACCTCTTTAGTTGCTACCTGAATTTTGTCAATTTCTCCCCCCAATTGCTTTTTGACCTGCTGTGTTTCCAGTTGCACTAGTTCTTTTAAATTTTCAGCCTGTGTACTGATTCTAATTTCTAACTCCTCCTGTACTTTTCCTAATTTCTTGTCTACATCTGCAGTGATCTCTTTAACCTTCTCTTCCATTACTCCTCTGATTTCTCCTCTAATCTGCTCCATTTTCACACTAATTTCCTTGTTGTTCTTATCTAATTTTGCATTATTCTGTTCTAATTTTGCATTTAAAGCTTCTGTACTTTCTTTATTTTCCCTACTGTTTTGTTCTAATTTTGCATTTAAGGCATCTGTACTTTCTTTATTTTCCCTACTGTTTTGTTCTAATTTAGCATTGTTTTGTTCCAGTTTAGCATTTAAAGCGTCTGTACTTTCTTTATTTTCCCTACTGTTTTGTTCTAATTTGGCGTTTAAGGCATCTGTACTTTCTTTATTTTCCCTACTGTTTTGTTCTAATTTTGCATTTAAGGCATCACTACTAACTTTGTTCTGATACATGAACTCGAGAAGTAAAGTTTTTAATTGTGGTTGGCCGCCTACACTCCCTGTTTCAGTATCGGGATTTACATCCGCTACCCCGGTACTACCATCACTCGACATACTGCTCGTATCATCACCCTCCCGTTGATGACCACTACGTAACCTCATCTGTCTTTCTTTCTCATCCCCCATAATGATATACACTGATACCGACAAATAACCCCTAAAATACAGGCACAGAAATATATACCCTTCTCCTTCCACAAATGTTATTAGGTTTTCAGCCCCAAGTTGTCGGCGACAAATGAAACGTTTTGGCTGGCCCCTAACTGTTGGGTGATAAATGTAACTGTTTACCTTTGCCTAAGCTATGTTGTTTTAATGGGCGCCAAGACCTCAATGCAATGTTGAAATCTAAATTTGTATTTAACAACGTCTAGCTCTGGCAGAACACCTTCAAGACACTATTCACTCAGATCGTGGTATGATTTGATCATTAACCCAACAAACAATTGTATCAGGAGAAGGAATTGGTCTATATCTAATGCTACCTACTGAAAGCAAAGATTGCATTGTAAAAGAAATGAATTTATTATATAAAACAAGTATAGCAAAATTAATAATAATAATAAGTACAAAATTTAAATTGGAGCGTTGTGATTTGAATATTACCGATAGAAAATTACGTGAAAACGGAGTCTGATAAATTGATTTTACTCTTATTTCCAAGCTATGAAGTTACTGAAATATGAAATGTAAAACAAAGAAAAATGAGAGATTGCGTATTTCTGCGTCATTTGCGCTTACCATTGGAAATTGCCAAGGCATTTCCCTCGTACTTGCTGATGCCGTGAGCTTCCCACAGTCTCCTGGACGTCGTCATCTCCGTCGGAATTTGATGATATTCTGGTAGATTAGATAATTCTATGGTCCGTACCTCGGACCCAAACACTCGTACAACCGCACTGGTTAAGTTTTGCAAAAGTTAGTCTTCAACTCCACTGAACATCGGAGCGACACGCACTTCCAACCGTACTCCGCAAGTTCTACACAGATAGTCCTCGTTCGACGGCGCGCTGAACGATATATCCACACGTCGGTCCCCCCACTCTTCCGCCGGCTTCAGCTTGCGTGGTCCTCTACTGATTGGCTGACCCACCACGCGATCTTCCCCTCCTCTGGGTCATTACACTCGGCGGGAGGGTTCCGTTTCAACAATTCGCCTTTCCTGGACGATGCGAGCCCGCTTGCGTAATACTTCCCGACAGGATTAAGCTTGTATTTGAAATCCCAGTGAGTCACGTCTCTCGATATACCCTAACTGACGAAAACTCCGTAAAATTCCGTAATCAGATAATTTTCTATGATATCGTCGTTCGTAATAATTTGCTTGATAGCGTTTTCTAAGACATAGAAAACCTATCTGTATGCTTATAATTTTTATAAAATGCTCCGAAAATATCTCAATAATAATTATAATAAATTAATAATAATAAATTAACACGAAAAATTCTCTTGGCTGAACAATTAGCCGCGTAAATAAATATAGAATGGCTTCCTACTGACTTATGCCAGTTGCATAAAAACCCCTCGAAAAACACGTTACAAAATGAGGAACTTTGTGTTGGCGGAAATTCCCGAGATTAATTTTGCCATTATGAACACGGCCTTCTGAATTCAAATGGGTTCTTTAATGTGCCAACATCGTATGACATGCATGTCGTATTTTTGCCGCCTTTCAAAAATCACTTACCACGGCCAGGAGCGAACCTGCAATCTTGTGGTTAGTAGACCGACACGCTATCCACTCGCCCACCGTGGCAAGATTTTAATTCAAGTAAGAACAGCAGACAATAATTGCAAGTAGTTCCTACTTTTGCTACCAAATGCTACCATCCGCGACACCTACTAATAGCTGGCATTGCAGTCAGCACCTGGCAGCGAACGTTGGAACTAATAGAGCGTTATCAATTCTAACCTACAAAATTTGGCTTCACACAAGTGTAGTTAGTGGGAGGTTCTTTTTCATAAATCTATGACATGCGCCGGCTTTACTCCCCACCCCTTGAAGGAAGGCATACTGAGGGATTCTTAACGCTCTTAAAAATCCGACGACTTCGGTCGGGTTTGAACCTGCGACCTTGGGCATAGAAGCTCAGCATGCTACCAACTACGCCACCGAAGCCGCCTCGAAAGTAGCTTTATAAGCCAGAGAACCGGGAGGTTTGTTAAATATGCTACCAGGGTGAGTATATGGGAAACCTCACCAATTTCAACCCATTGTTTCGATGAGCCCGCATAGACACCCCCTGTAATTCTTTTGTGATCAGATCTGTAATAAGCTATGGTAAGGTATTTTCTTAAAGTTGTTCTGTTATTGGTGCAGCAGAAAAGAGGAGAATTGAAGCATTTGAAATGTGGTGTTACAGGAGAATGATGAAGATCAGATGGATAGATAGAGTTACAAACGAAGAGGTATTAAGACGAGTGGGAGAGGAGAGATGTTTCTGGCGACTGCTAATGAAGAGAAGAGATAGTTTAGTAGGGCACATACTAAGACACCCTGGAATAGCAAGCTTAGTTATGGAAGGAAGGGTCGAGGACAAGAACTGTAGGGGTAGACCAAGGTTAGAATATATTAAACAGATTGCCTCGGATGTAGGGTGTGGTAGCTATGTAGAGATGAAACGATTAGCTCAGGACAGGGAGGCATGGAGAGCTGCATCAAACCAGTCAAAAGACTGAAGACTCAAACAACAACAACAACATTGTGATTTTGATTGCAGGATATCCAAACGAAGCACGCTGCAGATAGGCTGGCTGTCCAGGCAGGTGGCATAAAGATGGGCTCGGACCTGCCTGCTCCCTCGCAGAGACTCAAGTACCGGGCTCCGCGTGAACAGTCAGAGTCCAGTAGTAGCTCGGAAGACGAGCTTCACAGCGGCGGGGAAGAGGAGGAGGATGACGAGCCGGGGAAGACAGCCGTCTTTTATAATTTCACTGATGTCACTTGAAATAAGACTGATGTAGGCTTGTATATATTCGCTATGTTTGTGTTCACCTATTGGATGGATGCTTAAGGGGACCGCTACAGTAAACCACCTTCAAATTTTGGCATTTTAAATATTTTTTTATCTCAGCTCCTAATATAAGTACAGCAATGAAACTTTTTAAAATAATAAAGCATCCTATATATTTATTAGTAAACACATATCTCAGAATTGATTTTAGCATTGTCAAACTCGCCAATTAATTATTCAAAATGGCGGCTGTTTGCATGGCGGTTTTCTGCGTTCTATTCATAGCTGGACCATTTATTAGTGTTCTGATTTTTTTAAAGGTATTGTTAAAAGTTACAGCTACAAATCTGACCACTTCCAGAATTATATGTTCAAAATTAGTATTTTAAATTTTGTGTTACTTAAAAATTGCTTATTTTGGTCAATTTTTGGAACGTAAATAATTTTTTAACCCAATAGTTATCAACCCTAGGATCTGAGTTTGGTCAGTTTTTTAGTCTCTAACACTTAGAACATTAGAGAAAAGTATCACTGTAATAGGAGGCCTGTTTTTTAAGGGCTTTTTTTTTTTTAAATTGATCAAACATTTTATTTTGAAACCACATTTCTTTTTAGGTTTTACATACCTTCCTCTATGTTTCTACATAGTTGCCTTGTTTATTTAGGCACTTGTCGTACCTTAAAACTTAGTTCTGAAATCCCTCTGCATAAAAGTTTGCCGCCTGCTCTGACAACCAAGAATTCACACTTGAGGAAAATCCATGGATAGAGTGGTTATCATGAATCTTCGGTCCTCGTGAAATTTCGTGTCAATTGCAGTCACCAAGTCATCTGTGATCACGGACCTGAGCGTTCGTCGTCATGAACATTTTCACGGCCACTTTTGAAGTCGCGTACCCATTTTTGCACTTTACCTTCCGTCATTGCATTGTCACCATACACCTCACAATGCTGACGATGAATGTCTGCAGCCGACATGTTTCTTGCACTCAAAAAACGTATCACAGCTCGTACCTTACACGCGGCGGGCGAATCAATAATCTGGAGCATTGTAGAGATGCACAGTTCAGCATACAGGTTAGCTACAGAGCTACAACTGATGCCTGCTTGTTAACAAAGAATGCCGGGAGATAGCGCGCATGCTTGTTGCGGCATATGCACTAACTGAATGAAAATCCACAGCCTGCTTCCAGTCTCCGACCGGGTCAGGAATTGAATGAATGATGCCCCCATCTAGCGGCGAGGATATGGACTGTGCCGGCTGCCGAGGCCTGACGCACTCCTCCGGGGCAATGATTAAATGAATGACAAATGAAATGATAGTGGAGAGTGTTACTGGAATGAAATTTTGACAGGAAAAACCGGAGTACCCGGAGAAAAACCTGTCTGCCTCCGTTTTGTCCAGCACAGATCTCACATGGAGTGACCGGGATTTGAACCACGGACCCAGCGGTGAGAGGCCGGCGTGCTGCCGCCTAAGCCACAGAGGCTTACCGCGTATGCACTAACTACGGGCTTAAAAAAAGAACGGCCCTTACTTAGAAAACAGCTCGTATAATGCATAATTTAGGAGTTACAAGTAAAACAGATTTGAAAAATATAGTTTTTAGAAAATGAACCGCAAAGTACCGCAGAGCTCTTTAAATAGCCTGTGCACTGTCTAGCATCTTAAATCATAACCCCTAAACTATTGCAGATATAAAAATTAAATAAAATGTTTGGTGCTTTTCAGTCGGTCAACACGATTGTACCCAAATGAGATTAATAAATACAATACATTTTCACCGATATTTTCGGACATAGATTTCATAGCCTAAGTTTAATGGATCTGATGATCGCTTGACGATCGAAACTGGTTATCCAAGTGTGTTTATTAATCTCATGTAATTTTTTTATTTTTATTTTATTTATTTTGTCAGGATTAGGGAGTAACCCATCTCATTTGGGTACAATCGTGTTGACGGACTGAAAAGCACCAAACTTTTGTTTACTAAGGCAACACTGAAAAATGACTTCAAACACCATATATTGCAGATATTTAAATAATTCTTTCACCAAAATGAACTAGAAGAGTAGGGCTGTACATTAAAAAATACATTGGAAAATCAAAATTTGAAGGTGGTTTACTATATTGCTCCCCTTAAGTTCGTAGCACTTTGTCACGGTTACACAGCATTGTTTTATCTATGAAGCTTTGTTGGTCGCAGAGTGTCCACCTCCTGATTGCAAGATCCAGCGCACACCCGAGGTATAAGACGTCTGCTCGTATCACATTTGACGATGACA
The DNA here is from genome assembly GCA_946902985.2 of Meconema thalassinum. Classification (NCBI taxonomy): domain Eukaryota; kingdom Metazoa; phylum Arthropoda; class Insecta; order Orthoptera; family Tettigoniidae; genus Meconema; species Meconema thalassinum. The sequence goes on from OX336397.1 coordinate 227,026,281, forward strand.
AGACAAAATTAATTAAATATCTCCCAGTCGAGTTCCTATTAGTGGCAGATGACCTCGTAGTTTTGCCCCTTAAAACAACAATAACTAACTAGAGTTCCCATTTCGCTGCCGAGAGCGCTGCAAGCAGAACACCAATATTGGATGTTAAGTGGTTTCAGTTCAAAAAATCTGCACCACCTGGCTGAGCCCATACGATTATTAACATTTGATCTTGGCTGCAGGGCCTCTTATGTTTACGTTGCAATGGGTACCATGTTGCGACTTCTGGAAAGTTTTGACATATCTCCACGTTCCACATACCCCAGACTCCAAAACCGCCATCAGTTTAAAAGTTTATTGATATACCGTATTTACTGGGTTATAAGACCCCCCCCCCTGTTTTTTTTTTTTTTTGGTGTGTGTGTGTGGGGGGGGGTACTATAGGCGCGTACTTCGCAAAAATCCATTATTTTGGGAGAGAGTAAAAATAAGCTATTTTATTTTGATGCTACATAGTACGATATATTTAATCTAAATAAACAAAGTTAACATCTTTAATCAGCCCATTATGAGACTGTCATAACCTCACTTTCCCGGCTATCCCCCAATGATTCTCATTACTATCCCTTGCTAAGCAAAAATCTTACTATCAAAGAAATAGAATGAAATTGACAAAGTATCAGACATGGAAATGCAAACTTAATTTTTATTTGAACATAGGGAGGAAGAATGCATCAATTAGGAAATGCAGGATCACATCTCTCTAACATTTGTAAACACAACTGAGCACGTATTATGCACATATTTTACATTAAATACCAATAACATTTCACACATACGCCGACTGTTAATGCAACAAATGAAATGTGTTTAAAATAAAACTAAGAAGACTGTCGTAGACACAATCGAATCGCAATATAAATAATACTAAACAGAAGAATGCAGGCAAGATGAAACTATAACTTTCATTGGCGCATGGCGCTTCTACTCGGCCACTAGTGTGGCATCTTCTATTGGATATCAGGTGAAGCCCATTGGCTACAAAATTCGATATCCTGCCCAATCGCGAACGCGGTATGCAAAATGGCAGTCATATCGTCTGAATAACAAACTAATATACCATAACAAGAAAAATATTTTTGTCATAAAAGAGAAGAAATTTCAGTAGTAATTATAGAAATTTTTAGAATCCGTCAATTTCCAAGAATGTTGTATTTTGACTCTCAATAATTAAGGAGCGGTACTATAAGCGATTTCCAAGAATTTTTATTTTGGCTCTCGAAAATGAAGGGGAGGGGGTGTACCATAGGCGAGGGGGTCTTATAGCCGAGTAAATACGGTACAGTAGAGTCTCGCAAACTCGGCCTAATGTGAACCGAAGGGTGGCCGAGTTCGCGAAAATGCAGGGTTATCAGGAAACATGTTAAAAAGAAGAAATAAGCTGTTCGTTTTGGTTTAAAAGTAATGCAATGCAGTACATTTATTTGTTTTTAACAGAAACACAAGTTTTAAAACAATTAAGCCACTATTACAGTACTTGAATATACAGTTCAGTACTGTACTGCATAAAAATCTAGGAAAACAATTAATGTAAATTATAAAAGAAAACAGAAAAACTAGGCGTACGCATTATTTATGTACACTGTACAGTATATGTACAAAACAATTCCTGTAGGCAAATAATTTTTTCACTTAATGAAAATTACCGTTTACTTTTTTGCAAAAAAAAAGTGATGTTCTTTTGCTTTGAAACCTGTTTCTTGAAGCCTCGTCACGAAGACGGCAAAGAAACAGAATGTCCATAGCGGATGCACCATGTTGTTCAAAGTAACGGAGAGTAGTGTCAGTAGCATTAAGTCCCTCGGTATGAGTGATTTTTGGTTCCACTACTCCGCAATCTTCAACTTCATCATGATTGTCGATTTCATCATTTCTTGTAACAGAATGTCTTGCTGCGTGTCACGGAGAATGCGCAATCAAATAAATACAACGCTCTGCATGAGAACCGTTTGTTTACTTCTTACTGCCAACAGTTTGTGTATTTACAGTACTGTACCTGTATTTAACAGTTCGTCGTTACTCTTCTCAATATGTACTGTAGGCCAACATGTTCGCGTCGTATTTAACTGTCTATAATTCCATTGATGGAGAAGACGAAAGAAAACATAATGACGCTCTGTGCGGCAACACGAAAACAGACAAGAATCATGATTTTTTTTCTCCTGTCAGGGTGGCCGAGAAATCCAGAGTGCCGAGTTGGCGAGACTCTACTGTATATCACTTTCTTGTGGGCACGATAACTACTATCATTTTGCACCTACCACTTTAGACTTTATACGTGAAATATAACCATTTAAAATTCAGTCAAGTTCATTGATGGGCAAAATCTAACGAAGGGGTGGAAATGGGAGGGGGACCTTTATCGAAAAAGTGAATCCATTCAAAGTGTATACTATCCTTCGCAGTGGCGTACTCAGAGGGACACAAATCTACAAGCCAAAAGAGTTTGTGTCGACATGGAATTCTCCAACAGAATACAAGTGAGCCAAAATGCAGGGAATGTGTTCATATTAGAGTCATTAGGATAGGAAAAAGATAAAACATAATTTACTGCTGAAAATTTGAGTTTTTATTAAACATACATCAGCTGTTTCCTTTTCATCATTAATATTTTTCTAGTATTGTTTTTCATACATTTACAGGGGCAGGAAAGATGCTTAGAGATTGATACCGTTAAGTTCTTAGATTCCAATCCCAGCACGAGTAACGGGCAGGCTAATTCTCCAGCGAGACTTCTCATACAAAGCTTGGACAGTTCTTTCGATGAAGAGGATTATGCTAAAAATGATATTGGTATGTACATAGGAAAGTCAGTACCGAATATTACAGATTCTGAGAAAGAAATGCAGCTCAGGAGGACATGGGAGCCTTCAGCAAGTCACAAGTGTTTACGTGCAGGTAATAGGTTCCAAGAAAGAACATTTCGAGTAAAATGGCTTCGGCGGAATTCATGGCTTGTGTACTTCGACAAACTTCAAGGTGCATTTTGTCGATACTGTGCTTTGTTTTCTCCATCATTAATTGGAAATGGATCTCATCATGAAGTGCCTTCAAATCTAGTCGGTAAACCCTTTAACAAGTGGAAAGATGCTCTTGAAGTTTTTGAAAACCATTCATGAATGAAATACCATGCTATTCACAAGTATCACGAAATGCGTTTTTACAAATATTTGATGGGAAGCAAGCTGATATAAGAGAACAAATTTCAGATGCAACAAAACAGGAAAGTGAAAATCAGAAAAGTCGTATCTGCAATGGCCGAGACCATCCTATTTTGTGGTAGGCAAGAAACAGGCCTGCATGGTCATAGGGATTCTGGGTGACTTACTATTGAAGAACCCGTGAACAACGATGGAAATTTGCGAGCATTACTGCGCTATCTAGCTAAAGCTGGAGACTTACTCCTTACTGAACACATCAACACCGGTGCAGGAAATGCCATGTATACTAGAACTTATCGGTTTGATTGGAGAGAAAATTATAAATGATATTCCTGAAAGAGTGAAGAAATCGAGTACTTCACTGTGCTTGCAGATGAAACTGCAGATGTTAGCCTGGTGGAACAGCTTTCTGTGTGCGTCAGTTGACACTGTTGTTAAAGATATTAGAGAAGATTTTTTGACATTTGTTCCTGTATATGATGTGACTGGGGCTGGATTAGCATCTGTCATCAAACAAGAACTTAAAAAACATGGCTTCGAGTTGGTAAAGTTACGTGGTCAAGGGTATGATGGTGCTGCTGCGATGAGTGGGACTTTCAACGCAGTTCAGACGCTTATTCATGAAGATTACCCCCAAAGGTTCTTACACACACTGTTCTTCCCATGTTCTAAACTTGTGCCTCAGTTACGCTGCATGGACTGATTTTATTCGTAACTGCCTTTCCAGAAACTACAACGTTTTTCCGAGGTTCAACAAAACACACACACGTCTTAAGGAAAGAGCTTGAAGTTGATGGTAAGGCTAACTCCGTTATTCACAAGTACTGTGACACTAGATAGGTGGATTGACATGATGCCGTCTCTGTATTCTCCGAGTCATTCTTGTGCATTGTTCGCGCCCTGGAGGAAATTATAGCAACAGGTCATAATCACTCCTCGAAAACCAAGGCAACAGGTCTTCACTCTAGTTTGTGCAGCTTTTCATTTATCACAACTCTTCTCACAATGAGTAAATTGTTTTCGATAACTTACAAGTTGTCTAAGTTACTTCAAACAGAATCTTTAGATCTCACTATGGCCATGACCAAAGTAGAACAAGTTGAGGAACTCTTCATGGAAATACGAGAACAGGCTGAGGAAGAGTACTCAACTTTTTACCGAAAATCCGAGGAGATTGCGTCACATGTTGGGGTTTCTGCATCAATTCCAAGAAGACTAGGAACACAGAAATTTCGAAACAACTTGGAGGCCACCTCACCTGAGGACTACTATAGATTAGCAGTGTTCATTCCATACCTGGATGAGATATCTGGGTTTGGAGTGTCTACTGTGCTGCCACATAATGCAGTTAAGAAAGATTTTGGTGACATTGTGAATGCACAAAATTTCAGCTGCGATACCTGCAGATACTGTAATTTACTATACTGAAACAGTTTCGTTTGAATCCGGTAGTCACGGAAATCGGATGCTCTCATCTAAAGTACATGGTATGGTGACCTCCTGTTGCAAGAGAGAAGAGTTCTTATTAGTAAAACTGGAGACCATACCTGTGATAACCACAAAGACTTCTCTGTTTGAATTGATGTTGTCAACCTCCTGAATGCAAGAATGCCCCGGTGTTGAAAATTTCATAGGGATTTCCCTTATGTGGAGATTTTCTTGAAGAAAGCTATCCAAAGCAAAATAATTCACTGAGTTCCTATTCTGAGGAACACAGCTATCACTCCAAAGAATATATTCCCTAACTTCCGGTTGAAATATTTTTTAATACTTTAATTACAGCATTTGCAATGCCATTTCCAGATCTGCCGCACAGTGCTTCATGCCAAATAGTACAATAGCCACGTTTATTCCTCGATATATGAGCAGTACGATTGCAAGCGATCAGCTTTCTTTTATAAAAGAAGCTACTAGCATTTGCACGAGGTAATGGTATCTCATTTTGTAGATCAAAGCATATCACCATAGCATCACTTCGTCTGTCATGTTCTCTTTCCTGTCGCATGAATGATTTCTCTTCTAAATGGTTATCAAACTTCGTTGACAAACTCTCGGTGACTATTTTCCCTTTTCGCCATGATAAACTCCTCACAAAGGTCACACCGATCGGATTTTGGTAGGGGCAGATAACCTCGTAGTTCCGCTCCTTTAAACAACAATAACTAACTAACTCGGATTTTGGTGCTAAAAAGTCCAGATTATATTCAGTGTTAAATATTGACAAGTACTTTGACAGTGTTACCGCTTTATAGCAATTCTGTATGCAAACTTCTTTATACATCTCATACATTCTAGTTACATTTAAATCAGGACTTAAGTATTCCTTTTGTGTCACAGCCCTGCAATAATGCGACTCTGCCCTTGGACATGATTCAATGTGCTTTTTAACAAAATCTTTACAATTTTTGGAAATCCTCTCTTGTTTTCTTTCCTCTCTCATTGGATTTTGGTGTCCCGGATGTTTTATCTTTGTTAGAATGCACATTGTACCGTATTTACTCGAATACGACCTGCCCCCGAATAAGACCCGCACCCTGATTTTGAAGAACAAAATTTTAAAAAAATAATTTTTACTCAAAATTATTTACTATCTTAACTAAATAAACAGAATTGCATTTATCCAAAATAGTTTCCAACAGTTTTGAAGTCGTCCTAAAATAACACACATCAAACTATTAAAAATACAAATAAAAGTACACAAACACGTCATTCATCGTCATTAGAAGTACCAGCTTTGGAACTTTTATCACCATCACTTTCCCACTAAATGTCGTCATCACTGCCTCCATAGCATTCGAAATACTACATTTCTTGAAGCTCTTCCGTACGAGATCTCCAGAGATACGATTCCATGCCGTCAAAATCCACGAACACAGTAGCTGAACTTTCGGGCGCTGAATACGACCAGTTGGAGTCGGTGTGTGCTTATCGGCCGCCATCCGCTCCGTATACAGCTGTTTCAAGGCTGCTTTGAACGGGAGGTTCACGCAGACATCCAGTGGTTGTAGCATAGACGTCATCCCGCTCAATCACGAATACATGACTCGTCAATATCATATTTCCTACCGGGCACGATTTCCAATAACTTCAGCTTCCCTCACAACTTTCAATTTCTCACTCACAGTAAATGACCGCAAACGTTTCGTAGCATTAATGTTTACACTCGGAGAACGTGCGCGGGACTGTATGATGCCGCGTGCGTCCGGTAAAACAAAGTTATAGCCGGAAGAAGGCTAGCACCATCTAGCGGATACTCGCAACACCCGATATCGCGCGCGGCGGGCAATTTAGATCTTTCAAATTTGGATGACTCAAATAAGACCCGCACCCCAATTTTTCACGTCCGAATTTGTTTAAAAATGTGCGGGTGGTATTCGAGTATATACGGTATACCGTATTTACTCGAATAAGACCCGCACCCTGATTTTGAAGAACAAAATTTAAAAAAACAAAAAACTCAAAATTATGTACAATCTTAACTAAATAAACAGAATAGCATTTATCCAAAATAGTTTCCAACAGTTTTGAAGTCGTCCTAAAATAACACACATCAAACGATTAAAAATACAAATAAAAGTACACAATCACTTCATTCATCGTCATCAGAAGTACCAACTTCGGAACTTTTATCACCATCACTTTCCCACTAAATGTCGTCATCACTGACATTCATAGCATTCGAAATACTACATTTCTTGAAGCTCTTCCGTATGAGATCTCCCGAGATACGATTCCATGCCATCAAAATCCTCGAACATAGCAGCTGAACTTCCGGGCGCTGAATACGACCAGTTGGAGTAAGTGTGTGCTTATCGGCCACCATCTGCTCCATATAAAGCTGTTTCAAGGCCGCTTTGAACGGGCGGTTCACGCAGACATCCAGTGGTTGTAGCATAGAAGTCATGCCGCTCAATCACTAATACATGACTCGTCAATATCATATTTCCTACCGGGCACGATTTCCAATAACTTCAGCTTCCCTCACATTAAACGACCGCAAACGCTTCGTACAACTCATGTTTACACTCGGAAAACGTGCACGACACGTGCGCGAGACTGTATGACGCCGCCTGCTTACGGTAAAACAAAGTAATAGCCGGAAGAAGGCTAGCACCATCTAGCGGATACTCGCAACACCCGATATCGCGCGTGGCGGGCAATTTAAATCTTTAAAATCAGGATGACTCAAATAAGACCCGCACCCCAATTTTTCACGTCCGATTTTGTTTAAAAATGTGCGGGTGGTATTCGAGTATATACGGTATTACTTTTTGACTGACCAACAAGGTCTCTTGCATACTCTTACCTGCGTGCCATTCACTTGTAAAAAGCAAAAGAACGACTTACGTTTCTTACGGTCAACTTTCATGGTTCTTGGAGAAGATTTACACTCGGAGTTTCGTAAAATATAATGTTATTCTCATACCTTACAGTGAATAAAATGGAATCATTATGGAATTCCGGTCATCTTTAAAAATCTTATGATAACACTTAAATTTGCACATACAGTCTGTATGTTTTGCTTCCTTCGCAGCCACCACTTTTGAATATTCTTTTTATATTGTTGAGGGTTTTGCTTCCTCTTCCTGGACTTCTTAAGAGTTATAGCCAAAAAGATGAGATGGGATAGAAGTGAGCAACTCCAAACAGCTGATCCAGTGTGTACTGTCTACCAACATTCTGCAGATAGAACCATCTGGTTCTCAGCCTTGCAAACTTTTGCAGATAGAACCAAATTCACCTGCTTATTGTCTGGAAATGGTAAACGATACAGATGTTGCCGTCATGGATAACGATAGTACATATCTCCCAGTACCATTTACAACGAAAAAATCAAAATCCTCAAAAAGTCTAGATAGAACCCTCTGGTTCTCACCTCACGAACTAACAATAAAAGACTTACCACTTTTTATTTTTTCTAATTTTAGATTATATATTTCTGAAGAAAGCAGAAAGCCTCCGTGGCTTAGGCGGCAGCACGCTGGCCTCTCACCGCTGGATCCATGGTTCAAATCCCGGTCACTCCATGTGAGATCTGTGCTGGACAGAATGGAGGCAGACAGGTTTTTCTCCGGGTACTCCGGTTTTCCCTGTCAAAATTTCATTCCAGCAACACTCTCCACTATCATTTCATTTCATCTGTCATTCATTTAATCATTGCCCCAGAGGAGTGCGTCAGGCCTCGGCAGCTGGCACAGTTATATCCTCGCCGCTAGATGGGGGCTTCATTCATTCCATTCCTGACCCGGTCGGAGACTGGAAGCAGGCTGTGGATTTTCATTTCATTTCTGAAGAAAGCAATATATGAGAAGGAATATTAATCTTGATTTTCTATATAAGAGATAAGTGTGACTATAGACACACTAGGTTGGTGGTGGAGATTTTCTGGATTTCCGTTGGATCACTCCCACACTAATTAAATCTCCGTTTTCCTCACCGACATTCGAATTCCATACAATATTCTCTTCGCTTTCATGTCTGAAACCATAATCGTCTTATCGATGTCTCAGCATGTCACTTTCGTCTACATCTTGACATTCATCCAGGTTTTGCCTTAATGTAATCGTAGTGAGACCAACTTGCCAGTTCAAAATATTGTCACAGAAGCCGGCAAGCGCTAGCTTTTGTGCGAGTGTAGTAGTGTGTTGACTGCATGAAGTTCATCCAACAAACACGCAGTTGGCGCGTCACGTAAGTTTGCGCCATCGGGCAATAATCACTGTTTACAATACGCTGTCCGCGCATCTACCCTTGTAATAATTTTATGAACCTTCAGTTGGTTATGGGTTAACCAACAGCAACATGCCACACCGTTGGGCACCATTGTAACTAATTATAAAACTTACCCCTTGTTGGGCTACCATTATCCTCTTATAATTTTTTATCAGCTCAGGTAGTGGATTTAAAATAAAATAAAAAAGTGGTGTGTAAGAACATTGATTGAATTATTTATGTGAAAATGAAAATCCACAGCCTGCTTCCAGTCTCCGACCGGGTCAGGAATGGAATGAATGAAGCCCCCATCTAGCGGCGAGGATATGAAATGTGCCGGCTGCCGAGGCCCGACGCACTCCTCTGGGGCAATGATTAAATGAATGACAAATGAAATGATAGTGGAGAGTGTTGCTGGAATGAAATTTTGACAGGGAAAACCGGAGTACCCGGAGAAAAACCTGTCTGCCTCCGTTTTGTCCAGCACAGATCTCACATGGAGTGACCGGGATTTGAACCACGGATCCAGCGGTGAGAGGCCGGCGTGCTGCCGCCTAAGCCACGGAGGCTCCAATTATTTATGTATTACCTAAAATTAGCTTTCTTTAGAAAGGACTGTGTTTGGACACAACTGTATATGTTTTTCTATTTTATGTAATATTTTGTAAATATAATGAAGAGCAGTTTTATTTTATAATTGCTACATATATTATTATACAAACCCATATCTGTAACATCATCATCTTCTACAGTTTCCAGCCCCTGGAACATAGCCTCTCCTTCGTTTTCTATCCTCCCATCACCTTTCACTCCTCACTCCGTCGCACTCCTCTCCTCTTTTATGCACTCCTTCCTTCACAACCACAATCCACCTATCTCTTGGTCTCTCGCCCTCCAGTTCCATCTCATACATTCTCCTTGGTATCCTGCCCTTCTGCATTCTCCTAACATGTCCGTACCAACTCTTTCTCGACTTCTCTATGATCTCTTGTAAGGGATTCTCATTTCTTACTTTACCCCTTCTTGTCATTCCTAATCTGCTTCTCTCAAATTTCATTTTGCAAGCGTGGATCCTGCTCACCTGTCTCTTCTTCAAAACCCACATTTCAGATGCGTAGGTGAGTATTGGGACATCTGGGGTACGTCCCTGCTCCATACCAGACCTCTCACGCTCTGCGGGACATGCAGTGTTCGCCGTACACTTGTGACATTTGGCGATGAATGTCCGTTCCCCCTACTCCTTCCGCTGTCAGAAACCAAACAACACCTCTTTGCTCTTCGTTTGACGCCTCCATGTCACTGTTTGCAATGCGACTGGCAGCGTTGGACGATTAATGCATGCTGTTGCTCGCTTTGTATCGTCACGCGACATGCACACGTGCCCTCTAGCGACGGGCTGTGACCTTCCACGCTCTGGTCTGAACCACACCTCGTTACACACGCCACGATTAGCCAATGTCGTCACCGGTTTGCGCATTATAGCCTCCAGCTCGTTACTTTTTGAATGCACCCTATAGATCAGAGATATGTCTGGACCCAGGTGACCTCATTTGGTCATGGTTAGACAATTGATAGTGAGTCCCTAAGGAATTAATTTTAAGAGTCACAAATCTTCAGAGATGAGACTGTCATATTAATCATTTATTAATTAGAAGCTGTACCCGGCATACGTTGCAATGCCAATCAAAGAGAGTGTTGGTGTAATTTTTTTGTTGAAGTGCTTTTGGATACACAATATATATTTTTTTTCTTTTGACTGCCTCTAAACTATTGTAATGGATTTACTCATTCAGAAACACTTTTTGGAGCGTGCACAACAACTCCTCAAAGTTTCATCGCAATCGGATGAATGGTATATGAACGCATAAAGGATACACACGTTTGTTAATATTGTATTGCTGGAATCCACTATTGCGGTTATATCAAGCAAATTATGGGAGCAGGGAAAGTATTATGTAACTATTTTATACAAATACTGTGACGATTATCATAATTAATAAAGAGTTATTGCAGCCAAGTGGCCATACATTAAATTTTTAATACATTTGAGATGTATCTATGTCTTTACTCTTCAGAACTAAGTTCCATTAGTGATCTTGTATTGTTCTTGCATAACAGGATGTGGTATTTGTTGCTCTGTATGCACACGCATTTCTCAGAGATGCTGTGGTATGATGTTATGTGGCATGTCTTGTGATGGAAGCCATGGACCGCCAGCCTGTTGACTACGCTTCTCATCTGCTGGTTATCTTTTGCCCAGCTAGTAACTTAGTTACTTTTAAACAGTAACTTGCCCAACAATAACGTTAAATGATTGTTTCTCTCATCATAATCGTCAATTTCCTTCTTCCAGCTAGGGCCGGGTTGGAGCAAATATGTTCCCCCTCCATTTTACACTGTCCACCATCCTTCCTCAACCACTGAACTCCAATCGAGGTTTCGTTCTCTCACACTGTCCTTCACCAAATCCATCCACCGTACTCCAGGTCTTCCTCGTCCTCCATCACTTGTTTCGGCATTCCTCCTTTTCACATGTCCAAACCATCCCAATCTGTTCTGCTTCAGCTTCTGCACATTCACTTCCTTTCGAATATCTTCATTTCTCACTCTCTCTCCCAGTCTTCTGTACCATATTCCTCTGGAATTTCATTTCGGTTGCCCGTATTTTACTATCATCTCGTCATAGGCCAAGTTTCTGCTCCATACGTCATTATTGGTCTTGTACATCACTTCTTTAGCCTTCAGTGGTTTGTCTTTATCCCATAAACTCCGAACCTGATGATAGAAAGCACTCCCACATTGTATTCTCCTGTTGATCTCCGTTTCCAATCTTGCATTTTCCATCAATTCACTTGCTAAATATTTATTTTATCTGTTTTGCAGCTTCCGCCAAATCAATACAAATTGTGTTTGCGTTGTTAAAACTCTAATTACGTACATGTTTCGAACCTTACAAAAATCGGTCCTTCATCAGCCACGACATATCATATGAATGGCAACACATTAAAAACACTGAACAATATCAAAAATAAAATGCATGCACGTCGAAACATGTAACGTACTTAGCGTTTTAACAACGCAAACACAATTTGTATTGATTTCGCGGAAGCTGATAAACTGATTAAATAATTCATATTTGACAATACGGACCAAAAAATGGCAACTAGTCTTGCCATTCCTTGACGTGCTCTACTACTTCCAGATCAACATCTCTAATTTTAACAATCCCTTTTACTTCTTTCTTTCCTCTTGTCATTACCATTGTTTTACTTTTCTGTATACTGATTTCATTTCTCAATATTTTCCTTCAGTAATCCAGCTGTTCTTGGAGCACATTCTCATTCTCTCCCCAGATCAGATCATCATTAGCAAATAGGATTACAGTATGTTCATTCTTGTACCTGTGTGTGGTTCCTTCGTTGCCTTTAGTATATCATCAAGTAAATAGCGATGTTCAATTTCAAACCATCCAGTTTTACCTACTGAGTCTTGACACAGCTGCAACATATTAATGTACATAGCCTGTTCCGGCTGAAGATGCAATATTGATAGGATATGCTGATGATGTAGCTACTCTGATTGTGGCTTGTGATTATTTATTTATTTATCTATTTATTTATCGTATGGCTTTTAGTGCCGGGAGTGTCCGAGGACATGTTCGGCTCGCCTGAGTCTGTAGCTGCTTCCAGCGGACACCCTAAAGGGCGAGCTACAAGTTCCGTTCAATTTCAAGTAGTTCCAACTTTCGCCACCAGATATCAATGATACCTAGTGGTGAACGTTGGAACTTTGATAGAGCGTTCTGACGAAATCTAACCTAACAAATTTTGCTTTACACAAGTTTAGTCTGTGAAAGGATCTTTAACATGCCATAAATCTATGACATGGGACCGCCGGCTTTACTTCCCCTCCGAAGGAAGGCATACTGAAGGATTTTTAACGCTCTTAAAAAATCCGACGACTTCGGCCGGGTTTGAACCCGCTATCTTGGGCATAGCAGTTCAGCATGCCACCGACTACGCCACCGAAGCCGCTGTGGCTTGTGATATAGAGCTGGCACAACTGAAACTCAATGAGGTAATGCAACGTGTCACAGATTGGATGACGGAACATAAGCTGTCACTAGCAGAACATAAAACGGAGATGGTTGTGCTGACGAGAAGGAGAATCAACACTCTTGTACTAATGCAAGTGGGACAGACGATGATTAATTCATCAAGGAGTACGAAGTACTTGGGTGTGACGCTAGATACGAAGCTTGCATTCTGGGCCCATATTCAAAGAGTGACGGATAAAGCAGCAAATGTCTTGACCGCTTTAAGCCGATTAATGGGTAATATTAAAAGTCCGAAGCCTAGCAAACGACGTCTCCTGATGACAACAGTCCAGTCCATATTACTCTATGGAGCTGAGTCCTTACGGTTCAAGAAGTATCGCGAAAGGATAGCAGCAGTACAACGGAGAGGAGCACTGAGGATCTCATGTGCATATCGCACTGTTTCAGAGCCTGCTGTTCTAGCGGTAGCGGGAGTAGCACCAATTGATTTACTTGCCTTGGAGCGTCAGGAAGTTTGGCGCACCAAAGGAGAACTGGGCATTCACCAGGCAAAGACGTCTGCACACAACCATTGTATGGAACGATGGCAACAGAAATGGGATGATGAGACATTTGGCCGATGGACAAAGAAACTTATTCCGCGTCTAGCTGGGTTGATCGAAACCACGGAGAGGTCAATTATTATATGACACAGTTCCAAACAGGCCATGGATATTTTCGGAGATTCCTTCATCGCATTGGCGTGGCTAATAGTCCTTCGTGTCATTATTGTAATGAAGAGGATGATGAGCTCCACACATTCATTGTGTGTGAACGTTGGTCAACACATAGAAGAGATCTGCAAGTTTCTCTAGGGGTAATCACGCCAGACAACATCCTACAGATGATGCTCTGAAATGATCAAACATGGAATCTGACAGCTATTTACATAGAAGGTGTACTGCGCCAGAAGAAGAGGGAAATTGATGCGTACGAACATCCATAAGAAAGGAAGAAAGAAGAAGTCTGAAAGGCCAAGTAAGCACGACATCACCCTGAAGTAATGCGAGAGCGGTTCCGGGCTGATGAACGCATGGTGGGAAAAGCAATGTGGTTTTTAGTGGGTAAGAATCCCACACTACTGTGGAGTGCGGACCCTTCACAAGTGTCTTTTGAAGATTTTCCATGTCCCTCGTAAAAAAAAAAAAATGTATTATTACTCCATCTATTACTCTTACAGTTCCCCTCAATATGCTTTCCTTTGGAGGGGAAGTAAAGCCGGCGGGCCCATGTCACAGATTTAGGGCATGTAAAAGAACATTCCACTAACTACAATTGTGTGAGCTAAAATTTGAAGGTTAGATTTGATTGACGCTCATTAAGTTCCAACGTTTGCCACCAGGTGCTGGTTGCGGTGACATCTAGTAGCCCAGTTCGCAGCTAGGTGTCGACAGTAGCATTTGGTAGCAAAAGTAGGAACTACTTGAAATTGATTGTCTGAAGTCCTTACTTTAATTACGAATAACACACACTAATACAGTCATCTCAATTAACATTTGTTATCAGACTGATTCTACACACACCCAAAGTACATGGGGCTACATGACCACGTTGTCGCAGCCCCTAAACTGAAGAACCAACTAATTCTTCTGTTATTCTCCTACTGCTTTTCAGCATCATTAAATGCCCTGTATCATGATACGTTGCTTTAACCAAAACAGATGAACTAAGGGTCCCACTACAAATGAACAGGAGCGGCTTCGGTGGCGTAGTCGGTAGCATGCTGAGCTTCTATGCCCAAGATCGCGGGTTCAAACCCGGCCGAAGCCGTCGGATTTTTTAAGGGCGTTACAAATCCCTCAGTATGCCTTCCTTCGGAGGGGAAGTAAAGCCAGCGGTCCCATTTCATAGATTTATGGCATGTTAAAGAACCTTCCACTAATTACACCTGTGTGAAGCTAAATTGGATAGGTTAAGAATGTAAACAACGCTCTTAGGTTTTTACGTTCGTTGCCAAGAGCCGACTGTGCGGTGGCGTCTAGTAGCTAAGTTCTGAACTTGGCCTAGTAGTCATTGACGGTGGCGCTTGGTGACAAAAGTAGGAACTATTTGAAAAATTCTAAGTTGCAGTCTGTACTTGAATTAAAAAACAGATAACACACACTAATACAGTCGTCACAATTAACACCGGTTATCAGACAGATTCTACACACACCCAAAGTATACAGGGCTACATGACCACGTTGTCGCAGCCCCTAAACTGAAGAACCAACCAACAAATGAACAAGAAACATAGGTCTATGCAGTCATTTATTATCACACCTAGTCGGCACTATTCACATACAACACTAAACATAAAGTAATCTCTCATTAAAAGATTCAGTACAAAAGTAATTATGTATAACTTATTCTATAATGTATTCCTTACATCTCAATGCCCATCACAGTTTGAACAGTTCAAGTCCAGAAGCAGTTCTACGGTGGTGGAGGATCACAACCCAGGGAAGTATAGTTAAGGTAAGTCTGTACTTGAATTTAGTTTTGTATGCTGGCGTTGAATTATTGGAGTAATGCATAAATTTTGTTTGTCGTCTCCATGCCTGACCATAACTAAAGATAATGAAAATTGGCAAAATATAAATAAAATAAGCTATACTAGTAAATGCTGTTTGGTAGTGCTGTGAATATTTTCACAAGGTCAGACTTTGCCTGACAAATTTCCCTGATAATTTAATTAGTATATAATCTTTAGATCGTAGACTTTCGCGGCCAGTGTCTAGTTTATCATCTTGGCTTACAGGATTGAGCCGCGTCGTATATCGGTTATTATTTCCCGATATACGACGCGGCTCAATCCTGTAAGCCAAGACGATAAAGTATATAATCTTGCTTATATGGTACCTCCCCTCTTGCGTAACGATTCATTTAGAGATGATTTAGTCAGCGTGGGAAGTTGTGTGCTATGTTTTTCGCGGCGCCAGGTTACGGCTGCAAAATAATTCTCACTCACTCGACGCAAAATTTGTTGCAAGTTTTTTTAAGTTTCTTCAAATTT